>OZ007500.1:135599344-136799344 GCA_963931805.1 Microdon myrmicae
CCCCTTTTGTTAGTTTCCCCTCTTTACCTGTAAACGGAGAACAACTCGCCAAGTAGTTAATTTGCATAAACTACTTTATGCAAATTCTACTTGGCAGGGAAAATAATAAAAATCGGCGTTGGCGTCGAATAATAAAATAAAACGTCAACGGCGAAAATAATAAATAAATCATTCGACGTAAACCTTCGAAGCAAAACGGACGTAAACCTCCGAAGAAGAATAAAAACACTAAATACGTGTCTAATTATCCCGTTGGAAATCAATAAGTTAGTGAGGTGTCGTGACAGTTGATTGACAACATACTCACTATATACGAGTCTAATTATCCCCTTGGAAATCAAGAAGCAGCGTTGGAGGCAGATCAATTGAACGCGAAACTTAACAGGGGAGCAACCATCAACGCCCCCTGCAACCAGTCGCAGACAGCAAAAGAACCGCCAACAAATATAATATAATTACCTATATTATTAATAAATTGTTCATAATAACATAACATTGTATAGTAAACATTTAAAAGCTAATGTTATTTTTCCGTAAATTTTTATTCAATCAAAATAGGATCCGTTGGCATCTATGACATTCTTCCAACGTAATACATGTCAACTATTCCCTTTTCGTAGAAGTGCTGACTTTTTGAGGCAATGAAATCTTCAAAGGCTTTTATGACCTCTGCTCGATTCCGGAAGACCTTCTGCCGGCGAAATGAATCCAGGTTCCAGAAAAGATGGTAGTCCGTTGGGGAAATGTCAGGAGAGTACGATGGATGCGGAAGAATTTCAAATCCCTTCTGCAACAGTTTTTGCACCGTTACTTGTGAGGTATGGGGTCTCTCATTGGCATCCAAAAGGATCGGGCCGGGCCTATTGACCAATGCAGGGTGCTTTTCAGCCAATTTGGCATGCAGTATGTCGATTCCCTCACAATATTTGATAGCGTTTATCGTTTCCCCTCGTGGAAGAAATGAAAAGTGGATTGGTCCTTTAGATGTCCACCAAATTGTCACCATAACCCTTTTTGGGTGAAGATCGGGCTTGGGGTGTGTTTTGGTTTTTCACCTGTATCCAACCGGACATATTATCATACAGAATCCGGAGGGATGGAAGCGAACATAAATGGCAAAGTTACTGATTGCTTTCAACCCGGCGAAGGCCAGCACGATACTTGTCCCTGTTCAACCAAAGTTGACATGCGGTCTCCATGTGACACCCTTGGATAGCTACTTTGGCACCCGCCAAGTAGTGAACCATTGCCTGTAGCGACATCCTGAGAAAGTTTGGCGCAAAACTAATAACCTTGCTCGGAAAAACAAACTATTATGGAAGATTCAACAAGCCTCGTATATGGACCGGATACACGACGACGACCACGGAAACGAAAATGGCTAAGCAGATTGAGAATTTCCTCATGGAACGCCCGCTCACCATATAGGGCTCGAGCTGCACAGCGTTTATTTAGAGTAATATTTTTACGAGCTCAAACTGAAACGCACCCCACGATAGTCAACTGAGAACTGAAATCATGCATGTACCTTCTTGTTGGCGCAAAGCTAATAACCTTGCCCGGAAAAACGAATTATTAAGGAAAATTTAACAAGCCGAAAATGGCTAAACGATTTGAGAATTTTCTCATGGAACGTCCTCTCACTATACAGAGCTCGAGCTGCACAGCAGCTAGTCGATGCCCTGTCCGAATATAAGGATGACATAACAGCATTACAAGAAATAAGATGGACGGGGAGTGGTTTTATTCAATGAAACGAGTATGACATATATTTCAGCTGTCATGCAAAACACCATGTGCTCGGGGTAGGCTTTCGAGTCGGCGAAAAACTGAAGACTGGCATTATCGGCCTTAATGCAATGGACGAAATGGCTATGCACTCTTCGCGTGCGAGGCAAGTTTAAGAACATAAGCCTCATAAACGTTCACGGACCTACAGAGGAGTCCCCTGACAACGAAAAAGAACACTTCTACAAGAACGCCGAACGGGCCCTCAATGCCTGCCCAAGATACGGTGTGAAAATCGTTCTTGGTGATTTGAATGTCAAAATAGGTCGGGAGCCGTTTTTCAGGCACTATGTAGGTTCCCATAGTTTGCATGAGAACACTAATGCCCATGTGGTACGAGTCATCGAACAGGCAGCATCAAAGAACTTGTACGTTCCGAGTACCAGGTTTCCGCGTAAAGATACCCACAAAGCCACTTGGGTATCACCTGACGGAGCCACTCGCAACCAAATTCTGGTCTGCCCCTTGGTACGTCGGGTCGGTCGACTGCCTGTGGGTGTGGGGTTCAGAGTGGCTCTCCTTCGCTCGACTCACATGCGCCGATTCCCTCCTTCTGGCGAGCGCTCCGTGTTGATAGATCGCCGCCACTGCTCGAGCCTGATGAAGGTACGAACGTACCGAGGTGCCAACGTCGGCTCGGAAAACTATCTTGTTTGTATAGTTTTCCGAACGCGGATTACCTTACGGAGACGTATTACATCCGCGGATCAGATTCGGATCAACATGTATACCTTACGCAATGAGAACACCAGCAACACCTTTGGTCATGCATTGGAACTCACCCTCGAAGAGCGCAACGGGTTATAGACATACATCGCGGAACAGACGGTAACGCGAGAGTCGAAACATTAAAAACAGCTGAGTGAATGCTAAATTGTCCCATCGTGAAGATATCTCCACTTCTAACCGCAAATGACGTAATTACCTAAACTTCCTAAAAATTTAAGCATTTAATTCACATTTTTGAAGGAATTTTTCAATTCGTTCCAAGGGGGCGGAATGTTAACGCAAAATGTCAAATTCAGCAGTCTGCCTGTGTGAAACGTCGTCGACGACAGTTGTCTTTCGCTCTTCTTTAGATGTAAGTACGGTACTAATGGTAGGAGTAAGAGAGGTCCAATTCCGAGATCGTCTCTTAGAATCAGAAGAGGATCCTCTCGGACGAATCATCGCGCGACTCCTTCAAATGGAGACGACGCAAAACGAGATGTAGAATAGCAGGGATTTGTATGGTAGGGGAACACCGACGAAGGTGCAAACATGCCATGCCCAGTCACCTAACATGAATGACTCAAACCATGGTCCCACCATCACAAATACACCGGCCATGCTGAGGAACTCCTCCTTTTATTACTGGGAGGAAGAGCCAAGTCTCGGATAAGGACCGGATGCCGGTGGACAGGCTTGCTAAATAAGGCCAAAACCGGACCCCGATTTGTAGTGCCGATGATGATGAGCCAAGAGAAACGCAGGCAACGTCAAGGGTTGTAGACCAAGGCTACGGGCAACATGGTCAAACTCACAGAAATCGTTCCACAGGCAACACACACCTGTGAACGATGCGTCTCTAGCAGTTGGGGCCAGTAATAGTATATTCACTTCCAATTCCAAAGAACGACCCCAACCTGTTACACGTCTCCAAGCTGTGAAGAACCCGTTTAGGTCTCAAATGCCACCGCGTTCGTTCAAAGGACCAATAGGGTCTAATATCTGGGAGACCACAATCGCACCAGGGCGGCGGAGGTGATTACCGCTATGATTCGCCCACCCAGGTCCGAGATTACTCATGCACCACATCCCTTAATTGGACGCATGACGGGCAGTTTCTGCAATAAGAAGGGACACATATACGACGAGGCGCCGGAACACACCATTGTGTATGAAGTGCAAACAATATGGGCATAATTTCTGAATGCTGGGGCGGTGAAGGCACTCGCCGGTGACGCTGTTGAGTGTCATCGTCATCTGACGGAACACGGATGACTTGATAATTGTCACGCTCGTTGGAAACAATGTCTTCCTCGTTGATATGATGATATGGAGCGAATTGTGGCAATGAGGAGGAGGAGGGGGGGTGTTGCAGCATAAAGCAACAACAACCAGGATGAATCGATTCCTCAAGATACAACAAAAGGGGAATCGATTCATCATAAATTCAAATAACCGATTCACCTGTCATCGGAGCAACAGAAATTCACCACATCAAATTTCATCACGAAGGTATGCAACAGAATTTGCTAAACTGTTGCATCGATATTACAACTGAGAAAGCACTAAGTTCGATGGAACAGTTTTCACGGTAATTTCCTGGTCCATGACACGGTGCTTTTGATCGGATGACACTAACGGCGGACACAAATGGAATGTGCATGAGGTATATAAACGGGCGCATACAAACGAAACCTGCTTCTTTTTAGTTTTGTTGTTCTGTTGGCCTCCAGCTCTTATCATTATATTGAGTTTTCTGTAGTAATTCAAAGTGGCCGGTAAAGTTGTAATTTTTGATTTAAATCGGTTCAAGGAGAACCATAGTGATACGAGGGTTGCCTTTTATATTTCGGGATTAGAGAACAAAAACAAATATTGATCATCGAAAATCACTTTATTGTTTTTCAAAATATTCCCCATGAAGATCTATACACTTTTGCATGCGTTTGAACCAATTGTCGAAGCACTTTTGCCACTCTGATTGAGGTATCTCCAACACATGCATTCTGAATGCAGCAACCGCTTCTTCAGGTGTCAAAAAACATTGACCTCTCAGTTTGTTTTTTACGTACGGGAATAAAAAGAAGTCATTCGGTGCCAAGTCAGGACTATACGGCGGATGACCCATCAAATCGATGTTTTGGGTGCTCAAAAATGCAGTTGTCCCAGCCGATGTGTGAGAGCTCGCATTGTCGTGGTGAAGAGTGATCCGTCTTTGGCGGTTGGTTTTCCTGATTTCTTGGAAGACAACTGGCAAACAAATGGTTGTGTACCACTCAGAATTGACTGTTCTGCGTTGTTCTAGTGGTACGGTCGCGACATGTCCAGTTTTTCCGAAAAAACAGGCGACCATTTGTTTGGAAGTGCTTCGTGCGCGAACAACTTTTGTTGGATTTGGCTCATCTTGAAACACCCAGACAGTCGACTGCTGTTTACTTTCGGGCTCATACGCGTAAATCCACGATTCACCACCTGTCACGATGTCATAGCCGTGTTTCGAAGCACCGCGACCGTATTTTTTGAGCATTTCTTTCGACCAATTGACACGAGCCTTTTTTTGGGCGACTGACAAATTGTGTGGGATCCAACGCGAACAAATTTTTTTGACAGTCAAATGTTTATGCAATATTGAATGTATGCTGGTCCCACTAACGCCTAAGGTTGTCTCAATCTCACGATAGGTCACGTGACGATGTTCCAATATCAGTTCGCGCACAGCATCAATGGTTTTCGGAACAACAACTGATTTTGGACGACCTTCACGAAATTCATCTTGGAGTGAACTACGACCACGATTGAATTCACCATACCATCGATAAACACTGTTCCTTGATGGAGCTTCATCGCCAAAAATTGAATTAAGTTCATCCATGCACTGTTGCTGAGTTAATCCACGCCGAAAGTTGTAAAAAATAATCGCACGAAAATGTTGACGATTTAATTCCATTTTTGGGCCGAGATGAATCTTTTAAGTTACTGTAAACAACACATATAGCGCTCGTATGTCAAAACGTTCTGAGTGCGTATAACCTCAAAAATGTCCAACTTTACGACAGAGCTGTCAATTGCCGGATTGCAACACTAGGGTTGCCAAATCCCGAAACATAAGAGGCAACCCTCGTAATAAACCAACATTTAATCATAACTTAACCAAGAGTGTTTTTCTCAATCATTGGCATTTTGTGAAAGCTGTCTCCCCGAGAACAAATTAGTGATTTGGATTTTGCTGTTCCCAATTGGCGAACCACATCCAAAAAGTCAAGTTTGAGAAAGTGAGTTGTGAGATTTGAGAAAGAGTTTTGATTGTAAAGTTTGGAAGAAGAGTTGTATTATGAACTAAAGATTGTTAAAGTTGTTTAAACTAAAGATTGTTTAAGTTGTTTAAATAAATAAATTCAAAAATAAAGAACATTTAATAATTAATAAACGAATTTATTATAACCTCCACGCTCTTCCCTCGATAGAGGAAGCACGGCGTTTTGGAGACGCCACAATGGTGGCAGCGGTGGGATATCCAACCGATGGATCCCATAACTAAATAATTAAACAAAAAAAAAAAACAAAAGAAAATAAAAAAGAGAGAAACTAAAACAGAATAAAACAACGAAAAAAAGACCAGGATAATCAAATCAACTATAGGGCGTGAAGTCTGCCTGGCGGTAATAAAAAAAAAGAAAAAAAAGTAAGACACTAATTCAAAAAAAAAATTCAATTTTCTTAAGAAATACTATCGGAATCCCGGAATTTGTTGTAACGAAACAATCAAGACTTCAAATCAACAGTTAGAAGTAGTAAGAAATTTTTGACAAAAGATTTTTCTCTCTTCCTTTTTTTTTTGTAGGTATTCTCGATTTGGAAATTTTCTTTTTTAAAAAAAAAATTTTTTTTCTTTGAAAGTTTTCTTTTCAGTTTTTTCGACGACTTTTCCTTTTTTTTACTTTCTCTTCGAAAATTTTCTTTCTTTACAGCTTTTGGTCAGCAATTTATCTTTTCCATGCATATATATTGAATAATAAAATAAAGGCCTTACATAACCAATATTATTAAGAAGTGATAACAAATTTTCGCCATACATTCTTTCAAATTTTCACAATTTCGAGTCCTTACTACACGAGACAGGCGGCTAGGCAGGGGGAAGAACAAATCCACTCTCAACAGATACACTATAACCCCCCTGAAATGGCTCTCTCTGTCGGTATTTCTGATGTTTTCAGAATCGTCCCTACCTTTGACGGGAAACCCTGCGACCTAAACAAATTTATTTCCGGGGGAGAAGTTTTGTTTAGATCCATAAAAAAGGCAGACCCTGATATATATGTGTGGGGCTTTTCAGGGCCCGAAGAGCCATGCATCGCTCGATCCCCACCATTCCCAGCGATGCGACTTACCTTGAAGTCGAATTTTCAGCAAGATTATGCAACCTTGCTACGGCATTAACCGCCAACCAATTCGCTGGAATTAATTCGGTTATCCCCAAGGATAACCGACATAAATATATATTAGGCAGCTTACCTTTTTTTGGGGTTTTTCCAAACCTCTTCCCCACGGTCATTCCTAAAAGCATAATTCACAGCAAGATTATCATCTTGCCATGACATCAATTCATCAACCGAGCTTCCGCGACCGAACAATGGATGGCACATATCCACCAACACACGCTGATCTTTCCGTGTGTTATTTTCGTACCCATTCATTGACCTAGCATTATTTCGGGTTGCTTGCACAGCTGCAAGCCAGATTTCCAACGGCATGTCTACGATCTATCTTTCCTTAAGAAAAGAAGATCAAATCAAACATTGGCCTTTCAGGCGCGCATATTTTGCTTGGATCTAAGCATGACCGATTTTATGATCCGTTGCCGTTTCTTGGAACGATCACCAGCATCGGTCATGGCAACCAATTTTAGTTTACACAAAGTAACCATTCAAGCGGATACTTTCGCCTGACAGTGCCTTTTCAACGGGATAAACACATCCCTAACATAACATGCATCGAATCATACGACCGAAATTTGTTTATGCTAGACGATCTAACAACGGCCATGCCCAATGTTCGATACATTTTTCCAAGGTAGATTTCTGCTTTCGGCAAGGGTTTTATTGACTCACGTCAATCAAGAATCTATCCCTTGCGTATGGCGGCAGTTTATCTTGCCCAAACATGTAGCAGCCGATTCGATCTGCTACATGAATTTTTCTCTTTTCCTTTTTGTTTTGGACCTTCGCCATTGGCGGCGAATCCTTTAGGTTCGTTTTCTTTGGATGTCTGTAAAGAGACATCCAATAACGAGTCAGATCTTAGCCACCGCTGCGTGCAGTTGTAAAGGTCCAGTAAAGTCCGCGGGATAATGTGAATATACGTGAATCTCTTAACGTCCGGTGCTCGGTAATCAAAGGATTTATAACATCTTTTTCTTTTTTTTTGTAAACAATTGGTGCTCGGTAATCAAAGGATTTATAACATCTTTTTCTCCCTTCGGAACCTGTCCGAAAGTGATTTAAATAAAGCCTTAAAGAATAATCGACTACGTGTGTTACCTCCCGGTAGATTCCGAGATAGAGATCGGTGGTGATAGCTTAAAGGACTAACTAACTAAACAATATTCAGTGTAAATAAAAGGATGTTTTACGACGAGTAATACTGAGTGTTTTTCTTTATGTATGTTGTGTTCTCCCGGTGGTTAATTCGCTCAGTAATCGCTCATCAATCGTTTGTGCAGCAGAGAGTGGGAAGTCTAGTGAACCCTGCGTCCTTGCCGACGCCCTGACTAGATTCAAAAACCCACATATGTTATAACACATTTTTAGAGCTAGTCAAAAATAGACTAGAGGGTCCTGCGTATGATCTTATTAGGTATAGCAAAATCGCTAAGTGGGAAGATATAAAGGAAAAACTGGTATCGGAATATAAAGAAGAGCAATCTCGGTCGACGGCACACAATGAGTTGATTTCTCTGAAACAACACTTCAGAGGAATATGGAGATAGAGTTGCAAATGCGCTGAGGACTCTGAACTCTGCCACTTGCGAAATAACAGCAGACGCGGTAGTGAGGGATTTCTTGATTGAGGAAAACACAAAATTGGCCGTACAAATATTTGAGGATGGATTAAAGAACGAACAACTGAAAATAATAGCTAAAGTCCATGGGGGAAACTTAAAGCAGTCGATTGCCATGTAGTAGCGCATGCTGCTCGAATGGATAACTCTCCCAAGTCGTACCATTATAATGAAAATCCCCACAGATTTAATCGAATAGTCTGCCAAACCTGTGGTAAGCCAGGGCATTCACAGGACACATGTTATCGGAACATGCAGTCCAACACTTTTCCGAATAGACAACCCATAAAAAGGGAATACAACATTACATGCAATTTCTGTGGACGGAATAATCACTCAGATAACGAGTGTAGATACAGGTTATCTAGGAATGGGTCGTCTTTACCAAATTACCAACAAGGTACAACGCGTAACCCATTCCGAAATAACCCTGCAAACACCGAAAATCGTTTTGGTGAAATTTCTAGGACCACTAATAGACAAAATGATAGGCAAAATGTTCACTTTTCTCGGGTGCAAGAGTCGGAAAACGAGGCCTGACGCCGACCAAAATTTTTAGAAGACAAACAGCATTTTTCAATTTATAGCATTAGATCTTTGGCAATAGATAACGACAATTTTAATTCATATAACTCTAGGAATGAAGCTCCTAGCCAAATTTAACTTGAGCCAGCATATGATTATCATAACCATATGACTAATTCCGATAAAGCTATAGATATAAATATAAAAGAAGATAAACCAAACCCTAATACAATGACTCCGATTCAGACTACAATTCTGGAAAATAATTCAGCAACAAAGACTGAAAATTCGGAATTTTCAGAAAAAATACAAACAGAAATCCCTAATATTTCGGCCCAATTGACAACCCAGACACTTCAGCAACAACGACTGAAAACTCAGCAGTATTAAAGACTGAAGATCCAAAAGTTGCAGCAATTAAAATCGAAACCAGTTCAGCAGCTAACACTGAAGAACAAATCTTTTCAGCAGCAAAGACTGAAGGATTGAATGTTTCTACAGCAGATAAAACTGAAGAAATAGTTCAAACAGCAAATAGGACTGGGAACCAAGATGTTCTAACAGCTAATAAGTCTGAAGAACTATACGAAACAGTAAATAAGACTGAGAAACTAAATGATCCATCAGCAGTGGGTAAGACTGAAAATGTAAATGTTCTGACAGCAGTTAAGGCTATGGAAAATGACGACATTAAGCCAAAACCATTAATTATTTTAAACAACGATAATGAACACAAACACTTACTCAAACACGAAATAATAAAAATTGAAAATAATAATTCAACTAAAATAAATATTGAAAAGAAAAACCATATAAACACATTACAAATTTTTTTAAGAACAATAAACAGTTATTCAAACACAAAATACAAAAAAATAAAAAGTTACACAATCAGTTAAGATATTTGAGATCGTTTCTTAAGATTTTTGGTAATATTCATTTTTATTCAATCATCGTAGTAATAGGTCCAAAACGGTTTTGGAAAATTTTCCATAAGTTTAAAGAAAAGGTACACACCTAACAAATGGCCTTTGTTTTTTTTATTCAATATATATGGAAAAATGAAACAATTGTAGGAAATGGTTATAAAAAAAAAAAAAGTTAAAGAGGGGGAAAAGAAAGAAAATTTTTTGAGTTAATATATATATATTGAAATTTTTAACGAGTTATATATATATTTGAAATTTGAAATATATATATTCGAATGCAAAAGAAAATTTTGAAAGCTACATGAAACATATTTTTTAATAATATAAAAAAAAAATTTTTTTTTTATGAGAAAAGAAAAGGTTCCAAGGAGAAATATTGTAAATAGAGATTGTTAAGTAATATATATATTGTAAATAGACAAATTTTATAGTGTTAAAAACTTTTTGAAATTACTGTAACAATGTATAAACCTTTGATAGTAAATTAATTTTGAAAACCTATTATTTTGAAAACCAATTGTAATTGAACGAAAACCCAAGTCCTTAATTAATCTATAGTTACAAGAAAATTATTCTTTTCAAGGATAATTTTCTTTCTCGAAGAAGGGTGGGATGTAGTATTCCAGAATACTACTGTCCTTATAACTATTAAGTTTAATACTGAATCTCATTATTTATCTAACACATCCATAAAACATTCTCCTAACATATCTAACATTCTCATTTAATACATATCATAAATAAACATCCACAATATTCTATATCAAATCAGTTTCAGTACATTTCATAACATGCCCTTTTTTTCATAACATGCCCCTTTTTTCATTTGAAACATGGCTCTTTGATTTTCGTTCAAAGTTTGTTCAAAATTAAAAGTCACAGTAGAGTAAGTAATACTTTGATAAAATTGATTTTGTTCAAATTATAATTTACAGTATGTTAGAACTTAAAGTTATATAAGAAGAGGGAAAATTTTATTGTAAAGTCAGTTGGAGAAATAGAGTGGAGAAATACAGTTGGAGAAATTGAAGAGTTTGAGAAAGTCAGTTTTGAGTTTTGAGTTTTGATTTAGTTGGAGTTTGAGAAAAGTCAAGTTTGAGAAAGTGAGTTGTGAGATTTGAGAAAGAGTTTTGATTGTAAAGTTTGGAAGAAGAGTTGTATTATGACCTAAAGATTGTTAAAGTTGTTTAAACTAAAGATTGTTTAAGTTGTTTAAATAAATAAATACAAACATAAAGAACATTAAATAATTAATAAACGAATTTATTATAACCTCCACGCTCTTCCCTCGATAGAGGAAGCACGGCGTTTTGGAGACGCAACAGGCTCATACCAGATGTGGCCTGAATTTAAAAGCTTATATGAAGGTCTGGTGGTTAAAAAAGCATCCATTTCTGATGCTCAGAAACGTCACTACTTGAAGGCTAATTTGAGTGGTGAGGCGGAGAGGTTACTTAGGAACACTGCCATCACCGATGGTAACTTCGAAGGCACCTGGGCAACCCTAGTGAAACGTTATCAGAACGTATGTTAAGACGGTTTAAAGGATAACCAATTTAAATTGCTCTTCGAACAACCAAAGCTTGCGCAAGAATGGTCCGATGGCCTAAAACTTCTCGTAGACACCACAAATGAGGCGAGGCTGTCTTTGGAACATCTAGGAGTCGCAGTAAAATCGTGGGAAGATGTTCTCATATATCACACCGCGCAGAAATTACCACGTATTACGCGAGGACAATGGGAATCTCACATAGCTTCATATCTGGTCTATCCCACCTACAGTGTGCTGGAGGAATTCTTATTGATGAGGGCAAGGACCTTAGAAGTGATGGGCCCATCCGCAACAGAGCCATCGCAATCCAAACCAAGGGGACACCGATCAAGCACAGTCCGCGCTTTTAATGCAACCATTGGAAAATGTCCCATGTGCCAGGAGTCGCATCCCATCAGAAAATGCGACAAATTCAAGGCATTGAATCCAAACAAAAGACAAGAGGTCGTTTGGAAAAACAAATTGTGTTTCAACTGCCTGTCAGATGCACTTACTGCGCAAAACTGCACCAGCATGTTCAGATGTTGGACATGTTAGAGGAAGCATCATTCAATGCTGCACAATACTGACTCTGCCAGACAAACTTCAAGGAAGGCTAGCCAGTCACCATCTCAACCCATTTCTTCTCCCACTCAACACACACGAATGAATCAGGCACAGAATTCTGTAGACCCCACCCGGACTGCTTTAGCGCACAACACATACGTAGCCGAAACCCATAAGGCACAAACTGTTCTTCTGGCTACTGCGTTAGTGAAGGGCTCCCCAACCGTTGGGCAACCGTTACTGCTGCGAGCACTACTCGATCCTGGATCGGAGGCTTCTTTCATCTCCGAGTCTGCCGCACAATTGCTGAACCTAAAAATGGAAAGGAATCACACCACCATCCGAGGCGTTGAAGAATCCAGTACAGCATTGTCCAAACATGTGGTTTCTATCACGATGCGATCAACCATCAATGAGGATTTCAACATATAACTGAAGGCGTTGGTCCTACCTAAGCTGACCTCTATATTCCCAAAGCACAAGATATCGGATGCAAACTGGAACCACATCCAAACCCTTCATTCAAGAAACCGGACAAAATAGACATCTTGCTTGGCAGCGACGTATACCCAGAGATTATTTTGGAAGGAGTTATCAAGGGACCACCAGGGACCCCCATGGCCCAGTGGACATAACTTGGCTGGGTTCTTTCGGGTGGCGTCTATTGCAAGGTCCAACCAAAAATAACGTCGCACGTTACAACCACTGAGAACTCCAGCTTGGAGAATATGCTACGGAAGTTCTGGCTTGGAGAACTACCGAAAAGAAAAATCCTGTCGCCAGAGGAAGAACAATGTGAAACACACTTCTGTAGAACGCATCAGGGACAGGTGGAAGGACGGTATATGGTTCAAATTCCGTTCAAACAAGGAACTCGTCTAGTGTTAGGGTTCTCCTACAAGTCAGCACTAGGAAGATACCCACAATTGGAAAGGATATTTCAATCGAATCCGGCGTTTCACCTAGAATATAAAAGGGTTTTTGACGAATACCAGGAACTAGGGCACATGACGGAAATAGATAGGAATTCAATCGGACGCAAACAATACTTCATTCCTCATCACGCGGTAATGAAGGAAACGAGTACAACCACCAAACTTCGCGTGCTTTTCGATGCATCCTGCAAAACCTCCGATGGTACGTCACTCAACGACCATCAATTAGTTGGCCCACGGTTGCAGGAGACATCGTTGACCATATCCTTCGATTTAGAAAGCATAAATTTGCGTTTATGGCTGACATCACTAAAATGTACAGACAAGTCTGGATCACGCCGGAAGACGCAGACTATCAACTCGTCTTGTGGAGAACCGCGGAGGGCGAAGATGTCAAGGTTTATCGCTGAACACGGTCACATTTGGCACCGCCGCTGCACCTTACCTAGCAGTCCGCACTCTTCATCAGCTCGCGACCGATGAACGGGACGACTGCCCAATTGCGAAGAAGAAGTTCTACGTGGACGACGTCATCCACGGCGCGGATTCGGAAGAAGAAGCAATCGAGATGCAACGCCAGCTCATTACCCTGTTGGGACGTGGAGGGTTCCCACTACGGAAGTGGGTCAGTAACAGTGAGAAGATACTCTCAGCAGTTAGCGCGGAAGACAGAGAGTTACAGCCGCCACTCTCATTTGAGGAAACCGACACTGTCAAGACATTGGGAATTCAGTGGCATCCTGGACGGGACATCTTCAAATTTAAATTCAACTTTCACGAGTCCCGGAGCACCACGAAAAGAACAATCCTCTCTGATATCGCTCGCCTTTACGATCCATTAGGATGGATCTCTCCCTGTGTCGTCATGGGAAAGATTCTGATGCAGGAGATCTGGAAGGAGAACCAAACGCGGGACGACGAACTCCCACCAACATTCGTCACAGAATGGCGCACGTTCAAACGAGAGTTAGTTGCACTCAACTTAGTAGAAATTCCCCGCTGGATAAAGCTCACCACGAACTCGCCAGTCGAACTACATGGGTTCTGCAATGCCTCTGAGAAGGCATACGCTGCGGCCGTCTATGTGAGAACCACTGAGCAGAATAGATGCCATACATATCTTCTTTTGGCAAAGACAAGAGTCGCACCCCTCAAAAGAAAATCACTGGCTCGGCTGGAATTATGTGGGGCCGTATTGCTGGCACACCTACTAGGACACATCGCGGAGACCATGCAATTTAAAGGTGCAAAGGTGTTTGCATGGAGTGATTCCCAAATAACTCTTGCATGGATAAGGTCAGAGTCACACCTGCGGACAACTTTCGTTGCCAACCGGGTGGCAGAAATTCAGGAGTTAACAGATGCCAGAAGGTGGAACTACATTGCATCCAAGGACAATCCAGCGGACGTAGCGACTAGGGGTCTCACCCCAAAGAATCTCATCGACCCACACCAATGGTGGTATGGCCCTACGTTTCTGCAGACTTTCAATGAACAAACATATCTAGCAGCTGACATGCCAGTCACAGAAGTCGAAAGGAATATAGCAGCAGTTTTTAAACCAAAACCTGAGTCCCTGGGGGATCCCATCACGAACATGTTTCAACACTGCGGCCACGTCGGTACTGTGGAAGAAAACGAATTTCTCGGGAGATTCTCCACACTGCAACGGCTTCTACGAGTGACAGCATACGGGCTTCGGTTCGTGCATAACACGAAAACAAAAACGGCGCGGATGACAGGAGCGCTATCGGTAGATGAAATTTCGGCGGCCCGCATACGTTTAATAGCGATGATTCAACGAGAAACCTTTGCGGAAGAAGTGTTGAGGATCGCCAGGGGTGATGTACTGTCAAGGAGTAGTAAGCTGGCAAGACTGTCATCAGTCATTGATAGTGATGGCATCTTGCGAGTCGGGGGTCGATTGGAAAATGCAGATCTACCCTACCCACAACGACATCCAATTATACTGCCCTTGCCAACGCGTTAACGGCCCTTATAGTACAGGATGCACACATAAGGTCACTACATGGAGGACAACAACTTATGATGGCAACTCTGCGAAACAACTATTGGATTTTACGATTGAAGTCCAATGTTAAGAATTGCATTCACAAGTGTCTAAAATGTTACAGACACACAGCCACACAAATGGAGCAGAAAATGGGGAATTTACCCGCTGGACGAGTTTATGCAAATTAACTACTTGGCGAGTTGTTCTCCGTTTAGAGGTAAAGAGGGGAAACCAACGAAAGGGGATAAGTGGATGTTGGGGGGACCTGGACTCAAGGTCGGTCCGTAACAAGCATCACTTAAAGCGAGTCATCGGCCACTACACTCTAACGTTTGAAGAGTATTCAACGGTGCTAGGTGCTAGCCCAAGTGGAAGCCTGCCCGAATTCAAGGCCACCCTGTCCAATAACCGAGCATCCAGATAATTTGTCAATTCTGACGCCGGGACACTTTTTAGTCGGCACAGCATTAACCGCTGCTCCGGAAGGGGATATAACTGACACCAAGGCAACCTAACTCATGCAAAAAATCCAGCAAGACTTCTGGAAGAAATGGAAGTCCGAATATCTCGCTCGTCTCCAGCAGCGCCCAAAGTGGTTGGCTTCCAATTCTCAACTGAAAGTAGGACACCTTGTGCTCATATTGGATGAACAGACGCCTCCCACCCTTTGGCGGCTAGGCCGAATTGAAGCTACACATCCAGGCACGGACGACAAAATTCGAGTTGTGACAATCCGCACAGCAACGACAACTCTAAAGCGTCCCATCTCTAAACTCTGCCCGCTTTCAATGACAAATGAATAACCTTACACACACACACACACACACACACACACACACACACACACACATCCACACTAACAGCTGGCAGCAGTAAATGCATTGTATTTAGGAGAGCAATCACAGGGAAACCAATATGAAGATTATCCAAATTAATCTCAATCACTGTGAGGCAGCTCAGGACATCCTGAAACAAACAGCTAGGGAGGAGAGAGCTGACGTCATTCTCATCAGCGAACTGTACAAGGCTCTCAGCAACAACATATGGGTGAGCGACAAAACAAATACCGCAGCTATATGGTTAGGTGGAAGACATGCGTTTCAAGACGTCTACACACAAGCCGAGGGCTTTGTCAGGGCAAAAATTAATGGCATACATTTTTACAGCTGTTATGCCAGGCCGAGTTGGTTCCTTAGCCAATACCAGGCCATGTTGGACAATTGGTGACAGATGCCCACGGAAGGCCTAAAGTGATTATAGCCGGCGACTTCAACGCATGAGCAGTGGAATGGGGCAGCCGATCAATAAACACGAGGCCGTATGCTGTTGGAAACCTTTACATCTCTGGACATCGGCATTGCAAACAACGGGCGGGTAAATACATACCGTAACGGAAGAAGAGGATCGGTCATCGACATCACTTTTGCGAGCAACTCCCTCCTACGTAAGTTAAAATGGCGGGTCAGCGAGGAATACACGCACAGCGACCATCAGGCCATTATAGTCAATATACAGCAAAACAAACGTAGGAGTCTCCAAGTAGATGACCCGAAATGGAAAGACACATTTTTTGACAAGGACTCCTTTGAATTAATATTGAGTACCAACGATGTAACAAATGCTGAAACAGCCGAAGTCCAGTCACACCAACTCATCCGTGCTGTCACGACAGCGTGCGATGCAGCTATGCCCAGGCGATCTAACGGAGAATTTATTACATCTTGTTATTGGTGGAATGAGGAAATAAAGGCACTCAGGACTCGCTGTCTACAAGCCCGACGCAAAGTGCAGCGGTCTAGGAGGGCAGCAAACTTCCAAGAGCACTTGGAAGCGCCAGCACGGCGCAATCTACAAAAGGCGATCAAGGACAGCAAAACGAGGTCCTTCAAAAGCATATGCGAAGGAGCCGATATAAATCCATGTGTTACGGCGTACAAGATGGTAATGAGTAAGCTGAAGGGTTCCAGGTCCCCGCAGATATCATGTCCAAAAATGCTGAGGTCAATAGTAAACCAACTATTCCCACAAGGCACATCCCCACACTACGACTTAATAAGCGAGACAGTGGTGGAGGACATCCCGAGAGTCACGGCAGACGAGCTACAGTCAGCATGCAGGAGGATACAGGACGGCAAGGCGCCGGGTCCTGACGAAATTCCAAACAAGGCGGTGAAAGCGGCAGCTGAAAGTCGACCGGACATGTTTATAACCACCATGCAAACGTGTCTAGAGGAAGGTGTCTTTCCAGAAACTTGAAAACTGCAACACTTGGTGCTCCTACCAAAAAGTAAAAAAAACCCCTGGAGAACCCTCATCATATCGCCCAATATGCCTTCTAGACACTATGGGAAAGATATTGGAAAGAGTGATATACGAAAGACTGCTAACCGTAGCAGAAGAAAAAGCAGCCCTATCGAACCAACAATACAGGTTTAGAAAATCGCGCTCCACCGTCGACGCCATAAAGAGAGTAGTTGACATTGGGACGGAAGCAATAAGTGGAGAGAGCTGGCGCTGGGGCACAAAGGAATACTGTGCAGTTGTAACACTGGACATAAAGAATGCCTTTAACTCGGCAAAATGGCCAGTCATAAATAGAGCGCTTCACAGAATGGGCACCCCACACTACCTCCAGAGAATAATTTCCAGCTACCTCACTAACAGGAAGCTGAGGTATGCAACAGACGATGGTGTAAAATACCACAACGTCTCAGCGGGAGTTCCACAAGGATCAGTTCTGGGACCCCTCTTATGGAACATCATGTACGATGGCGTTTTGCGATTGGTGTTGCCACAAAAGGTCCAGTTGATAGCTTTTGCGGACAACATTGCCCTTGTGACACTGGCAAAACATATTCATGAGATAGAGGCAGCTACTAACGAGGCAGTGGTGAAAGTCAAAGAATGGCTGGTATCCGCTGGTCTCGACCACAAAACAGAGGCTGTTTTAATAACTAGCCGAAAAAAGGTGGAATATATGAATATAAGGGTCGGAGATCAAATTATTAGATCGAAAGACACAATAAAATATCTAGGAGTTATGATCGACAACAGGCTACAATTCAAAGAGCATGTCAAGTATTCTAGCAAAAAAGCGTCAATGCTGCAAGCAGCACTTGCTCGAATACTACCAAACATCGGAGGACCTGGATATCCACGAAGAATCTTGATGTCTAGAGTAGTGACCTCGGTCATACTATACGCCGCCCCTGTTTGGGCCAGTATACTGACGACGAAGGAAGCGAGGAGAAAGCTGACGTCAGTCTATAGACTCTGTGCCTTAAGAACGAAGCTGCTTTTGTCATAGCCGAAATGGTTCCAATTGATATCCTTGCGGACGAGATGTGAATCTAAAACAGGAGAACGTCAAGGCAACTGGAACCAACAGCAGTCAAGATCAAGAAGGAAGAGAAAGCAACCTCATTAACCATATGGCACACTCGGTGGGACAACACTACAAAAGGCAGATGGACGTACAAATTAATCCCAGCTATCGCCACCTGGATGAAGAGAGACCACGGTGCCTGCAACTACCATCTTACCCAGTTCCTGACCGGCCATGGTGGATATCGCAAATATCTGCACCGTTTTGGATACAGCAGCTCACCGTTGTGCCCAGCGTGTCCAAACCAAGAGGAACATACGGAGCATGTGGTGTTCCAGTGTAGACGCTTCAACAAAGGAAGACCCAATCTCCCAGGCCCACAAGATCTCATAGAGCAGATGCTATGCTCCGAGGACAACTGGATGGAGATAAGCGCATATGTGACCAAAGTGCAACTCGAACTTAGAAGAATCGAGAAAGTAAGGCAAGCACAAATAGCCGACATGGAGAGAGCAGCTTAAAAAAGCATAAAGCTAACCAGTCCCGCGGAGAGAGTGGTTGGCGGGAGCGAGGGTGTGGTTTAGTACGCAGGCGTGCGACTTGGAACCGTCGTTCCAGGTACACGAATCGTGCATGCTAGTAGCACGGGCTGCTAGTATCCACATCCGTAGACGCATCAAAAAAAAAAAAAAAAAAAAAAAATCCACACTAACATGGCGAGCTGAATTACCACCTGACTCAGCTAATATCAGGACATGGATGCTTCGGCAATACTTGCACAAGTATAAGCATGTGAATCACCCATACTACTTGTATTGCGAAGGCAAAATAGAAAATGCGGAACACGTACTCATGGAGTGCGTGAGATTCGAGACCGCACGAACGATTTTGGAGAGACATATGAGACGGACAGTTACTCCGCGAGGAGTAATAGAATACATGCTTAGTTCAAAAGAGGCATGGTCCGTAACAAATGGTATTCTCTGTAAAATGATGCAGCAGTTGCGACGCGACGAGCGGAGTAACAGGTAAACTCCTTCCCGCCCGCGATGGAATATCGAAAAGAAAGTTCCGCGGGGATCACCGGGAATATGAGCCTGGCGGGAGGTGGATTTAGTCGGTAAAAAGGTATCTTTTCGGATCGGTCAAGAGGTATCTTTTGAAGATTTCCACCTTCCTACCGAAACAAAAAAAAAAAAAAAAAAAAAAAAAAAACCATCCACACTGACAATAATAAATTACAAGTAATTTAATCAATATAACACTAATAATTGACAGCCCTCTGCCCATCCACATTGCTCGCGCTCATGAACAGCATAAATGATGGCGAGGTAGCACTTAATGACGTTTTTGATATACAGCAAGATTAAGCCCAGGTCGAGCACCTCCGTCTTACCGTCGAAACCACAGCAACGACCCTTTTGTCTAAGTGTCATCGCCAGCCCGGCAAGATGTTGCAGCACAAAGCAACAACAAACAACAATAAGGGATGAATCGATTCCTCAAGATACAACAAAAGGGGAATCGATTCATCATAAATTCAAATAACCAATTCACCTGTCATCGGAGCAACAGAAATTCACCACATCAAATTTCATCACGAAGGTATGCAACAGAATTTGCTAAACTGTTGCATCGATATTACAACTGAGAAAGCACTAAGTTCGATGGAACAGTTTTCACGGTAATTTCCTGGTCCATGACACGGTGCTTTTGATCGGATGACACTAACGGCGGACACAAATGGAATGTGCATGAGGTATATAAACGGGCGCATACAAACGAAACCTGCTTCTTTTTAGTTTTGTTGTTCTGTTGGCCTCCAGCTCTTATCATTATATTGAGTTTTCTGTAGTAATTCAAAGTGGCCGGTAAAGTTGTAATTTTTGATTTAAATCGGTTCAGGGAGAACCATAATGATAATAAACCACTCTAATCATAACCTAACCAAGAGTGTTTTTCTCAATCATTGGCATTTTGAGAAAGCTGTCTCCCCGAGAACAAATCAAAATGATTGAATTTTGCTGTTCCCAGTTGGCGAACCACATCCAAGTTGGATTTGCTGTGCTCAACTGGCAAACCATTTGGTCCTTTGAGCCGGATCCCAACATCCGTGCAGGAAGTCGGGGCAACAATTTGAGGATCACATCCAACAACGAACACGAATATTGGATTACGTCCAGAGGAATCAAAGGGGATTCTAACATCCGCGAACTTAAGTTAATCGGAAGAAACAACCTCCAACTACGTAGACCAAACGTGTTCTGCCGAGGATTGACCGCGGAAGCCGGAGTTCACAATATCATCAGGTGCATCAGTCTGCTTCGAAGATGATCTTGTTGGCAGATTTGTGACCAAGTAGGTGGCAATTATAATTTTTATTATTTTCATTGTTGGATTTCAAAGTTGGATTATGCCGCCATTGCTATGGTGCGGGGCGAGAGGCTCAGATCAAGAGTATGCAACGTAGATGCTGTACCCTGTGGTACCCATGGTATACTGGGCGGATTTGGGTCACTCGGTGGACTGCTACGAACTTCGACCATAGTTTGTCCGAACAAAAAGGCACCTTTGTCCATCGGTAACTCACTTTAAATCGTTACTGATGCGTGCTCTTCTTTGTCCAACGTCTATTCATCACGAACATCTGACCTCAATTGAATATCACGGCTCCTAATCGGCAGCATCAGGTTCTCTTGGGTTCGATGGGTACGGATACTAGACCCCTTACACTGCTAATTGGTCGTAGCCGCAAATATAAAGCACACATCACCGCGACAACGTATCAAGAAACGGAACGAATTGTCTACGACGCAACGCAGAATCATCTTCTGGTGATCGGGAATGTTTATAGTAAGGGGTGCGTACCATGATCATAGCATCTGCATCTGGCTCAAATTGACTATCTCGCGCGACCGATTGACAAATGTCGCAGTCGGTTGTCACTATTAACAAGCGGATCGTATAGCCTTAAGTTTGTTTGTATGGTGGGGGTTTGAGTTGCTCCTATGACACGGTTGCCGGTGGGGAGGACAAGTGTATTAATCTACGGTCGGATATTCCATTGGCTTCGTGGTTTGTCCAATTCCTCGTACATGATGTAATGTGGACGATTACGTGTTGGTTGATGTGGTAAGTATTTTACACGTTTCAGCTTATCTGGTCTAGGGTTGCAGGTAGTGTTGGTGTCAAGTCATGCGTAGTGTTTTAACAGTAAAATTATCGCAAATAAATCGGGAGACATCTTTTCTGGTGGAATTCGAGTGGTTTTCCAGCAGGTAGAAAAGGTTCTCTGTGTATAAGATTATAGCGTTTGGGATGATAGTGAAGAGCGTGTGATTCGAACTGACGCTATGACAGTTAGAATCACCAAAAATTGAACCAAAGCGCAACCCATCAGGTTACCGCCGTCTGTACGAATTCGATTTCTAAACTCAAGTACATTCGACTGATGTGGATTTGTTATGTTGTCGCTATGATATACGGCGCTGCTGCATTTTCTTATTCGATTTTCGTTCGGTGTTCTTCACTATTTGCTTGTGTATTGTGTGTGTATCTGTTAGAAACGCCACAAGATAATCGAAGGAGTTTGATAAATACCGGCGACAGTTCTGGAGCATAGTTTTTAAGGACTGTTGTTGCTGTTCCATCCGAGCCGGTGGCTTTCCTACAGTCCGGCCCACAGGCAATGCGTTTAAAAACATGTGACCGGAATATCGCATTTGGCATTGAAAATTGCATCGGCGCGATCGCAGGTGGCTCCAACAAAAAAAAAAAAAACCGCCACCGAGGGTTGAATTCGCGGGAAACAAATTCGTGAAAACACTGGCTTTACCTTTTGAGATCGTGACCAGCGCCTCACTGGCCGGCACTAACGGAGAAAAAGAGAAAGCGAAGTTATTGCTGACCAGTTGGGTACTCAAGCAGTTTGTTGTCAACTTCCTTCGCGGTACCAATCACCTGGTTGCATGCGTTTCTGATTCTGAAAAAAAATCGTTCTGTTGACTTCTGTGAGATTACAGCGTCTTTATTTGAAAGTTCTACTTTTTGCCGCTTTAATGTGATCTCATTTTTTATCAAACCAAGATTTGCCGGATGAATTTCATTTAATGGATTGCCGAATGTGGATCTTCATACTGAGAAGAATAATTTCTATGACCGACTCCGCGCAGGCAGGAGACATCAGAGTCTCCAAAGCAGAGAGTTCTCTTAGTTAGCAGTCCCGTGCCCCCATACCAGGCGAGTCTGGTTAGGTTGGTTATTCGTTTGTTATGTAAGTGATTGCGCAACCGATATCAAACAGTGATCTGAGATCCGCAATGGCGCTGTCGTTCTTACGGTATAGATGCTTGGGCCCGGATGACAAAAGAGATGTATAGTGTTTGCAGAGTCACTTCGGTCATCAACCACTCGCGTTGAATCTCCCACACATTGACTCAAATTGCAGCTAACAGCGAACGTTTTATCTCACCTCCCAGCCGTCAGTCCACGCCAAAGAGTTATATTGAAAATTTGTAGTACATTCATAAATTTCGTGTGATTCTTGAAATGTTTTGGTTTCTTTCTATAAAAATTGTTAAGAAATTAAAATAAAATAATGGCGTTTTGAAAAACTGCCATTTCAATTGGGCCACCCTGTCAATTATGCACCGTTTTGACCATTGATAGTATAGTGGTTAGTATACCCGCCTGTCACGCGGGAGACCGGGGTTCGATTCCCCGCCGGGGAGCTTCTGGCGCACGACTAATGACCTTGCCCGGAAAAAACAAAACCATTATGGAAAATTTAACAAGCCTCAGGGCTTGCTAAATAAGGCCAAGACCGGCTCCCGGGTGTAGTGCCGATGATGATGATGACAATTGAGAAGGATGTTGTGGGTCGGAAAACGGTCAAATCTCGATTGAAACCAAACACATTGAAGTTACTATTGAAAACCAGGGTTGTGTTAATATGATTCCTCGTGCTTTTCGCTAAAAAAAATCGGCCAATATCGTTCCACACGCTCCGTATTCACCTGACTTAGCACCGTGTAACTTCTGGCCGCTCCAAATCTAAAAAGACCACTACAATTGGGCAGATAAAAGCCGCGCACCATGGAAGCCATTCCGGAAATCGAGATTAACAAGTGTTTCGGAGACTAGAAAAAACTGTGGCATAAGTAAGTTGTACCGAAGGAGCATTACTTGGAAAGCGATGAAATCGATTTAGAACTATGAAGAGTTTAAATGTTATAACCAAATTCCAAGTCATATTTATACACAGTAGTACAATGTGAAATGGGAGCGACGTCGAAACACTTAATGTTGTTCACTTTTTTTCGATAATTATGAAGCTGAAGCATTTTTGGAAACAATCAGTCCTATAGATTTAATAATTGCCGAAAGAATGGCAGTGGTGTGTATATTCAATCAAAAGCCAACAAGAGAACCAACGTAAGAAACTTTCCATTGAGTTTTGTGAATTAAGTTTCACTGTGGTTCGCTGTTAATAGCGATGCTTCAACACTTAATAGTAATTATAAACTTATAAAATAACTGCTTTTAAGAAGTATTAGGGAAATATATGTTCAGGACAATTATTGTGACTTACCGCTAAGTTAAGGGTGAATATGTTTCCCCATCTGCTGCCAATAAACGCTATGTTCCATTCTATGTCAATGGCATTCAAAGGCTCTTGGAAGTTAAGTGAATGTACTTCCAGTCCAAATTTCTATAAAAACAAAAAAAAAGTTACTTTTAAAATATAAATTACAAGCAAGGGCAATTAAAGGTTAAGTATGTTTTAAGATTCGACGGTAACTGCAAATAAGTGCTTCATTTAAGTCCTACTGGCAGGAACCAGGTGCTTGTCGAAAATCAAACTCGCTCCCCTAAACTTATATGCGTAAGTGTAGACCACGAATAAATACCAACATTGTAATCTTCTGAATTCTCTGATTTTGTCTTTTATACTTTTATATAATTCATTACGAACATTTAGTGACTGCCAGGTCTTGCTGGTTTAGAACGAATAACCCATATAGAGAAAGTATGAACACAGTGCACACGCACAATTGAATCAACGACGGAGTCAACAGTTTACGCAACAAAGCCCTTACGTGCGCTAAAATATACTTGGAGATTAGATCAACAAGGTCTAACCAGGACGAGGAAATATTTCCTGTCATGGACAAATATAGTGTTAGCCACAGAACTCACATCTCTAAGGTTTAATACTGATTCAAAAATGGAGATAGCTACCCAACTAAATAACGAAACTGGTTGCGAAACAGCCCAAGATATCACTGTTGATGACCTTCCAAAACCGATAATAGAAAAATGAATTTCGGATGTACCCGAGGAATATCGGAATTCTAAGAATACAACCACTTGCACCTCAAATTACTAACCAACCCAAGCAGGCTCGCCAAGTATGCAAATACCGAACTGAGACGATTTCCGAGATTTCTTCGCGTCCTTTCTGTGATCCAAGTTTTGTTTTAGAAACTCGGATGTTAATTCCTGCGCAGTCGCAGTCCCCGGTATTATTACACGCAACAACCAGTCACCTCCATGTAATCAACTACTCGGGCTGAGACTCACCATGTTTGGAATGACTTAACGTGAAGTCGCTTGGATTAATTAACGTTACAATAAAGTAATCAATCCATCAGATAAAAATACAAGGACAATAAAACTCTAGTCCAGACACACATGTGGAAGAAACCCCTATACTGGCATTGCACTGTCGCAGATTTTATTTCCCGAGCTACTCAAGCGGTAAGGGGCTGCATAGAAGCAACAACGCGTACATACGGAGAGGACACCAGTGCCGCATTTGCAATCCAAATTGAAAGGTTGGCGAAATCGGTACTAATGGTAGGGGTAAGAGAGGACCAATTCCGAGATCGTCTCTTAGAATCAGAAGAGGACCCTCTCGGACGAATCATCGAGCAACTCCTTCAAATAGAGACGACGCAAAACGAGATGTGGAACAGCAGGGATTTGTATGTTAGGGGAACACCGACGAAGGTGGAAACATGCCATGCCCATTCACCTAACATGAATGACACAGACCATGGTCCCCACCATCACAAATACACCGGCCATACTAAGGAACTCCCCCTTTTATTATTGGGAGGACGAGCCAAGTGAAAAGGGGGGTGGGAGCGAACATACAGGGTAAAGTCTGTGCTTTTAATCCGGCGAAGGCCAGGATAATCCTGTTCAATCCAATTTGACTAGCAGTCTCCACGTGGCACCCCTGGATAGCTACTTTGGCACCCGCCAAGTAGTTAACCAATGCATGCAGTGACATCCTGAGAAAGGTTGGCGCAAGGCTAATAACCTTGCCCGGAAAAACAAATTATTATGAACAATTTAACAAGTCTCGGACAAGGACCGGATAGCGGTAGAGAGACTTGCTAAATAAGGCCAAGACCGGATCCCGGTTGTAGTGCCAATGATGATTATGATGAGCCAAGTGAAACGCATGCAACGCCAAGGGTTCTAGATCAAGCCTACGGGAAAACATGGCCAAACCCACAGGAATCGTTCCGCAAGCAACATATACCTGTGAACGATGCGTCTCAGGCAGTTGGGGCCAGTAATAGTAGATTCACTTCCAATTCCACACAACGACCCCAATCTGTTACACGCCCCCAAATTGTGAAAAATCCGTTCAGGTCTCAAACACCACCGCGTTCTTTCAAAGGACCAATAGGGTCTTGATCTGGGTGACCTGGGATACCACAATCCCACCAGGGCGATGGAGGTGATTACCACGATGATTCGCCCACCCAGGTCCGAGACACTCGTGTACCACATCTCTTAATTGCACGCATGGCGTGCAGTTTTTGCAATAAGAAGGGACACTTATATGACGTGTGTCTAAGGCGCCGGAACACGCCATTGCGTATGAAGTACAAACAATATAGCCATGATGTCAATGGCTGCCGTGCACAAGGTACACAACCACATACACGCAATCGCGAACCTCCAAGGAAAGAGAAAGGTCACAATGCCAGCAGGAGACACCCATGAATACATCGAACGAGGGGTAAACCCAACTCTCAACTCCAAAACAAGCGACAGCATCGAATCATAGAGTGTACAGCATTCGATGTTGTTGTGAGTTTTGTGCCCGAAAGAGTCACGCGTGGGAAGAGTGTTATTACAGGAGCAAGGGCTAAACACGCCAGAAGCCACCAGCCTGTACACCCAACAAAACGGGTAAAACTGTATGCCAGCACTATACCCCGCCCACCTGCATGCTCCATACAAAATCGAAGAAGGTCCAGACAAAGAAAAATTCACTGGAACACAGGCATACACGCGACAAAGGCGGCCAACAACTAATGGCCACTACAAGCCAGAACCGTACCAACTCTAATAGTACTGAACCTTGTGAGGATCCAAAGCAGAGCACTACGGATTGGAAATACCGGGAACACCGACCACGACCCCACAAACTCAAGGTCACTTTTCTTTGTGAATGTTGTATACTGTGTCTTCTTTGCATTGAAGTTGACGAGATTAATCCTTCCCCACTGCAGGACTTTATCCAGATTCCGATTCAGAGAGTCAATCTGGCCACATCTCAGGTGGTGCGACGTTGATGCACTAATCGACCGATCACTCGAAAAAGAGGAAACAAGAGTACTATCATCTGTAAAACTGAACACTTTGTTATCCGTTGATTCCAACAAATCATTTATGTGAAGGAAACAAGTTTGTAACCAAAATGGAACCTTGAGGCACCTCACAATTAACAGGATACAGATCCGAAGACACGCTCTCCACAACGACCCGGATCGATCGATTCTTGAGGAAACTCTTCGTCCGTTCGAAAAGTTGCTGGGAAAGTCCGTATGAACGCAGCTTGCTCAGCAATGCCCCGTGGCAGACGCAGTCAAAAGACTTGGAGATATACAATGCGATCGCTCTTGACTTCAATCGCAGATGTCCATATATCGGTTATAAGGGTTAAGAGGTTTCCCATAGAGCGCCTGCTCCGGAATACGTATTGACGATCATTTAGAAGTCGGTTGCATTCCAAATTAAATATTTAATCAACCCGGTTTTGATGCTGCTATTGTTACGGACCGAACTTGAGTCCAGGTCCCCCCAACATCCACTAATCCCCTTTCGTTAGTTTCCCCTCTTTACCTTTAAACGGAAATGAATTGAATATTTTTGTTACAAAATCAAATGGAAGGAAGCTCAACTAGGAACAGTGCATTCAATGGTTAGCAGTAGTATGCCGAATGACCGTAATCTAACATACAGACATTATTGTAACTCTTGGACCCCAAAAGCTGAACAGGGGAGCAACAACGCAACGCCCCCTGCACCCAGTCGCAGCACACACCAGCAACTGGCAAAGCAGTCACTGCAGCGACCGCTCAACGGTCGAGTAAACTCACGTAAGTCACCCAACTTACCCTATTAAATAAAAATTATAATTACAATCTATATTATTAAATAATTGTTAATAATAACATAACACTATCAGTCGGTAATTTTGTGGGAGAGACTTTTTCCCCGTCTTTGGGGTTGGCAGTACTCGAGCGGTTTTTCAGCAGGTGAGAAATGTGCTCCATGCATAAGATAAGCGAAAGAGTCTGTGGCGGTCCCGCCAAACCCCACGGTACGCTTTCCTTAAAAACCCCTATAACATCCATCTTCCCATATAATTTCACCAATGCAATCGCATTCGGCACACAAAAACGCTGCACGCATTATATAGATCACCATCTGTAATCTTAAAATCCCTATAAAGAAAACTTACCTTTTCATGCATCCCTTTGCATACAATTTTCTGTAAGAATTTTTCTTGACCTTTTGAGGAATTCCATAACTCCCATTGTTTCCCGCCAATGCATTTGCATTTGCCCCAGAAAACATTTCCTTTTCCAAGGACATGTAATGCTTTCAAGCATTATCTGAAATTCCTAAAATTGATCCTTAATGTGCATATGCACCATAAATACCAAACATTCGATACCCTCTGTATGAGTTAAAATACTATGTCGTCAGCTTGTTTTTACAGCTGCAATACTAGCGATTCAATAGACAAACTATGATGCATTTCTTTCGTCGCCGCCACTAATTGCTTGGAATACTTAAATGCAAGCAAGGGATGTGTATCGGCAATTAACCCAAGATACGATATACAATTTCCATGGTATAAAGTATCGTATCCCGTTAACACCTTTTTACCAACGTCCGTCATAGCGACGTTGCATAAACATGACCCTCATTATGGTGCGAACCATTTGGTCGCCTTTTCCTTTGTTCTCGCCGACTGCCTTTCTCGTCGTTCCACTGCTTTCACGAATCTGTTCGATCGCGCACATATACCACTGCACCAAAAAGATCGCATTTTCTTAGTGGCCACACCCTTAAGAGAAAA
Source organism: Microdon myrmicae (assembly GCA_963931805.1). Taxonomy (NCBI): domain Eukaryota; kingdom Metazoa; phylum Arthropoda; class Insecta; order Diptera; family Syrphidae; genus Microdon; species Microdon myrmicae. The sequence continues at coordinate 135,628,118 of OZ007500.1, forward strand.
TTTTCTCTTTCCCCTCCATATGTCACCCTTAATTGAAGATAGAATTCAAGTCAGAGTTCTATCCTCACGGAGTCTTATCCTAACCACTGAACGTATCGGTCGAGCCGTCATCAACCCTTGTTGGGTGTGCACGAAAGTGTACACCCCTGAGTGTGCCCCTTCGCGGAGTCGAGTGTGCTAATGTACAATTGCTGATTTTTAACCGGTTGTGTTTCAGTGTGTAGTATTTTCAAAGTTAAAGAGCAGTTATCATAGTTAAGATTTTAAAATAAAATAACAGACAAACAATAAAAACAATCACCACCGACAATCGAATGTGCTTAATGTGTTTTCCTTCCTTCCGGACTTGCAGCGTTTTGGTTTTCTTTTGTTGCCTCTTCCGTGTAACCTTTTAGTGACTATTCGGTTGGCGGAACTTGGCCTTATAGTGATGATGGAGGAGGAAGTAGAACTCGCACCAATGCCGGTGCCACGACTTCCTCTCCACAAGTCTACTAAGGACCGGCGATAGTTCTGGACCACTGTTCTTAAGTACTATTGCTGGTATTCCATTTGGACCGGTTTCCTTCTTACAGTCCAACCCACGTAGAATATCTTGAATAGTACGTGGGCGGAACCTCACATCACGATCACAACACCGGTTTGAATTCGTGTAAAATAAATTAGCGAACACATTAGCTTTATCTTTTGAATTTGTGACTAGAGTTCCACTGTCCGTCACTAACGGAGGGAAACAGGAGGAGGCGAAGTTACTGTTGACAGCTTTTGCCATTGACCAGAAGGAGAGCGAACCCGCTCAAGGAGTTTATTGGCCATTCTAAATTGTAAGCCTTCTTCGCGGTATCAATCGTCTGGTTTCACAAGTTGATAGCGCGATCAGATTTGGCGTGAGTTACGCCACCAAGATACGAATACTTTCATATGTCTTTCTACGAGGGTTGCCTCTTATGTTTCGGGATTTGGCAACCCTAGTGTTGCAATCCGGCAATTGACAGCTCTGTCGTAAAGTTGGACATTTTTGAGGTTATACGCACTCAGAACGTTTTGACATACGAGCGCTATTTGTGTTGTTTACAGTAACTTAAAAGATTCATCTCGGCCCAAAAATGGAATTAAATCGTCAACATTTTCGTGCGATTATTTTTTACAACTTTCGGTGTGGATTAACTCAGCAACAGTGCATGGATGAACTTAATTCAATTTTTGGCGATGAAGCTCCATCAAGGACCAGTGTTTATCGATGGTATGGTGAATTCAATCGTGGTCGTAGTTCACTCCAAGATGAATTTCGTGAAGGTCGTCCAAAATCAGTTGTTGTTCCGAAAACCATTGATGCTGTGCGCGAACTGATATTGGAAGATCGTGATGTGACCTATCGTGAGATTGAGACAACCTTAGGCGTTAGTGGGACCAGCATACATTCAATATTGCATAAACATTTGACCGTCAAAAAAATTTGTTCGCGTTGGGTCCCACACAATTTGTCAATCCCCCAAAAAAAGGCTCGTGTCAATTGGTCGAAAGAAATGCTCAAAAAATACGGTCGCGGTGCTTCGAAACACGTCTATGACATCGTGACAGGTGGTGAATCGTGGATTTACGCGTATGAGCCCGAAAGTAAACAGCAGTCGACTGTCTGGGTGATTCAAGATGAGCCAAATCCAACAAAAGTTGTTCGCGAACGAAGCACTTCCAAGCAAATGGTCGCCTGTTTTTTCGGAAAAACTGGACATGTCGCAACCGTACCACTAGAACAACGCAGAACAGCCAATTCTGAGTGGTACACAACCATTTGTTTGCCAGTTGTCTTCCAAGAAATCAGGAAAACCAACCACCGAAGACGGATCACTCCTCACCACGACAATGCGAGCTCTCACACATCGGCTGCCACAACTGCATTTTTGAGCACCCAAAACATCGAGATGATGGGTCATCCGCCGTATAGTCCTGACTTGGCACCGAATGACTTCTTTTTATTCCCGAACGTAAAAAACAAACTGAGAGGTCAACGTTTTTCGACACCTGAAGAAGCGGTTGCTGCATTCAGAATGCATGTGTTGGAGATACCTCAATCAGAGTGGCAAAAGTGCTTCGACAATTGGTTCAAACGCATGCAAAAGTGTATAGATCTTCATGGGGAATATTTTGAAAAACAATAAAGTGATTTTCGATGATCAATATTTGTTTTTGTTCTCTAATCCCGAAATATAAAAGGCAACCCTCGTATCTCTGAATTCGGACAGCGCGTAACGGCAAACAGGGGATTCAGAAGTTTGCTGCGTGATCTTTATTGGGAGAAGGCAGAGGGATCGAACGTGGAGAGTGAGATGAAGTGGAAGGAGTAGTCCAGCAATCAGGCCGAGGTCCTCGATAAACTCATTGCCGAAATCGACATTAAAAAAACAAGAACTGTAAACAGAATAACGACTATTCACTATATAACGTGGCTGTTACATAGTGCGACTTATACTGTGCAACTGTTATACGGTGTTAGTGTTGCCCAATACTGCACCCCATGGTTGTATGCGTTGCAACCGACGCGCGACACAACTGTTATACAACAACTATCATGCATCGCGCCTGTTGTGCGGCATAACTGTTATACAACACCTATCATGCATCGTGACTGTTGTGCGGCATAACTGTTATATGATACGGTTGCTATGCATTATAAATGGAATACCTGCAACACGACGACACCACTACTGTTGCACGGTAGAGCTAATACGTGGCGACGTCGTTACTAAGCGCGCCGGTTATACATCTTCCAAAAAGTTTGGGAAGAAGAATATCGTTTTGTGAAAAAAGTAAGTCTTTTATGCAATCGCACCGTCACTACTACTAAAAAAAAGATAATATTGAATGATCTTTTAAGGGGGTATTTTAGTCTAGAAATATGAAAAAATCTTTTTTTTTTTTTTTTTTTTTTTCATATTTTCAAAGCTTAACTCTCTAAGAATACGTCTGTAAGAGGATTTTAGAAAATTGAAATTATTTTCGGAGGTACGGCTGTTTTGCTGAGGCGCCGTCTAAGCCGGCTCGTTTGGAAAAATAAAGAAAACTCCGATATTTTGGCATATAACGATTGGTATGAAGATCATCAAGAAGTGTGCACTATAAATCATAAAGGAAGTGCAGGCAAAATGGAAGTTGATGCTATCATCGATATGTTTTGTGAATCGGTTCAAAAACACGGCGTGAAATATGTAAAATATACTGGAGATGGTGACACCAAAACATTCAAGGGTATACTCGATATGGATCCCTACGATGGTGACCCAATTGTAGAAAAAAGACTGCGTAGGGCATGTACAGAAAAGAATGCGTGCAAGGCTACGGAAAGCAAATTAACTGATAAAGTGATTAATAAATTGTCTTTATATTATGGTTTATCGATTCGCCGGCACCCTGATTCTGTTGAGGACATGAGAAATGCAATTTGGGCTACTTATTATCATAATAGTTCCACAAATAAAAATCCGCAACATATGTAACAGGTCAATTGAAGTCCCCGGCCTGACACATAGATGGCGGCTCTAGAATTAAATCCATATGATTCTTAGTTAGCCCCAACCTTCAAAAGACGCGTGTATACATTTGACAGATGTCGGATCATTAGTTTGTAAATTATAGTATTTTGAGTGAAGTAACTTCTGTTATTGTGAAAAAAATGGATAAAAAGGAATTTCGCGTGTTGATAAAATATTGCTTTTTGAAGGGAAAAAATACAGTTGAAGCAAAAACTTGGCTTGATGACGAGTTTCCAGACGCCGCCCCAGGAAAATCAACCATCAAGGATTGGTATGCTAAGTTTAGACGTGGTGAAATGAGCACCGAAGACGGTGAACGCAGTGGGCGCCCAAAAGAGGTTGTTACCGACGAAAACATTAGAAAAATCCACAAAATGATTTTGAATGACCGTAAATGGAAATTGAATGAAATAGCAGGCACTCTAAAGATATCAACTGAACGTGTACATCATATCATTCACGAATATTTGGGTATGAGAAAGCTCTGTGCAAAGTGGGTGCCGCGCGAGCTCACTTTTGACCAAAAACAACGACGAGTTGATGATTCGGAGCAGTGTTTGGAGATGATCAAGCGTAATAAACCCGAGTTTTTGCGTCGATATGTGACAATGGATGAAACATGGCTCCATCATTTCACTCCGAAGTCCAATCGACAGTCATCCGAGTGGACTGCACACGATGAACCCGCCCCAAAGCGTGGAAAAACGCAACAGTCGGCTGGCAAGGTTATGGCGTCTGTATTTTGGGATGCGCGCGGAATAATTTTCATTGACTATCTTGAAAAAGGAAGGACCATCAACAGCGACTATTACACAGCGTTATTGGGCCGTTTGAAGGACGAAATCGCCGAAAAACGACCGCATTTGAAGAAAAAGAAAGTGGTGCTTCACCAAGACAATGCACCGTGTCACAAGTCAATGAAAACGATGGCAAAAATCCATGAATTGGGCTTCGAATCGCTTCCGCATCCACCGTATTCTCCAGATCTGGCCCCCAGCGACTATTTCCTGTTCTCAGATCTCAAAAGAATGCCCGCTGGAAGGAAATTTTCGTCGAATGAAGAGGTGATCGCCGAACTGAGGCTTATTTTGAAGCAAAGGACAAATCGTACTACAAAAAAGGTATCGAAAAGTTGGAGGGTCGCTATAATCAGTGTATCACCCTCGAAGGGAATTATGTTGAATAAAAAAAACGACTTTTGCCAAAAAAATGTGTTTTACTATGGAAGGCCGGGGACTTTTCAATTGAACTGTTATTACCCACCTGGCGCAGAGAGTTGGTGTAAGTGGCAAAAAGCTGCATCTGAAGGCACATTACAGGAGTTTGACCACGAAAATCCTCCTCTATGTGCGAAGGTATTGCATATTATGAAGCCGATTTACGAGAGTTTATCGTCGGAGGAGTTATTGACTCGATGTTTAGGCTCAGAAACACAAGATAATAATGAGTCTCTAAACTCTTTGATTTGGACTTTCGCGCCGAAACATATTCATTCCGGAACTCACGTCATTGAAATTGCTACGTTTATTGCTGTTTGCATATTCAATGAAGGCTACATTCCTCTTTTAAAAATAATGATGCTTATGGGAGTCAAAATTAGTCCAGAAGCTTATTCATTCGCTGGGAAACGAGACAATGCCCGGATTGAGATACGAGCGTCTAACGCATCAAAGGAGGCCAGAACTGCTCGGTTGGAAGAGAGAAGCGCGAAAGATGCTTATTCCGAAGGCGAGGAAGGTCCAATGTATGCACCAGGAATGACAGATTGAATAAACGCAAGCCTAAAATATCATTTCATGACTTAGACCGCGAGAAACTTTACGTCAAACTTTAAACGCGTTTTTCTTGAAACTGTCTTTTTTAAAACAATGCCCACGATTTTTCAAGTTTTACTGAACCGATTTACTTCAAATTTAGTATATGTCTTTTTTATAGGCTTTTCTATTGCATGAACTATCCCCATCCCCAAATTTCAATGTCAACTTTTTTTTTAAAAATTCGAAAAACTAAATAAAAGTGATACAAAAATAAATTTTTTTTTAAGCAGTCGCCAACGATAGAGGTTTTTCTGTAAATTCATAATCTTTTTTCTTTTTTTTTCAGATTGCTAGGAGGGTTGAATCGTGGGTATGGTCGCGTGCCAACTTTTTGAGATCCCGCACTTCATCAGCTGCTAACTTTTTGAATTTTGAATTTTTTACTTTCAATTTTTTTTACTGTATTCTTGAAATATTAATAAACATCCTATAAAAAAATGAATAGTAAAAATATTGATTGCTTTTTTTACAGCACTTCAAAAATTGCGTTAAATTCGTGCGTCAGAATACCCCCTTAAATTAAATCATAAGATCTTCAATAAAAAAAAAAGTATGCCCCATATCGCTATTCGCCTCTGGCGCAAGACACATGACCTTGCCCGGAAAAACAAATCATTATGGAAAATTTAACAAGCCTCAGGACTTGCTAAATAAGGCCAAGGCCGGTTCCCGGTTGTAGTGCCGATGATGATGATGATGATGATATCGCTATTCGAACTGATAAAATAAATAGTTTAAAGGAGGCATTGTTATATATTCTGGTCACAGGTCATCGGTTTCATCGCCGCCATGGTACAACCGCACACTCCGCACTCTTCGGAACAAGAGAAATAACTTGTGGAATATTTTCCTCAAAACGCGTTCCTTCCAAAACTACTCCAACTATCTCGGTTCCTTTTATAAATTTTCCGAGCTCTGCAACTCCATCTACTCCAACTACCTCACAAAAACACAATCCAATTTGATCAATGACCCCAAATCTTTTTTCCACTTTATAAATTACAAACGTAACTCCGACGCCTATTCCAACTCCATTTCTTATGGCCCGGCTACTTCAACCGACCCCCTAACTATTGTCAATCTATTATCTTCGTTTTTCAATAAATCCTTCACAGACATATCCTTCGAGCCCAATCCGTCTTACTTCAAAGACTCGCCCGAATTCTCCCTCGGCCCCTTCACCCCACAAATTATTCAGCATCACGTGGTTGAGGAGAAATTAAACTTACTCAAAGACGAGTTCAGCCCCGGACCTGACGGCCTCCCAGCTGTATTTTTAGAGAAATGTTCCTCTTTCCCGATATCAAAGATATTCAATCTATCCCTTTCACAAGGTATCTTCCCTAGTATCTAGAAATCCTCCTATGTCACCCCCATACATAAAAAGGGACCTAAAAACGACATAAGCAACTACCGCCCCATCGCCAAACTGTCTCAAACCCCTAAACTGTTCGAAGGGATTCTTTACAACGCGTTATCTTTCCGTTGTAAATCCATCATCTCACCCAACCAGTATGGTTTCCTTTCGGGTAGGTCGACCACAACCAATTTGACCGAGTTCTCATCCCATCTCTCCGTGCCTTAGAGAATGGCAACGAAGTCGATGTAATCACCACAGATTTCTGCATGGCCTTTGACAAAATCTCCCATAATCGCATCCTTTTTATCCTGTCCTCCCTAGGTTTCGAACCCCTATTGATCAAGTGGTTATCTTCTTATCTAAAAGATCGATCCTACCGTGTCAAATCCAGATACTCCCTTTCTAATCCTTTTCTTCCCACGTCAGGGGTTCCGCAAGGCAGTCATCTAGGTCCCCTCCTATTTATCCTTACCACCAATGACATTGACTCCGTTATTAAATACTCATCCACCCTCTCTATGCGGACGACGCCAAACTCTACAAAACGATCATCTCTCCTCTCGGCTCCTCACTTCTCCAAACGGATCTCGATAGCTTCTCAATTTGGTGCCGGCATAACTGCCTTGAACTTAACGTTGTCAAATGTCACTTCATCACCTTCTCCCGCAAACGCAACCCCCCCCCCCCCCCCCCCGCCGCCTCATTGCTACTTCCTGCTAAACCAACAGATATCACCTGTACCCCCGATACGTGACCCTCGGGATCTTATTTGACAGGGAGCTTAGCTTCGTCCCGCATATTGATGATATTATTGTTAAGGCCAACTCTGTCCTTAGGTTTGTGAAACGCTGGTCTAAAGAATTCTCTAATCCTTACGTTTCCCGTTCTCTCTACATCATAGCCTTCGTCCGCCCCCTTCTTGAATGCGCCAGTCAGGTCTGGTCTCCACGCTATTCGTCCCATATTCGCAGAATCGAAAGCGTGCAACGTCGTTTTCTGCGTTTTGCCCCCCGCGGACTGAACTGGGTGAATCCTCGGATTCACCCCCCCATACACAAGCCGGCTCCATCTGATTAACCTCAACACACTTGAGGAGCGCAGAACTCATGCCGATATCCTTTTCATCCACCGTCTCCTTTCAGGCACAATCAACTTCCCAAGCTTGCTCTCCATCATTGCACTTCACACTAACCCCCGCAACCGGCGAAACCCTCGCCTATTCTATCGGCCCACCCACCACACTTCTTACGACTCTAATGAATCCATTTCGCGAATGCTGAGGTGGGCAAACTCTTACCCTACCTCCTTCGATGTCCACCTTACATCTACTGCACTCAAACTCCGGCTCCTCTCTTTCCCCACCTGACCTTGCCACGCCGACCGTCTATCCCCTCACAACCCGTACACATTCCAACACATATGCCGTTCACTGTTCGCGGTCTCACATATCCCACATTTGCCACTCCCACATACACTCGCTCTTCCCCAGGCTCCTACCCCCCTTTCTCCGAAGCCCTCTTCTCCACCCTTGTTTTTTTTTTTTTTAAATATATGTTTTTATTTTAACTATATATATATGTATATATATATATATATAATTTTGTTTTTGTTTTCTCTTTGTTTAATTATTATTTTAGTTTTAAGTTAGTTTATAAGGATTATATTATTATTATTATTTATTGGCCTGTAGGAACCCGGAAGTTCATGACCTTACCGACTCGACTCCGCCATCGTTCCCTGTCCTGTGCATATAAGGATTATAGTTATTGTAAATAAGCTTGAATTAAGCCGAATAAATCATAGTTAGGTCAATAATTATTGTTCAGAAAGCTAAGGCTATTACATATTATTGCGTCCTTGCTCCCAAAAAGGTTGACTACCCCTGTCCTAACCGCTCCCTGTCCTTCCGTAGCACTGTAAATTGACAGTTTAAAACGTCAAATATTCCACATTTGCGTGCGTATAAAAGAAATCACATACTTTGTACCGAGAGTCTTAAGGGAATTGGTGTGAAACTCCAAGTTCAAACTTACGTGCTCCAATAACATCGGCAAATTGAACTTACCTCTATTCCAATTTTCTTGAGAAAACCATCGAGAGATGTGCTATAGATGTGTTTGTTTCTTATAGAAACATAGAGCTGGGTGATCGGTTGTGTGTGCTTGGAAAAAGTTGCTTCCAATTGTCTTGAAAAGAGATCATATTTGTATATGATGCCATCTAAGGATGCAGCGACAAGCACGTCCTCCACCACTCTAATTTGTACAATGGGCTCCTTCCATCCATCGAATTTACCATTCGGAATGTCTTGATAGTCATATATGGGAACAACTGGCTTTTGGTCGATCTGGTTGTCGCACTGAGTTAAAGAGGTTTGTGTATTCTCAGGCACATCAAATCCGGTTGAACTCGGTCGAGGTTCTACGTATAATGGTTGTTGATTTGGGATCTCTTTGGGCTCCTGGTATCTCTTTTTATATGCTGAGCGGGGTTCACCTTCGGTCTCGTTTTCTAATCCAACAGAGGCTGAAGAAGTTTCGTCAGCACCACCTGATTTTGCTATATCCCATCGACGTTTTCTGAGTCTAATGTCCGACGATACCGAGGCTGCCTCCTCTCGGAGTGGTGTTGATATGGAGCTATTCTCGGAACGAGAACTAGTTCCTGGGGGATTGTTGGTCGTGTCGACTTTCATGGCGGAATTTAAAAGCAGCAAAAACTTCTGGCTTTGAATTTTCATCGATAATGATTCGATTTCTTTTTTGTCTTGTTGATGTTTGTGTATCATCATTTCAGCGTGAACCTTTCGCTGGCGTAGCTGTTCGAGCTTCAAGTCCAGTTCCATGAGGCAATCGATGGTGTTCTCATTGACGTTGAGGTTTTTGTAACAAACAATTTGTGCGAGATGATTATTGACTGAGTGGATGAATGTATCCATATTATTTTCGGAATCTGAATTTGACTCCTGGCCATTCATTGGCAGGATGCGGCTAAAACCACCACCGGCACCAGCCAAGTTGCTTGCAGAACCATCAGCAAGCCCCAATCCCCGTTGTGCTGAATTTGCACTTTCGATAATAACATTTTCACTGTTGCTGTTAACACCAGTGCTGGCACGAATACCCCCAATGCCGCTGATACAGGCAGTACCAGATGCACCCTCAGAAATCAGGCGGGCGGTTTGATTCATTTGAGCGCTTTGATGTCTCAATTGCTCGATGTAGGCGGCTGAGTTGGCACTTTTATTTTGTTCTGAGACCGATGGCATTGGGGTGTCGTTTGTTTGTCGGCTGGAGGAATTAGAACTCGTACGCGTGTGGCTAACAGCATTAGCGGCTTTGCTAATGAAAGTATTTAATGTTTCAGACGTAGAGAGGATTTGCTTCTCTCTAGGCTTCAATGGTTTGTCCTTATGGAGTTTGAGAAAATTAAGAATCGCTCGCGATAGGAATTCAAGAGCTTGAACATTATCTTTCTTTGTGATGTTTCGCTTCATTTTGGTCCGTTCCTGTGGTGTTAACATGCTTATGCTGCGATTGGCACAAACGTTGAAAACGTATAACAAAGTGGTTTTGAGAGTTTTTGAATATTTGTCGGCGTAAGACCGACGCTGACGTTCGCTAAGCCGAGGTAGGACGAGCTGTTCAAAATTCCCGATGACTTTATTTTGAAGGAGATTGCGCCTTTTCTGGCGGCGCTCGCGGTGAGATTTTTGGCTGGCATGTGATGATGTGGAGGACGAACTAGAGTCCGATTCACTGCCGGAACTAGTGCTCGAACTTGATGATGATGATATTACGACAACGGTTTCATCCCTGTTGGCCTTGCGTTTCTCCCTTCTCTTCTTAGGTGTATTGTTTGTAGAGCCGGCAGCAATTTTTTCGTTCTGGGTTTTGGTATCTTCTAGAATTTTGAGCCTTGTCATGAGATCAGGAGATTTTGACTTTTGGCTAGGTATGTGTGATGATTCTTGTGCTGAAGGCAAGGGCAGTTCCTGAGTTACACTACCACTGGGTGTGCTTGGGTTCGGCTCAGTAAGTGATTGATTTAGGGTATCGAACATATCAAGACCTAGGGCAGATCTTATCTCGGCTAACATTGGAATATCGTTGGCATTGACCACTTCATCTGGAATTATTTCTGGGATTTGATTGGTTTTCGGCGCAACAAGTTCTATGGAATTTAATTGTTCGCGGATCTCCTCACGAACCCTCCTACGAGCTTTCATCTTCAGAGCTGCATCAAATTTTGTGTCTTCACTGTTGATAATATTCTTGATGCTAACCTTTCCCATATTAACAACTTTTTGTACAATATGCTCGCTAATTGACTCCTGTGTTAGAGGATTGTTATCTGGCTTTCTCTTCCTTTGAACTAAATTCGGTTTCGCTGTAATTTTCTCTCTAGTCGGACTAGGTGAGGTGTCTTTATTTGAATTGGTTAGTCTTGAGAGTGGAACGATCGAAATTAAAGGGGTAGAAGCAGGCCTGTTTGCCGCTGGTGTTGTAACAGTCGATGTATCGGTCGAATTATTAGTCTCATGTGGAGTTATTAAGTTTAATTCTGTAATTATGAAGTTTTCCTTGTTTGCTGGTGTTCCCGTATTTGGCTCATATTCATCTGGGTAATGATATGGTTCGCTAATTTCAAATTCCTCCTTGACAATGGAATCTGACTCTGCGGTTTCATATGAATTTTTTAATAAGAACGATGAATGAGGTTGATCAGGTTCTGAATTAATTTTAGTTGGGCTTTTTTGCTTGACATCGAAGGTAATCTCTGTATTGCTCTTCTCCCGCTGATTCGAGGGGAGAGATAAATCGACTTCTGGGTTTATTATACCGACTTGTCGTCTTACTGAAGTTTCTGGAGCAGGTAAGTTTTGGGGGATATTTATTTCTGATAGATTAGCGACAGAACCGATGTCCAAAGTTTCTAATACTGCTTGAGGTAAGAACTTGTTAACAAAAGATTGAATTACACCAAATGCGGTTTGTAAGGTTTGTCTGTCAATATTTGGGTTGTGTTGAAGAGGTATGTCTGGGCTTATATTCTCTGGCTGATCGTGCCTTCTGCCTCCTTCGCGTCGTCGACTATTTCGACGATTTCTGTAATTATTCTAGGTGCATGGAAAGTAGATGTTTGGTTAAGTTTTAATACATTACGAACTCTTAAGAAAACAACAAGAAACTTACATCGTCGACCGATGGACTTCTATCTCTTTGCCACCTTCTCCAACGGAACTGTCTGTTATTATGTCTGAAACAAAAATTATATAAATTATTTCTTAAGTGTCAAGTCTAATACAAAAAACAATTTAGCTGAATTTAACCTAAGAAAATGACACACAACTGAAATCTGATTTACAATGATTTTAGAGTAAGCGATGTGAAGGACATGGAAAGGAGTGTACACTCTGTCCTGAAATAAAGCGGAATGGATAAGAAAAACCCAAATAGTTAATTTTGTGTTGGTATCCCTACTTGTTATACGAGGATAGGTCAATAAGTCCTTAGAAATGCTCGTGGCATCGCAAGGGTCTGTTTTTAGTAAGCGTCATTCCTTACTAGGTATCTGTCAATTTTCGATTTGTTTCGTGTTTCAATTTTGGATGGTAAATTAGGTATGAAGAAAATATCTGCGCGATGGTTGCCGCATTTGCTCTCAGCTGAGAACTTTCGGAGCGCATAAGTCGCAAGCCAGGTGAGTTTCTGCACAGATTAGTAACTGTAACGGAGACGTATTGCATCCGCGGATCAGGTTCGAATCAACACGGGTGCCTTACCATGTATGCCAGTAACACCTTTGGTCATGTGCTAGGAGTCGCCCTCGGAGAGCTCGACGGAGGGAGGGTAAGTCCTGGGGCCAGAATGCCGGGCGTACAAGAGAAATGGACACAGCTTAAGAATACTGTCATTAGTTCTGCCAACTCCATCTTAGGCAGTAGTCATAGGGATCGGATCGACTGGTTTGATGACGAGTGCAAACTAGCGACTGAACGTAATCGTGCTGCATACCGGGCAATGCACCAGTCTCATAGGATGCGGGTACGCGAGGAGAAATACAAAGAGCTCAGAAGACCAGAAAAAATTTTTCACAGACAAAAGAAAAGTGCTTGGAAAAAAAACCTTGTCTGTGAAATAGAGAAAAGTAGAGAGCGAGATCCGCACCAGTCGCGGAAGTTCTACCAAATAATCCGCAGTATGACGCGGTACACACCACGCTGCACTTACTGCAAAGAGGGTAATCTGATCACCGATCCTGAAGGCATTCTGGAGCGATGGGAAGTGCTCTTCAATGAATTGCTAAATGGTCATCTCATAGAAGAATTGGAAGCTCCACCAATGCAAGATCAAGACCAAAGGCTGCTGCCACCAAGCATTGAGGAAACAGTAGAAGCCATAAGCCATCTCAAATCAAATAAAGCCTAGGGAGCTTGTTACGGACCGACCTTGAGTCCAGGTCCCCCCAACATCCACTAATCCCCTTTCGTTAGATTCCCCTCTTTACCTTTAAACGGAGAACAACTCGCCAAGTAGTTAATTTGCATAAACTACTTTATGCAAATTCTACTTGGCAGAGAAAATAATATTCAAATAATTGTTAAATAACCACATAACAATTTTGGCGCAGCCGGTTACCACCAGCTGAGGTTGTATCAAATCCCCTTTCGTTAGGTTCCCCTCTTTACCTTTAAACGGAGAACAACTCGCCAAGTAGTTAATTTGCAAAAACTACTTTATGCAAATTCTACTTGACAGAGAAAATAATAAAAACCGGCGTTGGCGTCGAATAATAAAATAAAACGTCAACGGCGAAAAAAATAAATGTTATTCGACGTGAAACTGCGAAGGGACACAGATACAGTGAGGAAACATTTGCACGATACAAATACCTCTGTATCACTGAACGTGGATACCCGTTGGAAAAACGCATTGCTCAACAATAAAAATTGATTAAAGAACACAACTGAAGCTGAACAGGGGAGCAGGCACTCAACGCCCCCTGCACCCAGTCACCGGACAAACAACAATTGAAGCGACCGCCCAACGGTCAAACCAAAGTAAGTCCCTTTGTACTTACCATTTAAATATATTAATTATATAACCATAAATATATTCAAATAATTGTTAAATAACCACATAACAATTTTGGCGCAGCCGGTTACCACCAGCTGAGGTTGTATCAAATCCCTTTTCGTTAGGTTCCCCTCTTTACCTTTAAACGGAGAACAACTCGCCAAGTAGTTAATTTGCATAAACTACTTTATGCAAATTCTACTTGGCAGAGAAAATATTAAAAACCGGCGTTGGCGTCGAATAATAAAATAAAACGTCAACGGCGAAAAAAATAAATGTCATTCGACGTGAAACTGCGAAGGGACACAGATACAGTGAGGAAACATTTGCACGATACAAATACCTCTGTATCACTGAACGTGGATACCCGTTGGAAAAACGCATTGCTCAACAATAACAATTGATTAGAGAACACAACTGAAGCTGAACAGGGGAGCAGGCACTCAACGCCCCCTGCACCCAGTCACCGGACAAACAACAATTGAAGCGACCGCCCAACGGTCAAACCAAAGTAAGTCCCTTTGTACTTACCATTTAAATATATTAACTATATAACCATAAATATATTCAAATAATTGTTAAATAACCACATAACAAGCTGATGGCATACCCACTGAGCTGATCAAACAAGAAGGGACAACGTTACATCACACAATTCATGGGAGATCGTGGTGCACGATGGGAGCAAGAGGAGATGCCGGCAGAATGGCGTTGCGGAATAATTTGCCCCATACATAAGAAGCGAGATATCACAGTGTGCAGCAACTATATGGGTATAACATTGCTGCTATAAGATACTCCCCTCTGTCCTACAAGACCGGATAGCCTCATACGCTAAAGTCATCATTGGACAATATCAGTGTGGCTTCATCCCCGACAAATCAAGCCATGGATCAGATATTAACCCTTAGGCAGGCGATGGCAAATTGTCTGGAATTTAAGATTCCATTATATAATCTATTTTTAGACTTTAGGGCCGCCTACGACAGCATAGCCAAGGTAGAACTATATAATGCCATGAGAGAGTTCGGCATTCCAAACAAATTAATACGACTTTGTAGCTTGACCATGACCAATATAACTAGTCAAGTAAAAATAGCGGGATTGCTGTCCAAACCAATAAACATCTTTAATGGACTCCGACAAGGGAATGGTCTGGGCTGCCTCCTCTTCAATTTGGCGTTGGAGAAAGCAATCCGTGACTCTGGCGTTACAATTAGAGGGACTATTGTCACCAAGTCCAGCCAGATACTTGCCTACGGAGATGACATCAACGTCATCCGTAGGTCCGATTCGGCTGTACAGGACTCTTTCACCCAGATCGAGCAGGCGGCACGAAAACTGGGACTGGACATTAATGAGGGGAAAACGAAGTACATGGTGGCAACTTCAGCGAAGGGAAGACCTAACGTAACTCTCAGTGTAGAGGAGCACGAAGTTGAAGTAGTGCAATCCTTTAACTACCTTGGGTCAATAGTATCAGCCGACAACAATATGAAAGAAGAAATACGCGAACGGCTGATCAAATCCACCAAAGCCGACTACGGTCTATCAAGGCTCTTTAAATCCCGAAATTTATCCAAAACGTACAAGCTACTACTGTACAAGACCATGGTCTTACCAGTACTCATGTATGGATCCGAGACCTGGGTGCTCAATAAAAGGCACTCGGAACTCTTAGCCGCGGTGTTCGAGAGGAAGCTCTTAAGGAGAATTGTTGGCCCCGTATGTGAAGGAGGAAGATCCCAGAGACGCTACAACCATGAGTTGTACGCGATCTACCATGAAGCTAACGTTGTAAGAAAAATTAAGTTCGACAGACTCCGGTGAGCGGGCCACGTAGCTCGAATGAGCGAAGAGGAGTCTGCCCGGGAAGCCCTTTGTGGCAGGATGTATGGAAGGAGACAGCGCGGGAGACCTTGTCTGCAATGGAGGGATGGCGTAGACCAGGACGCCCAGAGCCTGGGAGTGTCAAAATGGATGACATCGGCTCGAAATCGGTACCGGCGGAGAGACTTGCTAAATAGTCCAAGACCGGATCCCGGTTGTAGTGCCGATGATGACGATGACTATCGTACCAAGATGAGTCCATATCTTTGGTGGCACCATTCTTTTGAACCGAAAGGACTCCTGTTGCTTCAACATATGCTATTCAAGACTGTCAGGCACAAACCCCAGTACAGTTACCTTGAATACGACCGGCCGCTCAGTTCCATCCATTTTATTAGTATCCAATCCACTGGATCGGTTCATATTCTTCTGGTTAATTAGAGATACAAGTACGTTGGGACGTCTAACGAGAAAATTGGATTCGAATCTGCCCGAAAAGCACCCAGGTCCGTATGATCATCCACCGAATCCTCGCACTATAATAAGCTGTTCGCTAAGTCATTAACTACCTATCCTTACTCCGACGATAAAGACAGGGAAATAGCTAACTCATCCTTGACCGATCCATCGTTCTCCGGGTGGCGGGCGGCTCGACTGATAATGTAGGATTTCCGCCACCATTCCTGGAAGGTCCATATTTCGCGAGTTTCACACAAGTGGAATTCAACTACCTGGATATTTCTATGATGACAAAACTAATCAATACGGAGAAGTGGATCAATTCATATCAGGCTTACAGGATTGCATATTGATTACGATACAGACTCTGATGGTGGCAAGTTCACCTCAAACATACCCTTAATTGTAGACCCAATGGTAGAATAAAATCAGGTGATAATGATGTGGTCTGGCGCAAGACCCGCCTGTCACGCGGAAGACCGGGGTTCGATTCCCCGTCGGGGAGCCTCTGGCGCAAGACTAATGACCTTGCCCGGAAAAAACAAATCATTATGGAAAATTTAACAAGCCTCAGGACTTGCTAAATAAGGCCAAGGCCGGTTCCCGGTCGTAGTGCCGATGATGATGATGTGGGCTCCTCGATAGTATAGTGGTTAGTATACTCGCCTGTCACGCGGGAGACCGGGGTTCGATTCCCCGTCGGGGAGCCCCTGGCGCAAGACTAATGACCTTGCCCAGAAAAAATAAATCATTATGGAAAATTTAACAAGCCTCAGGATTTGCTAAATAAGGCCAAGACCGGTTCCCGCTTGTAGTGCCGATGATGATGATGATACTCGCCTGTCACGCGGGAGACCGGGGTTCGATTCCCCGGCGAGGAGCCTATTGCCCAAACTAATGACCTTGCCCGAAAAAAAAAAACATTATGGAAAATTTAACAAGCCTCAGGACTTGCTAAATAAGGCCAAGACCGGTTCCCGGTTGTAGTGCCCATGATGATGATGATGATGATGATGTGGGCTCCTCGATAGTATAGTGGTTAGTATACTCGCCTGTCACGCGGGAGACCGGGGTTCGATTCCCCGGCGAGGAGCCTCTGCCGCAAGACTAATGACCTCGCCCGAAAAAAAAAAAAACATTATGGAAAATTTTACAAGCCTCAGGACTTGCTAAATAAGGCCAAGACCGGTTCCCGGTTGTAGTGCCGATGATGATGATGATGATGATAATGGTGTATATCAAACAATGTGCTAGCTAAACCATCCGCCGCGGTTATTTTATAATTACCGCCGACAGTTACTGGAGCAGTGCAAAGGGAAGTTAGGCGAATCTCGCTCGGATTGACCAACGCCAAGCGTCACAACCCAATGTTGTCCAAGAGGAGTCTAAGAGCTATTTAGGATTACTGAGACTAACGTTGGCTCCAAATGAAAAATTCGAACAACTGAACCTGGATTTTCATCTTCCACCCGAATACACCCTCCTCTGCCAGACAGGTTGTCCCAATCGAACGAGATATGGCCAGCCGAACCAGAACAATCAATCAGAGATCGATCGCATTATTTCTGTAAACGAAGCAAATCTGGAGAACGTAGAACACGCCGCTGCGGTACAGGTCCTCCGCGACCGTGGAAACATCATGGGGTTTGTTGTAAAACCTCGTGTCCGTATTACAAACACGATCTCGGACCGACGTTCGCACAGCATGAGCTCTGCCGGGATTATTCCACAAAATGCAGCTGGTGGTGGAGTTTTAGGTTTCCTCCTTACGTCTTGTGTTTTTCCCAATCTCCGGATAAAACAAACGACACAAATGGTCGTTATCGTCCGGCGAATGTCGAATGAATTGATCGAAAATGGTTTCCATAGATGGTCGATGGAGTTTACGAAATAGGAAATAATGGTAGGGAGCCAAATCGGGCGAGTACGCAAAGTATTGAAGCAAAACGATTTGAGTTTTAGTTACAAAATCGGTGATGACCGTGATGCAACAATCGCCAACTGTCTGGTTTTCGATATTCAGAGTTCAATGCGTTGTAGTTCGGGTTCCATCGAACGAAATGTCATCAAACTTTGACGGTGTGTTAAGAAGGTTCACACCGACAGATGACATCAACGGTTCGACCTGTAGAAAACAATTCCGGATTATTTTGGAACAGAGGGGGTATAATAGTGACTAATGAATCTGCTTGAATTATTTTCGATGTCATGTTCACGGAATTCGAGAGTCTCAAGGAAATCCTAGTCAATTCGATGCCAATCGCTATTGCTCAACAATACAGTTCTGGGATTACAAAGCTCGAGGAAGACAGGCAGAAGTGGGATCAGTTTATGATACCAGTAGATGCGCGAAGAGTATGTGGACATAATCAAGTCCCTTGAAAAACATTTGCTTACAAAATTAGGATTAAAGATTAAAGATTAAAATATATATTGCGGTGATTACTAGAGGCAGACTTGCGACAGATTCAACGAACGGGAAGCGCATGTGGATAGCATCTACCCTTACTTTGTGAGAAGAAACTACTAACAGCGCGGTCAATTTGTCGCAAACGACGACTGAAGTCAGAGTGGTAGGTTGTGTACAAACCCTGCCCACAGAAATTGGGAGACCGACAAGAACACATATTTGATGCCATAAATATTTGTTTACCACTTAACTTGAATAGCTGAGTGTGGTTTTTTTTTGCTCGCCACCGTTGGAAGACAGCTTGAAAAAAGATGTATTGCTTGACTAACGTCCTTTTTGTTATACTTCTCTTCAAGACTATTGGATCAGTAATATTCTCACCCAGAGTGTCTCCTTTATTTCATTGTCGAAGAAGGAATAAACACGAATAGGCACAAAAAGGACAATAAACCCCAGAGAATAAGTAACTCTTCACCTCTAAATGGAAGAAACGTGTGTTTCTCCAGCTGTATATTGGATTGTTGACTTTCTCGTCAACTGAAGACCTCCTGGCTTGGCATGTGATAAGATGTCACCCAGTTTAATGAGATTCTCTTATTAAAGGAGACGTGCTTTTTCACTTTATTATCAGAACTAATTGTTCAAGAGTTAACAAGTTAATGGTTGCTTCATGAAGGAGCAACTGAAATCCACCCACAGTGAAGATATATATTTATATTGCGGAGGTGTTAACGAATTTTGTTGCCTGAAGTCACGAGATGACAATTTGACTTTAGCAAATAAAATATATCATCAGGAGCATGGCGTCTGCTTTTGGAATGTCATTGTTAGATTTGAAATAAAAAATTGTATACGAGTCTCGTTCAATAAGTCCTTAGAACATGCGAGAGATGATGCTGGTAGTATCGAAAATGATTTTTTTTAAATAAATGTCATCACTCATTAGACAGCTGCACAAAAAATTTAGGTGTGAAGAAAATTTGGACAAGATGGTTGCAGCGTTCACTCTCAGTGGAGAATTGACGCAATCTTGTGGTCGTTTCTGAGACCGGTTGGACGCTTCCCGGCGGAATCTTGACGAATTTCTTTATCGATACATTTCTACAATCGGCCGCAGAGGAGCAGTCAAAGTAGTGCATTTTTGAAGGCGAATGATCTCCGAAGAAGTGGTGGAGTTGGCCGGCAAAGCGATGGCATCGGTATTTTGGGATGCATGCGACACCGTCCGCATCGATAATAATAATATTATATCTTGTTATTGCACTGGTTAATAAAATACCATCTCGGGACGCCGACTCAGCGCTAGAGGTTCGTCTTTCCTGAGAGAAGTACAAAAACAAGGAAAAATGTCCTCATCTTAAAATCCTTTTCTAAGGACTTATGTACGAACCTTGTTAACTAAATTTAGCCTAATCTAACTACTTAACTAACAGGGCGAACGGTAGGGCAGGAAATTGGCAGAAATTAGGGGCTAGAGTTGTCCTCATCTGAAAATTCTTTTCTAAGGACTTATGTACGTTAGCTTAGCATAATCTAACTTTTTAACTATGAAAGCGAACGGTAGGGCAGGAGATTGGCGAAAGTTATGGGACAGAGTTAGGAGGCGGTATTTTAGTGTGGGAGTCCTAAGATTCCGCGTATTCGAAAATAAAGTTTTAAGGGGTATCTTTGGCGGTAAATATTACGAGGAGGCAGGACAATGGAGGAAACTCCACAACCACGAATTGGAAAAGCTATACCACAAACCTACAATAGTGCGAGTAATCAGGTCGTGGAGATTAAGATGGGCCGGACATGTGGCGGGAATGGGCAACGATAGGACCGTGCGTAGAATTCTTGACGGTAGACCAACGGGCAAGAGACCGGCAGGACGGCCGCGATGGAGATGAGAGAACAATGTTAGGTTTGACCTTGAGGAAATCGGATCGCCTGGTTAAGTGTGGAAGGAGAGTGCACAGGACAGGGAACGATGGCGGAGTCGAGTCGGTGAGGTGATGAATTTCCGGGGTCCCACAGGCCAATAAATGGTAATAGTAATCGAGTTCTAAGATCGAAGTCCTGTGGTCCTATTGACCAACCCTCGTACCTTAAAATAATTTCATACGAGCTAAAGAGGCTTGTAATACAGGTATGATGTTCAATATGGAAAAAAGAAAATCTAATATAATCAATGACGTTGAGAATAGAGAAGCGCCTGTGACATGCGCGTAGAGTTAATTGGAGCTTAAACAAGAAATTTATTCAGAGAAGATTATAAAGGACACTTAGATTTAGAGCGGAAGTGGGGAAAGTATGCGCTTCCGTGAAAATGTAATTGATTTGTAATTGTCAACATTAAGTTTCAAGCAATTCTTTCAACACCAAACCGTAAAGTTGTCGAGGTCTATTTGGAGAAGGGAAGAATCAAGCGCAGAACAAATGGAAATGCTTAATAATCATACCAATGTCATTTATGGTTAGTATAAATACAAGGGGACCTAACTTTATGGTTAGTCTCAATACAAGGGGACCCAAGTGACCGCCCTGAGGAACTCCAGAGGCGGCGATAAAAGGATTTGAGAGAACGGATCGGATGTGCCGATTATTCAGACATGATGACATCGTCAATACGGGTTCGAAGCCCAAGGCGGATAATTTAAAAGGTATTAGTTTGTAAGGGCTCCTCGATAGTATGGTGGTTAGTATCCTCGCCTGTCACGTGGGAGACCGGGGTTCGTTTCCCCGTCGGGGAGCCTCTTGCGCAATTATTAAACCAAAATTTAACGGGTGTATTTTGTTTGATGAAATGCGAAATGTGAAGTTATATGACTAGCGGCGCGCAGGTGTTAACAACGGAGTTTCCAAAGCAGATGTCTGATCGCGGAAAGGACACGAAGAAATCCTACAGATCGTCCCAGTTAGCAGACTCACACCTCCATAGCTGGCGAGATTGCTTAGGTTGGTTATTCGTTTGAGATGTAAAAAACTCTGCAACCGATATCAAACAGTGATCTGAGTTTCCCAATGCCGCACTCGCTTACACGGTATAAATGCTTGGCCAGGATGGCAGAAGCAGAAACCAGGCTGTTCACAATTTTACTTTTTTTTTTTTTCTAATTACACTTCTCTCGGGAGAGACGAAACAATAGCGCCAAGTCGGCGCCCGAGATACCACCAAATAACTGTTGCAGTTCTTCTTGAACAGTTGCAGGTTATAACGCTCACGTGGGGAGGCAATTACACATCTTTCCCGCTCTGTAACGGAACGAGTTCTGATGCAGAGATGGTCGCGCCGTCAGGAGATGAACCGCAAAGTTGTGCGATCTGTTGGATACGTATTTACAGAACCATAATCATGCCGACTGTTCTATACACATGCGAGACAGAGGTACTTACAAAGCGAGAAAAGAATAGATACTCCGCATTCGAGAATAAAGTTTTAAGGAGTATCTTCGGCGGTAGATATAATGAAGAGGCAGGGGAATGGAGGAAACTCCACAACCGCGAATTGGAGGAGCTATACTCCAAACCTACAATGGTAAGATTGTGCCGTTTCTAACAGATACACACACGTAACAAATAGTATTCTCTGTGAAATGTTGCAGCAGTCGCGACGCGACGAGCGGAGTAACAGGTAAACTCCGCCCCGGATCAACGGCAATACGTGCCTGGTGGGAGATGGTTTTAGTCGGCAAAAACCCGGCATCCCTCTGGATCGGTTCAGAGGTATATTTTGAAGATTTCCACCTTCCTACCGAAAAAAAAAGCAAATAGTGAACACCGAAAGAAAATCGAATAAGAAAAAGTAATAGCCGTATACCAAGCAATAACATGGCAATTCCACATCAACGGATAACAAAGTGTTCACTTTTGAGATTGATAGTACGCTTGTTTCCTCCTTTTCGAGTGTTCAGCCAATTGGTGCATCTGCGTCGCATCAGCTGAGATGTAGACAGATTGACTCACTGAATCAGGATCTAGATAGGGTCGTGCAGTGGGGAAGGGCCAAACTCGTCGACTTCAATGCAGCGAAGACAATATACAACATTAACAAAGAAAAGTGGATCATCGGTTGAATGAAATGATGATGAATGGCCGGGCCCTCGAGGCTGGGGAAAGTTTGAAATTGCTCGGCGTCACGGTCTGTGGGAATGTATCATGGCCTAAACACCTGTCGAGTATTGCCAGGTCAGCCTCAGGAACCGCCCCAGTATCATAGCATAAACACGTGTCAAGCATCGCAAGGTCAGACTCAGGAAAGCTGAGCTATCTTTTTAGAGCCAAGAAATATTTTACTCCGGCCCAACTTCTTCTCCTATATAAATCTCAAATTAAACCCGCGCTCGAATATTGCTCTCATGTTTGGAGCTCGGTTCCTAAACATACCCTCGACCTACTTGAGAGCATACAGAGACGAGCGATCCGCCTGATCGGGGACTCGGCACTGACGTCGGGACTACAGCCGCTATCACATTGAAGGCGCGTAGCCGACCTCTGTCTGTTTTACAGATATTATCACGGGTAATGTTCTTCGGAGATTTTTGGTATTGTTCCACGCAATTCGGCTTATATGCGCTCCATAAGACAATCCGACGGATCGCACCCGTTTGTGGTTCATCTCCGGACGGCGCGAACATCCCTGCATCAGCACTCGTTCCGTTATAGAGCGGGGAAGCTGTGGAACTCCCTTCCCACGCGAGTGTTCCCGGAGCGTTACAACCTGCAACTGTTCAAAAAGAACTGCAAAAGTTATTTGATAGCCAAAACGGCGCTATAGGTTCGTCTCTCCCGAGAAGTCTAATATAAAAAAAAAAAAAAAAAAAAAAGAGTTTACTTGAGTTTAGAAATTGAATTCATATACGCGGCCGTTATCCTGATGCTTCAATGATTCGCTTCTCTCTTGTTTCTCCATCTGTTCAATTCACCATTTTCACTATCCTTGTTTAACGCAACAATCCCGACGTGATCTGTATACAAACAGGAAACAATCTCCTCCCATAAGTAAATAGGACTTTACTACTACCGTCCCGACTTCTGCCCAGAGCACCGGTTCACTCGCCTGCTCCGACGTTCTCTCGCTCGCTCGCTCCGTCGTTCGCACACGAAGTTGACCGTAATAAAGTTACTGAGGAGGGAGTAGTGTGACGCTTCTCACATATACACACACACCTACAAGCAAATAGTGAAGAACACCGAGAGAAAATCGAATAAGCAAAAGCATCAGCCGTATACCAAGCAATAACATAGCAATTCCACATCAGTTGAGTGTACTTAATTTTATTCGAACACACGGCAGTGGCCCGATGTGTTGTGTTGGTTCAATTCATTCATTCATCATCATCATTCATCATCGGCACTACAACCGGAAACCGGTCTTGGCCTTATTTAGGAAGTCCTGAGGCTTGTTTAATTTTCCATGATAATTTGTTTTTCCGGGCAAAGTCATTAGTCTTGCGCCGGTTCAATTCATAGTCATTCTAAACGCCATAGCGCAAGTTCGAATGACACGTTCTTCACTATCGTCGCAAACGCTATAAGATAAAAACAGTAAGAATAATCAGGTCACGAAGGTTGAGATGGGTCGGGCATATAGCGAGAATGTGCAACCACAGAACCATAAGTAGAATTCCTGACGGGAGACTAACCTGAAAGAGACCGGTGGGAAGACCGCGACGAAGAAGAGAGGACAATGCAAGGCGCGTTCTTGAGGATATCGGATTAGAGGGCAAAGCGTGGAAAGGGAACGCAAAGGACAGGGACCGATGGCACCTCGAGTCTGCGAGGTCATGAACTTTCGGGTTGGTATAGGGCAATAAATAATCATCATCATCATCGGCACTACAACCGGGAACCGGTCTTGGCCTTATTTAGCAAGTCCTGAGGCTTGTTAAATTTTCCATAATGATTTGTTTTTTTCCGGGCAAGGTCATTAGTCTTGCGCCAGAGGCACCCCGACGGGGAATCGAACCCCGGTCCTCCGCGTGACAGGCGGGTATACTAACCACTATACTATCGAGGAGCAATAAATAACAGTAATTAAAAAAAAGTCACCTTTCAAATGATAAAAGTCGTCGTGCAAACTTTTTAAATAAATATATTCAACCCTTTAAAAAAAAAAACGAGAAATCTTTCTTCGCCCTTATAACTGCATATGCCCACTTAACAGTGAGTTTCTACACCAATAGTTTGTAGTACAGGATATAGTAGAATATCAACATCAGTTTTCGTTGAGGAAAACGGAAAGAGCCAAGAGCGATGGGCAAAGGAGTGTTGAGACAGTCCAGACGAGTACTTATCCTATGATATGTACAATATTAGAAGTAGCCTGGCAGAATTTTTGCCCCTCTTCTTACGGTTGAAATGGAAGATATAAAAGTGAGCATCCATGGCAAAGGTGGAGAGCGCAGTCTAACTAAAGAGCCAGCTATCCGATGCTCGCGCAGATTCCTTCACCAGTTGAGTTAAATTACGGCTAATAGCGAATATTTCGGCTAGACTACCACCGTCGTCAGTTCGGTTAGAATGTTAGACCTCCCGACCATTTCACGGAGTCTACAGCTTGATGGGGTGGTATTTCATCGGGGGGCAGGGTGTTGAACCACATCTACCACTCTCAGCCTTAAGTCATCGTTTACTTGTCGCAGCCGGCTTAGCTGTGAGGTTATACTAAGATCCTACTAAGGGGGCAAAAGACTGAAAACCAAATGGAGATGCCGGCGTCTTTGCCTCAGCTGCAGGACTTTTTGAGCGATCTGTTGGTCTAAGACTTATAACACATTGAAGAAAAAAATGTTTAGTAAGACTTATTTTAGGGTTGTAGGTTGTATTTATATTTAGAAACTACGATAGGATCAGGTATGGGACTTGACATTATGTTTTCTCAGTTCTCTTTGTTTTAACAAGTTCTCTTAACATAAATCAAAATAAATTAAAGCCCTGGTAAGATAACTAGGTTTAATTGCAGGGTGGGCTGTACAATTGCTAGTTAAGTTATAAGTAGCTATTATAGTAGACCTGGTGAGATAGCTTGGTTTAATTGCAGGGTGGGCTGTACAATTGCTAGTTAAGTTATAAGTAGCCATTATAGTAGACCTGGTGATATATCTAAGTTTAATTGCAGGGTATTTACAATTGCTTGATCAACTGACATTTTGTTGCTTTTGTTGAATCTGAAATTTATTTCTAGGGGTTTTCAAACTATGTGAATTACATTGCCATTAAAAAACTATAACAAGTTGCGGAACCTGAACGTAATTCGGGAGGCGTTGGCTTTTCATGGGCTGTTACAACATTAGCAAACTGCGAATCTTAACCAATTTTAGGTTTTGTCTAATGAGTACATTGAAATAAATTTGTCTTTTCGCTTTGGAAAAAATAAATAAACGGTTTTGAAAAAGTAAAAAGAAAATGGGCTCACATGGTCCGACAAGGATTTGGTCCTGTCTGCCATATTAATAGAACACCGAGGTGATGTGTGACGGTTTTGACGGCTCGTTAAAGAAGTTAAAACGTCCTACAGACAACACCCGAACATAGTAGCTTTGTGTGAACATTTCGAATGGATTGGCTCCCAAGACACCACCGCATCACAGGATTCTATAATACAAGACAAGTCAACCTTTTCAGTGATACTCATCTGTATTCGATCCAAAGCGAAATACCTGCGATGTGCTCACTAAAAAATACCGATTTACAACAAGACAATAATTTTCGTATCCACTGTGTTCGAAAATCTTTCTGAATGATTGACTTCTGCAAAACAAACTTCCTGACTGATAGACCACAAATGATATTCCAAGTTTAAAATCTTCCAATAGCACGCAGCGGAGGGCAAAGTTAGGAACTATGAAGAAGAAAAAAATTAAGAAGAAAGGAAATACGAATCCTTTCACGTACGTGCCTTGTATAATTAATGTTGTCGCACCTACCACCATTCTGAAGGAAATACCAGTACTGGATTTGGTAGCTCCACTCATCCCCACTCCAAAACTGGGAGCCACCCCTGAAATGGAACCTAATTTGTGATTTACCTCAATTTACTTGCTATTCAAAAAGTTTTCAAAATCAAAAGTTTTCTGCTTCTGCTCCGCAAAAATACCATAAAATATTTATCGCTGTGATTAATGAAAATATTTGTTGTAGAGGACACCGAGAAGAAGGAGGGGTGAAGACCATGAGGAGGAGATGATTAAGAGGGAGAAAATAACTCTCATCTCTGTAGTTATACCCTCGGCCAAGGTGTGAGTAAGTCACGTCACGCCCTTAAATCAGGTGCGAAGCTTTCTTATTTCATCATTCCGGCTCGCAGGAATCCTTGGGTTTCAGAACACGGAATTTTAAATCATTGCCTACACAAAGGACATGCATTTTTAAGCGAATTAATTCAAAGAAACATTTTTTAATTAGTTTAAGTTGAAAAGATTTGTGGCGTACTCCTTGTTCATTCAAATCTTCTCAGGTTGTTAGGATTTATTAAAATTTCCTTGAAGTCCTCACACAAGAGGAACGAGAATGCCGGTGTGTTTTGCCTTTTTTTTCGTTTGTTTTTTCTTCTAGGTCGGGTTCTTGTTTTAACCTTGCTGGGCAAGCGTCTTGGTCTTGGGTTGTAAATTTTGAATCTGTTAAATTAGTACTGAGTCCCTTTGTATTCTCTTGCGTGTCCTTCTAAGTCTTAAGCAGTTATGGTGAGTTGGTGGCGTTGATTGCATTACGAATTCCCTGTTTCTTTACGAATTATCAGTGCCAGGTGAGATTCGTTATTCAGTTGGGAGAAATGATGATAAACGGAAAGCACGTTATGTGTGTTTTAAGAACGACAATGAAGATGGAATGATCGAAGATTATTAAGATACTTGCTTTGAACAAGGCGAGATTGATGGGGTTACGCGGTAGCCAATGTTGAGATTGACTGTTTGCTGTATATATCTAGAATAAAGAAGCATCAGCAAGTAAGGTTGTAATCTCACAAACTTGATACGACTTTTTTCCCACTAAACGCGCGACTAAAAAGAGGAAATAATTTTTTATAAACATACCGAGTTTGGCGGCGATAACACAAACAGTCTCGCGTGAAGCGCGCATTAAAGTACACCTGTAACATTTCGCTTCAAAATTTAGTGTTGTCTGCGTTACACGAGCAACGGAATGCGACAAAATGTGTTTTGCTTAGGTTAACATCTACCAACACTTATGGGATAAGAGTTGGTGAGTTGGGTATTGCATTTAACATTGGTACGATGACTAATAGAACGCGTTTTTGATTGGAACCTCACACATTTTTCAGTACAAGAAACGCACTTCCAAAATGTGGCTTGTCACTGCTAGACCGGGTGAAGAGAGTGGAAAAGAGAAAATAGTATACCTTTGAATGTCTAAATATAACAAAACATAGACGAGGGAACATATGAATAGGGAAAGCATTCCACATTTGAGTGGTTGGGATAAACAACTTGGTATTGTAATAGGACAGAGACAAAAAAAAAAAACAAAAAAAAAAAAACAATTCATATGGGAAGATAAGAGAACAAAGGCTTGGTCATCATCATCGTCACTACAACCGGGATCCGGTCTTGGCCTTATTTAACAAGTCTCGAGACTTGCTAAAATTTTCGATAATAATTTATTTTTACGGACAAGGTTATTAGTGAAAAAGAAACACCAAGGAGAAACAATAAAATCTACACAACACAAAGAGGATAAATTATAACAGATCAATTAACCCGACACAACACAAGGTATAAAAAGAAAAGAAAATCGATACGGCCTATAAGTACAAAAAAGTTTTTCTGTTACCGCCCTCGATCAACTTGGTCCTTAGAGTGGAATGAGAGGATCACTAAATTAAGTAAAAACAACTTCTCTAATTTTACTATCACCGGCATCCCTACAAACGCGGATGGTTCCTGGTTATCTAACTTCTTCCTAAAGAATTACGCAATCAGAATCATTAACGTCAACAAGATCCCAAAAACATGAATGGCTATTCCATCACTCGACAGATGACGCTCTTAAACTGGGTAAATTTTCCGTTTTTAAAAACGATACTAATATCAACAGTTCTCTTATTCATAAAATAGCCCGAGTCGTAATCGTCCCCACCCCCCTCGCGGTAATTCAACAAGATCCATACACAACAGTTCTCACCAACATAGATTTTTACCACGACATAGCCGATCTTACAAACCAACTATCATGAGATAACCCACCCCCACCACCAAATCTATCAACCGGTCAATGTAGACCCCCTTTTCTCGACGGCACTCTTCGTACAGCCCGCCCCAAACCCACACTAGCCCCTTAACGACCTAAACGACTCTGATTCCCCCAATAAACGAAAAACCGATAATCACAACCTCTCTCGTAAAAAGAAGTTTTCCTTCAAACTTCCCCCCAATAGTCTCTTTTAACCCCAACCCCTCCAACACCATAAAACCCCCAAGCCACACTCTCGCTGCTCATCCCATACCACCCCGCGCCACAATAACATCAAACAAATATCCCAATTGTATCAAAGCAAAATTACTCTTAACCCATCACACCAGTCATTTGCCAAGTCCTTTTACTCTCCCAGCTCTACCCAACTATCCACCGTACCATTTAATTCTAGCCACCCATCGCAAATTATTCGTAAAATTCCACGTAATTTTCAATTTATCCCCTCATAAAATGTCGAATGACCTAAAAGCTTTCGGCCACTTGGTTCACCCCAGATAGTTATCACATCTTCAAAGTAGTAAGGCCGCCCTCAAGAAGCTTTTTCGTTCTTAAACCCTCACCACACCTACCCTCCCCAACAACCGACAGTTTAACACCCTTACCCTCTATTATCAGAACGTAAGATGTCTTCGCTCAAAGACCCAATCCATTCCGAAAAACTCTCATGCCCTGTCGACATTTTCGCATTAAGTGAAACGAACTTAATTCCCAGTATTCATAACCTGGAACTGTTTCCCCCCATGTTCACCATCTTGCGCGATGACCACCCCAATCATACTACTGACTTTTCCCCCAGTCGAGGAGTGCTCATCGCTGTCCACAACAGCCTCGAGTCGTCACTTGTTTCTTTATTGTAACTAAGCTTGAATTAAGCCGAATAAATAAATAAACTGTACATTTCCCTACCTCCTTCATGCTGGACTTTGTGACTGCCAAAATTACTCTTCCTCGGAAATCAATCTTTGTCATGTGCTTCTATATCTTGCCATTCCAGCCTATTGAAGTTTACGAGCTAGCTCTTAATGCTATCGACCATATAACCGAGCTGAGTAATTGCGAGGACATCATCATCTTCAGAGATTTTAATCTTCAATAACTCAATTGGGTTATATCATTCACACTTTACCCCCGCCCCACCTCGACCAAGGAATGTCTCTTCATTGATCGACTAGATGATTCTTGTCTCTGTGAGATCAGCAACGTTCGAAATCTTTTGGGTAGGCAGCTTGACCTCATCTTTACAACAGGCCCTATCAATACGATTTCCATAAAGCTAATTTTCGCCTCATCAACGAGTACCTAGGCCGCCTTACGTTCAACTACGATCATCTATCCGTTGAAGATGCAATCACCCACTTATATACCGAAATCCTTTTCTCTATTTCCCCGTTCGTTCCCTACTCTGGACAAAGAACATCAAGCTCTTCCCCTCCATGGTACAATCACAAGCTTCATCATCGGCACTACAATCGGGATCCGGTCTTGTCCTTATTTAGGAAGTCTCGAGGCTTGTTAAATTTTCCATAATAAGTTATTTTTATGGGCAAGGTTATTAGCCTTGCGCCAAATCACAAGCTTCGCCCCCTGCGTAATAAAAGGAATAGGTTTTGAGTCATCTTCTCTCGGAATCCAACTATACCTGACTACTCCAACTTTCTTGGCTGTTACAACCAATTCACGGAACTTTTCAACACCCTTTATGGCAACTATCTTACCAAATTTCAGACCAATCTCAAAATGACCCCAAAACCTTCTTCCAGTTCGTCAATCATAAACGTTTTGACGATTGCCCCATATGGCTTACCTTAAACTCACATACCGCATCTAATCCTGTTACTATTGCTAGCTTCTTCGCCACTCACTTTAATCAGTCATTCACTAATGATTTCTTTGTTCCTGACTCATCATACTTCAACTACCTATCCAACTTTTCCGTCGGGCCCCTTCTCCACAACTCCTTTGATCCGACCTTAATTGAATCCCAGCTGCTGGAACTCAAAGACGAGTTTACACCGGTCCCTGATAGAATCCATGCAATCCTCCTGAGGAAATGCTCATCCATTCTCTCTGCTCCCCTCTCACTGATCTTCGATCTCTCACTCTCTCAAGGCGTATTCCTCCACATTTGGGCACATTCATCACCCCCAACCACAAGAAGGGCCCCAAAACGATGTCGCGAACTACCGTCCCATCGCCAAACTGTCCCACTTACCCAAGATTCTCGAAAGCATTCTATACGAATCTCTTTGTTTTCATTGCAAATCTTTTATTTCACCAACGCAACATGGTTTTCTCAATGGCCGATCAACTACAACCAACCTCGCTGAGTTCACTTCCTTTACACTCTCAGCACTAGAGCACGGTTAAGAGGTCGATGTGGTCTCGACCGACCTCAGTAAAGCATTTGACAAAATCTCCCGCAATCTAATCCTCTTCAAATTATCCGCCCTCGGCTTCGAATCTGGATTGTTGAAATGGATTTCTTTCTATCCAAAGGATAGACTTTATTCCGTCCGGTTTAGGTCCATGATATCCAAACCCCTTCCTTGCCGCCTTTGGGGTCCTTCAACGTAGCCACCTGGGTTTCCTCCTGTTTATACGTGCCACTAATGACACTGATACGGTCATTAAGAATTCCAGGTTGTCCCTATACGCTGATGATACCAAGTTATACAAGATCATCGAGTCACCACTTGATTCTGCACTGTTGCAATCTGACTTTGACAGCCTCTTGACTTGGTGTGACAAAAATTGCTTTGTACTTAACGTCGCCAAATGCCAATCTTTAACCTTTTCCCGTAAGCGTATTCACTGATCCTCACGTTACTATTCCCTTCCTCCCCTGACCATTGTCCAATCTATTCGAGATCTTGAGATCCTTTGGGGCAGGGAGCCTAATACTGCCCTCGGATCCGTGAAACGATGGTCTGAGGAATTCTGCGACCCTTACGTTACTCGGTCCTTTTACCTTACCCTCGACCGTCCACTGCTTGAATATGCTAGCCAGGTATGGTCTCCTTATCACAAAATCCATATCTGTAGAATCGAAAGTATTCAACGTCGCTCCCTTCAGTTCGCTCTCCGGCGGCTAGGATGGGGAAACAACTTAATCCTTCCCCCGTACATAGAACCCTTGAGGAGCGCAGGGTCGTGGCTGACATAATGTTCATTCATCGTGCCTTCTCCGGCTCGATCGACTGCGCCTACCTCCTTAACATAATTCCTCTGAACACAAACCCTCGAAATACGCGTAATCCCTGGCCTTCTCCATGTGGACGTTTAACCGACTCGAGTGCAAACGAGCAAGCCCCCCATCATTGCCTCAATTCGTTCCACATCAATCATATCAACGAGGAGACATTGTTTCCAGCATGGGTGACAATCATCAAGTCGTCAGTGTTCCATATGATGACGATAACACTCAACAGCGTCACCGGCGAGTGTCTTCACCGCCTCAGCATTCAGAAATTATGCAACGAAGCGCAAGGTCAACCTGCAGGAGAAATCGCCTCCTTTGGGTAGCCTTGACACAACAGCCTCGCAACCTGGCTCATCCACATTCACTAGCCCCAACGTCAACCTGCGTCATCATCCGCTGATACTTCTCCGCTAGGTCAATCATTCTTAGGTTCTCCACTCTCACCGACGTGCTGTCTCATCAGCCGATGCCCACGCAATTGTACATGTGATGACCAAAAAATCGGCTGCCGTTCATTCGGTACTAATGGTAGGAGTAAGAGAGGACCAATTCCGCGATCGTCTATTAGAATCAGAAGAGGAGCCTTTCGAATGAATCATCGCGCGACTCCTTCAAATGGAGAAGACGCAAAACGTGAACGTGGAACAGCAGGGATTTGTATGGTAGGAGAACACCGACGGGGATGGAAACAGGCCATGCCCATTCACCTAACATGAATGACTCAATCCATGGTCCCACCATCACAAACACACCGGCCATGCTGAGGAACTACCTCTTTTATTACTGGGAGGACGAGCCAAGTGAAACGTACGCAACGTCAAGGGTTCTAGACCAAGCCTACGGGAAAACATGGCTAAACCCACAGTAATCTTCCCACAGGCAACATATACCTGTTATTATGGACAATTTAACAAGTCTCGGATAAGGACCGGATACCGGTAGAGAAACTTGCTAAATAAGTTAAGATAGTTCTTAAATTCTCTAGTTTATTTATTTCTATGTTTACATAAATGTTTTATATGTTATGTTTATGTTTTATGTTTTATGTTTTATGTTTTATGTTTTATGTTTTATGTTTTATGTTTTATGTTTTATGTTTTATGTTTATGCTTATGCTTATGTTTATGCTTATGTTTATGCTTATGTTTATGTTTATGTTTATGTTTATGTTTATGTGTATGTTTATGGTTATGTTTATGTTTATGTTTATGTTTATGTTTATGTTTATGTTTATGTTTATGTTTATGTTTATGTTTATGTTTATGTTTATGTTTATGTTTATGTTTATGTTTATGTTTATGTTTATGTTTATGTTTATGTTTATGTTTATGTTTATGTTTATGTTTATGTTTATGTTTATGTTTATGTTTATGTTTATGTTTATGTTTATGTTTATGTTTATGTTTATGTTTATGTTTATGTTTATGTTTATGTTTTATGTTTATGTTTTATGTTTATAAGATATAAAAATGTAAATGAATGTTTTCTTAGCGGGAGAAAAGTGGTGGGGAGTTACTACGTAACATTTGTAAAAACAAAGGTTCGAATAAAACGGTCGACCAAGATGGTCGTGGAATTACATAAAAGCAAAAGAGTCGTATACAAACCGTTTACCAAAACGATTGCGAATTCGATTTGAAAAACAAAAAAAAAACCCAGGGCCCTCCTAAGCCATCAACAGAGGCCGTCATATTTTCAAAGAGCTCATCATAAACTGTCGTCAAAGACGGTCGCGTTTCTAAAAGTCGGTAGTACACTGAGTTTATCAAGGAGGGCTTTTTTAAGAGTCGAAATAAAACTGTTAACAAGGGCGGTTCTTTAATTACATAATTAAAAAAGAATCGTTCACAAACCGTCGACAAAGACGATCTTCTTTCTACAATTGAAAATCTAGAGTCCTACGACAAATATTTATCAATACTGTTTTTTTTTATAACAGTCGGAGTGAAACTATTGACAAAGACGGTTGTGTAATTACATAATTAAAGATGAATCGTTCACAAACCGTCGTCCGCTAGCCATGCCGATTCCCCTACTCTTCATAAACCAAACAACAACCTCGCAACTTGTTGCTAAGCAAAAAAGTAAAATTACCGTTTATATTTGATTCACCCTCGTATATGAAAAACATTCTAATAAACACTTAAGACTATGATCAGATTAATGTAATTTATGTGCGAACCGAGTTTGCTATGTACCGGACTATGTAAAAATAATTGATCCATTATGGATTATAAATAAACCCTACACAACACGACACAACAAAACATTTAATTTTATTTCAACATTTCAATATGTAAATCAATCTTCAACATCAACCATCAACATCTGAGGCTGAAATCCAAAATAAATTAACTCAACGCGACACGGGAAATTAACCATAAGGAAAAGAAAAAAAAAATAATAAGTACAAATGAATATAAACTGAATTACATAACACTACACCACAAATCGTTTGTATTCTTGTTAATCCTAGGTCCGCTACCAACAAGGCACAGCACAGTCCCCTCAAGCTTTCGTCCTATTTCGCTCCTCACCGGCATCAGCAAAATATATGAACAATTCATATACGAGAAGCTAAATAAATTTATCAATGTCAGGAACCTAATACCTGATTTCCAATTTGGATTTAGAAGAGCGCACAGCACCACTATGGCTCTCAACATATTTCAAAACCACGTTTGCGTGCGCCTGTTTAATAAGGAACCCACCATTGCGGTGAGCTTGGACATTGAAAAGGCTTTTGACACAACCTGGATCGAAGGTCTTGTTTTTAAATTACTGAGTACTGGCCTCAGTAAAACGCTGTGTAGTATCATCTACCAGTTCATTTTAAACAGAACCTTCCAAGTTAGAGTGAATGGAAAGCTTTCCCGAACTTTCAACGCCGCTGCAGGCGTACCACAGGGCTCCATTCTAGGCCCCATCTTATTTAATATCTACACCTCAGATATTCCTCGCCCTGTGGATGGTAGAGTAAACCAGATTTGCTATGCGGATGACGTCCTAGTATACACGTCATCTAAAAGCCCAAAACTCGCAACAAATCGACTCAACCGTCATCTGGACGAACTGTATCAGTATTACAGTTGATGGAAAATTCGACTTAACCCATCTAAAGCAGTAGCTATAATTCTGAGTAGTAAACACTCCCAACCTACTTCTCGATATTCACAGAATATCCGAATACAAATGGGAGGTACTACGATTAGACCACAGGACAGGATGAAATATCTTGGGGTCATCTATACCCCAAAAATGAATTTCATCAAACATGTGACCCACATTCTTCAAAGGGGCCTCGGTCGGTCTAAGCAACTGCACAACATCTTGAAGTGGAGCAACAAAGTTGACACCAAAGTCTCTGCTCTAAGCAGCTAAACCGATCTGGAATATCGTACGCCTTTCCCATATGGTCCTGCATATCTTCGGCTCAAATGGAAAGTCTTCGAGTTTTCGAAAGGAAACTCCTCAGAAGATGCATCAACCACTTTAGAAGGCTTGACGGTCGTCATTACCCCAACTCTCACCTAAACGAAGGCGCGTCCATTACCCCTATCGACGAGTACTTGCTTCAATTAGCATACAAGTACCTCGAAAGCATTCAGAACAGCGAGAACCCACTTGTACGGGAAACTTGCGTTCTTGACCCTTCTCTCTCTCGATCTCTTCGAATCAAACCCCCACAATTTCTTCTTCAGTACAAAACTGAAGAAAGCACCCTTCCCAACAACATTCCCCCCTATAATAGAGGATTCCTGGATCCATACCATAGGGTCTACTATTAACAAACCACACACACGAACGCACAGTACAAGACGGCACAAACACAAACATACACACCGACCAAAGCGCAGATTATCAGACGCCAAAGACGTGATCTGCGTTTACTACCGCACCCAAGACCTACCGGTCTTGTACGCTTTCTTTCCCACCATCCCTCTATACAAGTAGTTAGAGAACACCTGGACTAACACTGTCCACACTATCCTTGGATACCCCCACTTTTTTCTTTTCTTTTCAGATATCGCGAGACCGAGCCCAACATCCTCATGGATGTGGGTGATTCTGGTTATCGCAAGATGGCCAGAAGTCAGAGACACGATGAAGGACACATCTGTCCTTGTCTCGCTAAAGTCGGCCCTCTCGCCACCCATTTTTTTTTAAGGCACAGCACAGTCACCAACAGGCCAGCATAGGGTTTGTGGGTTTCTGGACTTTACGATTTCAAGCCGATTTATGCATTTCAGGTATAACAGGTATCCATAACATAAATAACTTAGTGTGTATCAAAGACAAATTCAGCCGGGCACAATCGGTAAGTCTTTGGGGTGGACTACTCACACGTGTCCCATTCTATAATTATGGACAGGAACAAAGTTGGATGGTCATTTTGAACAGAAAATTCTCTGTGCTACATATGGTATCGCTTGTCTAAAAGGGAATTTGGAGTAGGGGGTATAACGGTGCGAAGATGCGAATCACCTACTTAATTTGGATGGGTCAGTTATAACTGTGGGACAACAGTATTCTAGCTTAAAAGGCCCACGTCTCAGGTGGTGGACACAACTGTAGTTGGCCAAGTTGGCTAGCGACCCTGGACAAAGTTAGCTAAACACGGCTATGTAGAGTGTGAATACGGAATACGGAAACAAGCTCCAATCTAGCAGCATTTGCAGTGGACGCCTGGTTTCCCTGATCACCCGAAAACCTTTACAAAATACATTGATCCACATCAAGGAAAGTCAGTACGCTTCCAAATCAAAATGCGGTGACCTGCAACCACTATGGAAACGCCTTTACAGTCGGTAGGATCCTTTGCAAACGGTAGGATCCCTTGCAGGTAATATAAGAATAACATTACACATTAAGGGTAGCGTGTCAGACTACAGCGCCACTTAAGGAAGATACTTGTTGTGCAATAGGAACCAATTTGGAGATACTAGGATTGCATACATTTTAGAAGTATTGCGTTGTGCCGCCACTGGATCCTGGCAATAAATACCAATTTGTTGGGAGAAAACTCCAGAGAATGCGGTGCAAGTGCACATCTGTCTGGAATGAGTACGATTTGCATTGGACAATCATGTATAATGACTTTAATGCAGTTAATGCATTTCCATCCAACCCCTAAACCTTTGCCGGGTAAATGGAGAATGAAAAGGAGTTAAATGGCATGATAAGTCCTTCTTTTGTATTAAGTGCCTGATTAATTATTCACCTTCATCGAATATGCTTGCTCAGCAAATTCCAATGGTACAGTGGGGCTTGTTCCAGACCAGGATTGCGAACGGCCTCTATGCTTCCCACCATCTTCTCTCTCCCCACCCGCCCTACTGTCGTCCCTTTTATCCACTCATCAAGGAGTTTTGAAAAATTAAAAACCCTTCGCGCATATATCAAATATTCTACCGCAGACGACAACATTTTTCTCACTTGGCAGCAGGCGATTGGAGGCGGACGCTGGTATCGACGCCGTCATCTCCATACCGCCCGCCAACGCTAACCGTTCTTTGACGACAATCACGATGGATGTTCACAAATCGCCTGCTAAACCCGCTCGTGTGCTGTTCTCTCTCCAGTTTCCGGAATATCTTGAAGACGAGGCCAAATGATGAATATTCACACAGCGAGGAGTTGACATAGCCCTTCGTGTGGTGGCCTGAACTACAAAAAGGTACAAATCCTGCCACCGATACTTTTGTTTCGCCTCTTTTCAAGTGTAGAAAAAATATCTCATTTGTTTGCCAGGACATACAGTGGCGAACACATACACTGCATTGTACACATTACATGTATGTCGACAGGATACGTTCGGGACTCATTTGATAATTTGTGGAGCAGGATATGGATACAGAAGGATGAAATCAACCCGCGTAATTTGCTTTCTACCCTACTCCAGTCTTCATCTACAGTTAAATGTTTGTTTTCCTAAGTTGGCTGTTAAGCAATTAAAAAACGTGTGTTGAGTCAGTGAAACCAGATCACGGGGCGGGTGAGAGGAGGTAGGCATAGGACGGAGACTAAGAGATGTGAATACAAAGGTAGAGAACCGGCAATGGGGGAGTGGAGCATCGTTTGGAAACCTTGTATAATGATACATGATGTGCTATTTACGATGACAGTTTTCGTTTTAATTTAACCAGACCCACAGGGAGAGTTTAACTACAATGCAAACACAGGGGATGATGGGGAAGCTGTACAAAATACTCGCCTGTTTGATTCGTCGTCGATTGGAACCGTTTCCCACATAAACTTCCCCAACTGTCTTCTACCAAACGAGTGTTACTACAGCATAACGACTCTAGATATAGAGGGTACATTTATAAGCAGGCAACTTGGTCTTTATAGCTGTTACATGGCTGTTAGTTTTTCGCTTAGTTTTTATTGGGCTTGAGCACTGACGCAACGGCTGAGAAGACCGAGAGAGGAGTGTGTCGATCTTAAGTTGCGCCGCTAAGAAGGGCAGGGTGTCATACTCCCTGGCTGTTACAAAAGTCTTTGTTTTTTCTTTTTTGTTTTTTGTTTTTGTTTACGATGTAACACTCTAGTACTATTTGTTTACATATTGACGAATTTTTCCTCCTTCCGGATGATTGCTTCATTGGTACATCGGGATCTGTTCTTCTACATTGTGTGGGTTTTGTCTAGCATTTCAGAGAAAAGGATCTCGGATGAGTACAGGATGCGACCCATAAGAGCTGTAGAGTGATTTGTGTAAGAAAACTTTTCGCCGACAAATGGAAATTTATAACCTGAGTGTTTTTAATTGTTTTAAGTATTTTACGATGCTGTTCGTTTGAGGAATTCTCTCCGGAGGGATGACACCGAAAAGGGTATTGTAAAGCGGCACGGAGTGCAATCATTATAGAGCAAGAGTTGGATGTTCAGCCAAGGAAGATGGAAGAGCATTCACGACGTTTAAACATTACGGGTTGAGCGGATTGGTTTTCTAATTTTATTGGTTTTATAAAAAGTAATTTTTGCTCAAATGTATTTCTTCGAAATGTTAATACGAAGGTGGATTACCCGGAAACCGGATAGGTATCTTAGTCAAATTTATGAACTCAATTTGCTTTATGGCTGGACACATTTTACAATAAGGATAGAACCTAATCAGTCTGGTGCAACCGAGCTGCTTCCGCGTGGTAGAAACCTTTGCGCGGTGCGGCGGCTTGAATTACAATGAACCACTCAGGTTATGCTGACGGAAGCCTACGCTTCCAGTAGATTCACCCATGTCAGACAGGTTCGCGAGAATTAATATGCAAATATCTGCCACCTATAATCCAGGGTGTTACGCGTCACCGTGCCCATTGGATGGTTTGGAGCCAGTAGTATCGCTCTCCTCTCCGAACATCATAGCCACATGTACCAAATACGCATAAAAACCTACAGTGACCGAAATCCCGACGTGACCTGACCCAATTCTCAACAAACAAAAACCAAAAATCACTTTTGCCTCATCATCATCATCGGCACTACAACCGGGAACCGGTCTTGGCCTTATTTAGCAAGTCCTGAGGCTTGTTAAATTTTCCATAATGATCTGCTTTTTCCGGGCAAAGTCATTAGTCTTGCGCCAGAGGCTCCCCGACGGGGAATCGAATCCCGGTCTCTCGCGTGGCAGGCGGGTATACTAACCACTATACTATCGAGGAGGCCTCACTTTTGCCTCAGCGTAACCATAATTTATCCATTCATCTCGAACACATTCATCAATCGAAGCCTCCACCAGTCTTTCCTATCTCACCGCACTCCCGTTAAAATTATTGCAACCATCATCAACATCAGCATCAGCAACACCAACAACCTCAACAAAACCCATCAAGTAATCACTATAAGTGCCCATTATCAAAGCCCAAACAACTCTCCATGTAACAACTTTTATAGTCATGTCCTTCCTCTTCATCATTCTAACACAAAGGGCCCGCAATCAGATCAACTTCCGCATGGGTGGCAACTAATGCATGCATGTCATAAACATGTCGAAAGACATTCCCCTGCCAGAGATGCTTTACTCTAACATGATGTATTTTTTTTTTATTAGACTTCTCTCGGGAGAGGCGAACCTATAGCGTCGAGTGGGCGCCCCGAGATGCCATCAAATAACTGTTGCAGTTCTTTTTGAACAGTTGCAGGTTGTAACGCTCCGGGAACACTCGCGTGGGAAGGGAGTTCCACAGCTTCCCCGCTCTGTAACGGAACGAGTTCTGATACAGGGATGTTCGCGCTGTCGCGAGATGAACCACAAACGGGTGCGATCCGTCGGATTGTCTTGTGGAGCGCATATAGACCGAATTGCGTGGAACAATGCCAAGAATCTCCGAAGAACAGCACCGGTGATAATATCTGTAAAACAGACAGAGGTCGGCCACGCGTCTTCGATGTGATAGCGACTGTAGTCCCGACGTCAGCGCCGAGTCCCCGATCAGGCGGATCGCTCGTCTTTGTACGCTCTCAAGTAGGTCGAGGGTATGTTTAGGAGCCGAGCTCCAAACATGAGAGCAATATTCGAGCGCGGGTCTAATTTGAGATTTGTATAGGAGAAGAAGTTGCTCCGGAGTAAAGTATTTCTTGACTCTAAAAAGATAACTCAGTTTTCCTGAGGCTGATCTGGCGATACCCGATACGTGTTTATGCCATGATACATTCCCACAGACCGTGACGCCGAGCAATTTCAAACTTTCCCCAACCTCGAGGGCACGGCCACTCATCATCAGCTGTGGGACCGATGATCCTGTTTTCTTTGTGAATGTTGTATACTGGGTCTCCGTTGCGTTGAAGTCGACAAGATTGGCATTTCCCCACTGCAGGACTTTATCTAGATCCTGGTTCAGAGAGTCAATCGGTCTACATCCCAGCTGGTGCGACGTTGATGCACCAATCGGCCGATCACTCGAAAAGGAGGAAACAAGTGTACTATCATCCGCAAAACTGAATACTTTGTTATCCGTTGTCTCCAACAAATCATTTATGTGAAGCAAGAACAAGGTTGGAGCTAACATAGAACCCTGGGGCACCCCCGAATTAACAGGATACAGATCCGAACACTCGCCGTCCACAACAACCCGGATCGATCGATTCTCGAGGAAGCTCCTCGTCCAGTCGCAAAGCTGTTGGGAAAGTCCATATGAACGAATATACGTACCAATAGGAAAAAAAAACGCAAGGTCTGTAAGGAATAAACAAAAATGGAAAACATGTATTAACCGTCATTGTACGTGCATAAAAATCGCAGTCGATTCCTGGATCATCCACCAGCCTTAACCAATATACAGTATTGACCAAACTTCGGTTCGATCCCTGCGTTCTTACATATGGGAGAAGTAAACCGTGTTGATATCGTGTGCAATCGGCAGAGTACACATGAAATCATCATTCTCGAGCATCGAATGTAACCCATTGGATAGCTCAAATGCCAATCGTATTACTAAGAGATACTAACAACCGAATGCGACCCTCATCAACTGCTCGCATGGCCTTGTCACTTCAAACCACCTGCAGACGTTTTGATCCTCGGTTCGCACACTTAAGGAGTTATATCTATGGAGCATTTTTTTCCCAGTTTTTTTAGTTTAAATTACGTATAAACATCCCAAAAATGATATCCAAAAGTAATTTAATGTGGGGGGGTGTTGCAATACAGCAACAAAACATAGACCGATTAAAGATTAAAAATAAAAGGAAAACATCAAGCAGCCTCAGATGTCACTCGGAACTGCCAGCAGTGATTCCACACGACAAATTGATATCAGATGATCGGGGGTTGAATAAGGACTCCGTTAGAAACTTGCAAAAATGACTCGATGATGAGCACCAGTGTGCACAGGCTACGGCAGTTGAGTAACGACTGATCCCAATTAGGGATGAAATTGGATTTTTAATTTTCGCACTTGACAACCAAAAGAGAACATACTTCTGCTCTCTCATTCCCACGTTCGTCGATGTGTGGTGGATAATCGGTTAATTGATAATCGACGAACATGGGAGAATGAGAGAACAGAAACACGATGTATGATGATCGCGGGGTGGATTTGGTTGTGTGTTCGGTGAATATGGCGATCTCAAAGTACATTTCATGGGTTAGCGAAATGGGGTTGCCGTATGGCAAAAAGGTAGCTAAACTCAATTATGCATTGTCTGCATAGGATAATGAGTTGAGCTATGCGTCCGTTAAACATGTTTTACAGGTGGAACAGCTTATAAGGGGAATGGGTAGAAATGACGCGCTGAAAGCGGTCGAAATGAGTTATGGAATTGTGGGTTGGTTTCTCCATGTGGTATAGAGAAACCCCACAAAAGTATTTTCGGTACCTTTTTCTTTTTACACAGTTTGTTTTAACTTAAAAGCCTGTCGTGTTAATAAAATTAACAAAGATTTCATGATGACGACCCACTGGTTGTCATTTGTTTATTTTTACTGAGTACGTATTACTTGAAGTAACATTGGTTCTGTTTTTGTTTGCTGTTCTCGTCGAGGATGAGCTCGATGCAGAACATTTTGGTCCTTCGAGCCGGATGTCCAACATCCGTGCAAGAAGTCGGCGCAACAAATTGAGGATCACATCCATCATCAACACCAACGCGCCACGAGGAACGAAATTGAGGATTACGTCGAACACCCAAATAAAGGAGTTTCAACGTGGATGTATCCAGTGGCAGAAACTCAAACTGCATTTACCGACGGCAGAACTTCACGGTGCATTTATCAGCTACAGACCAAGCGTGTCCTGCTGAGGAATACCAACGAGGGAGCTTCTCGCCGAAGCAAGGTAGGGTGCATTATAATTTAATATTAATAAATTAAAAACATTTGAAGTGATGTTAGAAAAAGTGTTGTGTGGTGTGTTGAGATAAGGGACTGACTTTCGTCGACATTGTCCACCGCCGGCTAGCGATTGTCGTTTTAACTAAAAGGAATCTTTATTTAACAGGGGGACATACATGGCATAGTCTCTGCTTTCAACCCGGCGAAGGCCAGGACGATCCTTGTCACTGTTCAATCCAAGTTGACGTGCAGTCTGCACGTGACACCCCTGGATAGTTACTTTAGCACCCGCCAAATAGTGAACCAATGCCTGCATCCTGAGAAAGGTTGGCACAAGGCAAATAACCTTGCCCGGAAAAACAAATTATTATGGACAATTTAACAAGTCTCGGATAAGGACCGGATACCAGTAAAGAGACTTGCCCAAATAAGCCAAGACCGGATCCCGGCTATAGTGCCGATGATGATGATGATAATCCAATAAGTAGTAATATAGTAAATAGCAAGCAAGCTCGTCTTGCACAACTTAGAGACGCGAATACCGATCAGCAACGAAATAGTTTAGGTACTTTTTTGGTTCTACAACCGGAATTCGATCTCGCCTTTCACTGATTCAAACCCTTTTGCGTTCTTCCAACATAATTAAACGACAAGGATTAACGAGCAACGTTAGAAAAATAAAAAAGGGCTGGCAATTTACAATGTCAAAAATGTGCTGGGCCGATCAAATACGATTGTAATAAAATGCATGACGTCCCTGTGAATTGATGAATTTACTATTTATAATAAGGCGTATAATATTCGTCCCAAAATGGAAATTCATCTGGTTGTAACCAAGGCCGTCGTCGGTTGGGCACGAGGACTGCCAACGCTTCAAGGTAGGCCTGTGGCGTTTCTAACAAATACACACACAATATATACAAGCAAATAGTAAAAAACGCCGGAAGGAAATCGAATAAAAAAAAGCATCAGCCGTATACCAAGCGATAACATACAAATTCCATATCAATTGAGTGTACTTGAGTTTAGAAATCGAATTCGTACACGCGGCAGTGGCCTGGTGTGTTGAGCATTGCTTCCATTTTTAGTGATTCTGACCCTCATAGCGTCGATTCGAATGACAAGTTGAGTGGACTTATTCAAATACGATTGTAATAAAATGCATGACGTCGCTGTGAATTGTAGAATTTACTATTTATAAGGCGTATATTCGTCCCAAAATGAAGTTTAACTCCTATATTTGATCAAGCGCATCCAAAACTGCACTACACGTGCTCGACAGGATGCACAAACGAGCAGTGAAACTTATTGGGGACCCAGCTGTGAGTCGTTTTGTGGTGTTTACGTGGTACGGCAGAAATACCGGGTGCCACGGGGGCACAGGTTCACCACGCTTGTGCAACGTCTTCTTTCGTCCTCTGGGTATTCAAATTAAAACACTGACTGCTTCCTATTTGTTCTCATTTTTTTATTTATCGTATTAAATTAAACGTTCAAACTTGTAAATAAAAATTCGTTTTTGGTACACAATTCACTAATATTAAATTAAACGTCCAAACTTGTAAATACTAATTCGTTTTCGGTACACTATTCTGATAATATTAAATTAAACGTTCAAACATGTGAATACTAATTCGTTCTTGGTACACAACTCTGATAGGCGCTATTGGCTCTTCAACTGGTCTCCATCAACCGCAATTTCAGACTCGAATCTCTTGGGCCGCCCCACGAGGGATGTGTATTTTAACGTGAGGGCACAACCTACCCTCACGGAATCCAATTCGCGATTACCAAGTTCATCGAAGCGATAGAATACCACACATTCGATCATCGCCTCGATGACCATATAAGGTAAGGTATCCCTTTTCCGTTTTGTTCAACACAAAAAGGGGTTGAAATGCACACACGATTGCTTTTGCTGCTCATCGTGTGTCCGCAAGTATGCAGACACAGCATAGATCCCATTCGAAGCTCGCAGTAGGTGCGAGTATCTCAGCTAAAAAAAGGGGTCGATGTGCTTACACGATCAACGTGT
Organism: Microdon myrmicae; assembly: GCA_963931805.1. Taxonomy (NCBI): domain Eukaryota; kingdom Metazoa; phylum Arthropoda; class Insecta; order Diptera; family Syrphidae; genus Microdon; species Microdon myrmicae. Next base: position 135,672,802 of record OZ007500.1, read on the forward strand.
GCGTAAAGCATTGTTGCCGATCGTGTACATTACATTTCCATAAAAGGATATGTTTACCCGACCATCATGGTGTGGAACCTCGCGCTGCTTGGGCGCGCGTTGCCGGCGTCCTCTGGTATGAATCGCCATGCGCGTGTGTGCGAAAATGCTTTCGTCTCATGCGCATGGATAATGTCAGGGAATTATGTCGACCACGTGATGTTGTATCAAGCCGTATTTCAGGGGCATTTCGCTGGTGCCAACAAATTCGCTTGTCGGTCGGGTGATCGATCGATGTGGATATAGACGACCACAAAAAGGAAGAAATATCTCCTGTGGTATGTGGTAGACACATTAGGAGGTATTTCTTCGATACTTGTTGGGCAATGTTGATTGCTGTATGTGCAACCGGATTGCCTTTAAGGGACATGGTGCGTTTCGCACGACTATGCCCTTGTGGCGAATGTCCGTTGTTGCTGATGTATTTTTCATGTCAGCAGACATTATATTTCACAGGTTTTTCTGTGGTTATGGTTTTTACTAAGGCAGGTAAGTACATGCTTTTTATGAAGTAGGACGCGCGTGGAAATGGTTACCTGGTGGTAAACGAGCAGGTAAGTAGTGGCGTTCGAAAGAACCGCCACAGTTTAATTCCGTCGTTGGAACATAGGCCAACGTATCGTGCCTATCTCTTTTCTACAGGTATTACCACGGTCGTTGCTCAACTTAACTTGCTGAATGTGTTCACCCCCCTTCAGACATTTTCCCGCGATACCCGTCAATCTGTGAATGCGCATCAGTTCACATTGAAAGTGGACTTTAGGCCCACAAATAAACATAGAGAGTCATTCTTTAGCCGAACCACACGAATGTGGAATGTTCTCCCTGATCATGTGTTTCCTGGTCATTGTAGTGTCCAGACATTCAAGACCAATATACATCGACACCTCCTTTCCTTATCCACTTCCTCTCCATCCGCTCGCACTGTGCTCTGACACTTAAGGGTACTCCAAAATCCCCTTTTGTATGCGCGTTTGTGTAAAAAAAAAAAAAAAAAAAAAAAAAAAAAAAAAAAAAAAAAAAAAAAATTGCAAATACGTCGAAAATGCTCAACTGGGATTTAAATAAACTATACCGGGCGAAAGAAAATTGTAGAATCAACAATTCGTTTTCTAGCGACCTTAAAGATTCGCATCCCCTTGTTTATGACACGGAAGTTAGATGTGGAATGTGCCAGTATCTTATATCAACAGGCTAGGCAGGAGGCGCAAGATGTATCTCGTCCTGCTGTCTGATCACTCTGAAACGTCGTTGAGACTCGTCATTTAATGAATCTTCAAAAGAAGACCCGATAGGAGTTTATAGAAATATCCTTACCCGGAATAATCCTTCTAATTTCAGTGAAGCATTGAAAACATATTGCCAGTGAAATAACTCGTGTTAGTAGCCAAGAAATTGTCGGTAATCTTGTTTACTTTTCATTCAGTATGACGACCATGGACTTCTAATGTATCCTGCTGTGAGCCCAACGCACCGACAGTAAGTTTTTGTTTCTCTCCTCACAGTACTACCCTACTTAATGCCCCGCACCCCCTCTCCCGGTATAGGGAGATGGATATTTCACTCTCACTCTTATACAATAAAATATTGGCACATTAATGTTTAGTCAGACGTAAAATTACTTTTAAGTCTTTGGAACGACGGACGGAGGCGACAGGATGCTTTGTCAAATACTTGGTTGCAGCCAATTCCCGTCTCTATTTGTGTCTGTGTATATTTCGGATGTCTTCTTTATTTTTGTTTCGCGCAAAAGTTTTAAAATAATGCAAAAGAATTTCATATATTTTCCGGACATTAATCCGCTTTATAAAGGCTGCGTTAGGCCACGGATAGATGGAAATAGAGGTGCGAGGGCAAACGGTAGCATCATCTGCCGTGATGATGGTTTTACTTTTTTCCTGCTGACAATACGACGCCACCCTTGATGCAGCAAGGAGGACGGCGTACGTACAAGTTTATTTGGGGAAAATATTGCGATCGTCTCAATTAGAAAGGTTGGGGGCGGCAACAGCGGTGACGGCGTACTCCTGGACTTCAGATTGCTTTTTGGTCCTTCTTCGATTGTTATATTGCCAGGAGAGTACAGGGTCGTTTCGTTTCATCGTCGATAGAAGTTCATTACGTTTCGAAATCCATGTGACGTTGTGATAGGATGAGCAGTTTAATCTGATTGTCGGGATGATTTGTCTTCCTTCCTCTTCCCCGTAATCGCAAGATCCGTGACGCGTTGCAGGAGTGGGAACTTTGTCATAATGAAATGGATTTTTGATGGCAAACGAGGCAAAATACTTCTTTTTTAAGTGTTTGCAGTTTAATTAGGAGATAGAGTGCGAGAAAGAAAAACTGCTAAGAAGTTTAATGCTGTTCAGCGATGGAGAATCGACATGCAGATGCCTCGAATTTGTTTTTTGACGAGTTATTAGAAGTGTCCTGCCAGCTTAAGTGTCTGCCAATATTGATGTGCTCCTTCGTTTAATTGTCGAGGAAAAGAAGAGAGCTATCAAAACTTTGTGTTCTCTTCAGAGTTATTTTAATGAAATGAAAATTAATAAGTGCTCAACGAATTATATTGGTTTCGTTTGTTTTTGTTTTTTTGTGTTGCACAAAACACGCACGTAAAACTGATTTCAAAATATTCTTAAATGTAAACCCCAGCGCGAATGAAATAAGAGAGCGGGAATAAAGGAAAAAAGACTCATCGCCAGAGCATCCCATATGCGTGTAGTTCGGCTAAAGAACGATTGTCTGTATTTATCGGTACGACTAAAGTTATCTTTCTAACATGAATTGATACACACTAGCTGAGTGATGGAACGCGGACAAATATTTGTTTAAAGAAAAAGAAATTTATTATTGCGTTGTACCGCATGAAATGTCCGATTTTCGCTCAGTCGGAAAAATAAAGTTCTCGAGTAAACATCTGTGCCAGAACATTAAATTTTCTTTTTTTATAAAGTAAAGGTGGACGTGTCCTTGGCGTGTGAGAACTTTAGGGTTCGCTACAAGTACGGTTATTATTTTTTCTAGGAATTGTTTACCATGCTGTCGGCAGTTCAAATTCGAACCCTCTTCCTTTATGAATTTAAAATGGGACATAATGCGTCATTGGCGTGTGAGATCTTTTTTTTTGCAGGCAAATTATCATTTTTCTCATACTTCCGAAGAAGAACTAAACCTCAAGCCAACAAAAGTGAGAATCGCCAGGTCACGAAGATTAAGATGACCAAAAACAAACAACGACAGAACCGCCCATAAAATTCTTGACGGAGGGCCAACAGGGACGGTAATGGTGGGAAAATCGTGACGGGGATGGGAGGACAAATGTCAGGTGTGAATTTGATAAAATCGGTTTAGATGACGAAACGTGGAGGAGAAAATGTACCAAATTGACCACCAACCGGTGAGGACAGACGAATTACTGAACCGTTCAACGGAACAGAAACGAAAGTGAAGTTAACACTAGAAAGACTGACACTTGGTATATACCGGGCTAAAAGGTGTCCTCGATTACAAACTCGACTTTATATATTACGAAAAACCTCAATAGGCGCGTATAGTGCGTGTGCACTCTTGTGACGATGATATCTGACTCAACGTAGTAATTCACATCCATCAGTTCGATGGCCGCGAATTGCATCGATAGGGGAGGATTGTATATGTGTCCGTATAGGATAAGTACGTTGCCCTTCAGCCTGCATATCGGCAACGACGAAAATGCACCTAAATAAACATGGGTTGGTGTAATGAATTAGTATTATAGAAATATGCGATGGCGAAGATCGCCGAAGGGAGAAATAGGTTTCTATGTCTTAAATAAACAGAAACGCTATTTCGAGGGCCATAAATCTTTGATGACCTGCGCCTGAGAACGAAATAGGTTTTTGCTTTAAGATACACAAAAACGCTATTTCAAGGGTCACGATGATATGCCCGTCGTGTTTACTCAAGCGTTGATGCTAATGCCATTGTAGGCTATACATTCTGGTGACGATAGGTCAGCCGAAAATTTGGGTTTTGTTTACAAGACGGTGCCGGTACATGAGTATAATGGCGAGGAATTAGCCTTGCAGATGTGCAAGCGTACATCTCGCTCAGGGTGGCCATGGACCAGCGGACGATTAATAGGATAAACACAGTGATGCTACTGTGTGTTTGTTTGTTTAACAGGCCGGAGCATCGCTAGGCATGATCTGGGGTATGATTGTCTAACGTCAACCATCATCATCGTCATCGACACTACAACCGGGAACCGGTCTTGGCCCTATTTAGCAAGTCCTGAGGCTTGTTAAATTTTCCATAATCGTTTTTTTTTTTTTTTTTTTTTGGGCAAGGTCATTAGTCTTGCGCCGGAGGCTCCCCGACGGGGAATCGAACCCCGGTCTCCCGTGTGACAGGCGGGTATACTAACCACTATACTATCGAGGAGCTAACGTCAATCATATTAGTGCCCAAATCCCATGATCGGTAGATAACCGACAAAACAAATTGGCCGCAAGTGTTGCGAACCTCGGGACTGGGGCAATAAATGGTTATGAACCGTAGCAAAACCCATCGGCTACGACTGTGTCAACAAGTACGCTGGCCACCAAGTATTTATCTATTATAATTGCTGACAAGCCGAGCCGATGGTGATATGGTACGGTTCATATAATAATTCGATGTGATGCATGCTTTATGAGGTTTAACTTTCAGGTGTGATGCTGCAGGGGAGCTTACGCTGCCCCTAATTGCAGGTAAGTACTATGGGTTTGGAAGGTGGTTAATTAAAGGGGATGGGCGGTTCTTCGGGAATGTATTAAAGAACCGCCATAGCGTCTCTAACAGATACACACACAATACACAATAGTGAAGAACACCGAACGAAAATCGAATAAGAAAATACATCAGAGCCGTATACCATAGCGATAACAAAACAATTCACATCAGTGGAATATCATCATCATCATCATCGGCACTACAACCGGGAACCGGTCTTGGCCCTATTTAGCAAGTCCTGAAGCTTGTTAAATTTTCCATAATCATTTTGTTTTTGTTTTTTTTCGGGCAAGGTCATTAGTCTTGCGCCGGAGGCTCCCCGACGGGGAATCGAACCCCGGCCCCCGCGTGACAGGCGGGTATACTAACCACTATACTATCGAGGAGCCTATCAGTCATCATCCATGTCAGACAGGCTAGCGAGGTGTAACACACAAACATCTGCCAGCCCTTACCCATGGTATTACGCGTCACCGTGCCCATTGGATGGTTTGCAGCCAGTGGTATACCGGCTGTATTATAACGGCACCTCTCTGACACCGGGTCGCATCAGAGCAGTAAGCAGACCTTACCATATCAAAGAGGGGCTCTGACATCGCGGACTTTTTGAAACCTTAAGACTCGTGGGAACAAAAATGAATAATCAATATACAAAAAACAATCCCACGAAAAACCCGGGAGGGCGTAGGTGTGATGAGCCGCCACTACCATAAGGGAACAAATCATCAAGAAAACACCGACTCGGCAAAAAGAAGACGTAGGGAAAAACGCATACGCGTCGGCACGTGGTGTTCGAACGTCATATTACCAAGGCGCGATACAGACTGTCATTGAAAACGCGAAACAATATAAAATGGATATCGTCGCGCTTCAGGAAGCCCAACTCCCACATTAATTTTTTCGGCTTAATTCAAGCTTAGTTACAATAAATATAATACCTTATAAACTAACTTAAAACTAAAGTAGTAATTAAAAAGAAAAGAAAAAAAAACAAAAAGAAAATTATATATATATGATTTAAAAAAAAACTTATAATTAAAAAAAAAAAAAAGACAACAAAACAAGGAAGGAGAAGAGGACTTCGGTGTAGGGGAGGTAGGAGGCCGGAGAAGAGCGAGTGTATGTGGGGGTGGCAAATGTGGCATCTGTGAGACAGCGAACAGCGAACGGCATATGCGTTGGAATGCGTACGGGTTGTGAGGGGATAGACGGTGGAGTTTGAGTGCAGTAGATGTAAGGTGGAAATCGAAGGAGGCAGGGTAAAAGTTTGGCCACCGCAGCATTCGCGAAATGGGTTCAGTAGAGCCGTAAGAAGTGTGGTGGGTCGGCAGAACAAGTGGATGAAGATATTGGCGATCATTAAATATAACTATGTGTTCTATAAGTTTTGGACCGAAATCGATGTGGTGATCTCGCTTTTGTTTTTTCGATGTATGTGGCCGTTCCCGAAGAATCTGCGATTTTACGTAGTAGGGAAAAGATTCGCGTTCGGCCACACAAATAATTAGGTGGAGATCTTGGCGACTCGTAAAATAGGTAATTTAACAATGTGCATCGGCATTGTTGTGGTGATCTGATATTGGAGGTTGGGAAATACAAAAAGATGCAGTGGCCAGGCCCGAAGAATCGGCGGCTTTAAGTAGTAAGGAGAAAATTTGCCTTCGACCTCGCAAACAATTCGATGGAGATCTGGCGCATTCTTAAACTAGGTATTTTAGCAATGAGCTAGCAATGTACACCAGAATCGATGTGATGATCTGGTTTGTGTGTACGGGTTGTAAGAGTGTAGATGGTGGGTGGGGCAAGGTCAGGAGGGGAACGGGAGGAGAGGACGTTTGAGTGCAGTAGATGTAAGGTGGAAATCGAAGGAGGTAGGGTAAGAGTTTGGCCACCGCAGCATTCGCGAAATGGGTTCAGTAGAGCCGTAAGAAGTGTGGTGGGTCGGCAGATAGAAGAGACGAGGGTTTTGCAGGTTACGGGGGTTAGTGTGAAGTGCATTGATGGAGAGCAAGCTTGGGCAGTTGATTGCGCCGGAAAGGAGCCAGTGGGTGAAAAGGATTCTGCGCTCCTCAAGTGTGTTGAGGTTAATCAGATGTATATGGGGCGAGAATCCGAGGATTCACCCAGTTCAGTCCGCGGAGGGCAAAATACAGAAAACGACGTTGCACGCTCTCGACCCTGCGGATATGAGACGAATAGTGTGGAAACCAGACCTGGCTGGCGTATTCAAGAAAGGGGCGGACGAAGGCTATGTAGAGAGAACGGGAAACGTAAGGATTAAAGAATTCTTTAGACCAGCGTTTCACAAACCCAAGGGCAGAGTTGGCCTTAAGAATAATATCATCAATATGTGGGATTAAGCTAAGCTCCCTGCCAAACAAGATCCCGAGGTCACGTATCCGGGGTACAGGTCACATCTGCTGGTTTAGCAGGAAGTAGGAACGGCTGGGAGGGGGGGATTAAGTAATCGAAACCAATGGGTTTACACTGGCGTGTACCGACACACATAACCTTGGAACCGACTTCATCATAAGCAAGAAGATTACGCCCCATGTAAAAGATGTGAAATTTATTAATGACCGAATGTCGGTGCTAAAAATTCTTTATAAACGTACACGCCCCAATAGAATCTACGGACGAAGAAACGAAGGACACGTTCTACGAGACCCTAGAGGATGTATTTGATGGGATCTCATTTTTCGATGTTAAAATCCTCCTCGGGGACCTCAATGCGAAAATTGGAAATGAAAGATATCTTCCAACAAACTATAGGTAAAAAAAAAATGCATATTATCACGTTCGCAGAGTCAAAAGATCTGGTAGTGAAGAGCACGATGCTCAAACACAGGCAAGTCCATAAAGCCACATGCATATCACCCGACGGCGTAAGGCGTAACCAAATAGACCACTTCCCCATAGACAAGACACCACTCGAATATCCTTGACGTAAGAGTATAGAGGAGCAGATTGCGACTCCGATCATCTAATGATAGGCAAAATCAGGAGTCGGCTCGCAGCAAACCCATATAAGCAGTCACGGGACACGAGCAGAAAGTTCGACATTGATAAATTAAAAGACCTGCGCAAAAGATTGATATTCAGCCCGAACTAATGAATAGACTTACCATCCTAGAGAAGTAGTGAGGAAGGGGAAACCAATAATCTGGGCACTAAATGGACATCGATTAGAGACACAACCAAACAAACAGCCCAAAAAGTATTAGGATTTAAGAAAACAATTAAGTCCAAACCTTGGTTTGACGATGAGTGCGGGGCGAAGATCGAATAACGTAAACGCATCAGAGTGATCCACTTAGAAAGATATGATGAAGTCAACACACAAAGATACGCGACAATTCGGGATGAAACAATGAGACTCTTGAAACGTAAAAAACGCGAATAGGAGAAGACTCGGATCGAAAAAATCCTAGAAAATGCCAGAGCAAAGAATATCAGAGGCATGTATGTCGGCATAAACTCAATCAGAAATGGCTACCGAGGGAGAGCCAAAATAATCCCAGACACAAACGGCTGTCTGGTGACAGAAACAAACAATATCGTGACAAGACTTTTTTTTTACACTAACGCGCGCACAAAAGGGGATTTTGAATTACCCTTAAATGTCAGAGCACAGTGCGAGCGGATGGAGAGGAAGTGGATAAGGAAAGGAGGAGTGGATGGAGGATACATTAGAAGTCCATGGTCGTCATACTGAATGAAAAGTAAACAAGATTACCGACAATTTCTTGGCTACTAACACGAGTTATTTCACTGGCAATATGTTTTCAATGCTTCACTGAAATTAGAAGGATTATTCCGGGTAAGGATATTTCTATAAACTCCTATCGCGTCTTCTTTTGAAGTTTCAATAAATGACGAGTCTCAACGACGTTTCAGAGTGATCAGACAGCAGGACGAGATACATCTTGCGCCTCCTGCCTAGCCTGTTGATATAAGATACTGGCACGTTCCACATCCAACTTCCGTGTCATAAACAAGGGGATGCGAATCTTTAAGGTCGCTAGAAAACGAATTTTTGATTCTACAATTTTCTTTCGCCCGGTATAGTTTATTTAAATCCCAGTCGAACATTTTCGACGTATTTGCAATTTTTTTTTACCCAAACGCGCGTATACAAAAGGGGATTTTGGAGTACCCTTAAGTGTCAGAGCACAGTGCGAGCGGGTGGAGAGGAACTGGATGAGGAAGGGAGGTGTCGATGTATATTGAATGTCTGGACATCACAACGGCCAGGAAACACATGATCAGGCAGAACATTCCACATTCGTGTGGTTCGGCTAAAGAATGACTCTCTATGTTTATTTGTGCGCCTAAAGACCACTTTCAACGTGAACTGATGCGCATTCACAGATTGACGGGTATCGCGGGATAATGTCTGAAGGGGCGGAACACATTCAGCAAGTTAAGTTGAGCAACGACCGTGGTAATACATATAGAAAAGAGATAGGCATGCTACGTTGCGCCTGTGTTCTAAGGGCGGAATTGATCGGCTTACGGCTGGGTCCCCAATAAGTTTCACTGCTCGTTTGTGCATCCTGTCGAGCACGTGTAGTGTAGTTTTCGATGCGCCTGACCAAATATGGGAGTTGAACTCCATTTTTGGAGGAATATACGCCTTGTAAATAGTGGCCAGGTTGGATGGAGTGAAGTATCTTTTGCATCTCTCAAGGAGCCCCATACATTTGGCTGCACTTTTCGCAGCTTCAAATATGTGGTCATTCCAGTGAAGAGTCGAATTAATTAAGATGGAAACAGTACTTTGAAAACCTAGTCAATGTATGCTCCCATCAACCATAAATAAACCCACCACACGTACATATAGCCGAGCGTCAGATCCCAGAGCCCTCTTTCGACGAAGTTGTAGACGCAATAAATCGATTGAAAAACAACAAGGCCCCTGGAGTCGACTGCATACCGACAGAGCTTGTGAAGCATGGAGGAGAGGAAACCGCTCGAAAGATCCACCAACTCATCAAAACAGTATGGGATAAGGAAGTTGTGGGTAATGTTTAGTCAGGGCACCGGCATTGGCGCTAGGTTCGCTTAACTTCCACTTAAAATTGCGGCAATACGGTTAACTGTGGTCCTTGCTATTGAAGTCAACTTAGTTCGTCGTCACTGAAGAATGTCAAAGGATCAGTACGCACCAGAGAGAACAGGAACAATTAAAAACGCTTGAAGATTGCTGGTGATCACTGCTTTATTGTTAATAATTTCTTTTTTTGTTTTATTTTACACAAGTTTCTTTCACATATATATAGTTCCACAATTTTAGGTCCATTAATTTAGTGTTCTCTTTGACAACCAAGACTTACGCGGTATATTAAGCAACTCGCGCAAGGACGGACTTCCACACTCGCTTGACACAGGATCACGCACAAGACAAAAAGATATTCCGTTTTGACTCGACTCCGTATATTAAAAACAAATCTCAATAGGCGCGTTTAGTGCGTGTGCACTCTTATGACGATGATATCTGACTCCTCGATGCAACTCACATCCGTCAGATTCAATGGTGGTGAATTGCTTCGATGAAGGAGGAGCGAAACGAGCAACTTGGCGGCGGCCAATCGAGATCGAGCATGTAAGAATTTTCATATGCCGTATAGGCAAGTTCGATGCTCTGTAATGCAGACAATGATCAGCGAACGCCTGATCAAACAATGTACGATCATCAGGGGCCGCGGCGATGTGGCCATAGATCGTTGATGATGTACGTCTGGGAACAAAAATAGGTTTTTGCTTCAAAGTAAACAAAAACGCTATTTCACAGGCCCTATGATGGGATGCACACTGTTCATGATGTGCCTATGTTGCAAAGGATCATCATTGTATTTACATAAGATTCCAGAGAAATGCCGTTGTAGGCGATATCTGCTGGTGACAATAGTTCCACCAGAGATTGGAAATCTATTTGCTTTAGCCGAATGGCTCCATAGCAGAATAGGGAAAATTATTCCTGGACGTTAAGTCCACAGAAAACTCAGCGACGGTGGCTATGGGTTATTTGTTTGGGTTAGATGATGGAACTTCATGGGGCATGAATGTGGGTAAACAAATTATCATGTTCATGCCCAAATCAAATGCTCGGTTGTATAATGATTAGGAAATTGGTCGCAACTCGACGAACCTTAGGGGATAGATAAGATATACAATTATGTACGGTTGAAGAGAATATCGGTTGCAGCTGTGTCCGCAATATGCTGGCCAGCGTTTGTTTATCGTTAATTGCTGACAAGCTGAGCCGATAGGAGATGTAAACTGGTTCATGGAGTATGAACCAGAAAAGTCCGGAATCACGTATGCCGTCGGAGAGATTTCCTTTCAGGTATGAAAAATGCTCCTGGGAGCTTACGCTGCTCAAAACTGCAGGTAGGTATGGTGTCTTGTGGGTGATGGAAAAGACAGGTTTAATTGAGGAAGTGGGTGGTTCTTGGAGAAGATTTTCAAGAATCCCCAGGAAGTCACCCCGGAAGAATGAAAAACATCAATAGTCGTCCCAATTTTCAAAAAAGGCGACAGATCTGACTGCGAAAACTACAGAGGAATATCATTGCTCCCAACCACATACAAAATATTAACAAATGTTATACTGGCGAGAATCACAACGTACGCAGAAGAAATACTGGGAGACTACCAATGCGGATTCCGTAGGAATCGGTCAACAAGCGACCAAATGTTCACAATAAGGCAACTGCTGGAAAATAAGTGGGAATATGGAGAGACGGTTCACCAACTGTTCGTTGACTTCAAAAAAGCCTACGACTCAGTCGCAAGGCAAATACTCTACCATATTGTAGTTGAGCTGGAAATCCCGAAAAAATATTCAAAAAAATATTCATAATTCAAATTTGCTTGAACGAAAACAAAGGACGAGTTAGAATAGAAAGCCACCTCTCAGAACCATTTGAAATCCGGGACGGACTAAAACAGGGGGATGGCCTCTCACCGTGTCTTTTTAACCTTGTACTCGAGTATGTCATCAGAACGGCACAAGACGACAACATGGCCGGTTCATCCCTGAACGGGGCCACACAAGTGCTCGCATACGCGGATGACATCGCCGTGTTGGGCGATAATCTAGAAATTGTAAGTAAAAACAGTGAAATCATCATGCAAGTGGCAGAAGAGGTGGGCCTAGAAATAAATGAAGACAAAACGAAATACATGATTATGGCCAGAGCAGGCGGACCTCAGAGAACACACATAAACATCAGGGGCAAGATATTCGAAAATGACAAAGAATACCGAAATGTCGAAGAAAATTAACAAAAGACTACACTATGGCAACGCTAGTTGGCATGCAGTGGGTAAACTGCTGAAATCCAAACTGCTATCACGGAATATAAAGCTCCGTGTCTATAGAACCCTAATCATGCCGATTGTTCTATACGGATGCGAAACACGAGCTCTCACAAAACGGGAAGAAAACAAATTCCGCGTATTCGAGAATAAAGTTTTGAGGGGAATCTTTGTAGGTAAATATGACGAAGAGGCAGGACAATGGAGGAAACTCCACAACCACGAATTGGAAGAGCTATATCGCAAACCTACAAAAGTGAGAGTAATCAAGTCGCGGAGATTAAGATGGGCCGGACATGTGGCGCGAATGGGCAACGATAGGACCGTGCATAGAATTCTTGACGGTAAACCAACGGGAAAGAGACCGACGGGGCGGCCGCGACGGAGATGGGAGGACAATGTTAGGTTAGACCTCGAGGAGATCGGATCATTTGGTCGGACGTGGAAGGAGAGCGCACGGGACAGGGAACAATGGCGGACACGAATCGGTGAGGTCATGGACTTTCGGGTTCCTACAGGCCAATAAATAGTAGAGTATAAATACGGTATGCTCCTAAATAGTATAGTGGTTAATATCCCCGCCTGTCACGCGGGAGACCGGGGTTCGATTCCCCGTCGGGGAGCCACTGGCGCAAGGCTAATGACCTTGCCCGGAAAAACAAATTATTATGGAAAATTTAACAAGCCTCAGGACTTGCTAAATAAGACCAAGACCGGTTCCCGATTGTAGTGCCGATGATGATGATGATAAATACGGTATCGAGCGGAATGTGTAATGCAGTCTAATGAGTAAGTCCACTAAGTTAGAAATTCGAATAACCAATAGATGGAGGTAGTTATTTTTATTAAGTTAAAGTAATAGTGTTCTTGGCGCAAGGCTAATAACCTTACCCGGAAAAACAAATTATTATGGACAATTTAACAAGTCTTGTAAAAGGACCGGATACCGGTGGAGAGACTTGCGAAATAAGGCCAAGACCGAATCCCGGTTGTAATGCCGATGATAATGATGAAACTAATAGTGTTCTTGAGCAAAAGCACTGTTGCCACTTCAACTTATTTCATTCACAAATACTAAAATATAGTTAAGCTAATAAATTGGGAACCCTCGTAGGTTTTAGATGCAAATGAATAACGTTAGTTTTTGGTGTATATCCAATACGATCATTAGTTTTTCAGTGACTACTTTTTTACTATGCATTTTTTTATGTTTTAAAGACTCACATAAGCTCCTGATATTGTCTACGAACGTTTTATTGTAATTATTATGTTGATTTTAGATGACTGCATTTTTTATGAAAGCACACTCACAAATAACAATAATACACAATCACTTCAAACACTAAGTGTTTCATTGAATCACACACGATAAAAAACTACAATGCTAAATAAATTGCAACTTGGTTGTTTACCACAGCACTTATCACTCAAAAATTGCCTTTTGATTTTATCACATGAACGATTGGAGTTGAACCTGCAATACACAAACGTGAACACACTTCATACAATATGCGGAATCCTCCCGTCTTCCGAGAACTTCGGCAACAAAATCACCGAACGTTCACTTGATAGCGAATGCCACCATGTATTCAGATCACCGTGCCAAATGTCCCCATCATTATCAGCGTAACACATCATTTAAGAAGAGGATCGCACTTCAAACGATTCGATTGTTGTCTAGTGCCCATCGATGGACAGAACCGTAGCACACAAAAATAAAAACACAAAATCCTAAAACAAATGCTAAATAATAATCTAGAAAGGAAACATAAACAGAGGAAAAACAACAAGGAACACACGACACCGAACATCAGTTGCACCACATGAAAGCATCAACACATCATCATCATCAACATCAACACTCGACGGCACGAGGAAGATAAAGCTAAACAAAATAAACGAATGAAAATATAACGGTGAAATATACTTTTCCCATCGGACGATTAAAAAACCCACCAAACAACCAATTTGGTAGCCAACAACGAAATGCCTGGATCCTGCTGGCTAGCCAGGCTACTTAGCATTCCATTGTGGAACAACCCCCAGCAGAAAACTTGTAGCCGTAGCTATACAGAAATAGCAAACGAAAGGAACAGCCCCTTCTTGGGTAAGTGGAAAAAGGAAAAAAAGGATAAAAACCGAAGACAATTGCGCTTGAGGATTGGTGAGATTCCTACACAGCACCAGTTTCCCACGTGCAGCCCAAGGATTCGGGTGTGTGCTCTCATTTAATTGAGACCGCAAAAAAGGGACATTGCATCACATGTACGATTACCTCGCGCCAAAAATCTACTTTATTATGAATGACTGTTGCGCGAGTTGGCGTTGTGAGTTCAATTCCAGGACGCATGCGAGGACTTTGAAAGGCATTGCCAAATGTAAACATATACCATATTCAGTGCTCACCGGGGCACAGGACATTTGCAGTCAAACATCGAACTGGAGAAGTATCCATTAAGTAGGTAGGCAGGCAGTCTTCATCTTCCATTTGTAAGAAAAACACCAGGACCTGTTATGCGGAGAGTGTGTCCTTTGTGCGAGAGCTAAAACTTTCGGATAACATGTGGAGTACGATTTAAGGATGCGCTCAAATACGCCTGTAGGTATGGGCAAGATGTACCTAGATAAACAGGGCGGTTGCATCCATTTTACTTTTGGATTTCTGTTGGTTTTTCCTCGACAGTCCTTTTTCGTTTTTTTTTTTTCAACACCAAAACACAAAGGTCCTATGTCTATGTATGTTTAATAAAAAAGGACTTTTTTGTATTCCTTGGACCATCGCGTCGACATAAGAAATGCATATTTAGTGGAGTGTTAATAATCGTGTCCCAGAGATTGGGGTTGAAGGTGTGCTCTGGGCATCCTTTGACTTACCATGAAGGTCCTCTACGTCTCTTAAGGAAGTGCTCAGGGAATAAGGAAAAATTCAGTTGCCATGAAGGTGAAAGTTTGAGATGATAATTTTGTTATTCAAATTCATTTCACTTCTTTTGTTTTTTTTTCTACTTCTGGTGCTTCATTGCAGGATTTAGGAGGTGGGGCGCCAATACCAATATCTCACGAGACAGGCGACTGTATTTTATGTGCAGAAGTTGAGACGTTTGTTCATTTCCGTATATTTCCTCATTGTCTTCCTTTCAAGGATTTTCTTAATATTTTCTTTACTAAGTCGGTTTTTTTTTTTTGCTTTTCCCTTTCATTTCTCATCTGGTTGTCTTTTTAAATCTCGATTGAGCGGGTGTATGGGCGGGTTACAGACACTGCACAGGACCAAGCTTTGAATATTTTAATTTAGACCATAATTAAACAAAAAGGATATCCGTGATTTCGAGAGTTACGGTGGCTCCTAGTATGGGGAGTACGACTATTTGGAAATGGGAGGAAGGTAAAAACTGACGTAGCTAGAAGTTGGACCCAGAAACATCCCTTTCATTAAGTTAACACTGTCACGACGGTCGCGGTGGTGCATAAGATGCCAAATAATATATTTTGTTGTGTTTAGAATTAATTCACTGTTGATACTGGGTGAACACTATTACTATGCCTTAACAGGTTTAAAATGGTGGTTTTGTCGGGAGCCAGTTGGTCTGTCATGCAACCTTACAGCAGGCTTTTCTGTTTCAAGAGTCCCACAGAAACCATCTCGAAATGCAGGTACGAGAGTTAATAACACAGATTTTTTTTTTTTTAGTAGGAAGCGGAAAAGAAGGAGTATCGTGTAGACGTCAAAATATTGGACACAAATCAATCACCCAATCAGCAGCTTTAATGGCTGAATTGCTAAGGTGGCTATGTCTTGCATTTGAGTGTGCATACGTAGGTGGAACTGTCGGGGTTCTTTAGCCTTACGCAAAGAACCACCCACAATTCCAACTCCAACTCCCTTAGCAAATCTGCAGTTACCTGCAAACATTTCCACCCCAAGGCCAACGTCATTCCATGCAGCAACGTGTTAACGTCCGGGACGCCGTGCTTCCTCTTTCGAGGGAAGAGCGTGGTCGGGAGAGTAAAACATCGTTATAAATATGTTTAATCCTTTGCTATATAGGGTCCCACTTTAATATTCCTTGCTTGAAAATTGCTCAGAATAATTACTATTCAAATAATTCCGCCTTTAGTTGCAGATAGTAGACAAATGAATTAAAACTATTTACGTTGTTGACGGTCTTTAATGGATTAATTTTAAATGTTTACTAATGAACTGCAAACTCAACTATTTCTCAACTACTTCACTCAACTTGAACTCTTAAAACTTTCTCTCTCTGATTTACTTCTGTCTCTGAACTCAAACTGAACTGAACTGATTTTACAATTGAATTTTTTCTCTACTTATAGAACATTGTGTTCTAATTTACTGTAACTTATAAAGTGAACAAAACAACATTTATCAAAGTATTCCTTTAGTTACTGTGGCTTTTAAATTGAATAAAATTTGAACGAAAATCAAAGTGCTCTTGAAATAAAAAGGGGCATGTTATGAAATGTACTGTAACTGGCTTGATACATTATTGTGTAGGTTTATTTATGGTATGTATTAAATGAGATGTTAGATATGTAAGGAGATTCAGTGTTAAAGCTAATAGGGGTAGTATTCTGGAATACTACAAACGCATCGGCAAATTTCCCTGAAAACATTTCGGTTCACATATAATGTAACCATCATAATCAGGGAATGTTATCGTTTATTCTCGTCGGCTATCCCAGCCTCACATGTGCACAACAATTTTCCTTACGTGCACATTGGTTGGCGGCCTTTTTGTTCAAGGACAAAAGCCACGGCTTGTTTATTCAGCTGCAATATACCCGACCCACGATCCTTTATCCAACCGACAAGCCATCGTCGCGACTCGCGCTTAGCCGCCAAAAATCGAATTCTTCAGCATACACAACATGCAAACAAAAGAATTCAGTTCTTCCCGCCGGTAGAGATACTATACACAATTCCCATTGTTATGATTCCTTTTTAGTACCTAATGCTTCTCTAATGAGAAGCACTGTATTTACCCAGTTGCACTCTTACCAGCTCATGATGCCCTTGGTCCATTTTCTCGTTGTTCTTTTTTCCCTTGTTCGATTTCGTTTATCCGTAGCGGTACGGGTAAACAACGTGATCTTCACGATCCCCGCACACACACCTCTCCCTGTTTTCTCACCATAGAGAGAAATTTCCTCTCGCCACGACGAAACTCACACCAGTAGGGAGTCGGCCCTGCACGAGCCAAGGGTGGAACTAGGAGTCGAGTTATAACCACCGGGGTATGTACACACACGCATTACCAGTGCGAGTTTGCGTGAGAGTTAATAAAGTCAATTTTCAATGATGTCCATTTTCAATAAAGTCAATTATCAATGAAGTGAAATTGGTCGCAATATATTAGACGATTCTGAAAGAACTTGAAGGAGTACATCACCAAAGAATCATCATCATCATCATCATCATCGGCACTATAACTGGGAGCCGGTCTTGGCCTTATTTAGCAAGTCCTGGGGCTTGTTAAATTTTCCATAATAAATTTTTTTTCCGGGCAAGGTCATTAGTCTTGCGCCAGAGGCTCCCCGACGGGGAATCGAACCCCGGTCTCCCACGTGACAGGCGGGTATACTAACCACTATACTATCGAGGAGCTGTAGTTAATAATAGTTTAACGAAATATCACCGTCAAAACCGAGTGTGTGTAGTGAAGAGCGAACAAAGCAAGAGATTCTCCTTGCCCATTGTATAATTAATTCTACATTAATTCTCCCTTAAACGTGACTGACATATGGGGTGTCGCATTAGTATGTAATAATTACAATGATGTAGTGATAGTCGTGAATAAAGTGTTCTGCGGGACACTTCCGAAAGTTGGACTACGAGAACACAAACGAATCCGCCAAATTGGTGACCCCGACGTGATATCTGTATACATAACACACAATCTCCCACCTGTAAACAAAACTTTACTACTACAATTAAGACCGGCACACTCGCCTGCTCCGACGTTCTCTCGCTCGCTCGCTTCGTCGTTCGCACATGAAGTCGATCGTAACAAAGTTACTGAGGAGGGAGTAGTGTGGCGTTTCTAACAGATACACACAATATGCAAGCAAATAGTGAACACAGAAACGAAATGCGAACAAGCAAACTATCACTGCATTGAACGCGATCCCAAAGGAGGCGATAAAGAGCTTTAGAAGGAAACCAGATGGCATACAGGCTACCATGATCCGCCTACTAAAAGAGAAGGCTAGCTTGTTGCTGGCTACAGGTTTCCTACGGGTCGGATGGGTGAGATGCAGACTACGAGAACACATCACCCCGACATGATGTTTCAGATGCTGGCAATGCGGACGTGTAGCGAAATCCTCCAAGTCCGAAGAAGATCGTTCGGGAACCTGTCTGAAATGCGGAGAAAAAGGCCACAAAGCGATTGGCACTGAGGCACAACCCAAATGCATGCTCTCCGAATCAGGGTGCGAAGGCGGAAACGAACACTCAACAGGGAGTTACATATGCCGAGCATTTAAAAATGCGATGGCCAATCTTCTGAATAAAAATGGACAGGTTTAAGTGCATTCAAATTAACCTAAACCATTGTGGAGCCGCACAAGATCTCTTTTCTCAAACGGTTAAGGAATGTCGTGTCGACGTGGCACTCATCAATGAGCAGTACAGAATACCTGGCACTGGCACAATTATATGGGAAGAAAACAGCAGCGGAACTGGAAATTCCCCCATAGAACACAGAAGTGTTCAGCGCCAGAGAGGATTCGCATAAACTAAGATTGGAGGAATTCATTCCTACTGTTGTTACGCTCCACCACGGCGGGAAATAGAAGAATTCAAATGTTTTTTGGACAGAGTAACACATGAAGCTAGAGATAAGAGCCCCCTAATAGTTGCTGGAAATTTCAACACTTGAGCGGTAGAATGGGGAAGTACAAGGACAAACAGTAGAGGCCAGGCACTACTCGAAGCCTCCGCAGTCCTAGATGTGGTGCTACTTAATGCTGATGACACTTTCATAAACGAGAGAGGCCGGCCCACTATCGACATCACATTTCCCAGCTCCATGTTGGCAAGAAGTGTGGAGTGGCGAGTTTTAGGCACCTACACCCATAATGACCACCAAGCAGTGATATACGAAATATTACAACACATGGGATTCATCACTGGCAGATTGGCGAAGAAAGCTCAGAAAAATGGGTAGAAAGAGACGGAGCTTGATGCGGTACTGCCCGAATATATAACTGGAAGACCAAATCGAATAATTCGATGCAGAGCCCGATGCGAACAGGCAGGCTGAAAAAGTCATGAAGTGGCTAAATAACGCATGCGATGCTTCTATGCCGCGACAAAGACAACCAGCAGGGGCAATCGAACTAGTGTATTGGTGGAGCACAAAAATCGCCCATGTGCGATCGGAGTGCAACAGGATACGATACTTGCAACAAAGAGCAAGAAACGGTAACACCTACCCGCAGCTCCACGCGGAATTCGTCAACAAACTGAAGGAGTTGAGGAATGTGATTCGCAAGAGTAAGTATAATGCGTTCTGGTCTTTAAGGGATGAATTAAATAAGAACCCATGCGGCAGCGACTACCGGATTGTTATAAAAAGACTACACAACAACAGTAGTCAAATGCAAAAGAGTTAAACTGATCTGGCCAGGTCCAGTAGGAGCTAGTGATCTGTATTCAGATTCATCTGCATCATCATCATCATCCACAACACCATCTTCATACCGTAACAATAATACTGGTGGAAATTTAAATAGTTCATCCTCGGGATCGAACGCTAATATTCCCGGGAAAACAGAAGAAAGCGCAGGCAAAAGTCTCTGCGTTCAATCCAAGTTAACATGCAGTCTCCATGTGACATTCCTGGATAGCTACTTTGGCACCCGCCAAGTAGTGAATCAATGCATGCAGCGACATCCTGAGATAGGGTTGGCGCAGGGCTAATAACCTTGCCCGGAAAAACAAACTATTATGGAAGATTCAACAAGCCTCGGATATGGACCGGATACACGACGAAGACCACGGAAACGGAAGTGGCTAAACGATTTGAGAATTCTTTCATGGAACGTCCGCTCACTATACAGAGCTTGAGCTGCACAGCAGCTAGCCGATTATAAGGCTGACATAACAGCATTACAAGAAATAAGATGGACGGGGAGTAGTGATATTCGAAGAAACGAGTATGACATTTATTACAACTGTCATACAAAACATTATGTGGTCGGGGCAGGTTTTCTAGTCAGCCAAAAACAGAAGCCTGTCTTTCTCGGCTTTAATGCAATAAACGAAAGGCTATGCGCTCTTCGCGTGCGAGGCAAGTTTAAGAACATAAGCATCATAAACGTTCACGGATCTACAGAGGAATCCCCTGACAACGAAAAAGAAGAATTCTACGAGAACGTCGAACGGGCCCTCAATGTCTGCCCAAGATACGATGTGAAAATCGTTCTTAGTGATTTGAATGCCAAAATATGCCAGGAGTCGGTTTTCAGGCATTACGCAGGTTCCCATAGTTTGGATGAGAACACTAACGACAATGGACTACGAGTCATCGAACTGGCAGCATCGAAAAACTTGGTCGTTGCAAGTACCAGGTTTCCGCGTAAAGATATTCACAAAGCCACCTGGGTATCACCTGATGGAGCCACTCGCAACCAAATTGACCACGTGTTAATAGATCGCCGCCACTCGTCGAGCCTGATGACGGTACGAACGTACCGAGGTGCCAACGTCGACTCGGATCACTATCTTGTTGGTATAGTTTTCCGAGCGTGGGTTGCCTTACGAAGACGTATTGCATCCGCAGATGAGGTTCGGATGAACACGGTTGCCTCACGCAATGAGAACACCAGCAACACATTCCCCCTGGAAGAGCTGGATGGAGGGAGAGTAAGTCCTGGGGGCAGAATACCGGGCGTAGAAGAGAAATGAACACGCCCTAAGAATATTGTCATTAGTACTGCCAACTCCATCTTAGGCAGTGATCGTAGAGATCGGAGCGACTGGTTTGATGATGAGTGCAAACTAGCGAATGAAAGTAAGAATGCTGCATACTGGGCAATGCGAGAAGAAGTACATAGAGCTCAGAAGATCTGAAAAAAGACTTCACAGACAAAAAAAAAGTGCCTGGGAAAAAAATCTAGTCTGTAAAATAGAGAAAAGTAGAGAGTGAGGTCCGCACCAGGCGCGGAAGTTCTACCAAATAATCCGCAGTATGACGTGATACACACCTGCTGCACTTACTGCAAGAATAAAGAGGGTAATCTGATCACCAATCCTGAAGGCATTCTGGAGCGATGGGAAGTGACTGGTTTGATGATGAGTGCAAACTAGCGACTGAACGTAATAATAATGCAGACCGGGCAATGCAGCAGTCTCATAGGATGCGGGTACGCGAGGAGATATACAAAGAGCTCAGAAGATCTGAAAAAAAAGACTCCACAGACAAAAGAAAGTACCTGGGAATAAAATCTAGACTGTGAAATAGAGAAAAGTAGAGAGTGAGGTCGCGGTACACACCACGCTACACTTACTGCAAGAATAAAGAGGGTAATCTGATCAGCAATCCTGAAGGCATTCTGGAGCGATGGGAAGTGCACTTTAATGAATTGCTAAATGGTCAGATCACAGAAAACATTAAAAGCCATTAAACAGCTCAAATCAAATAAAGCCCCGGAGCTTATGGTATACCAGCTGAGCTGATCAAACAAGGAGGGACAGCGTTACATCGCACAATTCATGAGATCGTGGTGCACGTATGGGAGCAAGAGGAGATGCCGGAAGATTGGCGTCCTGGTATAATTTGCCCCATACATAAGAAGGGAGATATCACACTGTGCAGGAACTGTAGGGGTATAACATTGCTGAGTACCGCATATAAGATACTCTCCACTATCCTACAAGATCGGATAGCCCCATACGCTAACGCCTCATTGGTCAATATCAGTGTGGCTTCATCCCAGGCAAATCAGCGATAGATCCGTTATTCACCCTTAGGCAGGCGATGGAAAAATGTCTGGAATTAAAGATTCCATTATATCATCTATTTATAGACTTTAAGGCCGCCTACGACAGCATAGCCAGGGTAGGACTATATAATGCCATGAGAGAGTTCGGCATTCCAAACAAGTTGATACGACTTTGTAAGTTGATCATGACCAACGGAGCCCGCCCGAAAAGTCCTTTGTGGCATGATGTATGGAAGGAGACAGCGCGACAGACCTTGTCTGCGATGGGGGGATGGCGTAGACCACGACGTCCAGAGCCTGGGAGTGCCAAACTGGATGACATCAGTTCGAAATCGGGATTGGTGGAGAGATTTGTTACATACATAAGGCCTAGACCGGATCCCGGTTGTGGTACCGATGATGATGATGATGATGATGATATTACGCCTTAAGAAGACAAACAGAATGTCCGTTATTTATGAACACATCTCGCTAATAAAGATGCAACACGTTAAAATGGAACACGATCACCCGTGCCGAATACCGAACCATACGTTTCTTGAAATCATTAGATAATTTCCACAAATTTGAACTCCCTTTTTTATCGTATAAAGCCGATGTGTTACACCTCGCTACACAACCCCTCCATTAGCAATCATCCTTACAACTAAGTGCCGCCTTTTCCCCACAGGTAACCAAATTCATATAGCATACGTTGCGATATTAATTCATTCATACCCACCTTCCAAAGCAAAACGCTTATCGTATATAATTTTCAAACAATTTACCCACTTCCCAAGGCCACTCGCTAAATGCATTCTGGTGCACATTCAAAAACCAAGCGAGCACCTGCTCGCGGACCTACACGGTTTCATATTTCGAATGCATGTTTTTTGCTTCATGCCCGAAAACAAGTGTCATACAAGTTATATGACACGGTCGGTGCCTTCAAAGGCTATTAGCGACGATTTAATTGAGCGTCGATCAAATGCTGAAAGGACAGACTCAGCAACAAAACGCAAATCGATCGAATGATACGATTTGAACGCGGGCCAATGTACTTTAGTTGGTTCGGTATATGCAGCAATCAATTAAGTAATTGCTCAAGCCAATGCCGCTGCACCTTAAGCAGGGCAATTAAGTGAAAATGATCATTGGGAAGTGCGAATGACTCGTGCCAGGCAATTAGCCTCAATATGAGTCACACATTCTGGCTGAAGCAAATGCATCGTCTGCACTTCCTCGCCAATAATGCAGGTATAAAAGAGTGGTTGCAAATGGACAAGAGCGAGAGTAAATTATCAAAGCAACAAGATCGCGGCCGTCGCATAAGTACAGTGGCCCTTCTTGCTAAATAACTAAATAAATCGAATATATAAGATAAATGTTAAAAAAAATCAATAAAAGTCATAAAACAATATAAATAAATTAATAAATTAAGAAGGAACAACGACTTCAGCTCTCCGCCTACTCGCTCTTCCCTTGCTATTGAGGAAGCACGGCGAGACGCGTAAGAACGGTATTCACGTAATACAACAAGCAGCTGTGTGTTTACTTTCTGACAACATTTTGGCGCCCAGCGTGGGGCTAATAACTCCGGAGCAATAATAAGAATCGTGATCGGTGCTATAACAAGCACGACGATCGTAATAGTGGTTACAACAATCGGGGACAAATTTCTCATTTAACATCTGCAAGCCCGGGTCCAGTAGGAGCTAGTGATCCGTATTCAGCTGATTCATCTGCATCATCATCATCATCCACAACACCATATTCATACCGTAACAATAACAATCAATACTGGTGGAAATTTAAATAGTTCACCCTCGGGAGCGAAGGCTAATATTCCCGGGACAACAGAAGTGCTAGAGCGAACGGGTAAATATATTAAATTCGGAGTAGTATCTCCCGAGAGGTAACTAACTCCATATCATCATCATCGGTACTACAACCAGGAACCGGTCTTGGCCTTATTTAGCAAGTCCTGGGGCTTGTTAAATTTTCCATAATGATTTATTTTTTCTGGGCAAGGTCATTAGTCTTGCGCCAGGGCTCCCCGACGGAGAATCGAACCCCGGTCTCCCGGGTGACAGGCGGGTATACTAACCACTATACTATCGAGGAGCCCAACTCCATATCACGATAACTAAATATTCATCATCATCGTCGGCACTACCATCGGGAACCGGTCTTGGCCTTATTTAGCAAGTCCTGGGGCTTGCTAAATTTTCCATAATGATTTGTTTTTTCCGGGCAAGGTCATTAGTCTTGCGCCAGAGGCTCCCCGACGGGGAAACGAACCCCGGTCTCCCGCGTGACAGGCGGGTATACTAACCAGTATACTATCGAGGAGCTAACTAAATATTAAATGTTGTAGAATTATATACAACATTTTGGCGCCCAACGTGGTGTGTAATTTTTCAATTTCTTTTTATTCTTAATTTATGGTTCATTAAAATCAAGGCACACGACCTAGTATTCTAAACATCCTTTAAAATCCTGATCATGTGTTTTCTCGTCGTTGTGATGTCCAGGTATTCAAGACCAATATACATCGACAACAGGGAGGTAGGAGCAAACATACAGGGCAAAGTCTCTGCTTTCAACCCGGCGAAGGTCAGGACGATCCTTGTCCCTGTTCAATTCAAGTTGAGATTGCAGTCTCCACGTGACATCCTTGGATAGCTATTTTGGCATCCGCCAAGTAGTGAACCAATGCATGCAACGACATCCAGAGAAAGGTTGGCGCAAGGCTAATAACTTTGCCCGGAAAAACGAATTATTATGGACAATTTAACAAATCTCGGATAAGGACCGGATGCCGGTGGAGAGATCTGCCAAATAAGGCCAAAACCGGATCGCGGTTGTAGTGCCGATGATGATGATGATACATCGACGCCTCCTTTCCTTAGTGTGCTGACATTTAAGGGTACTTCAAAATCCCTTTTTGTGAGCGCGTTAGGGTAAAAAAAAAAAAAAAAAAAAAAAAAAAAAAAAAAAAAAAAAAAAAAAAAAAAAAAAAAAATGCGTCGAATGGGCAATTTTTTTTGTTTATCCTTGATGTCCGAGTGGATGTTCACATGAAGTTTGGGATTGCGAAATTCAAGTTCCATCCCTGATCAACGATACGAAAGCTATTTTTGTACATCTTGCTGGCAACGTTTTCACGCATTCACAGATGTGTGACACCCGTTGTTCACGTTAAGTAATTCCAATTGTTGTAGGGGGCGACGAACCCAATTAGTAAGTATTCCGCTTGTTAGAATACATAAAATTTGTCAATATGCTGTAGCATACTGTTTGATGTTGCACAATCTTCAGTTGATCCTACGTATGTCAAGATCGCATGCATGACGCATTGCTGGGTTTAGGCCCTAGTGCCACCGTTTCTTTTTTTTTTCTCTTTTTTAATTACTACTTTAGTTTTAAGTTAGTCTAGAAGGTATTATATTTATATTAACTAAGCTTGAATTAAGCCGAATAAATAAATAAATAATGCGCGCGTTTGCGAAGTATTTGAAGGTTGGTGAAATAGAGTATGGAATCCCAAAATTATGTTAACATTTGTAAAATTAGTGCCGCCACCCACTCCGCTTAAGCGAGTGGTTTTGTGGCTTTATACCTAACCTCTAATAAAAAACGACCAACTTGCCTTGGGGATTGACCAGCTAATTGCACTTCAGTTTGCATTTAACTGAATCGTGTATTTTATGGAGTATTCTGCTGTTGTCTTAACGTAAAAAAAGCCCACGATCTCCAGTGAGTACCTAACCCATAGTTATACAGACCAAGCCAGAGACAATGTAGATAACAGTATAGGCGTATTTCTTCAGTCAGATATATGAATCATTAGTGACCTTATTAAAGACCATTGGTACCTTTTCCAGGTTTCACATCTCAGGCAGATACAATAAAAAACCTCCTCCCTCCTTCATTTCGTATCCCCGGGGTAAGTGAAATTGACTACATAAATCCTGAGGACAGTAACTCCCAACGATTGTCAATTCCAGTCTAAGTCTCCTTCCTCTACCCAACATCCTAAAATGTATTGAAAAAGTTTGACAAGGCTATTCACTCGGAATGTTCACAACGGCAAAAGGAGACTCCTCCCCTTCTTATTTCTTTGCCACCTATCAAGCTTACGCCTTATTGTGAGCAACAATTTTCCCCGTTATTGGCGGAAATTTATGTGTTAATTTTCCTATTTTTCACTTTTAGTCGGATTTTCGTCGAAAACTCGAAAAGTTTTCGGGAGCGACGAATCGCAGAACGGAGGCTGAGAACGAATGGCCTCTTCAGTGGATGAAGGACACTCTGTCGTCTGTCCGTTGTCGTCCGGTGTGAAAAGTAATTTTTCTTAAATACACAAAAGGTGCAAACATAAACACAAAACCGGTCAGCAGGAGTGGTGGACAAGCTCAACGGCGAGAAATGATTATTATAAATGAATGAGCGACTCGCTCACACTTTGGGGGACACAACCGAAAAGGCGATCGAAAGGAATTCGAAGGAAACAAAAACAAAAAAGTCGATTAAAAAAGCAAAATCGCATACTGGCCAAGTGTGAATGGCATTTCGCAAGGAGAAAAAAAAGTTCCATGATCCCTTTGTGTGTTCCCGGAATTTTAATAAATTACTCACCCTCCTCCCTAAAGATGTTTTCGATTTTTGTTTCATTTGTTCATTTGTTAGTTCGCCGCTATATAAAACACTCTCTGTGGCATAACCCGATCATCTGGATCACAAATAGCAATTATTCAAATCCTTGACTGATGTTTTTCTTTTATTTTCAGATTGATTTGGTTGTATTTATTGGCCGGCTTCCTTGGTCAGGCAAGGCACTCCCATTATCGACTAAGACGTGAGTGGGAATACAAGACACACAAATCGTCCGTCAACGAGGTATCCATTTCGTCCATGCACCCGCGTCACTACCACCACCATCGTCATCATCATCATCACACAGGACTTTCCTTTTGCCGCACGAAATTGTTAAACTAACAACGAGCTGATCCTTATTTGCAGAAAACCATCTGCAGACGGGTAAGAATTTACCAAACACACACATGTTCAAACACCCGGCAGAATGTGAGGAGTTTTTCAATTTTTGGGTCGGACACAACGAAGGCTGAGTGCTGAATGAAGCCACACAGCGATGGACAAATTATGAGGCAGTTGGGGGGTTGATACTGGATTTTGGCGGCCCGGGTTTGGGAGGTGATAAAAATAAAAATTCCAATCAATCGCTAACACAAGTTTTTCTTGTTTTCCACACTCATTTGCGTCTCACGGCGACGTTATTACGACCGTACATGACCCTTTGGTGGCTATAGTTATCTTCAACATCATGACCATCAGCAACATCAACGTCGCCGTTGTCGTCATCGGCGTCGCTATGGAGCTATCGTGGTAATTCGTGCTTTTAGTCATATTACTTGCGGAAGGCATACGATGTAAGACATACGGGCGACAATGAGTAAAGGATTTCAAAACTTTTAAATTGAGGATATGGATTTGTATGTAGCCTGTGGTGTAGAATTAGAACAGACAGTGGAGGCAATCACTATGAGACAACAGGCAAAGTTCGAATATATTCACCTGGAACTACGAGTCAATATTTTTCTCAGTTTATTTAATTCAATTCTATCATATCCTTCTTGTACGTTAAGCGCCTAACGTGAACCTTTTAATATTCTTAAATAATGTCAGTAGTATCCTCTGATATTACAATATAGTTTAGACTGTTTTATATCTACTGTTTATTTTGAAGGTGATGTCAGTCGGTCTTCGTAACAAATCGATTTAGCTATAGCATAATGTTCAATTCTATGCTACCTTACCTACCTAATATAATGCCACACACGGAAAAAGTGCCACCCCCGAACTTCATTGGGGTCGTCCCCCACAATATGGGATTTACTTAACATCATTTTCCCCGAGTTGATTTATTTGTACACACCAAATTATTTGTGAACATAAAAGTGCAGAAACAGGCAATGAAATCATAGAGTCCATATACATCATCATCATCATCATCATCATCGGCACTACAACCGGGAACCGGTCTTGGCCTTATTTAGCAAGTCCTGAGGGTTGTTAAATTTTCCATAATGATTTGTTTTTTCCGGGCAAGGTCATTAGTCTTGCGCCAGAGGCTCCCCGACTAGGAATCGGACCTCGGTCTCCCACGTGACAGCCGGGTATACTAACCACTTTACTATCGAGGAGCCCAGAGTCCATATACACCCACCTGAAAAAACCTCTATGATGGCACCCATAAAATAAGCACATACGAGGGAACAACGCCAATAAGATAAATGAACATACTTTTAGTGTAGTTGACCTCGAACAGACACTTGTGTAAACACAAGTTGCTTAAGATCAGGATAAAGCCGAATCCCTAATTTTAGGTAAACCAAGGATGCATTGCGATGTATGCTTCTTAAAGGATGTTTAGATTATACCCGTAGACAGTACACCCTGATTGTAATACGCCCTAAATCGAAGATAAAAGAAAAATTCAAAACTGTATCCATCGACATTTGTGGTCGAAATTAAACTAGAAGTCGTTCACGAACTTTCGAAGAAAACTATCGTGTTTGTGTATTTGTGTTACGTAGTAACTCTCCCGAGTCGGTATTTTCTTGATGATTTGTTCCCTTATGGTAGTGTCGGCTCATCACACCTACGTCAATGTTAGGTTTGACCTTGAGGAGATAGGATCGGCTGGCCAAGCGTGGAAGGAGAGTGCACAGGACAGGGAACGATGGCGGAGTCGACTGGGTGAGGGCATGAACTTCCGGGTTCCTACAGGCCAATAAATAGTAAATAATAGTAGTAGCAACTCTCCCACTACCTTTATCCCACCGAGAATGTCAGTCATGGCATATGACTGTTATACCGATAACGGTAATGATTGATCTCGAGTCTTACCTGAGATGTCATCACCGCTGTCGGTTTGTTTTTATTTTCTGAGTGCAACAGCGTAACTGGGCGTTTGTATGCGCTAGAGTAATTTTATGTTTAATGTTTTAATTTGTGTAATGTTAAATCTAATGTGTTATTTATGTGTTAATTTAATATTTTCTGTATGTAATGAATGTTTTTAATTAATGTTTTCTGTATTTTGTGTATAAATGAAAAAATGTATGAATGTTTATATGTTTAATTTGACTGGCGCAAGGCTAATAACCTTGCCCGGAAAAACAAATTATTATGGAAAATTTAACAAGCCTCATACTTGTTAAATAAGGCCAAGACCGGATCTCGGTTGTAGTGCCGATGATGATAATGTTTAATTTGAAATGCAAATTGTATTCTGTTTTATGTTTATATTTAAGATGTAAACATGTAAATGAATGTTGTTGTACGAGGATGAATCAAATATAAACGCCAATTTCTTTTAATACATTCATTAAATAAAGTTCCACACTAACTATCATCATCATCATCGGCACTACAACCGGTATCCGGTCTTGGCCTTATTTAGCAAGTCTCTCCATCGGTACCCGGTCCATATCCGAGACTTGTTAAACACACTAACTATACTATCAACATTTTTCAATATAGTCTCCTGCGTGATCTACAGACTTTTGCCACCGATTTGGAAGCTTTAATATCCCTTGTTCGTAGAAAGATTTAGGGTGAGTAGCTAGCCAATTGCGTACGTCCTACTCGGCTTCTTCATGACTTTCTGTTTCTTTTCTTCCAAGTGATTTCTTCAAGGGTGCGAATAAAAAATAGTCACAGGGAGACAAGTCTGGGCTATAAGAAGGGTGTTCGAGGGTTTCTCAGCCCATTTCTTCCAATGTATCCCTTGTCAAGAACGAAGTGTAAGGCCTGGCGTTGTCATGAAGAAGGATGACATCTCGAATGGGCATACTTCGTCTTTTGTTTCGATATGCCGCTTTTTCCATAGCTGATATCCGCTTCTGATGAGATTTCCCCAACAGTTAATCGGTGATCACTTTCAATAAGCTCTCGAACGGCACGAATGTTATCTGTACGACTTGTCGATATGGGCGTCGATCATGACTTTCGTTTTTGATACCTTCTTGCCCACTTTTAAATTCTCAGGCTCACGTATACGCACGATTCCGGGACAGTGTATCATCACCAAACTGTGCCTTCAATCGAGAAAACATTTTGGGGGGTTTAACGCCTTCATTTGTAAACATTTTTATAATAATCCGTTGTGCAATAGACGTATGTACCTTTTGCTGGTACATGGCTGTACTGACTACAAAGTCGAGCGCGGCCGCTGGCCAAGCCGGTTCCCCTACTCTTCATAAACCAAACAACAGTCACGCACAAGATAATTTAGCTCACAACCTTTTGCTAAGCAAAAAAGTAAAAATTAACCGTTAATATTCATAGTTTATAAATGAATGTAATGTAAACTTATGTTTTATATTTTGTGTTTCATTTAAAAATGTAAATTGCTTCTAATGTCAAAATGTGATGTATGTGTTCCGTTTTAAAGTTTGTGCTTAATATTTTATTTCTATGTTTACATAAACGTTAATAAGTTATATGTGTAATTCTATACCGCAAACCTACAATAGCGAGAGTAATCAAGTCGCGAAGATTAAGATGGGCCGGACACGTGGCCCGAGTGGGCAACGATAGGACCTTGCATAGAATTCTTGACGGTAAGTCAACGTGAAAGAGACCGACAGGGCGGCCGCGACGGAGATGGGAGGACAATGTTAGGTTGGACCTCGAGGAGATCGGATCGGTTGGTCGAACGTGGAAGGAGAGCGCACGGGACAGGGAACAATGGCGGAGTCGGTGAGGTTATAGCGTTTGAAATAATAGCGAAGAACGTGTGATTCGAACTGACGCTATGACAGTTAGAATCAACAAAAATTGAACCGAAGCGTAACACATCAGACTACTGGCCGATTTTAGAATTCGATTTTTAAACTCAAGTATATTCCACTGATGTGGATTTTTTTTGTTATCGCTACGGTATACGGCTGTGATGTATTTTCGTAATCGATTTTCGTTCGGTGTTCTTCACTATTTGCGTGTATTGTGTGTGTATCTGTTAGAGACGCCACCCCACTCACTCCTCAGTAACTTCGTTACGATCAGATTCGTTTGCGAACGACGGAGCGAACGAGAGAACGTCGGAGCAGGCGAGTATGCCTTGGTGCTCTATGCGGAAGTCATGATCGTGCGTGAAGTTCTGTTTATTACGGGAAAGTGTGTGCTGTGTGTACAGATCACATCGGGGTCACCAATTATAGCGTTTGAAATAATAGTGAAAAACGTGTGATTCGAACTGACGCTATGACAGTTAGAATCAACAAAAATTGAACCGAAGCGTAACACATCAGGCTACTGGCCGATTTTAGAATTCGATTTTTTAAACGCAAGTATATTCCACTGATGTGAATTGTTTTGTTATCGCTACGGTATACGGCTGTGATGTATTTTCGTAATCGATTTTCGTTCGGTGTTCTTCACTATTTGCGTGTATTGTGTGTGTATCTGTTAGAGACGCCACAAGGTCATGAACTTTCGGGTTCTTACAGGCCAATAAATAGTAATAGTATGTGTAATTCAAAATGCAAATTGTTTTATATTTATGTTTAAGATGTAAACATGTAAATGAATGTTTTCTCAGCGGGATAAAGATGGTGGGGGAGTTACTAACGTAACATTTGTAAAAACAATGCTTCGAAAAAAACGGTCGACCAAGATGGTCGTGGAATAACATAAAAGCAAAAGAATCGTACACAAACCGTTTACTAAAACGATTGCGATTTCGATTTGAAAAAAAAAAAAAAAAAAAAACCTGAGCCATTCCTAAGCCATCAATAGAGGCCGTCCTGTTTTCAAAGAGCTGATCATAAATTGTCGTCAAAGACGGTCGCGTTTTTAAAATCGGTAGTACACTGAGTTTATCAAAGAGGACTTTTTTATAAGTCGAAATAAAACTGTTGACAAAGGTGGTTCTGTTATTATATAATGAAAGAAGAATCGTTCACAAACCGTCGATAAAGACGATCTGGTTTCTACAATCGGAAATCTCGAGTCGTACGATAAACGTTTATCACGATTGTCTTTTTATAAGAGTCGGAATGAAACTGTTGATAAAGACGGTGGTGTAATTACATAATTAAAGAAGAGTCGTTGGCAAACTGTCGAAAAAAACTGTGTTCAATTTAGAAAAGCAACTATTCGAATAGAGTCGTCCGACAAGGATAGTCGTGGAATTATGCAGAAACAATAGAGTCATACACAAACCATTTACCAAGGCAATCGCGTTTTAGAATTAAAAAGCCAGTAACAGAGGCGGTTATATTTTTAAACGGGTGATCATAGATTGTCGACTGTTCGGTAAATAAAGAACAGTCGTCCACAAACCGTCGAAACCGACGACGGCGCTTTAATTTGTGCCAAGGGATGTGTAATCATCTAAGGATATCGTGGATTCAATCCTCTGGCATGCTCGATTTTTAGAGTTGTACAGTATGTCGCAACACTGCGCCTACGTGCTAAACCACATCCTTGTTTCTCCCATCACTTTCCCCGCGGAACTGACTTTGGGTTTTCCTTCGCTAGGGTGGTTAGCGCTTCGCCCACGTACTAAACACATCTCTGCATTTCCTCTATCACTCTCGCCGAGGAACGGTCTTTGGGGGTTTTCTACCCGGAGCTTCGTGTGCTTGTGTATGGCTTTCTTTCGTTCTGTGTGTGTGTTCCGAACGATCTTTTCAAAACAAAATTAAACGGTCAAAAATGGCCAAAAAAGCGTTACGTGGTTTATGGAAGAAGCAAGACTGAAAAAATCACGACAAATTCGTTCAAAAATGAAGTAACAGTTTACTCCGATTACCAAGAGGTGTGCATTCAGAATTTCTTCCGCCATGCAGGACTGTTAACAAGGAATATCATTTGAGTGTTATGCGTTGTTTGCGTGAAATATTCATAAAGGATGTTGGAATTGTGGCAAGACAACTCAGTTTTGGCAGCACGATAATGCATTGTTTCTTCGGAAGTTTTTCGCTACAACTACCACTTATATTTTATTCCACAACCACAGTTATTCTCCTGATTTCTGACTATTCGCTAAACTCAAAAAAAAAACAAAACTCTCAGAATATCCTTCCGATACGATTGAGAAGATAAAAAAACGAACAGCTGTGCACTTTGAAAGCCATTCCGGAAATCAACTTTAACGTTTCGAAGATTGAAAAAACAATATATATATATATATATATATATATATATATACTAATATATATATATATATATATATATATATATATATATATATATATATATATATATATTAGTAGTATAAGTACGAGTATATAGTAGTTGTTATTTGATTCTGATTAAAATTGATATGGCGATAATGTGATCAATCTACAATAGTGAAAGTAATCAGGTCGGGAAGATTAAGATGGCCTGGACATGTGGCGAGAATGGGCAACTATAGGACCGTTCGTAGAATTCTTGACGGTAGACCAACGGGAAAGAGACCGGTAGGAAGGCCGCGACGGATTTGGGAGGACAATGTTAGGTTTGACTTTGAGGAAATCGGAACTCGTTCCGTTACAGAGCAGGGAAGTTGTGGAACTCCCTTCCCACGCGAGTGTTCCCGGAGCGTTACAACCTGCAACTGTTCAAAAAGAACTGCAACAGTTATTTGGTGGCATCTCGGGGCACCCACTCGGCGCTATAGGTTCTCCTCTCCCGAGAGAAGTCTAATAAGAAAAAATAAAAAAAATAAAAAAAAGTGGCCAAGTTGGGTGGACTGAAGTATTTTCTGCATCTCTTAAGGAACTTTTCGCAACTTCAAAAATGTGGTCGCTCTAATTGAGTCGAATTAATTCGAGTGCCGAGGATTGATAGTTCCTTGGCTTCGTTGATGCAAGTGCCGTTCACGACGACAAGAGGTTTTTAAGGTATTGAATTCTACTCAGTTAGATAATCCCCACTGCTATATCTTATTGAGATCTGAATTCAATCTATTTGCTGGTTGCAGTGTCGTTCGAAGAGTTTGGACGCGGACTGTTCGTATGAGTATGAGAAACTCGAGGTGTATCATCAGCAAACGAGTGAATTGGGTTGTGAGTAATTGACAAGAGATCATTTATAAAGATCAGGAAGAGAGTAGGTGAGAGTACCGAACCCTGGGGAACACCGGCATTAATTTGATGGGAGACAGATTTGACACCATCAAGAACCACATGGATTGAACGGCCAGAAAGATAGTCTCTTATCCATTGGATCAGGGAACTGTCCACTCCATATGAATGTAATTTCGACAAAAGGGCTGGATGCCAAACTCTGTCGAAGGCTTTCGAGATATCCAGTACAACAACCTTGCTTTCGGCGGAGTAGTGTATGGAATGGCTCCACTTTTCTGTAAGGTACGCCATCAAATCTCCTGTGGACCTGTTGCTACGAAAGTCATATTGGTGGTCATTGAGGAGGTCAGTCGATTCCAGATATTTCGAAAGTTGACGGTTAATGAGTGATTCGGAATTCAATGTATCAAGCATAACCTGCGGATTGTCAATGACATACGAAGAGTTTGGTCTAAAATGTTCGTACGAGTATGGGAAACTCAACGTGCTGGCATCAGCAAACGAGTGAATTGGGTTGTGGTTAATGGACAAGAGATCGGTTATAAAGATGAGGAAGAGAGAAATTGCGACTAACAGCCAAGATCTCTGCCAGCCTCCCAACCTCGCCGGTTCTGTTAGAATGTACCAACCAACCGGAGTTGTGTACAATAAAATCGCCAAGGATGACAATTTTATAAGCTGGGTGGTTGGTCTGTATCCAGTTGACAGTACGTGAAAGATGTTCGGAAAATGTTGCGACAAAGACAACAAAGAAATTTAACAGAATTCCTCACCACGACCGTCAACCACATGATGTCCAAGTTATTAGGTTCCAACGCCTCCATCCTTTGGCAAGCCATATCGGACCGCGTGAGGACGCTGATCCCACCCATGAAACGAAATCTCGAATGTAAATCGTATCCTGAGCAACGAAGATATGTCGAATCAGTTGACGAATCAACCTGGGGCTTTTGTTAGGGCATGTATATCAGGTTTCACTGTTTGCAAATATAGGGTGGAGGGCGTTTACATTCGTATTGGTGAAACCGATGCCCTTGATGATGCAAAATGCCGTTATCAGTCTAACACTGATAGAGTCTAGAGGACGCTAAATGGAGTATCCTTTATGCTGGGCCTGTTCGTCCCAAGAGCCCGGCCTTTTATTTATTATCCGGTTGTTCTTTCCAAGGGTTAAACAGGACTTTCGACTTTTTGTGTATGTACAAAGTAAAGCACTGGCGGTGCGATAATTAGATAATTTAGCTTATTTGAGTGTAAATTTATATTACTCTCGCTTTTCCTGTTATTTTTAATGTATATTTAATTTTAAAAAATACTGATTTGTCTGGGATGTATTAACAGGTTTTTGCACTTGAAGCTAACGGTCCAATCTCTCAGTTCAATATGAATAATTTAGCTTTGATACAAACCATTTTATAGTGCCTCAACCAATCCAACTCTATTCTCTTTTCCATGGTCGCATCGTTCACCTTGAAATCGCTACCCTACGCCAGCTTAGGCGCAAGCCATGCCAATGACGATGGGAATTGCAACCTTGCAATATTATCGCCATTTACCTTGAGACGGCACCATTACGCCTATTCCGGCTGCAGATTGCCCCAAGGCTATCGGGCAACAGATACAGGTGTCAGCCGGTTCCAGGTGACGAGAACAGAAGGCATAGGCTATATGGTGGTTAGGATTGCGTATGGCAATAAGATGCAACTTTAGAGTATAGGTATGCATAGGTGATGAGAATTTGCGTTTAGCAATAGGTAGGCGTGTGATAGGGTTTCACAGATGGTACACCGAAAGAATTCTGTTGGTTGATAATTATTTAAAAGTTTGTTTTAGGCTGTTCAATTTATGACAGTTACTGGTAGGTAATGTCATATATGCATGCAACATAGCTATCTATTGTTTACTTAGGATACCTAAAACGGATTGCACAATTGATTCGATAATACGGATCAGGAGGCAGAAGCACGCGAGCTGTCTGGTCGGGGGTTAGACTAAGACGTATACCTAGGAAACCATAAAATGGTCGAAAAAGGTGGCATATAGGTAAGTTTAAGAACATAACCCTCATAAGCGTTCATGGACCTACAGAGGAATCCCCTGACGACGAAAAGGAAGAATACAACGAGAACGTCGAACGGGACCTCAATGCCTGCCCAAGATACGATGTGAAAATCGTTCTTAGTGATTTTAATGCCAAAATAGGTCGGGAGCCTGTTTTCAGGCACTACGCAAGTTCCCACAGTTTGCATGAGAACACTAATGTCAATGGAATATGAGTTACCGAACTGGCAGTATCATAAAACATGGACCTTGCGAGTACCAGGTTTCCGCGTAAAGATATCCACAAAGCCACCTGGGTATTACCTTATGGAGCCACTCGCAACCAAATTGACCCCGTGTTGATAGATCGCCGCCACTTCTCGAGCCTGATGACGGTAAGAAGGTACCGAGGTGCCAACGTCGACTTGGATCACAATCTTGTTGGTACAGTGTTCCGAGTGCGGATTGCCTTACGGAGACGTATTGCATCCGCGGATCAAGTTCGAATCAACACGGCTGCCTCACGCAATGAGAATATCAGCAACACCTCTGGTCATGCGCTAGGACAAGCCCTCGGAGAGCTCGATGGAGGGAAAGTCCTGGGGCCAGAATACTAGGCGTAGAAAAGAAATGGACACGCCTTAAAATACTGTCATTAGTACTGCCAACTCCATCTTAGGCAGTAGTCGTAGAAATCGGACCGACTAATTTGATGATGAGTGCAAACTAGCGACTGAATGTAAGAATGCTGCATACCGGGCGATGCGAGGAGCAATACAAAGAGCTCAGAAGATTCGAAAAAGACAGTCTCATGGGACGCGGGTCCGCGAGGAGATATACAAAGAGCGCAGAAGATCTGAAAAAAGACTTCACAGACAAAAGAAAAATGCCTGAAAAAAAAACTTGTCTGTGAAATAGAGAAAAGTAGAGAGCGAGGTCGGCACAAGGGGCGGAAGTTCTACCAAATAATCCGCAGTCTCATAGGACGCGTGTACGCGAGGAGAAATACAAAGAGCTCAGAAGATCTGAAAAAAGACTTCACAGACAAAAGAAAAGTGTCTGGGAAAAACATCTAGTCTGTGAAATAGAGAAAAATAGAGAGCGAGGTGCGCAGCAGGCGACGAAGCTCTACCAAATAATCCGCAGTATGACGCGGTACACACCACGCTGCACTTACTGCAAGGATAAAGCGGGTAATCTGATCACCGATCTGAACACTGATCTTCAATGAATTGCTTAATGGTCAGCTCACAACAGAATTGGAGGCTCCACCAATGCAAGATCAAGACCAAATGCTGCCGCCACCAAGCATTGAGGAAACAGTAAAAGCCATAAGACAGCTCAAATCAAATAGACCCCCGGAGCTGATGATATACCAGCTGAGCTGATCAAACAAGAAGAGATAGCGTTACATCACACAATTCATGAGATCGTGGTGCACGTATAGGAGCAAGAGAAGATGCCGGCAGAATGGCGTCGCGAAATAATTTGCCCCATGCTTAAGAAAGGAGATATCACAGTCTGCAGCAACTTTAGGGGTATAATATTGCTAGGTACCGCCTATAAGATACTCTCCACTATCCTACAAGATCGGATAGCCCCATACGCTAAAGCCATCATTGGTCAATATCAGTGTGGCTTCATTCCAGGCAAATCAAGCCATGGATCAGATATTCACTCTTAAGCAGGCGATGGGAAAATGTCTGGAATTTAAGATTCCACTATATCATCTATATTTATAGATTTTAAGGCCGCCTACGACAGCATAGCCAGGGTAGAACTATATAATGCCATGAGAACGTTCGGCATTCGAAACAAATTGATACGACTTTGTAGGTTGACCACGACCAACGTAACTAGTCAAGTAAAAATAGCGCGATTGCTGTCTAAACCAATAAACATATTTAATGGACTCCGACAAGGGGACGGTCTGGCCTGCCTCCTCTTTAACCTGGCATTTGAGAAAGCAATCCGTGACTCTGGCGTTACATCAAGGGGGACTATTGTCACCAAGTACAGCCAGATACTTGCCTACGCAGATAACATCGACATCATCGGTAGATCCGATTAGGCTGTACAAGACTCCTTCACCCCGATCGAACAGGCGACACAAAAACTGGGACTGCACATTCATGAGGGAAAGACCAAGTACATCGTAGTAACTTTTGCGAAGAGAAGACCTAACGTCGGTCAAACTATCAGGGTAGCGGAGCACGAATTGGAAGTAGTGCAATTCTTTAACTACCTTGGGTCAATAGTATCAGCCGATAACAATATGGAAGAAGAAATACGCGAATGGCTGGTCAAATCCAACAAAGCCTACTATGATCTATCAAGGCTGTTTAAATCTCAAAATTTATCCAGAACATCCAAGCTGCTACTGTACAAGACCATGGTCTTACCAGTACTCATGTATGGATCCGAGACCTGGGTGCTCAATAAAAGGCACTCTGAACTGTTAGCCGCGTTCGAGAGGAAAATATTAAGGAGAATCGTTGGCCCCGTATGTGAGGGAGAACGACTCCAGAGACGCTACAACCATGAGTTGTACGCAATCTACCTTGAAGCTAACGTTGTAAGAAAAATTCAGCTCGCTCGACATTGGTGGGCAGGACACCCAGCTTGTATGAGCGAAGAAGAGCCTGCCCGGAAACTCCTTTGTGGCAGGATGTATGGAAGGAGACAGCGCGGCAGACCTTGCCTGGGATGGAGGGATGGCGTAGACCAGGACGCCCAGAGCCTGGGAGTGCCAAACTGGATGACATCGGCTCGAAATCGGGACCGGCGGAGAGACTTGCTAAATAACGCCAAGACCGGATCCCGGTTGTAGTGCCGATGATTATGAATGAAAAGACACCTACATATTCGAAGCTTAAAACTGTTCGGCTTGCTTATTTATTTTCTCTCAAAATAATATAACTACTAAACTAGGATTTTCCCCGAGTTTGTACACCCTCATTGAATATAATGGCAATACAGTTGTGCCACGTGGACGCCGATGTGTACAGTCTCAACTATCGACTCTATTATGGGTTGAATTTACATTAATCTGAAAAACGTTCGTCCCGCATGAGCAGAAGTAAGTAAGAGAGGTCTGAAGATGTCCTGCTTCCCGCTTATACCTTAGGTTTTAAAGCTGGCAATATTATGTATATATACTTCAATTAGCTTTGTTTCTTTTTAATCTTAGCTTAGTTGAGATCTTCTCCCCCAGAAAGGCAATCTGCAATAATATCCGAACCACAACTGCCTCAATTCATTTAACCCGATCCGCTGACTAGCGTCTTGCTCGCGCTAAGTGAAGTTTTTTCCACTTTACCGCACCGTTAGCACATTTCAAAACCCCGGCGAATCAAAATAAAAGTCCCGCCAGTCCTGTCAGTCCTTAACATTTGTTTATTTAGGCAAGAGATAAAACACATAAAACCCTTTTCTGTCGTCACGTTTGCTCTCATAATCATATTCTTGATTTTATCCTTCCACAGGATAAGTAAATAAAAAGCTTATTCATCGCGCATATTAACAGACCGAAGACGAAAAAAAACCAAAAAAAGGACAAATACAAACAAACGAAAAAATTGAGAATATTTGCACCAGGACGAAGTGTTCTCCATTAAGCATCTTGGCCACGTGAAATATATTCTCACCCAAGAAAATATTTGGCATTCAAGTAGCACAAATATCCTGCCTGCTTCGACACAGTACAACACAATATATGGCTTTTGGAGCAGGGAGGGACGGTTGTTTTCCAAAAACCAAAAAATCGGTGCGACTGTTCGACTCTTGGTGCCCACGAGTCATTGGTTTAAACTCCTTGCCATTTATATCGCATTAGTAATCTGGCATCAGGTACGCCAGTGGTGCGTTCTCTACTCCTCAGTTGTTGGTTATGTTGGGTCTGGCTATAAAAATTGCAGGATATTTCATATTGTTGTTACTGTTGGAGGCATGTCGCCCCCAGCCACCGATTATTGACACGTTTTCTCCATCATAACGCATGGGAATATAGCATGCTCGTGTTTCATGTCATCTGGTGTGGGTCGTTTTTTTGTGTGCAACATCTGTTGTGCCATTCAAGAGACAAGAGTGAGTGAGGAAGTTAATAAAACCAAAACAAAAGACAAATGTTGAAGGACTACAGTCTGATAAATGGGAAGGCAACTGAGTCAGCTGTGGTATGTGAAATTGCATTAAAGGATATGGAAATATCACATTGGCCGATTCGGTGCTTTGCAATACACACGTCTCCGATTCGGTTTATAAGTATGCCTTGATAGGGTAGTGAGATCACGAATAGGAGAGGTACTAATTATATTAAAGGCTTCGCAACTATTGGCTTGCCAAACGATTTTATCTTAAGCTATGAAAACGTTTCCACCAAAATACTTATTCGCCATATTCTGTTAAAATTTTAGTCGGAATCTGGAATCATTTGCAGAAGGATTTGACCCAATGTGGACTTCACCCCCTGACAACTGTTCTTGATACTAGTTGACCGGTACGGTCAATGGTTGGTGGTTTTGAGAATTCTGACCGAGACGGTCTTAAAGTGGTGCATAGAGTTGGTGGGGAACCACTCAC
The DNA here is from genome assembly GCA_963931805.1 of Microdon myrmicae. Classification (NCBI taxonomy): domain Eukaryota; kingdom Metazoa; phylum Arthropoda; class Insecta; order Diptera; family Syrphidae; genus Microdon; species Microdon myrmicae. The sequence goes on from OZ007500.1 coordinate 135,713,595, forward strand.
CGAGACGGTCAGTAAATTAGTTAATGAAATAGTGCGGTGCACAGTTAGTGTTTGTATCCGTTGCTACTACGGATAATTAAATGTTTGAATGAAATAGAAGTGTGTGACTCCAAAAGAACACAAGATTAAATATATTCATTAATAACTAAAACACAGCAAGAGCGTTTTATTTAAAGTGGTGTGCAAAGTGTGTGGCGTGCAAAAACTTAACAGAATCAACACGGCTGCCTTACGCAATGAGAATACCAGTAACACCTTTGGTCATGCGCTAGGATTCGCCCTCGCAGAGCTCGATGGAGGGAGAGTAAGTCCTGGGGCCACAATGCCAGGCGTAAAAGAGAAATGGACAAGCCTTAAGAATACTGTCATTAGTACTGCCAACTCCATCTTAGGCAGTAGTCGTAGAGATCGGAGCGAGTGGTTTAATTATGAGTGCAAACTTGCGACTGAACGCAAGAATGCTGCATACCGAGCAATGCAGCAGTCTCATAGGACGCGGGTCCGCGAGGAGATATACAAAGAGCTCAGAAGATCTGAAAAAAGACTTCACAGACAAAAGAAAAGTGCCTGGGAAAAAAAAGTTGTCTGTGAAATAGGGAAAAGTAGAGAGCGAGTTCCACACCAGACGCGGAAGTTCTACCAAATAATTCGCAGTATGACGCGGTATACACTACGCTGCACTTACTGCAGTGATAAAGGGGGTAATCTGATCACCGATCCTGAAGGCATTCTGGAGCGATGGGAAGTGCACTTCAATGATTTGCTAAATTGTCAGCTCACAGAAGAATTGGAGGCTCCACCAATGCAAGATCAAGACCAAATGCTGCCGCCACCAAGCATTGAGGAAACATTAAAAGCCATAAGGCAGCTCAAATCAAATAAAGCCCCCGGAGCTGATGGCATACCAGCTGAGCTGATCAAACAAGGAGGGACAGCGTTACATCACACAGTTCACGAGATCGTGGTGCACGTATGGGAGCATGAGGAGAAGCCGGAAGATTGGCGTCGTGGAATAATTTGCCCCATACATAAGAAGGGAGATATCACAGTGTGCAGCAACTGTATGGGTATAACATTGCTGAGTACCGCATATAAGATACTCTCCACTATCCTACAAGATCGGATAGCCCCATACGCTAAAGTCATCATTGGTTAATATCAGTGTGGCTTCATCCCCGGCAAATCAGCGATTGATCAGTTATTCACCCTTAGGCAGGCGATGGAAAAATGTCTGGAATTTAAGATTCCACTATATCATCTGTTTATAGACTTCAAGGCCGCCTACGACAGCATAGCCAGGGTACAACTATATAATGCCATGAGAGAGTTCGACATTCCAAATAAATTGATACGACTTTGTAAGTTGACCATGACCAACGTAACCAGTCAAGTAAAATAGCGGGATTGGTGTCCAAACCAATAAACATCTTTAATGGACTCCGACAAGGGGACGGTCTCGCCTACCTCCTCTTCAACCTGGAGTTGGAGAAAGCAATCCATGATTCCGGCCTTACAACCAAGTTCAGCCAGATACTTGCCTACGGAGATGACATCGACATCATCGGTAGATCCGGTTCGGTTATACAGGACTCTTTCACCCAGATCGAACAGGCGGTACCAAAACTGGGATTGCACATTCATGAGGGGAAAACTAAGTACATGGTGGCAACTTCTGCGAATAGTAGATCTAACGTTGGTCAAACTATCAGGGTAGTGGAGCACGAATTTGAAGTAGTGCAATCCTTTAACTACCTTGGGTCAATAGTATCAGCCGATAACAATATGGAAGAAGAAATACGCGAACGGCTGATCAAATCCAACAAAGCCTATTATGGTCTATCAAGGCTCTTTAAATCCCGAAATGTATCCAGAACATCCAAGCTACTACTGTACAAGACCATGGTCTTACCAGTACTCATGTATGGACCCGAGACCTGGCTGCTCAATAAAACGCACTCTGAACTCACCCGCGTTCGAGAGGAAGGTTTTAAGGAAAATTGTTGGCCCCGTATGTGACGGAGGACGATTCCGGAGACGCTACAACAATGAGTTGTACGCAATCTACCTTGAAGCTAATGTTGTAAGAAAAATCAAGCTCGGTAGACTCCGGTGGGCTGGACACCTAGCTCGAATGAGCGAAGAGGAGCCTGCCCGGAAAGTCCTTTGTGGCAGGATGTATGGAAGGGGATAGCGCGGCAGACCTTGTCTGTGATGGAGGAATGGCGTAGACCAGGACATCCAGAGCCTGGGAGTGCCAAACTGGATGACATCGGTTCGAAATCGGGACCAGTGGAGATTTGTTAAATAAGGCCAAGGCCGGATCCCGGTTGTAGTGCCGATGATGATGATTAATTACTACTCTAGATTTTATGATAGTCTGTAAGGTTTTATATTAATATAATTTAAGCTTGCATTAACCCAAACAAATGAGGGTTCTGCCCTCACTAAACTTCAATCTTCAAAGTTGCGACAGAGGTGGGAGGATAATGTAAGGCCTGGCATTGAATGAGATGGCGAAGCGTGGACGTAAAGTGCACTGGTCAGGGAACGGTGGCGCAGCTTATATTAGTGAGGTCATGAACTTTCGGGTTCCTACAGATCAATTAGCAGTAGCAATAGAAAAACTAAACCAAAAGCCATGTTGGCAATAAATCAACAAATCTCTGTGCCAGGGCCATACATTACAGCCCTTAGCATTAATCAATTACGTACGAGTTTTTACAGTAAATTATAAACAATTTGTAAAAAAAAAAAAAAAAAAAAAAAAAAAACATAATAAACATATTAACTGAATTCTTTTTCCCCAAATTAATACGATTCCAACCCCGAAGCTACCTTTTTTTGTTGTGTCTGACGATGGAACAATTGTAATTATTGTTAAAATTAAGAAAAACATTTTTTTCTACACTTTAAAAACCGATAAACGATGTGTAACACTCGTATTGATTATTACATGTTCCTATTGCTAAACAATAATAATTGTTTTCTGTGAGTGCATTTTTAGGCCTGCTGGCCACAAGATATAGCAGTTTGATGTACCACAATTCTCGTGTTCTCAACAAAGAGTTTCCTCGCACTAGACAAATTCCCAAAATTTTCTTAAACTAAAACTATAAACTCCCAGCGGGATGGGTAGTGTCTTTGTTTCACAAATAATATTATAACTAATGGACTGAAAGAACAAACATTTTCGTAAGAAATTTTTACTGAAGGAGAGATTGCAAATGAAAAACACGCCCTGTCCTTAAGTCGGTTTCCTAGAATTAACGTTTCACTAGAAAAATCCCAGGGCTGCTGTTGCTGCATCACGCGGCAGTTATGCCCACTTTACGACAAACGGACAGTAAGTACATCAGGCAACTGCCGAATGTTAAAAACACTAAATGCAATGTAATATGTTGAATTATTGTTCAGCAAATTGAAATTTATTTATACGAAAAACAATCATTTACCTAGTTGCATATCTTCCATTAGTGTCGGATCGCCGGAATTGATGCCTATTGGAATGAGAGCGGTGGTGTGATGATCCAGACCCTCTAGACGTTGGCCGACTTGATTCCACTCTTGCTGGTGTAGTGCGGCTCCAGTTTTTCATATTACCCGTTTTAATTCTCGAATCACTATCACTTTTAATGAATTCAATAATTGAAACGACTTCAAAATTAATCAAAATAGTTTGCTATTACGAAAACAGTTTCACGAGGTCTGAAGTTTGAATTTGAATACTACAAAAACGCTGACAGTTGCGCTCGTGATATATCGACGGCACATTGTGTGTGCGTGTGTGTGACTTGAATTCGCCGCTGCTCGTCGTATAGGAAATTCAAAGGCGGAAAGCCGGACAGATTCAGGGCTTCAATTGGACTTGTGGGAAAATATGCGAAAAATCATCAAAAAAAAAAAAAAAAAAAAAAAAACAATTCTTACAGCTGGTGTTGAATTGTGTTCAGTAAAGTTTCTATGTGACATGAACTCTTGGAAATATTATAAATACGAGAAAGAATAGTCTGGATAAATAGGTTGAATTGATACGAGCATTTGAAGGAAGAGATATTGATATTATACAATCGTAGGTGAATTGTAATACAAAAATTAATGAAGAGAATGGTGTTGAAAGCAACATAATGAATAAAAAATTAAACGCCGACAAGGAAGTCATCAGGAAGATATACTAAATAATAATTTTGACTCAAAAGAATACATATACACGGTGTCCGGTAAATAGTGTATTACCCATGGCGGGCGGATTCCTTTCCCCATAACCTATCAGAAAACTATTATTCTTGGTATTGTTCCACGCAATTCGGCTTATATGCGCTCCACAAGACAATCCGACGAATCGCACCCGTTTGTGGTTCATATCCCGACGGCGCGAAGGCCCCTGCATCAGAACTCGTTCCGTTACAGAACGGGGAAGCTGGGGATCAATTCTCGGACCACTTTTATATCTTTTATACACATCCGACATTCCCCAACCTCCACCTAGTGTTTTTGCTTCGCAGTTACCGCATAGGGGATTCATCACTGGCAAACTGGCGAAGAAAGCCCAAAAAAAAAAAATGGGTGGAAAGAGAAGGACCTCGATGCGGAACTGCTCGATTAGATACTGGAAGACCATATCGCACAGTTTGACGCAGAGGCCGATGCGAACAGGCAGGCTGGAAAAGTTATGAGGTGGCTAACTACCACATGTGATGCTTCTCTGCCACGAAAAAGACAACCAGCAGGGGCTATCAAACCAGTGTATTGGTGGAACTCGGAAACCGCCAATGTGCGATCGGAGTGCAATAGGTTACGACGTGGCCACCGAAGAGGTGCTCTTGGCTGCAAGGGTTGTCAAAAAAAAAAAAAACAAGACCCCGGGACCGGATGGTGTCCCTAACGCTGTAGTGAAGACTGCTTTAACAAAAAACCCGGAAGTCTTCAGCAGTCTCTTCACAACCCGCCTTTAAACATGACAATTTCCCAAACGATGGAAAAAACAGCGGCTTGTGCTTTTCCAAAAGGTGTCAAGAATACAGAGGCGCCCTCGTCTTATCGCCCGCTGTGCATGTTGGACACAACAGGAAAACTGCTTGAGCGAATAATTGCCACTCGCCCGAAACAATTCACTGAGAGGACATCGGGGCTCTCTGAATCGCAGTATGGGTTCCGGATGGGTAGATCAACCGGTAAGGCACTATCTGTGGTGTGCGACATCGCTCGCATTGCGATAGCTGGAGCACGATGGCTAGGTGGTATCAAAAAATATTGCGCGGTGGTGACACTAGATGTTAAAAATGCGTTTAACTCGGTGAATTGGAATCGGATTCTAGAAGCGTTGCGCGATCTACAAGTCTCACCCTACTTGGTGCGTATACTAGCAAACTATCCCTCGGATAGAAGACTGCTCTATGACACAGATGAGGGACCACAGGAATATAATGTAACAGCGGGTGTACCTCAGGGATCTGTATTAGGTCCGCTGTTATGGAATATAATGTATGATGCTCAGGGTCGATGTACCGGAGGGGGTTAGAATCATTGGGTACGCAGATGATTTGGCAATAGTGGCCGTAGCTAAACATCTAGATGACCTGGAGAATATTTGCTCGCAAGCAATCCAGAGCATTAAATGCTGGCTAGATATAGCCGGATTGAAACTAGCTGAACATAAGACGGAGGCACCCGCAAGAAAGTTGAACACCTTGATTTGGAAATAGAAGGACAAATAATCAGATCCAGTCCCTATATTAAATATCTTGGTGTTATACTCGATAACAGGTTGAGCTTCAAGGAACACCTGAGGAAAATGAGTGAAAAAACGGCAAGAGTATGCAAAGTTTTAGCGAGACTGCTACCCAATGTTGGAGGACCCCGGCCCCACATAAGGAAACTCATAACCAGTGTCAACACCTCCATTATAATGTATGCAGCTCACATATGGGCAGGAGCCGTACAGTATAAGTCGTACATGAGGGGAGTGAACTCCGCACATAGACTGGCGTCACTAGGAGTATGTTGTGCATTCCGAACGGTATCCGAAGAAGCTATAAATATTCTGGCCGGGAGGACGCCACCTGACATTGCAGCTAAAGAAAACGCAGCATTGCATAAGGTCTCTCAAGAGAATCGTCACAATTAGAGCTCTCAAGCCTAAGAGAATGGCAACGAAGGTGGGATTCTTCCACCAAAGGAAGATGGACCCACACCATGATACCTGATATAGAAACATGGGTGAAAAGAAAACATGGCGAGCTGAATTACCACCTGACTCAGCTAATATCAGGACATGGATGCTTTCGGCAATACTTGCACAAGTATAAACATGTGAATCATCCATACTGCTTGTATTGCGAAGGCAAAATAGAAAATGCGGAACACGTACTCACAGAGCGTGAGATTCGAGACCGCACGAACGATTTAGGAGAGTCATATGAGACGGGCAGTTACTCCGGTAGGAGTAATAGAATACATGCTCTGTGAAATGATGCAGCAGTTGCGACGCGACGAGCGGAGTAACAAGTAAACTCCGTCCCGCCCCGCGATGGAATATCTAAAAGAAAGTTCCGCGGGGATTAACGGAAATATGAGCCTGGCGGGAAGTGGTTTTAGCCGGTAAAAACCCGACATGCCTCTGATCCGGCCCAGATGTATCTTTTAAAGATTTCCACCTTCCTACCGAAACAAAAAAAAACCTAGTGTTGTAATGGTAAATTATGCTGACGATACTTTAATTTACTCCAGCAGCAGGTTTGTTAAAGCGGCAAGAAACCGCGTCGCTCTCAAACATCTCAGCATACTTTAACAAATAGAAAATTCGCCGCAACCCAACCAAAACCCAACTACTAACAGTGTTTAGGGGCAAAAACACTCACTGCACAAACAACACTAAACGTTGCCACAACAAAATTAAACTCAAGCTTAATAACACCCTCATAAAACCTTCCAAAACTCTAAAATATTTGGGAGTAACCCTTTCCAACGACTGGCCATTCTCAAGCCACATCAAAAATTCCCTTCATAAAGTCTCAATACAGCTTAACCTCGGCAGACGTGTTGTGGAAACCTAGAGGCCTCTCTCACAAGGTCAAACAAGTCATCTACAAATAGATAATCCGACCCACCCTTACATGGAATATCTAAAAGAAAGTTCCGCGGGGATCAACGGGAATATGAGCCTGGCGGGAAGTGGTTTTAGTCGGTAAAAACCTGGCATGCCTCTGGATCGGTCCTGAGGTATCTTTTGAAGATTTCCACCTTCCTACCGAAACCAAAAAAAAAAAACCAAAAAACCACTCTTACATATGCCTGCCCATTATGGTACCACATATCTTTTGGGTATCTTTGGAGGTAAATATGACGAGGAGGCAGGACAATGGAGGAAACTCCACAACCACGAATTGAAAGAGCTATACCGCAAGCCCACAATAGTGAGAGTAATCAAGTCGCGAAGATTAAGATGGGCCGACACGTGGCGCGAATGGGCAACGATAGGACCGTGCATAGAATTCTTGACGGTAAGCCAACGGGAAAGAGACCGACAGGGCGGCCGCGACGGAGATGGGAGGACAATGTTAGGTTGGACCTCGAGGAGATCGGATCAGATGGTCGAACGTGGAAGGAGAGCGCACGCGAAAGGGAACAATGGCCGAGTCGGTGAGGTTATAGCGTTTGAAATAATAGCGAAGAACGTGTGATTCGAACTGACGCTATGACAGTTAGATTCAACAAAAATTGAACCGAAGCGTAACACATCAGGCTACTGGCCGATTTTAGAATTCGATTTTTAAACTCAAGTATATTCCACTGATGTGAATTGTTTTGTTATCGCTACGGTATACGGCTGTGATGTATTTTCGTAATCGATTTTCGTTCGGTGTTCTTCACTATTTGCGTGTATTGTGTGTGTATCTGTTAGAGACGCCACCCCACTCCCTCCTCAGTAACTTCGTTACGATCATGATCCTAAGCCGGGAAAGATAAAGAAAGGAAATGGCGGCTGGCAAAAGGGCCATGCAGACAAAATGGCATATCCTTCGATTTGCAGGATGTAAGAAAAAGTCTTCGTTCGGGGAGACTAAGAAAAAAGGATGGAGTTCATTTGGGATAGTTTGACCGGTACGGTCAATGGTTGGTGGTTTTGAGAATTCTGACCGCGACGGTCTTAAAGTGGTGAGTAGAGTTGGTACGGAACCACTCACCGCGACGGTCAGTAAATTAGTTAATGAAATAGTGCAGTGCACAGTTAGTGTTTGTAACCGTTGATACTACGGATAATTAAATGTTCGAATGAGATAGAAGTGTATGACTCCAAAAGAACATAAGATTAAATATATTCATTAATAACTAAAAAACCACAAGAGCATTTTATTTAAAGTGGTGTGCAAAGTGTGTGTGGTGTGCAAAAACTTAACCGAATCAACACGGCTGCCTTACGCAATGAGAATACCAGTAACACCTTTGGTCATGCGCTAGGACTCGCCCTCGGATCAAGCGAAGAGGAGCCTGCCCGGAAAGTCCTTTGTGGCAGGATGTATGGAAGGGGATAGCGCGACAGACCTTGTCTGTGATGGAGGAATGGCGTAGACCAGGACGCCCAGAGCCTGGGAGTGCCAAACTGGATGACATCGGCTCGAAATCGGGACCAGTGGAGAGATTTGTTAAATAAGGCCAAGTCCGGATCCCGGCTGTAGTGCCGATGATGATGATTAATTACTACTCTAGATTTTATGATAGTCTGTAAGGTTTTATATTAATTTAATTTAAGCTTGCATTAACCCAAATAAATGAGGGTTTTGCCCTCACTAAACTTCAATCTTCAAAGTTGCGACAGAGGTGGGAGGATAATGTAAGGCCTGGCATTGAATGAGATGGCGAAGCGTGGACGTAAAGTGCACTGGACAGGGAACGGTGGCGCAGCTTATATTAGTGAGGTCATGAACTTTCGGGTTACTACAGATCAATTAGCAGTAGCAATAGAAAAACTAAACCAAAAGCCATGTTGGCAATAAATCAACAAATCTCTGTGCCAGGGCCATACATTACAGCCCTTAGCATTAATCAAGTACGTACGAGTTTTTACAGTAAATTATAAACAATTTGTAAAAAAAAAAAAAAAAAAAAAACGTAATAAACATAATAACTGAATTCTTTTTCCCCAAATTAATACGATTCCAACCCCGAAGCTACCTTTTTTAATGTTGTGTCTGACGATGGAACAATTGTAATTATTGTTAAAACTAAGAAAAACATTTTTTTCTACACTTTAAAAATCGATAAACGATGTGTAACACTCGTATTGATTATTACATGTTCCTATTGCTAAACAATAATAATTGTTTTCTGTTAGTGCATTTTTAGGCCTGCTGGCCACAAGATATAGCAGTTTGATGTGCCACAGTTCTCGTGTTCTCAACAAAGAGTTTCCTCGCACTAGACAAATTTCCAAAATTTTCTTAAACTAAAACTATAAACTCCCAGCGGGATGGGTAGTGTCTTTGTTTCACAAATAATATTATAACTAATGGACTTAAAGAACAAACATTTTCGTAAGCAATTTTTACTGAAGGAGAGATTGCAAATGAAAAACACACACTGTCCTTAAGTCGGTTTCCTAGAATTAACGTTTCACTAGAAAAAAAAGTTCCCGCTTTTTGATTTCAACAGATCCCAGGGGCTGCTGTTGCTGCATCACGCGGCAGTTATGCCCACTTTACGACAAACGGACAGTAAGTACATCAGGCAACTGCCGAATGTTAAAAACACTAAATGCAATGTAATATGTTGAATTATTGTTCAGCAAATTGAAATTTATTTATACGAAAAACAATCATTTACCTAGTTGCATATCTTCCATTAGTGTCGGATCGCCGGAATTGATGCCTATTGGAATGAGAGCGGTGGTGTGATGATCCAGACCCTCTAGACGTTGGCCGACTTGATTCCACTCTTGCTGGTGTAGTGCGGCTCCAGTTTTTCATATTACCCGTTTTAATTCTCGAATCACTATCACTTTTAATTAATTCAATAATTGAAATGACTTCAAAATTAATCAAAATAGTTTGCTATTACGAAAACAGTTTCACGAGGTCTGAAGTTTGAATTTGAATACTACAAAAACGCTGACAGTTGCGCTCGTGATATATCGACGGCACATTGTGTGTGCGTGTGTGTGTGACTTGAATTCGCCGCTGCTCGTCGTATAGGAAATTCAAAGGCGGAAAGCCGGACAGATTCAGGGCTTCAATTGGACTTGTGGGAAAATATGCGAAAAATCATCAAAAAAAAAAAAACAATTCTTACACCTGGTGTTGAATTGTGTTCAGTAAAGTTTCTATGTGACATGAACTCTCTTGGAAATATTATAAATACGAGCAAGAATAGTCCGGATAAATAGGTTGAATTGATAAAAGCATTTGAAGAAAGAGATACAATCGTAGGTGAATTGTAATACAAAAAATAATGGAGAGAATGTTGAAAGCAACATATTGAATAAAAAATTAAACGCCGACAAGAAAGTCATCATGAAGATATACTAAATAATAATTTTGACTCAAAAGAATACATACACGGTGTCCCGTAAATAGTGTGATACCCATGTCGGGCGGATTCCTTACCCCATAACCTATCAGAAAACCAAAACATGGCCTTAGTACTCGTAAAAGTTGTACTGTTTTTGAGTTACCTCACTTTATTTTCAAATTTCGGAATATCCACACCTTGCCGTAGAAACTTTGATGACTTGTCCACACTGTGACATCTATGGTGGTATTCTTTATTCTTAAAAATTCTTGAATAACTGTCTGATCGAATGGAGAATAGGTATTTTGACTTACTCAAATATTTCTCATCTTTTAATTTGGCAAATTGTCATCGGCTAAATTTGAGTTATTGTGGAGAACAAAAAATTACTAGTCTGCGATGGCAAATTAATTTGGAAACAGCAGCTAACAAAGACAAAACAGTCCTATGAGTAGGGCGTTAGAATATACTCACACTAGGCCGGCTTGTCGTAAGAGGCGACTAGAGGCCGAGTGGTAGGTGCGGTCCCAACGCCCTGTCGCCCGGTGAAATACCACCCCATCAAGCTATAGGCTCCGTGAAATGGTCGGGAGAAATCCCTGGCCATCTTTCGGAGCTTGGCTGATGGACCGGTTCGAGAAAAGGTTGGTTTAGGTGGTAGTCTGCGTCTTCGCGCGGTCCGATCTGTCTTGCCAGAGGATGGAGGCGTTGGAACTCAATAATATCGACATCATATGGTTGATGGTCGTGCTGAGTAATTCTATTAAGTTTCTTTGTTGTCTTTATCGCTCCCCGAATGACGATCGGCCGGCGACATTTTTCGAACATCTTTCACATACCGTTGACTGGATACAGATCAACCACCCAGCTTCTGAAAATGTTGTCCTTGGCGATTTTAATGTGCACAATCCCGGCTGGTTGTTACATTCTAACAGAACCGACGAGGCTGGGAGGCTGGCGGAGATGTTTGCGGTAAGCCACAACTTGACTGAACTCGCAAGGGAGCCAACGCGAGTGCCGTATGCCCGAGGCGATTATGCGAACACCCTGGATCTGTTTTTGACATCCGAACCGAGTATTTATACTGTAGAGGTTTCTGCGCCATTGGGAAACTCTGATCACTGCTTGGTATCTGTCGCGCAAGCACTTGCATATCAAGCGAATAACCGGCCTAGACAGCTTCGCCATGTATGGAAGTATTGGGCTGCTAACTAGGACGATTTGCGAGATTTCTTCGCATCCTTTCCATGGTCCGAGGTGTGCTTCGGAAACTCCGATGTTAACGCTTGCGCGGAGTCGGTATCAGAGATTATTCTTCTGGGGATGGAGATGTATGTTCCACATTCCATCAAACGAAGTTCGTCTGATAAACCTTGGTTTGACAAAAAATGCGAGCAGATTACAGCGGCAAAAAATAGAGCTTTTAAGCAATGGCGTTCCAATCCCACCGATGTTAACAGAACGAATTTTGTTGGAATCAGAAACGCGTGCAACCAGGCGATTGATACCGCCCGACTGTTTCGCTCGAAGCCACCAAAGTCATCAGAACAGACAGAAATTGCAACTCGGCCTAATAAGCTCAACCAAAAAGCAAGAGTGTATTTTGTCTTTCTCCCACTCAAGCACTGGCCTAGGCAGAAAGGCATACCCCATTACTGAACCCCTGCATGGCACCAACCAAGCCAGCGGAGGGGGGCAGATATTGCAACTCAGGACAATAAGCTCAAGCAAATGACGTGTGGTTTTTTTCCTTCTTCGACCCAAACACCGAACTACGTAGAAGGGGCGATTAGTCACATATTATTGAACTCCGCCACGGCATCAACCAACTCAGAAGGTAGGCGGGGGGGAGAACAGACAGAAATTGCAACTCGGCGTAATAAGCTCAACCAAAAACCAAGAGCGTATTTTGTCTTTCTCCCACTCAAACACTGACCTAGGCAGAAAGGCATACCCCATTACTGAACGCCTGCATGGCACCAACCAAGCCAGCGGAGGGGGGCAGATATTGCAACTCAGGACAATAAGCTCAAGCAAATGACAAGTGTGTTTTTTTTCCTTCTTCGACCCAAACACCGAACTACGTAGAAGGGGCGATTCGTCACGCATTATTGAACTCCGCCACGGCATCAACCAACTGAGAAGGTAGGCGGGGGGAGGGGGGGGGGGGGGGCGCAGACAGAAATTGCAACTCGGCCTAATAGGCTCAATTAAAAACCAAGAGCGTATTTTGTCTTTTTCCCACTCAAGCACTGACCTAGGCAGAAAGGCATACCCCATTACTGAACCCCTGCATGGCATCAACCAAGCCAGCGGAGGGGCGCAGAAATTGCAATTCAGGCCAATATGTTCCAACAAAAAGTAAGAGTATTTTTGCCCTACTCCCACCCAAACACCGACCTAGGTAGAAAGAGCGACGCGACGCGTAACCCATTGCTGAACTCCCCCGCGGCACCAGTCAACCCAGAAGGAGAAGAAGCAGGAGGAGGAGGAGGGTGGGGGTAAGAACAGACAGAAATTGCAACTCGGCCCAATAAGCTCAACTAAAAAAAACAAGAGTGTCTTTTGCCCTTCTCCCCCCAAACTAAGTAGAAAAGCTGACTCGTAACGCATTACTGAACTCCCCCGCAGCACCAGTTAACCCAGAAGGAAAGGAAGCAGGACGAGGAGGAGGGTGGAGGCAAGAACAGGCAGAAATTGCAACTCGGATAGTATACTGGTTAGTATACCAGCCTGTCACGCGGGGGACCGGGGTTCGTTTCCCCGTCGGGGAGCCTCTGGCGCAAGATTAAAGACCTTGCCCAGAAAAAACAAATCATTATGGAAAATGTAACAAGCCTCAGGACTTGCTAAATAAGGCCAAGACCGGTTCCCGGTTGTAGTGCTGATGATGATGATAATAAACTCAACCAAAAAACAGGAGTATCTTTTGTCCTTCTCCCCCCCAAACGCCGAATTAGATAGAAAGGCCGACGCGTAACGCATTAACTTCTCCGCGGCATTAATCAATCCGATTCTATGAACGTCCTCTAAACCACCTGAGAAGCTCCATACCTCTTCGCCCAGCAAAAAGGGACCGTACATCCTAGTTACATCTATATTGACCGCAGACACACGAGAAGCATTCCTCTAACAATGTACCATGCCTGCGCGGTGATTGCAGCACTCAGGGCCATAAAACCTAAACTGTTTGGTAATCAATTTGTTGGATAAACGCGTGTCCAGGGGCAGCATCACCACAAAGACAGCTACCAAAAATCACACGGGTAATAGCGCAGTCAAATTAATATAAACGTTTACGATTTTTTATTGAGCAAATGCCAATCGTGTTTTCCTTCACGGAAAAGATCACTATATGAATAGAAAAGAAAACAATCGACATAAACTAACACTGTTCCTACAATGAGATATATAACCCACGCTGGATCTTTCAACAGAAGATCAAACAAACAATATCGTGTCGGAAGATAACAACTCCGATCGAGGTAATTACCAAGGACAGTAAATCACACGCGAAACACATCTAAAAGGATACCGCCAAAATGAGAAAGCCCTAAATGGCCCTCGGCGTACCTTCGGCCACATGGACAGCAATGCGGGTGCATCCATACCTTACCTTGAAAGCAAAGGATGCAAAAACGAGGGAAATATACCGGAAAAGAGAGAACGTTTGGAAGAGAGGATTTCAGGGCATGAATAATGAAATGAATAACCTAAATCGAGTCAACGTCCTTACTGAGAACAAACAATGTGTGTGCAGGGGTCTGTCTGTTCACATCAGTTACCACTCAAAACTGATCTATAGGTGCAACTGGGTATCATTAGTTGGTTCAGAATACCACCGACGGATTGCACTATTGAAATCGGAGATAAGATAAGGATTTCTAGACTAGAGAATCGTTAGCGGTTGATCTGATACTGATGGAATTTGAAATAAAATGTCTGGTTTACAATAGAAAAGAGAATCCTATTCCACCAAGAGATACATTCGTTGCAAAGCATACACTGATGGATTTTTGTATGAATTGAGTAACACTCTCCCGAACTCCCGCCAAATTTAACTTTCCCATGGGTTTCATCTTTTTCCAAATATTAAGAAAGTCGTGACTGGAAAACATTTCGGGTCAAGTGAGGAGATGATAGTAACGGGAAATGGGCATTTTTTACAGCTTTGTCTGATGTTATGGTGCACCCCCAATTGTCACCAATCAATTAATCAAATAAGAAAATAATTATTGAAATTGGATAAAAACTCATTGTTGCTTTCAGTCCCTTGACTGTGTAGATCTTAAGAGAACACCTTTTGCATAGAACCCGACCTCTGATTAACCCCGGGGACGCATTACCGGAGAATAGATGAACTGCGCTTTGCTTATTTTGCTGACACCAACCAACAGGTGCCTTTACACCTTTAGCACATACTATGCTGACTTTCTACAAAGAAGAACCATTTACTGGATGAATTTGGAGGAGCAGTGCAGACGGATCACAAATGAGCATTTAAATGCAGGCGTTTCAATTACCCATTGCCTAATATTGTTCGTTTCAATAAAAGAGAAAAGACAAAACAGTTTCCCCTTTTTGTTGCCACTACATTTCAGTTTGTTCTTGAATCTCCCAATGTGGATTTCCTTCCGCCAAATGGCGACAAAATACATTAGATAATTGGCGAATGGTAAATTATCTCAGTAGTATATTGAATCCTTGCTTAGAAAATCGAAATTGAAAGCAATGCACAAATACTTTTTATTCAAGAAAACACCAATAACTCACCTGTATCCTCGATTATCATGTGTGCCTGGACGTTGGGGGGACCGCTGGCGCCTGTTTTTATTTTCATTAGCATCCCGTGAGGTAGATGGACCTCTTCTATCGGAACTTCTAGGTCTCGAATTGTTTTTTCTACTAGAACCTTGCCTTTTATTTTGGCTGCTATGTTGTGTTCCAGAGCCCGATGGCTTTGGCGGACTCGATTCAGTATTAGCTTTGGCACTGTTGTTTTTCTCTTCCATATTGCCTCTTTCTATGATAATAGCACACGCACTTATATATATTTCAAATTATGAAAAAAACTCGGATGTATTTTGACAATTTATTTCACGATCAATCGCACAATAACATACAGCACGCGCAAAAAACACATCTGACGGGTATTCGAGTTTGCATTGAGAAACTGACAGCTGACCATTTTGCTTGTGATATGCCGACATCAGTACATCTCAAACTGTCGTTGTTGCTGCATGCATAATTGTCATCGCTGAATTGTCATTCGCGTTTGAATTCGCCGGCGCCAGTGGGAAGTTCATTACAGCAATTTTAAATACGGCGGACCGAACAGATTTAGGGCTTGAATTGTAATTAATGTGAATTCAACTACCTTCATTTTACAAGTGGGGTTGGATTGTGTACAGTTGCAATTAATATTGTAACACAGTGATGCTTTTCTTTCGTTTAAATGCGCACCATAAATTTGCAAATCCTTGCATTTTATATTATTTATTTATTTATTTATTATTAACAAGTAATTCAAAATTACATATCAATAATATAATTAATAATTAAATATTAAATTATGTTATATGAGTATTGGTTTTATATTGGTTTACTGGCTCTTCGTCTCTCGCTGGACAAATGCTCTCGGTCTGTAATTAAAATGACAAGGTATAAGCAATATATAAGAGGGCTTCCACTTTTACTATTTAAATATATTTTTTATTTATACATACGCCCCTACGAAGGAAGATCTTGAGGTATCCTTTAATGACAAAGCACAATACGAGTGGTAGAAGAGATAGAGGATAAGGAAAGGAGGTATCGACGTATGCCTTGAATGCATGGATATTACAATAACGAAGAAACTCATACTTAAGCAGAGCGTTCCATATTCGTGTGGTTCGGCTAAAGAACGGTTGTTAGCGCTCAGTGAAGATCACAAACGGCAATGTCTTTAAGGAGTAACGCCACTGTAACTCGTTCAAAAATTACCCTTTTTTTGTGATTTTTTCCATAGAAATGAGTAGGTTGGTAGGAAAACTGTTAATAAGGTTGTAGGTTGGCGGTATAGCTCTGTGGGGGTTCTTTAAGCCATTTCCAAAGAACCACCCATGCCCTTTAAATTAACCTGTCTCACGCTCACCTCAAGTCTTCCTACTTACCTGCATACGAGCAGCACAAAGCTCTCTTTCAACCATTTCTCACCTGAAAGTTAAACCCCAGCATATCACCATAATTTTGTTCATATTACATGAACCTTACCAACCCAATCGGCTCAGCTCGTCAGCAATCTCGATTGGTAAACACACGCCAATCTAGCAATGTGTTCTTGTTCCAACAATCTGTTGGTACAAGAATACACGCTGACTAGCGTACTTGTTGACACAGCTGCAGCCGATAATTTTCCTACCATGGAATCGGACACGATTATGATTGCTATTCCAACAACCATACCCATGATCGTGTCCCTTCTAACAATTCCTAGCCCAACATTGCCCCCATATCCATTAGGTTCGCCACAGTTGCAACCAATTCCCCTTTATCGGACAGCAATCGATTATCGAATTATGCATGAACATGATTGTTATTTAAACAATCATAGCTCATGATCGTACCCATGTACCATTGCTTTTGCCTAAACAATAGCTACCCTAGCCGCAGCCACGATAAACAAATTTTCGGTTGACCTATCGTCACCGAATAATCTATAGCCTACAACGACATGATTGTGAGCGATTAAGTAAGCACCACAAGGTTCCCATATCGTACTGGCTAAACTGAACACACAGTAACCCTACTGTGTTTACTTTATCTACCATGCGTTGGCCCATGGCCACTGGGTAAGTCGTATGCTTGCACATGTGCAAGCCTGATTCCTTACGACCCATGATTGTTATTTAAACAATGTTGAGAATTGATCGATTGACAGCTGATCTTGCCCAACACAACCGTGAACCTGTGCGAACTTCACACAATTCTGTTTGTTCTTAGACTTGAAGTTGGCACTGATCCTATCTTCCAATCAACTGCCGGATTCAAACGACTGAAGATCGAATGGAAAAAGGAAAACGTGCCTCGAAATATAATCTGAATTTTTACAAGTATTCCTTGTCAATCAGCAAATCGCTAAACGGCGAATTCACTTATCTAAACCAGTGCTATTTAACAGTGTGGAAGAATTCCCGTTTTTTTCTTTTACAATAAATTAACAATATCAAGCACTACTAACTCTGGACTTTTATTCATTGAGGACCAACGAGTCCGAGTCACCTATGATGCATTATTTAAAGCAAGCAAGGCAGCCAGCCGCCGTATTCGATCATCTATTTAATCAGTCGAGCAATTTAGATTTTCTTTCATGCATCCTTCGTGTCTGCATTGTCATGATGTCCAACGAAGGGGTTTTCATCCTGATCTGTACATTCGCCGGGGAAATTCTGCTATTGGAAACTCAAGTCGGTCGCTCATTGGCCGGCATAAATGAAAAGATCGGAGTTGCTCCTCCCATATCAATGACAATCCAGGATCATCGCGGCTGGTGGATGTGGAGTGCAACAGAAACCAGGAGTCAGATTTTAGCTACCGAGCCAGAGGTACGTAACGTGAAGGCAGTCGTAAAAGTCACGTTTTTAATTAGTCAATAAAAAGAGTTGGAATACACCTCGAGGAAGTCGATGTACCAAATTAAATGGATAAGTGTCGTGTGAAAATTTAGTCTGTTGACCATTTAAATTAAGTCTAGTTGGCCTTACGGTCTACTTAAATTTAAATTAGTGTGGACAAACCAAAAAAGGAAAACAAAAATGTAGAAATAAAATTTAAAAACCCCATCGAAATTATTGAATTGTGTTACGTTGGAATGGTTATTTATGTAAAGTTCAAATAAAGATTAACTCTAAACAACGAGTACCAGCGTGTTTTATTATATTTAACTTATCACGGGTGAACAATTCCTTTTTTATTTGATGGAACAATTTCGTGGTGTGTATGTGAACCTAGTGTCCGTGTTGACATACCAACATACAACCCCCACAGCTCTTCCAATTCGTGGTTGTGGAGTTTCCTCCAGTGTCCTGCCTCCTCGTCATATTTACCTCCAAAGACACCCCTTAAAACTTTATACTCGAATACGCGGAATTTGTTTTCTTTCCGTTTTTTGAGCGCCCATGTTTCGCATCCGTATAGAGCAATCGGCATAATTATGGTTCTATAGACACGGAGCTTTATGTTACGTGATAGCAGTTTAGATTTCAGCATGTTACTAACTGCGTGCCAACTTTTTATTGGCACTCTCACACATAATAGCGGCTGTACTCATGATGATACCATATATTATTTATTGGCCTGTAGGAACTCGGAAGTTCATGACCTCACCGACTCGACTCCGTCATTGTTTCCTGTCCTATGCTCTCTCCTTCCACGCTTAACCACCCGATCCGATATCCTCAAGGTTAAACCCAACATTGTCCTCCCATCTCCGTCGCGGCCGTCCTACCGGTCTCTTTCCCGTTGGTCTACCATCAAGAATTCTACGCACGGTCATATCTTTGCCCATTAGCACTACATGTCCGGCCCATCTTAACCTTCGCGACCTGATTACTCTCACTATTGTAGGTTTGCGGTATAGTTCTTCCAATTCGTGGTTGTGGAGTTTCCTCCATTGTCCTGCCTCCTCGTCATATTTACCACCAAAGATACCTCTTAACACTTTATTCTCGAATACGCGGGATTTGTTTTCTTTCTGTATGCCCTCAAGTAGGTCGAGGGTATGTCTAGGAGCAAAGGTCCAAACATGAGAGCAATATTCGAGCGCGGGTCTAATATGGGATTTATACAGGAGAAGAAGTTGGGCCGGGGTAAAATATTTCTTGGCCCTATATAGATAGTTCAGTTTTCCTGATGCTGACCTGGCGATGCTCGACACGTGTTTATGCCATGATACATTCCTACAGACCGTGACGCCGAGAAATTTCAAACTTTCCCCAGCCTCGAGGGCCCGGCCATTCATCATCAGCTGTGGAACCGATGATCCACTTTTCTTTGTGAATGTTGTATATTGTGTCTTCGCTGCATTGAAGTCGACGAGATTCGCCCTTCCCCACTGCAGAGCCCTATCTAGATCCTGATTCAGAGAGTCAATCTGTCTACATCTCAGCTGATGCGACGTAGAAGCACCAATCGGCCGAACACTCGAAAAGGAGGAAACAAGCGTACTATCATTCGCAAAACTGAACACTTTGTTATCCGTTGTCTCCAACAAATCATTTATGTGAAGCAAAAACAAAGTTGGAGCCAAAATAGAACCTTGGGGCACCCCCGAATTAACAGGATACAGATCCGAGCACTCGCCGTCCACAACAACCCGGATCGATCGATTCTCAAGGAAGCTCTTCGTCCAGTCGAAAAGTTGTTGGGAAAGTCCATATGAACGGAGTTTGCTAAGCAATGCCCCATGCCAGACGCGGTAAAAAGCCCTGGAGATATCCAATGCGACCGCCCTTGACTCACCATGCCGCTCAATCGCAGATGTCCATGTATCGGTTATAAGTGTCAAAAGGTCTCCTGTGGACCGCCTGCCACGGAATCCGTATTGATGGTCATTGAGAAGTCCGTTGCACTCCAAATACTTAACTAACTCTGTATTGATGACTTTTTCCATCACCTTAGATAAAATAGACCGTAATGCTATCGGACGGTAATTTTGTGGGAGACACTTTTTTCCCGTCTTTGGGATTGGCTGAACTCGAGCGATTTTCTAGCAGGCAGGAAAGGTCCTCCGTGCATAAGATAAGCGGAAGAGTCTGTCAAGAACCGGCGATAGTTCTGGAGCATAGTTCTTAAGGACTGGTATTCCGTCCAGGCCGGTTGCCTTCTTACAATCTAGTTCACGTAGAATGCGTTGAATAGTGTGCGGACGAAATCTCACTTCCCGAGGAGGATGCGAAGTTACCGCTGACAGCCTTTGCCATTAACCAGAAGGAGCGCGAACCCGTTGGGCACCGAAGGAGCTTATTGATCACCCTGTGAGATCCGAATGGGAGACTAGTTTACCTCCGGAATTCTTTATATCAGAAGGCACCATCATGACTTATCTCCGTGTCAGTCCGGGCCATCAGCCACACATCCGAAACACCGTCGAAGATTTTTCACGGCGATATCGCGGAATGTACAGCGTGACGGGGTGGTATCTCACCTTGGGACCGACTACCACCTAACCAACCTTTTTTCGAACCGGTCCATCAGCCAAGCTCCGAAAGACGGCCAGGGATTTCTCCCGACCATTTCACGGAGCCTAGAGCTTGATGGGGTGGTATATGATGTCCATATTATTGAGTTCCAACGCCTCCATCCTCTGGCAAGCCAGATCGGACCGCGCGAAGACGCAGACTAACACCTAAACCAACCTTTTCTCGAACCGGTCCATCAGCCAAGCTCCGAAAGATGGCCAGGGATTTCTCCCGACCATTTCACGGAGCCTATAGCTTGATGGGGTGGTATTTCACCGGGCGCACAGGGCGTTGGGACCCCGGCTACCACTCGGCCTTTAGTCGCCTCTTACGACAAGCCAGCCTAGCTGTGAGTATATTTTAACGCCCTACTCACAGGGTAGCCTCTGATGTTTATATGTGTTCTCTGAGTTCCACCTGCTCTCGCCGTAATCATGTATTCTGTTTTGTCTTCATTTATTTCTAGCCACACCTCTTCTGCCGCTTGCATGATGATTTCATAATTTTTACTTACAGTTTTTAGGTTATCGCCCAGAACGGCGATGTAATCCACGTATGCGAACGCTTGTGTGGCCCCGTTCAGAGACGATCCGGCCATGTTGTCGTCTTGTACCTTTCTGACGACATACTCGAGCACAAGGTTCAAAAGACATGGTGAGAAGCCATCCCCCTGTTTTAGCCGTCCCGGATTTCAAATTGCTCTGAGAGGTGGTTTTCTATTCTAACTCGCCCTTTGTTTCCGTTCATGCAAATTTGAATGAGGGCGGCATATTTTTTCGGGATTCCCAGCTCAACTACAATATGGTAAAGTCTTTGCCTTGTGACTGAGTCGTAGGCTTTTTTGAAGTCAACGAAGAGTTGGTGAACCGTCTTTCCGTATTCCCACTTCTTTTCCAGCAGTTGCCTCATTGCGAACATTTGGTCGCTTGTTGACCAGTGTTGTGTTTCTATAAAAGACTTGTATTGATAGTTTATTGTTCTTTATTCAAGAGTACGAATTGGACTGCCTCTAAGAGACTATCGAAGAGTGAGTCCCACCACGCTAGCAAATTGTGTATCAAATATCGATGTGTGATTACTGTTTTGACATTTGGTCGCTCGTTGACCGGTTCCTACGGAATCCGCACTGGTAGTCTCCTAGTATTTCTTCTGCCTACGGTGCGATTCTTGCCAGTATAATATTTGTTAGTATTTTGTATGTGGTTGGGAGCAATGATATTCCTCTGTAGTTTTCGCAGTCAGATCTGTCGCCTTTTTTGAAAATGGGGATGACTATTGAGGTTTTCCATTCTTCCGAAGTGACTTCCTTATCCCATATTGTTTTGATGAGTTGGTGGATCTTTCGAGCGGTTGCCTCTCCTCCATGCTTCACAAGCTCTGTCGGTATGCATTCGATTCCGATAGCTTTCTTGTTTTTTAATCGTTTTATTGCGTATACAACTTCGTTGGAAGAGGGCACTGGGATCTATGGTTCGGCTGTATGTACGTCTGGTGCGTTTATTTGTGGTCGATGGGTGCGCACATTGATCAGGTTTTCAAAGTACTGCTTCCAACTTGTCACGATATTGTTTGTTTGTGTGACCAGACAGCCGTTTGCCTCTCGAATTGTTTTGGCTCTCCCTTGGTAGCCATTTCTAATTGAATTTAGGCCGGCATACATACCTCTGATGTTCTTTGCTCTGGCATTTTTTTAGGATTTTTTCGATCCCAGTCTTCTCCCATTCTCGTTTTTTGCCTTTTGAAAAGTCTCATAGTCTCTTTCCGAATCGTCGCGTATCTTTCTGCGTTGACTTCATCATATATTTGTAAGTGGATCGCTCTGAGGCGTTTACGTTCTTCGATCTTCCCCCTGCACTCATCGTCAAACCAAGGTTTGGACTTAATTGTTTTCTTAAATCCTAATACCTTTTGGGTTGTTTGTTTGATTGTGTCTTTGATCGATGTCCATTTAGTGTCCACACTATTGGCTTCCTCTTCCTCACTACTCCCATTCTCTAGGATGCTAAATCTATTCGTTAGATCGTCTTGATATTCAGCCCTTTTGCGCAGGTCTTTTAGTTTATCAATGTCGAACTTTTTGCTCGTCGCCCGTGACTGCCCATGTGGGTTTGCTGCGAGCCGACTCCTGATTTTGCCCATCACTAGAAGATGATCGGAGTCGCAATCTGCTCCTCTATATGATCTTACGTTAAGGATATTCGAGTGGTGTCTTTTGTCTATGAAAAAGTGATCTAATTGGTTACGCGTTACGCCGTCGGGTGATATCCACGTGGCTTTATGAATTTCTTTGTGCTTGAACATCGTGCTTTTTACTAACAGATCTTTTGACGCTGCGAACGTGATAATTCGAATTCCATTATCATTTGAAACGTCGTGTAGACTTTCTTTACCTATAGTTGGTTGGAAGATATCTTCCTTTCCAATTTTCGCATTGAGGTTCCCGAGGAGGATTTTAACATCGAATGATGAGATCCCATGAAATACATCATCTAGGGTCTCGTAGAACGTGTCCTTCGTTTCTTCGTCCGCAGATTCTGTTGGCGCGTGTACGTTTATAAATACATAATTGTACCATCGGCCCTGTATTTTTACCACCGACATTCGATCATTAATGGGGCGTAATCTTCTTGCTTATGATGAAGCCGGTTCCAAGGTTATGTGCGTCGGTACCTCCACACGCCAGTGTAAACCCATTGGTTTCGACTACTTAATGTGGGAGTTGGGCTTCCTGAAGCTCGTCGATGTCCATTTTATTTTGTTTCGCGTTTTCTACGACCGTCTGTATCGCGCCAGGTTTATATAACGTTCGAACATTCCACGTGCTGACGCGTATATCCCGCTTTTTCCGTTTTCCCCTACGTCTTCTTTTCGCAGAGTCGGTGTTTTCTTGATGATTTGTTCCCATATGGTAGTGACGGCTCATCACACCTACGCCTACCGGGATATTTGTGGGATTGTTTTTTGTATATTGATTATTCATTTTTGTTCCCAAGAGTATTGGGGTTTCAAAAAGTCCGCCATATCAGAGCCCCTCTTTGATATGGTAAGGTCTGCTTACTGCTCTGATTCGACCCGATGTCAGAGAGGCGCCGTTATAATACAGCTGGTATATCCCTGGCTGCAAACCATTCAATGGGCACGGTGTCCTGTAACACCCTGGATTAGGGGTGGTAGATCTTTGTGTGTTACTTTTCGGTAGCCTGTCTGATATGGGTGGCCCTACTGGAAGCGTATGCTTCCGTCAGCATAGTCTGAGTGATTTATTGTAGTTTAAGCTCCCGCACCACGTTAAGGTTTCTACTAGGTGCGTTGCACATCTTAAAGGAGTACGGGTTCGCTTGAGACTTCTCTGCACCCAAAATAATTAAAAAACAATTAGTGCCGATAGGCGACATGCGAAGTGTTCCTGTTTTATGTGCACAGTATAATAAATAAACTCTTGAACGTGATTTTCTATTTGTCACTCGCGCAAGTGAGAACACGTGGTCCATAACATGGACGTAAATCACATGGATGCCAAAATGGTGCTTCGGAGAAGACGAAATACAGACCTAAATCTAAAGGCTAAACGCCATAAAGCCAATGAAAACAAGGATATAGACACTTTGATTGTCAACAGCGACGACGAAGACAACGCCCATGGTGCCCAGTATTCAGGGGCTGGAAACCAATGCCAAGAACGAGCTGTCAGCGAAACAAATGCAGACGCCGGCAATCAGGTCGAGTTCCAGTGGGGTACGTGTAGATGTGCAAAACACGAGCACTCGGTTCACTTCTATCCCCACCAGATTGTATCGCTGGATAAAGTTCGACCAGACACAGTGGAAAAGAAACACTCCGGGTTGTTAATATTCTTTTATTGTTCTTTTTTTTTTATTGTCAAGATGGAACGGCAAAAGGTGTAGGAGGTGGAGCGGACACAGCACAGCACAGAAAGGAATAAACACTCATTTTGTTAGAAATAAACTTTTTATTGAGATCTTTTATTTTAGGACACCGTTTATTGTTTATTATAGTTCCTTAAGAAGCACGTTTGACAGAGGCTTTATGATATTTTCCGACTGCACAATTTTGTTCTTAAGTAAAGTCTCGACACTATTTGTTGCTTATCAATAGTTTCCATTAGAGGCACGAATAACAGAGGCTTTACGCGGAAATATGGTTTTTACGAATAGGAGAACTCACGCAGCAACTTAATTTGACTCGAGGTGTGTACACTCTCCACCGGGAATGAAAAAACCTAACTTCTGGCGCGGTTGTGGTTGAGTAAAGACTGGTTCAGTCGGGGATGAAACTTTGATTTTTGCACGACGATCAGCCAACGGTAATCGTGCTCTCCTGTGCATTCTTCAATTCTCTCCGCTCATCGAGGTGAATAAATACTTGTGTATTCGTTCGACATCGATGGGCGTAGAAAGGATGAAGAAATCAAAAGGAAAACGCAATAACCCAGGGTTGATCTGGCTTGGTGTGCGTGTATCAAGGCAGCCTCCGAGGATGTTCCACTGACCTAGTGCGGTGACTGTGGTGATCTCGGAGTGCATTGAACTATGGAAAGACAGAATTGCGAAGGAGAGGAAAATGCAGTTTGCGCTATTCACCTGTAAGAAGAGATCATTGATCCCCAGCGAATAGAGTGTCTGGGGAAAGTGAATAGGACGCCGAATTGGCTAGGGAAATCTGATTGCGGGAACTAAATTAAATACTTTGATAATTTCCCCGGCGATTGCATGATTATGCAACCGCCTCGTTTGTTCAGACTATGCCGTTGCTAACCGACATGATGCGATTTCCGGTGGAAATCTCATGGGTTAGCGAAATGGAGTTGCCGTATTGCAAAAAGGTAGCTATACTCAATTATGCATTGTCTGCATAGAATAATGAGTTTAGCTATGCGTCCTTTGGGAAAACAATGATTCTCAGGTGAATAAGTTAGTAGGGGGAATTGGGGTTGATTTGACACGCTGTTAGCGATCGAAATAAGGAAACAGTGGGTTGGTTGTCCATGTAGTATAGAGAACCCCCACAGCTTCTTTAAGACTTGGGGAACCTGGCGCTTTAACTAAGAGTTTTAAATGGGAATCCCGAAGACCATCTTCAAATCTATGTAAGGCGAACTTTTTATTTTCCTCTAGGAGATATGTCTGTACCGCAGTGCGGTGTGCGAATCTGTTTCCAAACTTCTTCACCTCTTCCTTGCTATCTTGTTTGGCTGTCACCAGACTGTTTTGTGGTGCTGACCTAGAGGTGATAATTTTAAATTCTCCCGTTAATTCCGAAGCAAGATCATTCCAGCTTGAAATTACCTTGTACCGGATGTGGTCGTATGCTGTCCCCTGTAGTCTGGTTTTCAACACGCTTAGGAAGAAAGCATGTTGACTGTCGTCCCGTGCCTGTGAGAAAACAATATCCCCGCAAGAAACAAAATTATCCAATTCGTCCGGGTTACCGTTAAACACCGGTATGCAATCCAATATGTCTTTTAATCCGATAATAACCTTCATTATTGGTTACGTAATAATTTTACACGTTTTAAATATTCAATTCGCATATTATTTTGGGTGAAATATTCCTTGAGTAAATTCATTTTCCCAAACATAAGTGGACCAACGGCGAATGGTAAGAAGAGAACTTTTCGAACTCAAGTGAAGCGATCCTAAAGAGAAAAGTTAAGATATCCCTTCAAACCCAAACACATCGACACATATAGAGGAAATATCGAAAATACCGAGGTTAGGAGAAGATTTTTATTGACCCGAAGTAAAACAATCCTAATGTCGAAAGATCCTGATAGACGGATAGCGGAAAGAGATCCTAAGGAATTTCGATCTAAAAAGATAAAAGTAAAAGACCAGCGACAGATAAAGGTGAGCGCGTGAAAATTATGCAGCCTCTGCCCGAGAATATGGAAAATTATCCCCGAGTAATTATTAAAAAACATGTGATAAAAATTCTTAAAATATATGTATGTATATATATATATCGGGTTTTCCAATAGGGACTTGCCAATTTTTTTTAAAAATAAAACGCAAACCATTTGAGATATTTCAAAAACTTTATTATCGGCTTGAAGTACAATCGAAACATTTATGAATAGAACTCGACTTCGTTCATATGGCCCCCGCGGGCACGTTTGCAGCGGTCGATTCGTTGGACCCAATTTTCGATGACTCGGCCAGACATTTCGGCCGAAACGGCCTCTATTTCCCGTTCAATGTTGGCTCTGAGCTCTCCCAACGTCGTCGGCTTGTTGGCACAGACCAATGACTTGACGTAGCCCCAAAGAAAATAGTCTAGAGGCGTTAAATCGCACAAACGAGGCGGCCAACCGACTGGTCCATTTCTTGAGATAACACGCTCATCAAACTTACTCTTCAATAAATCGATTGTATCGTGTGGTGTGTGGCTTGTAGCACCGTCCTGTTGAAACCACACGTCCCCAAATCCATATCTTCCAATTCGGGCCTAAAAAAATCGGTAATCATGGCACGATAACGATGGCCATTCACAGTAACGTGACGATCGTTATCGTCGACGTAAAAATATGGCCCAATGACGCCGCCGGCATGCAAACCGCCCCAAACAGTTATTTTTTGTGGATGAAGTGGTGATTCATGAAGCACATGTGGATTTTCAGCCGACCAATAACGCATGTTTTGCTTATTGACGAACCCATTGAGCCAAAAACGAGCTTCGTCACTGAAGATGATTTTGCGATGAAATTCATCATATTGACGCATCTTTTCCAGAGCCCAATCGGAGAACGTACGTCGCTTCAAATGGTCCATCGGCTTCAATTATTGAGTCAGCTTGATCTTGTATGGGTGTAAACCAAGATCCTTACGAAAAAATTCGCCATAAAGTGGTCTGGGCGATGCCCAATTCTTGAGAACGCCGTGGAATTGACTGATTTGGATCGTTTGCTACGGACGCCTGAACGGCAGCGATATTTTCGACACTTCAACCAACCCGTTGTCTCACTGGCACGGCAATATCACACAACGAATATATAGACTCAAATGTTTTCACTAAATTTGTTATTGCCTGTCTACTAGGGCGAGAATTACGACTGAAAATTGGAGTTAACGCTCTTAAGGTTGCGATCATCATCGGCACTACAACCTGGAACCGGTCTTGGCCTTATTTAGCAAGTCCTGAGGCTTGTTAAATTTTCCATAATGATTTGTTTTTTCCGGGCAAGGTCATAAGTCTTGCGCCAGAGGCTCCCCGACGGGGAATCGAACCCCGGTCTCCCGGGTGACAGGCGGGTGTACTAACCAGTATACTATTGAGGAGCAAGGTTGCGATCACCGACTCCAAATTTCGGTAGTAAATTTTTATAATTTGCAGACGTTGTTCATTCGTGTACTTAACCACGATGAAAATGTTGAGTTTACTGAATAAATGCGATGATTAGTGAGTGAAAGGGTGCGTTCACAAATTAAATTCAAAGTTGTCAAGTCCCTATTCGAAAACCCAATATAATGAAGTTTAAACTTTTAGTTTATTTGGTGTTTGTATCCCCTTAAAGAATATGTCTAGAATTTTTCCCTTTCCTGAAATTTTGAAAGAATTTAATTAGTTGAGGCTTGTAGGTGTGCCCTTTGTAATAAAAAATTTAAATTTATATTGTAGGATTTAATTAAAAATTTATCTTGGGGGTTCTATTTGTCCCCTTAAATTAAATAATAAATATGTACTTAAGTGCGTGTGGGTATTGCAGGACATACTGTTGAGTGTGTTGCTGTTGTTGGGTGTTGTTGGTGATGCTGGCTCCTACAGCTGTATTGACTGCTCCTACTGTTGCGATGTTGTGATATGGACATGAAATTGTTGTTTTTGATGATGTTGAATATGTGGCTGTTGTCCCCGATCACCCTGATGTTCCTGTTGCTGGTGTCGTGCTGTTAATAGTAGATTGGATAAGTAGCCAGCTGTTCAGATTAAGACCTTTATCGGGTTTTGCTAGTTCCAGATTTCACATTCCCATTAGAGCTTCTGCCTATCGATTGCCAGGTTTTCCGTCTCCATTCGCATGTGTCGATATAGTTTGTGTTAAGTGCGTTTGCTTCTGGCCGCTGGATGTTGCTGTTTCCTTTTTTTTATTTTTTTTATACACTTTTCATTAAACTTTTGCACTGTTGCCGGCGTTTAGCCCAAGACACGCTTTTGTTATTTATTTTTTTCGTTTGGTAGCGGTGGATATCCCATTCGTGTACTCTTCTTCTGGTAGGGGATGTTTGGACCAGTTCAATCCACTGCCACTGGTATGCTGGTTTTGGTTTGTTGGTAGGGGATAATGGTGTCCCACCGCTGCCACCATTTTTTGTTGTAGCCTTTCTTTCAGGGAGCGTGTCTCCTTGTCCTTAAAAGGACGAGGGATCTCTTTAATAGACCGCTCATGTGAAGGCTCGTTGCGGTCACCACCGTGCTTAGGAGAAATCGGGAAGGCCCAATAAAAAATACTTTTTTCTTCGGATCAGAGCACCACAATTTCTTCTTCAGTACAAAACTGAAGAAAGCACCCTTCCCAACAACATTAACCTCTATAACAGAGGATTCCTGGACCCATCCCATAGGGTCTACTGCTGATACACCACAGACACGCACGCACAGTACAAGACAGCACAAGCACACACAAACACACACACCGACGAAAGCGCAGATTATCAGACGCCAAAGACGTGATCTGCGTTTACTATCGCACCCAAGGCCTACCGGTCTTGTGCGATTTCTTTCACACCATCCCTCCATCCAAGTAGTCAGAAAACACCTGAACTAACCCTGTCCACACTATCCTTAAATTCCCCCCCCCCCCTCACCCTTTTCTTTTTCAGATATCTCGAGACCGAGCCTAACATCCTCGCGGATGCGGGTGATTCTGGTTATCGCCAGATGACCAGAAACCAAAGACAAGATGAAGGACACATCTGCCCTTGTCTGGTCAAAGTCGGCCTCTCGCCACCCATTTTTTTTTTTTTTTTTTGATTCGAGGATCAGTCCCAATTGGCGTCCTACGTGTAAGGACGCAGTGGGGTAATATTAAGCACGTGTGTCGGCAAGGACACGGATTCACCAATATCCCACCTACTTGTTCCACCGAGAGCGAAAGCACTGAGTTTATCCGCAAGCTTTAGGAAAGTAAAAGAATTAAACACTGGTATGTCGTTTTAATTAGCGTGACTTTATTTATTGAAATTTTTCTTAAAGTATTTAATCACTAGGTGAACACCACATCAAGAGTAATGACCTTGCCCGGAAAAAAACAAATCATTATGGAAAATTTAACAAGCCTCAGGACTTTCTAAATAAGGCCAAGACCAGTTCCCGGTTGTATTGCCGATGATGATGATGAACACCACATCACACTTGTACGACGAGTCGAAATAGTTTAATTCGGGAAAATATCCTTGCCGACCGGAATTAATGTTCAAATAATTTAATTGGTAGAAAAGAAAGAAACTTTGCTGGTCGGAAGTGACGTTCAAATAATTTGATTTGTGTAAAAAGGTATACTGATTCGCTACTTGGACTCCACGGTGATTAAAATCTGTTCTTTATTGTTTGAACATTTCCTTAAAGTACTTAATCACTAGGCGAACGCCACATCACACTTGTACACGAGTCGAAATAGCTTAATTCGGGAAGAATATCCTTGTTGACCGGGATTAATGTTCAAATAATTTAATCGGTGTGAGAAAAAGCTATACTAATTCACTACTTGTACTCCACGGTGATTGAAATCTGTTCTGTTGATGCGCACACTACCGAGGATAAAACTCCGCGCAATTAACGATACGCACTCTCCACTGGCTGAAACTTGACTGACCAAAAAAGGGCAAGAATCCATTCGTCGTGTCGTGGCAATGGAGTCATAGCTAAATAAACTCACTGCCACTTACTAAGAACTTGAAAGGGGTTGCTATGCGTGCATAGAGAATTTAGTTCCAGGGAATTACTGCCGTACAGGCTGAATTAGATTCCTCGGTTGCTATGTGCACTGAGAAATCGGTTTGGAAACACGACCAAGTATGGGCATGAGTTGTCGGTTAGATAAAGGAATATGGGTCTTGGTCGATGCGATGGTTGTTTCGTGGAAATGCAACGCATCGTGCAATTGGTGTTGTTTCAATTGATTTACTTGGGATGGGAGCCGAAATGGTTTTCGGGGAAGTTAATGGTGCTTGGTGATGGGCTCCTCGATAGTATAGTGGTTAGTATACCCGCCTGTCGCACGGGAGACCAGGGTTCGATTCCCCGCCGGGAGCCTCCGGCGCAAGACTAATGACCTTGCCCGGAAAAAACAAATCATTATGGAAAATTTAACAAGCCTCAGGACTTGCTAAATAAGGCCAAGACCGGTTCCCGGTTGTATTACCGATGATGATGATGATGATAATGCTGCTTGGTTGCAAGCGAGAAAAATGGTTTTTGGGAAAAATACATGTTGCTTGGTTGCAAGCGAGAAATATAGCTTAAGTAGGAAATGGACCGAAATGCCAAGACCTTTTCCCGGTTGTATTGCCGATGATGATGATGATGATAATGCTGCTTGGTTGCAAGCGAGAAAAATGTTTTTTTGGGAAAAATAAATGTTGCTTGGTTGCAAGCGAGAAATATAGCTTAAGTAGGAAATGGACCGAAATGCCAAGACCTTTTCCCGGTTGTATTGCCGATGATGATGATGATGATAATGCTGCTTGGTTGCAAGCGAGAAAAATGTTTTTTTGGGAAAAATAAATGTTGCTTGGTTGCAAGCGAGAAATATAGCTTAAGTAGGAAATGGACCGAAATGCCAAGACCTTTTCCCGGTTGTATTGCCGATGATGATGATGGTGATAATGCTGCTTGGTTGCAAGCGAGAAAAATGGTTTTTGGGAAAAATAAATGTTGCTTGGTTGCAAGCGAGAAATATAGCTTAAGTAGGAAATGGACCGAAATGCCAAGACCGGTTCCCGGTTGTATTGCCCATGATGATGATGATGATAATGCTGCTTAGTTGCAAGCGAGAAAAATGGTTTTTGGGAAAAATAAATGTTGCTTGGTTGCAAGCCAGAAATATAGTTTAAGCAGGAAATTAACCGAAGTGGCTTTTGGTGAAAAATGTATGCGGTTTGGTGTAGATGAGGGAGATGATTAATATTCCGTTGTACGTTTGAAAATGCATTTTATTACAGATTGGGAAATGGATTCTTTGCAAGTTTGGGGGTGTATGCGGTTGCAGATTTGGGAATGGGTGCTTTTGCAGATGGGAAGTGTGTTCTTTGCATGTTTGCGAATGGATTGCAGATTTGGGTTATGTCGGCGCGCTGTTCGCCGTCAAAATTGGTTGGGATTGCGGGTTGGTTCTCCGTGTGATATAGAGAACCCCCACAACGCCAATAAATTTATCTAAATAAAATAAAATTAAATTAAATACAGTAATAAAATAGTCAATTTTAATTTAAAAAGTGTTTTTTATTGGGCCTGGCCGATTTCTCCTATTCAACAATCGGTCGTCACTCTTCCCTCAGGTCTGAGGAAGCACGGTGGCGACCGCAACGAGCCTTCTCAGGAGCGCTCTATTAAAGAGATCCCTCGTCCTTTTAAGGACAAGGAGACACACTCTCTGAGAGAAAGGCTACAACATTTTTATTATTATTATTGAGATACACTTCTATCACAGGCTTTAATTGTTTATCTTCTTTAAATAGAAGCATAACCAATTAAAGTCGAACAATGTTTTAATACATCAACTTTATTAGCTTACCAATAAAGAGTTTATCATTGAATTATTGGACGGCTCATCCCTTTGCCCCTTTCCCCATTGCGCAGTTGTTCGATAAAAACATTCCAATATTCACGTATCAGTGATCAGTTAAGATTTGTCGACCTCTGTAGAGACATAACAGTCGAGGATTAAAATTGTTTTAATAGCAAAAAAATCGATAACACCACCTTATTACACCCTGAACTTTGTTATTACTCTGACTCTGGCACTTACTGCCGGATACTTTCCCCCTAGCATCAACCCCGTAAAGTAGTCAACCAGGAGTCTTATGGGCTTCGTGTAAAAAGTCATCTTCTTTTCATTTCACCGCAGGCTAATTAAAACCTTCACAGTTGCGGGTAAACTTTCGATGACGCTACTTTTTATCGCCTGCAGGGTATTAATTGCTTGCCATGTCCTTCTTAGAGAGTCATCCCCCAGTCCAATGGGGTCTATTCAAATGTTTCTCGCCCGAAAGCTATTTAACGAAATGAGACTATTTTCGGCGGCTAAGAACTCACTGCTTTCACTGAAAAAATAACCAAAAGAAACCTGTTAATTGCTTGACGTGGTAGAATGTTACCAATTCATTGTACTGTGATTCTTGACCCACCAGCCCCTTTCCGACATTTCTTCGAATGATAACCAATCTGTCTGAATGCCAGTAATTCAAATGAGTGGAAACGAAATCATTAGCGCCATTCGAAGCAGAAATGTTAGTTTGCTGGTCTTTGGTGAGGGGGTGTTCATTCCCCCACATACAATATCAACGTTCTCTTGTCCTGGATGTATCCTGCCATTAGATAGACATACTCGTATAAAATGCGACGAAATGTAGTTGATTTAGTCGTGTGTAATGGCTTCGAGTGTAACCTGGTTAAAATTACACATTACGACACATATACGCTTCGGTATCCGTAGGTGGGGAGGGCGGGAATCCTGGGAGTGAGATATCTTCTAGAAGGAACACCGTTCTCGGTGAGAAAACTTTCATGCTACTTCGACTGTCTTGAGCTGAATTTAATTATTCATAACTCCTTCGGGTTTGGAAGTAACGATGTCGTAAAACATGTTCTCTTATCACAGCGACACTGACGGGGATGCGGGCGGGTTGTTGTACCTTTTGTGCTATGATATCGTCCTGGCGTAGGGGTAATTTAACAAAATGTATTGTTATTCAATGGGACATAAGTTCCTTGGCTTGTTAACGTGTGGCAGCTTGCGGTAGCTGGTGAACGAGGGTAAACGGTGGGTGGGTAGTCAACTTATGACCCGAAGATACTGGTCCTGATTCGTTAATTTAAGTTTAATGTCGTGAAGCAGAAGTTTCTGTACCAACAAGGGCGATGAGAATATGTTTTGATTCAATGTTGTTTGGATTTAGCACAGCAGAGGACTGTAATTGGAAAGGGATCGAGATATCAAAAAGAAAGTGGTGTAACATGAAGGGTTTCCCAATAAGGATGATATGTTTTTAAAACGTCATGGCAGTCATATTAAAAATGGTAGAAATGTCAATACCTGTCATTTGTCTTTAGTAGAGTTCCACATTAAAATAGTTGTACTTTAGAATAAAACAAAATTTTGCCATTATCTTAAAAATTGGTAGTTTAATTAATTTTAAAAACATATCGTCCTTATTGGGAAGCCCATAATATTATTCCTATTGGGAAACCCTATACTTTCTATATATGGATGTTTTTTTTTGTTGGTAAAATGGTCATCTATTTTAGTGGTGAGTTAGAGCGCCACCTGTCGACTACCTTCTTGTCAATAGCCTGATGTGTTATAGGAAATTTTTAGTATAGAAAAAGAGATCATACCATGTGCACAGCGGAAGAAAAGAACCAGAGCTCGTCACCTACGAGATGAAGGAGGAAGCTACGAGAGGAAGGAGGAAGCTACCATACCCCAATGATGGAGTGTTACGTAATTAACATACATTAATTATCACCCCCTACCCCTTCAAATCATAAAAATCTCGGTAATTAGTATCCTTGCCCAAATACGCATCACATTCCTGAAAATAGTATATTTGCTCCATGCAATAGCCACATCTTAAAATCATCAACCCTTACAATACAAAATGTCATCCCAAAAACTTTATAATCTGTGGCCACAACTTTCCGTTGCATTTAAATGCAAAAACTTATCATTTTCCCACATCAAATCGCAGGTGTTCAGATTCCGACCCCAAATAGGAATTTCTTATAATCTAAACAATTGATTGACTAGACTCGTGGAGGAATGAACGCGAGTTCCGGATGCCCGAGGCGATTATGCAAAGACCCTGGATCTGTTTTTGACATCCGAGCCGAGTATTTATACCGTGGAGGTTTCTGTGCCACTGGGAAAGTCAGATCACTGCTTGGTATCTGTCGCGCAAGCACTTGCATATCAAGCGAATAACCGGCATAGGCAGCTTCGCTATATATGGAAGTATGGGGCTGCTAACTGGGAGGATTTGCGAGATTTCTTCGCATCCTCTCCATGGTCGGAGGTGTGCTGCGGAGACCCCAATATTAACGCATGCGCGGAGTCGGTATCAGAGATTATTCTTCTGGGGATGGAGATGTATATTCCACATTCCATGAAATGAATCTCATCTGATAAATAGTCGTTTGCCAAAAAATGCGAGCAGATTACAGCGGCAAAAAATAGCGTTTTTAAACAATGGCGCTCCAACCCCACCGATATTATTATTATTATTATTATTTACTGGCCTGTAGGAACCCGGAAGTTCATGACCTCACCGACTCGGCTCCGCCATTGTTCCCTGTCCTGTGCGCCCTCCTTCCACGTTCGATCATCCGATCCGATCTCCTCGAGGTCCAATCTAACATTGTCCTCCCATCTCCGTCGAGGCCGTCCTGTCGGTCTCTTCCCCGTTAGTTTACCGTCAAGAATTCTATGCACGGTCCTATCATCGCCCATTCGCGCTACGTGTCCGGCCCATCTTAATCTTCGCGACTTGATTACTCTCACTATTGTAGGTTTGCGGTATAGCTCTTCCAATTCGTGGTTGTGCAGTTTCCTCCATTGTCCTGACTCCTCGTCATATTTGCCGCCAAATATACCCCTTAAAACTTTATTCTCGAATACGCGGAATTTGTTCTCTTCCCGTTTTGTGAGAGCCCATGTTTCGCATCCGTATAGAGCAATCGGCATGATTATGGTTCTATAGACACGGAGCTTTATATTACGTGATAGCAGTTTGGATTTTAAGAGTTTACTGGCTGCATGCCAACTAGCGTGGCCGGAATGTAGTCTTTTGTTAATTTCCTTTGACGTTTCGTTTCTGCTCGCCAGTATCGTTCCCAGATATTTAAATTCTTTGACATTTTCAAATATCTTGCCCCTGACGTTTATATGTGTTCTCTGAGGTCCACCTGCTCTCGTCGTAATCATGTATTTCGTTTTGTCTTCGTTTATTTCTAGGCCCACCTCTTCTGCTGCTTGCATGTTGATTTCACAGTTTTTACTTATAGTTTCGAGATTATCGCCCAGAACGGCGATGTCATCCGCATACGCGAGCACTTGTGTGACCCCGTTCAGGGATGATCCGGTCGTGTTGTCGTCTTGTACCTTTCTGATAACATACTCGAGGACAAGATTAAAAAGGCATGGTGAGAGGCCATCCTCTTGTTTTAGTCCGTCCCGGATTTCGAATGGTTCTGAGAGGTGGTTTTCTATTCTAACTCGCCCTTTGTTTTCGTTCATGCAGATTTGAATAAGGGCAGCATATTTTTTCGGGATCCCCAGCTCAACCATAATATGGTAAAGCCTTTGCCTTGTGACTGAGTCGTAGGCTTTTTTGAAGTCCACGAACAGTTGGTGAACCGTCTCTCCGTATTCCCACTTCTTTTCCAGCAGTTGCCTTATTGTGAACATCTGGTCGCTTGTTGACCGGTTCCGACGGAATCCGCATTGGTAGTCTCCCAA
Organism: Microdon myrmicae; assembly: GCA_963931805.1. Classification (NCBI taxonomy): domain Eukaryota; kingdom Metazoa; phylum Arthropoda; class Insecta; order Diptera; family Syrphidae; genus Microdon; species Microdon myrmicae. The sequence goes on from OZ007500.1 coordinate 135,750,009, forward strand.
TATTTCTTCTGCGTATGGTGTGATTCTTGCCCGTATGACATTTGTTAATATTTTGTATGTGATTGGGAGCAATGATATTCCTCTGTAATTTTCGCAGTCAGATCTGTCGCCTTTTTTGAAAATGGGGATGACTATTGAGGTTTTCCAATCTTCCGGAATGACTTCCTTGTCCCATATTATTTTAACCAGTTGGTGGATCTTTCGAGCGGTTGCCCCACCTCCATGCTTCACAAGCTCTGCCGGTATGCAATCGACTCCGGTAGCCTTGTTGTTTTTCAATCGATTTATCGCGTCTACAACTTCGTCGAAAGAGGGCTCTGGGATCCGGGGCTCGGCTGTATGTACGTCTGGTGCGTTTATTTGTGGTTGATGGGTGCGCACATTGAGCAGGTTTTCAAAGTACTGCTTCCATCTTGTCACGATATTTTTTGTTTCTGTCACCAGACAGCCGTTTGTGTCTCGGATTATTTTGGCTCCCCCTCGGTAGCCGTTTCTAATTGAATTTATGTCGGCATACATACCTCTCCTGTTTTTTGCTCTGGCATTTTCTATGATTTTTTTCAATCCGAGTCTTTTCCCATTCGCGTTTTTTGCGTTTGAAAAGTCTAGTTGTTTCTTTCCGAATTGTCGCGTATCTTACTGCGTTGACTTCATCATATGCTTCTAAGTGGATCATTCTGAGGCGGTAATATCGCATCCTCCTCTTTCCCTCCGTTGGTGACAGACAGCGGGACGTTAGTCACGAATTCAAAGGATAAAGCTAATGTGTACGTATAATTCAAACCTCGAGCCCGGTCTTTTGGAGCCACCTGTGATCGCGGCGGTACCGTAATCCATGCGGGATGTGAGATTTCGTCCGCGCACTATTCAACGCATTCTACGTGAACTGGATTGTAGGAAGGCAACCGGTCCGGACGGAATACCAGCAATAGTCCTTAAGAACTGTGCTCCAGAACTATCGCCGGTTCTTGGCACACTCTTCCGTTTACCTTATGCACGGCGGACCTTTCCTACTTGCTGGAAAATCGCTCGAGTTCAGCCAATCCCAAAGACGGGAAAAAAGTGTCTCCCACAAAATTACCGTCCGATAGCATTACTGTCTATTTTATCTAAGGTAATGGAAAAAGTCATCAATACTGAATTAGTTAAGTGTTTGGAGTGCAACGGACTTCTGAATGATTGTTAATACGGATTCCGTGGCAGGCGGTCCACGGGAGACCTTTTGACACTTATAACCGATATATGAACATCTGCGATTGAGCAGCATGGTGAGTCAAGGGCGGTCGCATTGGATATCTCCACGGCTTTCGACCGCGACTGGCATGGGGCATTGCTGAGCAAACTTCGTTCATATGGACTTTCCCAACAGCTTTGCGACTGAGCGAAGAGCTTCCTTGAAAATCGACCGATCCGGGTTGTTGTGGACGGCGAGTGTTCGGATCTGTATCCTGTTAATTCGGGGGTGCCCCAAGGGTCTATTTTGGCTCCAACTTTGTTTTTGCTTCACATACATGATTTGTTGGAGAGAACGGATAACAAAGTGTTCAGCTTTGCGGATGATAGTACGCTTGTTTCCTCCTTTTCGAGTGTTCGGCCGATTGGTGCTTCTGCGTCGCATCAGCTGAGATGTAGACAGATTGACTCTCTGAATCAGGATCTAGATAGGGTCCTGCAGTGGGGAAGGGCGAATCTCGTCGACTTCAATGCAGCGAAGACACAATATACAACATTCACAAAGAAAACTGGATCATCGGTTCCACAGCTGATGATGAATGGCCGGGCCCTCGAGGCTGGAGGAAGCTTGAAATTGCTCGGCGTCACGGTCTGTGGGAATGTATTGTGGGGAAGAAGCATGTTGCACCCGCGTGCGGCGCTGACTCTCTTCTTCCTCCATCATCACTCTAAGGAAGTTCCGCCAAAAATTGTTCGCCGAAAATTGATCTCCAAAAGACATCGGTTCACCAGGAAAACAAACAAATAAATCTCCACAACACAAGTCATTCACCAGGAGGAAGGAAGTAAAACGCAGTTTGGTCTATTGTAGTGGATCTCTAATTTGTTTAATGGGTATTGTTTGTCCTTTTCAACAATTTTCGCTATTGTATTTAATTACTTTTAATTGTTTATTGTTGTTATTTACTTAATTAAGCGACAAGAAAACTCGACTTGGAGACAATTGTTACTCACGCGACTTTGGATGACAATATTTACACTTAGCGACAAAGAAACTCGACTCGCGGTTGAAATTTCGCGTGTCCGCAGCCCTACGGACAGCGGGAGCAAAACGACAGGCTCGGTCGGTGGATGGTATAAGACTCCGTGATACAACCCTAGTTTGGGGTGAGTTTTTGTGTGGTGGTAGATATCCTCTCCACTAAGGATATGTATTTACTTACCACCAGAGAAACGTAAAGTCTCTCTTGGTGGAGTAGAAAACCAGATCTCATAATGAAGATCATGGTGGTATGTTTGTGATCGTTCAGATCTGTGTTGTTTACTCATGCGCGAAGGCAATGAAAAAACAAAGCAGGCACGCGGCAAGGACAAAGGAGTCGGGGCGATCATTGTCTATGAAGTGCATTGCTTCTAAATAAATAGGCGACGATGCATCGAAGAAATGTGGTAAGAGAGAAGATGAGACGAGGGCATCATAAAAGTCTTAGATGAGTTATGCCTTTGTGTAAATAGACGAATAGCCATTAGAAAAAGGTGCTAATGGTTTGGGATATTTTATACAATGAAAATTGTATATCGTATCTTGGGTCGGTGGACGGAACGAATCCCTTGCTTGCATTTGTATATGCAGGGAAATTCGTTTGTGGGAAACGGATTCTATATTTGCATTGTTTATGCCTTGAATTCAATCCGGCGGCTACGCGCGAAGTCGATGATTGTTTGGACATTCAAACAAAAGAGCATTTCTGGGTAACGTGCTTGCAGCTGCATCGATAGTTGCAAGTCATTTCGAAGCAATTCAGATGATTACACAATGACGGTTTGTATATACCATCTGTGTCAATTGTACATGGCATGTATGGCGACGCCAGGATCGAACTCTAGTGTGAATATCTACACTAATTGGAAATTCGGTTCTGGGTTGCTAATGCAGAGAGGCATTGATACATGTATGAATGCCCTTGTAGGAAAAATTCTTTGCATGCATTTCCAGGTAATAAATTGAAAGCATTAATTATCCTTGGGAAGGAAATGTTTTTGCTGCGGGGAGATTGCGGTGCATGTGTGGGAAGGTTGGAATTTGTCTGGCAACCGAAGGCACGGAATAGGTTTTGTTTTATGCTCTCGTATAATGGAAAGAATTCTTGTAGGGAATTTGTATGCGAAGAAATGCATGGAAGGTAAGAATTCTCTTACAGGGACTTTTAGGTTATATAAATTTGATCTATTTAATGCGTAAAGCATTTAAGGTGCTAATGTGATTGAAGTTGGGTAGCAGTTATGGGGCTTTTTCAGCTAAGTGGGCCGTGGTGTTCGGCGGAACCGCCACAGTATCATAGCATAAACACGTGTCAAGCATCGCAAGGTCATATTCAGGAAAGCTGAGCTATTTTTTTAGAGCCAAGAAATATTTTACTCCGGTCCAACTTCTTCTTCTATATAAATCCCAAATTAGACCCGCGCTCGAATATTGCTCTCATGTTTGGAGCTCGGCTCCTAAACATACCCTCGACCTACTTGAGAACATACAGAGACGAGCGATCCGCCTGATCGGGGACTCGGCGCTGACGTCGGGACTACAGTCCCTATCACATCGAAGGCGTGTAGCCGACCTCTGTCTGTTTTACAGATATTATCACGAGTACTGCTCTTCGGAGATTCTTGGTATTGCTCCACGCAGTTCGGCTTATATGCGCTCCACAAGACAATCCGACGGATCGCACCCGTTTGTGGTTCATCTCCCGACGGCGCGAACATCCCTGTATCAGAACTCGTTCCTTTACAGAGCGGGGAACGTTAAAACCTGCAACTGTGCAAGAAGAACTGCAACAGTTATTTAGTGGCATCTCGTGGCGCCCACTCGACGCTATAGGTTCGTCTCTCCCGAGAGAAGTGTAATAAAAAAAAAAAAGATTGCCCAAAATATGAAGTATACACAAAACCAATAAAAACCCCCCTATCCAGAAATTTGCCACTTGAATTTACCGTTGCAGACGAACCCTTTGCACAGTGTGGGAAAGTTTGCGATTTCCCACCCCTAATGCGAGGAATCGGTTGACGGTGTAGAGGAAGCAAATGGAATCAACAAATAGGGTCGCGAATTGGCGGGAGAGAGAGAGAGAGAGTGCAGTTGAAAAAGAAATCGCCTGAGTTACGGTTTTTGATACCTCGTGAAGAGTAATTAGAGACACTACGCCTAGGGAATGATGATCAACTCTTCCTTTATACACACCAAAAGTCATTAAATAACAAAACTCGGAATTACTCTTAGTTCTTCATTCGTTTTTATTGCTTTCCTCACTTTCCACTTCACTCATTGTTATGTTACACCGACTATTGCTTATTACTTACTCCTTATTCTTGTTGTATTCCAGAATACTACCCTTTATTAAATTTAACACTGAATCTCCTTACACATCCTTAAAAACTTCCTTTAACATATAATACATTCTCACTTAATACATTCCATTCATAAACATTCACAATATTCTATATCATTTAATAACATGCACATTTAATAACCTGCACCTTTTTATTCATTCAAAACATAGCAACTTTGATTTTCGTCCAAATTTAATTCAAGTTAAAAGTCACAGAGACTTTGTTAAAATTTGTTTTGTTCATGTTATAATTTCCAGTTAATTAGAACACTATGTTCTATAAGTAGAGAAAAAATTCATTTGTAAAATCAGTTTGAGTTTGGAGTTGAGTTCAGTTAGTTGGTTGCCAATCAAAGAGTTGAGGAAGTTGAGAAGTAGTTTGAGTTTTGTTATTTAAAAAAAAGGAGAAGCTGTACTAAAAATAAACATAGTAACACACAATAAAAGAAAAGAAACATTTTTCAATTCAAAACCGGACAACTTTATATCAAGAATTGAAATAAAACAAAACGCGAATTGATGAAAGAACATTTAATAAAGGAATAATAAAAGGTCCCCGCTCTTCCCTCGATAGAGGAAGCACGGCGCCGGACGTCAACACTCTATTTACAGTATATTTCAAGTAGTGTTCTAATGTTCCGCTTAAATTGTCTTTTACTTTACACCAGCTAGTCGTAACTTGTTAATTTTTATTCCACTTTCAACTTCTACGAACCGTAACAGACTTCCTTATCTTCACGACCGATCACCGACTGCCCATTCTCTCATTAGCCATCAACTCTCGTCACCTCGGGGTCAACACCTCCCGATGACGATAATGCAATTACCTTTTGCGGTGATCCAATTTCCGGATTTTAGCTTTAATTCGTAATAGCTTTTGAACTGTAGCGTCAGCCAATATTTCTTCATCGCTTTACGCCACAGTTCAATATCCGTCGTTGCGAACTGACCCAATTAGTTCTTTTATGTTTTGTATGCAATTGATTGCCTTTCCGTGATTTGTTAATTGTTTCGGAATATGCAATTAATTGCTTTTGCATTATTGGGCAATTGCTTTTGGGATATGCAATTAATTGCATTACCGTACCGGGGGGTCATTCGAGTTATCGTGGGACCCCATGGAGATAAACTGGAGACCAAGAGTTTAGTTAAATACCTGGGCATCTGGCTAGAGCAATATCTGTATTTCAACAGACATGTAGACGCTGCTTTGCTCAAAGCGAGGAAAACTTTTGCTATGACAAGGAGGCTATTTCACAGCAGCCAACTTGACAGCAGGGTAAAAGTCATATGCTACATGACGCTAATCAGGCCAATGCTTATATATGGTTGTCCAGTATGGTTCAACATAGGTCCAAATTTGATGGAAAAGATTCGGGTGTTCGAAAGGAAGTGTCTCAGAAGTTGTCTCAGATTATATCGGACACCGGAATCGGACTATAAAAAGTATTATTCAAATGAGACTTTATATAATGAAGCGTACATAAATAGGGTGTATAATTTTATGATTAAATTAATCAGAGGACATATTGCGAGAGTAATAAGCTCGTCCAATGACCTAATTTTCGGGGCCTATTATCCAAACATTCTGTACTATGAGAGCGTGCGTCGCAACGGCTTTGTTCCACCAGAGGCGTTCCTTGACTTGGACATGAAAGGGCTTATACAGGATAGATCCGGAATTCCGCTGATCTATTATGTAAGTAGATCATCCGTAGACGGGCGATTGTGCTACGACCGGGAAGTAACGCGCACCGAAGAAGAGCTCCTGCGCTTCAGTAGGGCTATCTCCCACAGAGACCGGGACGATAGTATTAGACAGCGTCAACAGTTCTGGTGGTTGAATGGCATATAAAGACCTGGATACCAAAGTCGGTATAGAATCACACTATCATCAGCTAGCTTACATAGACTTAGCTTTTCTAGAATTAGGGGAGTATAAGATTTAAGTTAAGTTAAGTACATAAAATTAAAAATTAAAAAAAAAAAAAAATTAAAAAAAAAGGTAAGTTAAGTAAGTTAAATTTTAAGAAAAAAAAAAAAAAAAAAATGACAACGTTTTTCAAATTTTTCTTTGTCTTTCAAATAATTATAAGTACTGCCACAAAATTCTGTCGCCGAAAGGCAAATTATATAATGATTAAGTAATGTTTATCTTAGAGCGTCAGGACCAGTAAGTTATTATATAAGATAATTAAGCTAGAATTTAAGCATTTTTGTCTAGCCTTTAATTTAGAAACTAAGAATATAAAAAATGGGTCATTCGAGTTTAGAATCGGGTGGCGTGTCTTGGTTTAGGTGAATCAACTTTATCTATGTCACTGACACACCTAACACGTGCGTGCCGGTTGTGTCTGACCCGTACGGTTGAAAATTAAAATTCGGGTAGTTGAAAAAGAGTTGCGATTGGAGGCAGTCAACATTTTAAAAAGAGCAGATAAAAAAATAAAATAACAAAGATCAGTGAATTAAAAGAAAGTGTTTTTGATTGTAGCATTGACTTGTCGTGGTGTGCGTATGTGATTCCAGGGAGATTGTCACCAATTCTAGATGAACGTTTGTAAAACAGTGGTCTATTTGGTCAACGACCAATTATTGACAATAAATGTTCCCCCAAACAAGTAACAATAATACTAAATCCGTGCAAATATAACTATTCAAACATAATACTAACTAATAAGTACGAGCGGTGTTACATTGACAAGTGCTAGACGACTGGAGTAGTTTTGCTGCCGAGTAAAAGCGGAAAGGAAATCTACACATATTCATCTGCATCAGAAGCCACGACCGCCCACGACACACATCCCCACCAAGTCAAACACGGTGTAAGTAAATTAAATATTTTAATTAAAAACATTTTTAATTGTGTGCATAAATTGCAACAGGAGCATTAACAACCTAACCCGTCTGCACAGAAACAGGAGTGTCTCCGACGCGTCTATTCTGAGACCACACTGCAGCTGTCGCTATGCATTTCGGTAGAGAGAAAGCAGTGTCCATCAATACCGCCAGAACAGGGAACGTCCGCGCTTCACACACCCTCCTACAGACAAACCCTGTTTTCGAGTTACAGGAAGTATTGCGCAAAATAGTGACGCGAGGTCAAAGTAATAGCTGACCGACAGGAATTGGAAATCGTCGAGGCAAGGGCCAGGCTAGTACCTATAGAACTCAAATTGTTGGAAGCAATTTCAGAAGAACGGAGGATGGTCGACAATTCTAAGGTCACTAGATGGAAAGTAAAGAGTGAAACAGGGGCAAGATGCCAGCGCAAAGTCGGTGGTCCTCTAGCAATTGGAAGTGCTGCGGAGGTTGAACTGAAGGATCTCATCGATGATAGTCCGATTGAAGATGATGACAGCGAGGAAGAAGAGGGATATGTCCTTGAAGGTCTAGCACATGAGAGTGATGAGACTATATCCGAGCGACTATTAGACGATAAAAGCGCACACCAGTTGTTGTTGAAAACGGTGCTTCCGAAGACAAGAAAATGGTCATGGAGAAATCTATTACAGAAGTGAATAAGGAAATTGAACAAAGTAAAAGTCTGAAAGAATGGAAGACGAGTTACCTGTTGGCGCAGTTATCGAAACAGAAAAGTTAAAGGAGGATCCCGACGTCGAGGAGGAGAAAGAGGAAAATGTCACAGAAGTAGCAGCAGCGATAAAAAACTGGAATCACAGTTACGTACATAAAAGGAAGCAATACACGAAGGAAGTGTTCAAGGTAATCGATGGACATTTCGAGGCTGACAGCGATGCGGACGACAGAGACATGGACGGCTCCTGGTGAAGATAACACCGTATCAGAGGTGAAAGTCGACAAGCACATGGAAACCGCTATCAAGAAAGACGAGTTGGAAAAACTCTTGGCTTCTGATGAAGGAAGGGGATTCGTTGAGTTCGACGCTGAGACAGATTTCTAAAGAACAGACACAACCTCAAAACGTAAGGAGCATCAAAAGTCAATCCAGTGACAGCATTAACGAGGCAAACTGGCGGACGGCAGAAAAAGAGTTCGGACTTACAATCAAAGATGAAAAATATAGGGAGTGGAAGAGGGTACAGGAATTGAGCTAGAAAAAGAACAAAATTGCACGATTGAGGAAAACAGGAGGCTCGAGACCCAGACAACGGCGAATAAATTGAGGATGGCTTAAATTACGAGCACGAAGCTGAAGAGAAAACTGAAAAACCCAGCCGGGACGTCAGCAAGAAATTTTGTGAGGTTATGAATTGTTGCGGTCCCTACCTCCAGTGCCTCACACAGAGTTCGAAATATCCCCAAATCCCCTCTCTCTACCTCTCAACTTGTAATGGCGTCTAGTAATAAATTTGCATAAACTACTTAATGAAAATTGTTATGAACCGACCTTGAGTCCAACTTCCCTCAACATCCTCGAATCCCCTTTCGTTAGTCCCCCCTCTTTACCACTAAACGGAGAACAACTCACAAAGTAGTTTATGCTGGACTCAAGGTCGGTCCGTAACACGTTTAGCTCTTTGAGTGCGCGGGCAACAGTATGCGTTCGGAAGCGAATCTGGCTCATGGTGTATTGCTTCTGCACAAGTTGAGGTGGAACTGATACCACAATCAGGCAGCTTTGAGTTGGCTGCAAAATGTGCAGCAAGTAGATTCGCCTTCTCTATTGCAGTGGTGACTGGTTTGTCATCGACTATAAGTGAAGGAATGGATGAAGACACTGAGTTTTGAATGTTTTTGACGAATGCCTAGAAGTTTCTACTACCTATGGGAGAGTGTAGTATTTTTTGTCTCACTCTCTGGTCATGCAAGAACTTGGCGCATTGAATATACTCTCTTAAATCTTTTCCGGTTTTCCTCAGTATTGTTTGATTTATACAACCGGGAGCTGAACTCTTTAGCCTTAATGGCTTCTCCGCACCCGGAATCGAACAACATATTTCTCTTGGGTTTGATACTCTTTACACTGTGTGGAATAAAGGTCCGCATGCCAAGTAGAATCGTGTCTTTCAATGTGTCCGCTATAGAGTCAACATCGTTATGGAGGAAAAATAACGACTAATTTAACCTCCCAAAAAAGTCGTTCAGACCTTCCCAGTTGGCTTGCTCGTACAACCATACTGTTCTTTTGAGAGCTTTCTCATTAACGTTACTGTTGGTTAGAGGAAATTTAGCTGACACGCACAGTGGTCTGAAGTGCCCAAGGGCGAAGAAACGTCAATTGTGTATTTGTTTGGGTGGGAGGTGAGATACAGGTCCAGTGTGTTGGCGAAATGACCATATATGTCTGGTAACCGTGTTGGCTCATTGACAAGTTGAGTTAATCTATTTGAATCAGCAAAAAGCTGAACATATTGACCTTCAGGTGTTGTGTGTCCGGAGTGACGAAGCCTCTGAGCGTTATGCACATTAAAATCACCCGCAATAACGATTTCAGTGTGTGGATATAGGGTCAAGATCCTATCGATAGAACCAGACAGAGCAGCAAATTCGTTAAAGGATACGTTTCTATCCAACTTTGGGCTTCTATAAAGAAAGCAGTAATGTAGGATATGCTTACGAACGTGAAGTTTTAGCCAAGAGAAATTAAATTCTGGGTTGGAACAGAGCCCATATTGTGGCAGAAGCTGATAAGCCATATCATTTCGTATGTATGTGGCTATACCACGAATTGAAAAGAACAGTGGCACTAAGTTATATCCAGGTAGATTAAAATGGGAAATATCTGTATTAGTAATTACCTGCGTTTTGCTAAGTGCAAGTATAGTTGGTTTCCGGTTAGAGACGTGGGCAGACACAGAGGAGCAATTGCATCTCAGGCGGGGAATGTTGCAAAGATCGACGCGAAATTCCCGTTCCATTGCAATGGCCGTACACAGGAAACTAATACCGCCTCAGAGAGGGATGCCAGTCAGGTCCAGCGAAAGATAAGCGAAAGTTACCACTACAGGTGTTATGCCTTATGCCTTATGCCGAAACCCATGTCACATCCCTTCCATGACGAACACTATGCCACTCAGACACCAAAAACTCTCCAAAGATTATAAATCACTCGAGAATATCGATGACTGAGGGACGTAAACAGAGGTGCGAAAAAAAGGAAAACAGACACAAGGGGTGGAATGAGCAGAGGGTTTTCCTACACTGCACATCACTCGCGTGTATATTCTCGCATTTTTTACAGCATAGTTGACATGTTATCTTTTTTCTTTTATCACAGATCAAGATCAGTACTTTCGTACTATTCTCCTGATCTGTTCCCAGTTTTTCTTGTGTCACAACAAAACGTAGTAGAACTAAGTTGTTGATAGTCCTACGGTTGTGGCACTAGCTGAGCACATGTACTAGGTTGGGCTGAAAAGTTCCCAACCTAACAAAGATACAAGACATTTTTTCTTAAAATTTATTTTCATTTTTCTACATAGTTCCCTTGTAATTCTACACACTTCTCCCAAATGTCACTATCTCTCTAACCTGTCCAAATAGTACTCGGCATTTTTCTCTGCAAATTAACTGTTCACGAAGGTGATTGCCTCCTCATTTGACGAAATTCTCTGTCCTCCGAGCGGTATTTTTAGATTAGGGAACAAAAACAAGTCGCTTGGGGCTAGATCTGGAGAGTAAGGCGGATGGTCAAGCAGTTCAAATCGTAATTCGTGGATTTTTGCCATGGCAGCCGCCGAGGTGTGAGACGGGGCGATGTCTTGATGAAGCAGGATTTTCTTTTTCTGCAAATGTGGCCGCTTTTCCGCAATTTCTGCTTTCAGTTGGTCAAGTAGTGATGCGTAGTATGCTCCTGTAATGGGTTTTCCTTTTTGAAAATAATCGATTAAGGTAACCCCATGACCTTCCCAAAAAACAGTCGCCATCACTTTCCCAGCCGGAAAAAGAGTTTTTACTTTTTTGGGAGCCGATTCTCCCTTTGCTGTTTAACTGTTTTGACTGTGTTTTTGTTTCAGGTGTATGGTGTATCCAAGTTTCATCGACAGTAATTAATGGGCGCCAAAACTCGGATTTATTGCGCCAACAGAGCGTTGGAAATGTTCATTTGAACACGTTTTTGGTCTAACGTGAGCTGGATTGTAGGAAGGCAACCGACCCGGACGGATTACCAGCAATAGTCCTTAAGAACTGTGCTCCAGAACTATCGCCTGTTCTTGGCAGACTCTTCCGCTTATCTTATGCACGGTAGACCTTTCCTGCCTGCTGGAAAATCGCTCGAGTTCAGCCAATCCCAAAGACAGAAAAAAAGTGTCTCCCACAAAATTACCGTCCGATAGCATTACTGTCTATTTTATCTAAGGTAATGGAAAAAGTCTTCAATACAAAGTTGGTTAAGTATTTGGAGCGCAACGGACTTCTGAATGATCGTCAATACGGATTCCGTGGCAGGCGGTCCACAGGAGACCTTTTGACACTTATAACCGATATATGGACATCTGCGATTGAACGGCATGGTGAGTCAAGGGCGGTCGCATTGGATATCTCCAAGGCTTTTGACCGCGTCTGGCACGGGGCATTGCTGAGCAAACTTCGTTCATATGGACTTTCCCAACAGCTTTCGATGGATCCGGGTTGTTGTGGACGGCGAGTGTTCGGATCTGTATCCTGTTAATTCGGGGGTGCCCCAAGATTCTATTTTGGCTCCAACCTTGTTCTTGCTTCACATAAATGATTTGTTGGAGACAACGGATAACAAAGTGTTCAGTTTTGCGGATGATAGTACGCTTGTTTCCTCCTTTTCGAGTGTTCGGCCGATTAGTGCATTAACGTCGCACCAGCTGAGATGTAGACAGATTGACTCTCTGAATCGGGATCTGGATAAAGTCCTGCAGTGGGGAAAGGCCAATCTTGTCGACTTCAACGCAACGAAGAGCCAGTATACAACATTCATAAAGAAAACAGGATCATCGGTTCCACAGCTGATGATGAGTGGCCGGGTCCTCGAGGTCCTCTCCCGAGAGAAGCCAAAAAAAAAAAAAAAAAAAAAACGCGCACCAAATGCGCCGACAACTTTCTCATGCCTAAATCTTGATTTACTTTGTGACAAACACGTTCTTTGAACACTTTCATGGCATCTGCTATCTCTCTCACTTTAATTCGGCGGTCGTCTAGCACCATTTGGTGAACTTTAGCGATGTTGTCGTCAGTTGTTGCAGTTTTTTGACGTCCCGAACGTTCATCGCCTCCTAAGCTCTCACGGCCACGTTTAAATTTAGCTGCCCAAAATTTCACTGTGGTAAATGATGGTGCAGAGTCCCCATATACAGTGTCATACCCATCTTTGATTTGCGTTGGCGTATTGCCTTTCAAAGACATAAATTGAATGACAGCTCGATACAAAATGTTGTCCATTTTCACAAAAACACTCGCATCGACTCACTCAAACGACTGTCAAATAAAAACGACGGGGCCAAAATGGCTGACATTTTAGTGAGTAACTGTCAAAAGATGCATAACGACATTCACTAGCTTTTATTGACGAGTGCTGCTATCTTCATGTCGAGGTGGGAAACTTTCCAGTCCACCCTCATAGTGTTCTACAAGAAAGTGTTATATATAATTAACTCTTTCTCGTTAGCTCTAGTTGCAAGCTGCAACAGCTGAGTTAATTTTATCTTGCTAAGCAAGCTTTTTCTGGGAATGTTTTTATGCCAAATGGGTACATGCCATTCAGTCGTGGAGAGGCTCCCAAAAAATGTGAATGTTACCTGGGAGTTCAATTTATTCTGCCGTGTTGTGGAGCTTTAATTTGCCTGCTCTACCTAGTGTTTGGAGGGCTCGGCGAGGTGTCACAGTGTCCCTACAGCATACCAAGAAGAATCATACCAGTTATTGCGCGAGCTATAGCGTCAACATCGTGATTAATGAAGTATAACTTTGGGGGTTCCGCCAAACCCCACGGCCCACTTACCTGAAAAACCCCCATAACTATATCCCAATCGGCATACGTTTTCGCTAATGCAAGCGCATTAGCTCCTTAAGTGCTTTACGCATCTAGGTTATCAAATTTATAATCTAAAAGTCCCTGTAAAAGAAAACTTAGCTTTCATGCTTCACATACAAATTCCCTGTAAGAATTCTTTTCTACCTTTTCAGATATCCCAAAACCTATTCGGTACCGTTGGTTGCCAGGCAAATTCCAACTTTCCCACACCTGCACCGCAATCTCCCCGCAGCAAAAACATTTCCTTCCCAAGGATAATTAATGCTTTCAATGCATTATCTGGAAATGCCCGCAAAGAATTTTTCCTACAAGGGCATTCATACATGTATCAATGCGTCTCTGCATAAGCGACCAAAAACCGAATTTCCGATTAGTGTAGATTTTCATACTAGAGTTCGACACTTGCGTCGCCATAGATACCATGTACCATTGACACAGATGGTATATACAAACCGTCATTGTATAACCATCTAATCTGCCTTGCAATGACTTGCAACTATCGATGCAGCTGCAAGCACTTTACCCAGAATTCCTCCTTTGTTTGAATCTCCATTCAAAGCATAAACAATGCAAATATAGAATCCGTTCCCTACAAACGCATTTCCCTGCATATACAAATGCAAGCAAGGGATTTGTTTCGTCCACCAACCCATTAGCACCTTTCCCAATGTCTATTCGTATATTTACACAAGGGCATCACTCATCTAAGACTTTTATGATGCCCTCGTCTCATCTTTTCTCTTAGCACATTTCTTCGAAGCATTCTCTTCTATTTATTTAGACGCGATGCACTTCATAGACAACGATCTTCTCGATCCCTTTGTCCTTGCCGCCTGCCTGCTTTGTTTTGCCATTGCCTTCGCGCATGGGTAAACAACACAGCTCTGAACGATCACACACATACCACCATGATCTCTATTACGAGATCTGGTTTTCTATTCCACCAAGAGAGACTTTACGTTTCTCTGGTGGTAAGTAAATGCATATCCTTAGTGGAGAGGATATCTACCACCACACCACAAACTCACCCCAAACGAAGATTGAATCAATCAGCCAAATTACATCCGCTGACCACCACTGTCGTGCCGCTCCCGCTCTCCGTCGCGCGGCGGAGAAGCGTAGATATACAGAAGTCGTGTCGGGATAGGAGTGTTTCACCGTGTTTAAAATTTATAAAGATCAATTTAATATTAAATAATAAGTTCTAAGTGAAGTATAAAAACACTAACGTATTTAATAATGGCTGAGAACAGAGTGGTTTTTTACAAAGAGAATAAAACGGAATAAACTAAATCAGTTTGTTTCCTTTTCCTGTTGTGGAGTTTCGCTTGTTTCACTCTCCTGTGTTGCAGTTTCCGGGATGTTGTCGTTATCCTTCCGCGTTTGATGGACGGTTTCCTTTCAGTGTTTGGCGGAACAATTTTTGGAACCTTAGTGACAGTCGGATGGGGATAGGAGTGAACCGAGTGTCCGTGTTTGGTACAATACTCCTAATCCCCACATAACCACCAATTTAAATTTTCAAAAAAAGTTATTTAAACCGTTGCAGTTGGATTTCTATTAAAGCCGTATTATTTTTTTGTGCAGCTCTTTTGTAAACACTGCAGTTGGTTAGTAGCACAAAAAGAGTAGAATAGCCTGAAATGCCGAAAATTGAAGAAACTGTTTTAGTAGGGGAACGTCTATGTTGAATACCCTTGTTGGCTCCTCTTTGATGACATTTGCAACAAAAGAGTCTTAAACTGTGAACTGTGAATTGGCATCATCTGACCAGGAGATGGAATTTAGCCACCGCATATAACGTCCATTCCCCATTACTCCAATTCGAAAAGTCCATCATGGAGACCAGTGAGATGAAGGCCTTCACGCTTCAAACAAGTTTGCATGCCAAATCGGAGGCATTTAGCCAAGTACCGGGTTAAGTGGAGAGAATTTATGATTAAGGCCCATTGCCTTCCCAGATGGTAGCATCACCTAATTAGGTAAGAAATATTGCTAATCATATTCTTATTGACATGAAACCATGAGTGTTAAGTGTAAGAACGTGAACCCCGAGTACTTCTTTGCGATCCAACAGTACACTCTCTTAAGACTCCTATGGCACTTCAATAGGCAGCAATAATAAATTATTACTCATTACCATCACCTCCCCACAGGTGATTGCCTTCAATTGGCCAACAGGGGAATACGAAACGAACTAAACAAAAACCAAAACAAAAAAAAACTTGCCCGAAACATCCCCATTTGTAATTCTTCGACCGCGAAATCCTTAGAGATAAATATCCACCCATTAGTTTGCCTTGTTATCCATTGATCCAGGAAAATGTTTCAACGGAATTCTTCCAACTTTGTGCTGGTTCTCCATTCGCAACGATGATGTGAGCCATTCGTCTTTCCGGCTTTAATCAAATCGATTTACTTTTTCAAGGATAATAAAATCAAAACAGGAAAGAAAAACATAACACCAAGAACGTAACACGGCAAAAAGAGAAAGAGAACGGGTGAAACACACAAACTTTGGGTTCATTAAAATAGAAGAGATCCCGCAGAGAATGAACCACAACAGCCGGCCAAGGGTCAATTGGGGGAATGGCCATATCCTCCCAGCACCCAGAAATGCTAATTTCATTCCCATTCAAGCATATAAACCGATTACAACGATAACAGACTATTTAACCAACAAGCGCGTTCCGCATTCAATCGAAAAAAGGATAAACATGCATCAGCAGGACGGTCTGCCTGCGGCCGACCACTGACATCGCCACTGGTTTCAGATTATCATCACAATGTTATACTGGTAATGGTATCCTCTGTCACTTACATTGTTCCCTCGGGTACTATCGCAGCCAATTAGGAGAACATTTTCAGACAAAATCGGTGCTTAACTATGCAAATGGCGTCGAGTCCGCAAATGCCAGAGCTAAGGGTTACCCCATATAACCTTTCACACGAATGCCTGTTATGGATAAGGTGAATGATATTCGAATGCTCGCTAGAATGCGGATTAGAAAATTATGTGCTCCTACCCAAGGATACACAGCCATCGAATCTACATGTGAATAGAAATGTTTGCCAAGCCAACACAACGCACACATGCGACGACGCGTCTTTTGAATGCTGGTCCTGTCTTTGATTTTGCAATTTCCGTTCCTTTTTGTTTGATAATGTGCAATCTAAGACGGGGACTAGAAACTATTTCCCTTATAGTTTTGTTAGACAATAGCTTCAAACTTACCTAGTCACCGCCACAAGGCGACAGACTTCTCCAGATGTCCTTTAATTAAATATTTGTTAACTGGATGGGGACGTATTCTTATGTGAACTTGTACTTGCGGAAAGAGATTTGATGATAAGAGATAGAGAACTGATTGTCAGATAAACGATTTCAATAGGCGAAGTTTTTTCAAAGGTATCCGTGCGGGACACTGTGGGTATGTGACAGTAAATAAGTTTGAGAGGAATATTTCTCTCCTGTGTATTTCTATGCACACTTGGCATTCAATGAATGAAGAGAGCGACTTGATGTAAGTAGACCCAAAAGGTGCTACAAAAGGTATTGAAATGAGTGAATATGGTAAATGTAATTCAACCTTTTTTTTCGGGGGGAAAAGGGCAGGGAAAATCCAACATATAATGTTTGTATGAAGAACGAATTTTCTTGCCACATTTTTTTTTTTTATCCTTCTAGGAATTGTGCTTGAAAGTGTCAGTGACGATGGGGACAGGAAGGATGAGAATACCGATGCAGGTGATCCATTCTCGCAGAGATAGGAAAATCAAATACCGGAGATACCGTTTTTGAGTAGCCCGACTGAACAAGAAGTATTTATACTTTAGAGTTCAACTGGAGGTAGTGGGGCTATGCAAGTGCTAGCATCAAAACGCCGACCGTCGCGTCAGGAGATCGTGCATCAGAAAACGCACTAAATAAATGGAAAGAGAACGACGAGAAAGCGATGGCTGAAATTATCCTGTCAGTGGGTCAAGCGGAGCTGAGAAGCATCTCAAAGTGTACAACGTTGAAAGAAACCTGGGGAAAGCTACAATCCATTCCCGCATCAAAGATTTCAGTACGTAAAATCGAGTTACTCATGGATATTGCGTCATTCAACCTGGAGGACGACGATGACTTTCGGAAACGCCTAAACAAATTCTCAAGCACAGTGGAGCAGCTAGAGGGCACGAACATTGCTATTCTAAATGACATG
This sequence comes from Microdon myrmicae, assembly GCA_963931805.1. Classification (NCBI taxonomy): domain Eukaryota; kingdom Metazoa; phylum Arthropoda; class Insecta; order Diptera; family Syrphidae; genus Microdon; species Microdon myrmicae. The sequence goes on from OZ007500.1 coordinate 135,767,702, forward strand.
CTGGTTGTACTAATATTGAAGGGTCTACCACAAAGCGTCGAGAACTTCAGGTGTGCCATCAGATCCAAGGATGACTTATCGAATACAAAAACACCCATCAGAAAAATCTTAGACGAGAATATGAGTCGACGAGCTAGCGGGCCAACGGATGATATCAAGGCGCTCTACGCAAGCAAGCGGTGTGGTAGAGGCCGTTGCTAAGGCAAACCAAACCATAATGCGAAACGACCGTGTTACATATGTGACAGCACCGACCATTGGGTAGCAGGATGTCCAAACGCGGCAAAGACTCCCAGAAAAATGTCGATTTCACATACGAGAATTCATATATTGAAGTCACCAAACCGGAAGAGACGAAAAATATATCGTCGACGGTGAAGTGGTGTCTCGACAGCGGATGCACCACACGCATGCGTGCAAATGAGGAAATGATGACGGATATCAAGGAACGTACAGCGACGCTAAACATGGCTAACTCCGCGTCGACGGGGAGAGCCCGAGGTATCGCACAGCGACTACAAATGATGGTAACGTAGAATTAAATTTACATAATACATTACTTGTCAAGGACCTCGGGACTAATTTAATTTCTGTATCCAAAAACACCCAACATGACAAGGATGTTTTGTTTAAGAAGGACGAGGCGATCGTCAGGGACCCTCGGCGGAACGTCAAGCTGATAACGGATCGCATCGGAGAGTTGTATTACCTGAGGGAGGCCGGCGAACAAGCAAATGCGACAACAGAAGACTTGCACACGTCGGAGCCGAGCCAATGGCACGCAAGGTTTGGGCACTTGAGGACTTCTTGTTCAGTCGGGCTACTCAAAAACGGTACCTCCGATATTTGATTTTCCTATCTCTGCGAGAACGGATCTCTTACGCTTTAAAGCGCAATTCCTAGAAGGATCCAAAAAAATGGGGCAAAAAAATTCGGACGCCGTAGTTGATTTGTCAAGAAGTCGAGCAAAGGGGATAAAGCCACTGCCAGGAGGCATATCATCGTGCGACTGACAGCGAAACCGTTTACGCCGCGCACAGAGAGAAGCAGCAAATTGCTCGAGATTGTCCGCACAGACTTATGTCAACCATCGGGTACAAGATCTGAAGGAGGAAATCGCTATTTCCTCCGTCAGCTCCAGGCTGACGGAAACCCGACGATAAATCAATTGGAGGAAGACTACCCAGGTATTCATCAACGGTGAAATGACACAGAAAAGGCCGAAGAAACAAGAGACGTGTCAATCTTGGAAGAGATGGCAATAATGACTAGAGGCACAGTGCATATAGACATCGAATATCTGCATCCGGAGGAAGAACACCAGGAGCCACGGAGAGTCATTAGGAAAAAACGGGTTTATGATGAACCCGGGATGGGAACTGCGACGTGGCGTGCACCAGGAAAACTTATGAAAGAAAAGGTCGGGAGGCGTGGTCAGCGGAGGAAGTCATACCGACACGTATCCACCTCAAGCATCGCTTCCGACTGTGCATCGAGCCATGAAAATTCGTCACAGGACGAGGAAAAGTCACAAGAGCAGAAGGAAAAAGGCAACAAGGAAATTGTGTTCGATCCAAAAGGCAAAGAAAATCGGCGCGAGAAAAGATCGCTCGATACGTGATTCGTGCCGGTTGTTTAGTTTGGTTGATAAACGGACACGAAGTGAGGCAAGCATGAGGAAAAAGAAGACGGGAAAAACGTATTCAATCAAAAGGGTGAACAAATCGAGGCGAAAAAAGACCGCTCGATACGTCGTTGGTGCCGGTCGACAAACGTGCACGAAGTGAGCTAAGCGCGAATCAACCTAAGATTAACCCAAATGACCATCTTGAGGATGACGAGGAACTTTCGGAAACGAGACTTGTTGAAGAATTGGCTTTCATGGCCGATATTAATTTTGAAGAAGCGATCCCAGGCGCAAGGCTAATAACCTTGCCCGGAAAAACAAATTATTATGGACAATTTAACAAGTCTCGGATATGGATACCGGTGGAGAGATTTGCTAAATATGGCCAAGACCGGACCCCGGTTGTAGTGCCGATGATTATGATGATGATCCGAGGCACGGAAGCACAAGATTGGAACCGTGTAATCGCCGAGGAGATACGCTCCCACCTAGAGAACGGAATATGGAAAATTGTAAAGCGACCTGAGAGGGGAGAGTGATAGGCTCCAAGTCAATCCTGAAAAACAAGATGGACGCCGAAGGACATTTTAGGCACAAGAAAGTACGAATTGTGGCCATGGGATTGTCACAAATACCTGGAAATGACTTCGATAAAACATTCGCTCCAGTAACGAGACTGGAGTCCGTCAGGCTTCCGGCGGCATTGACAGTAGGAAGGGAGGTGATGATTCATCAGATGGATGTCGCCACGGCGTATTTGCACGGCAACTTTAACGAGGAATTATATATGGAGCGCTCAGACCTGTTGAAAGAAGCGCTGGGACACATAACACGGGCAGGAACAGGAACTCATCAATCGTCCAGAAAGCGACGAAAATGCTGAAGGACCTCTCCGAAAGTGACAAAGTTTGTAAAATAATCAAGACGCTCTACAGACTAAGACAATCCGGCGGTGGTATGAGCATCTATGTCAACTAATGAAGAAACTGGGACTGAACCCACAATCTCTGATCCATGCATTTTCTTGTACAGGGTTTACAAGAAAATCTCGTCGTTTCAGCATACTTAGATGACCTGTTGATCATATCAAACGACGACGAACCAGCAGCAAAAACCAAGGTGGGACTGAAAAGAGAACTCAAGATAAAGGAGTTAGGAGAAGCCGAATACTGCCTAAGAATTGAGTTCAAACAAGAGAAAGGAAGAATACGTTTCAGCCAGAAGAGATACGGCGAGACATTGCTGGAAAAATTCAGCATGGATAACTGCAACCCACAACAAACGCCAGCAAGCCTATCATCGAGACTGAAGACCGGGATAGATCCAAATAAAGCGACGTTAAATCCGCATTACCGGTAACTACTGGGGTCATTAATGTAACTGTGGGTGGCGACCAGATCAGACATCGCGCACAGTGTAAGTTGTTGAGTCAGTTCAACTATCACCCGAACGAAGAACACGGGGGCGCAGGAAAAATAGTGCTCAGGTCTCTGAAGGGGACGTTGAACATGACGCTTGTCTACGAAGGACCATTGGATCGAATCGTCGAATATTCTGATGCGGACTACCACAGTAATTTGGACGAATCGAGATCACACACGGGGTACGCGTTCAAGCTGGGAGAAGACGCATTCAGCAGGAAGTCCAGAGAACAAAAGAGCGTGGCATTGTTGACGACAGAAACCGAGTACAGGGCGCTCACAGAGGCAACGAGGAGCCAATGTATCTGCGAGGACTCCTCAATGAGTTAGGATCATTGTCAGAAGGTCTCACACATTTCGACAATTTAAGCTCAATACAACTATCAACGACGACAAGGTTCCATGATCGCACGAATCATATCACGATCCATTTCAATTTTGTACGTGAAGCAGTAAAGGATCAAGCAATCCAATTATTGCACATAGCGTCGAAGGACATGATAACCGACATTTTGACGAAGGCGCTACCCAAGGAGAGACACGAGAAACTCACGCATCCACTGGGCGGAAGAGGCACGACATAATTCTTTTCCAGTGTGCGTGTTCGCATTAAGGGAGAGTGTTGGAGATCACAATGTGTAATGTACCCATTAAAACAGAAACGCATTTCCCTTAATATATACTGGATCACAAATCAAAATTCACGAACATGACACAAAATACCGGACGGCATGCCAAAGCACTGACACCATGAGAAGTCAGACAAAAAGTATAACATGACAATACCCAATTGCATTTCATTTCATTTTTACAACATTTTTTTATTTTCTTTTTATATTCTTAGTTTCTAAATTACATGCTAGACAAAAAATGCTAAGATTCTAGCTTAATTATCTTATATTATAACTTACTGGTCCTACGCAGACGCTCTAAGTTAAACATGACATGACTATTGCATAATTTGCCTTTCGGCGACAGAACTTTGTTTGTGGCTGTATTTATGATTATTTGTATGACACAATAATCAATTGCCCAGGTGTTCCGATAGATATGTGTCATGTATGGCACACTACATCACGGTGCGTGAAGCTTACAAAAAGTATTACATAACAATACTCGTTGCGCAGATGTTCCGTTAGATGTGTGGCATGGTGCATGGTACTCACCTATTAACGTGTCATCTGAGAAGTGACTCACTGTGGATTTGCCATGCAATTTGCAATGACTGTTTGAAATTAGGAATAAGGTCATGATTGGACGGCCGAAATATGATGGCATGTGATATAATTGATACTTCATCTGGTAAGTTTTGTATATTGAACATTGTACTTCCAGCAATCGGGGATACAGAGGTTCACCACAGCTTCACTCTCCCCACAACATCAGAGGGTTTATTTCACATGTGAGATCTGTTATCTACCAAACAGATATCACTGTAATTGGCAGACAGCTGTACTCACCTACTGCATTTGAGATGTGCAAAGGAAGGTTTTTTGAGCATAACTTATGACGGCAACTAGCGGTGGTGATATGCAGACAAGCGCGGATCTAAACCGTAATGGAAATGATGATGGTTCCTTGGTGTTCGGATATCTCGATGAGCAGATCGCAAAGTTAACAAAGACGATCAAAATTAAAAAACAAAGGCATATTCATAATGATCTGCGAGAGTTGATCGCGAGCATTAGTTGCCTCTATGATAAAGAAGTACCAAATCGGCTGAAGATGCCATCTGCGCCGACTAAAGCAAGTGATAAAAACTTGCAATTCCAACCAAACCAAAACTCGCCTATAGACAGAAGCAGGGTGCCCGGGCAGATCAGTGACTAGTCATGGTTTACAATTATCCAAAACGGAAGATGGGAGATGCGAGGTTAAAGGGGTGAAAAGGCCCCAAAAAAGGTATAATAGTATCCAGAACCGAGGAAAAAACATATGCGGATATATTGAAGTTCATGAAGGCCAAGCCCGAACTAAGTAAACTCGGAAATAGCGCGAATAAAGTTCGATAAATAGCAAAAGGGGAATTGCTGCTAGAATTGAAACGCCGACCAGAGGCCACCACTGAGACACTGAACGCAAAAGTACAAACAGTGTTATAGAAGGATGCCAGTGTGAAAACAGTGTCAAAGAAAATCACGATCGTGTGTCGGGATTTAGACGAGGTTACCAATGTAGAGTAGCCCTGTGAGTAGGGCGTTAGAATATACTCACAGCTAGGCCAGCTTGTCGTAAGAGGCGACTAAAGGCCGAGTGGTAGCCGCGGTCCCAACGCCCTGTGCGCCCGGTGAAATACCACCCCATCAAGATATAGGCTCCGTGAAATGGTCGGGAGAAATCCCTGGCCATCTTTCGGAGCTTGGCTGATGGACCGGTTTGAGAAAAGGTTGGTTAGATGGTAGTCGGTCCCAAGGTGAGATACCACCCCGTTACGCTGTACATTCCGCGATATCGCCGAGAGAAATTTTCGACGGTGTTTCGGCTGTATGGCTGATGACCCGGACTGACACGGGGATAAGTCATGATGGTACCTTCTGATACGAGTATAAAGAACTCCGGAGGTAAACTAGTCTCCCATTCGGATCTCCGGGGGGACTATGTCAGGGGGAACATCATGCAGATATCATGATAAATACGAGGGTTGCCTTTTATATTTCGGGATTAGAGAACAAAAACAAATATTGATCATCGAAAATCACTTTATTGTTTTTCAAAATATTCCCCATGAAGATCTATACACTTTTGCTTGCGTTTGAACCAATTGTCGAAGCACTTTTGCCACTCTGATTGAGGTATCTCCAACACATGCATTCTGAATGCAGCAACCGCTTCTTCAGGTGTCGAAAAACGTTGACCTCTCACTTTGTTTTTTACGTACGGGAATAAAAAGAAGTCATTCGGTGCCAAGTCAGGACTATACGGCGGATGACCCATCAAATCGATGTTTTGGGTGCTCAAAAATGCAGTTGTCGCAGCCGATGTGTGAGAGCTCGCATTGTCGTGGTGAAGAGTGATCCGTCTTCGGCGGTTGGTTTTCCTGATTTCTTGGAAGACAACTGGCAAACAAATGGTTGTGTACCACTCAGAATTGACTGTTCTGCGTTGTTCTAGTGGTACGGTTGCGACATGTCCAGTTTTTCTGAAAAAACAGGCGACCATTTGCTTGGAAGTGCTTCGTGCGCGAACAACTTTTGTTGGATTTGGCTCATCTTGAAACACCCAGACAGTCGACTGCCGCTTACTTTCGGGCTCATACGCGTAAATCCACGATTCATCACCTGTCACGATGTCATAGACGTGTTTCGAAGCACCGCGACCGTATTTTTTGAGCATTTCTTTCGACCAATTGACACGAGCCTTTTTTTGGGCGATTGACAAATTGTGTGGGACCCAACGCGAACAAATTTTTTTGATAGTCAAATGTTTATGCAATATTGAATGTATGCTGGTCCCACTAACGCCTAAGGTTGTCTCAATCTCACGATAGGTCACATGACGATCTTCCAATATCAGTTCGCGCACAGCATCAATGGTTTTCGGAACAACAACTGATTTGGGACGACCTTCACGAAATTCATCTTGGAGTGAACTACGACCACGATTGAATTCACCATACCATCGATAAACACTGGTCCTTGATGGAGCTTCATCGCCAATAATTGAATTAAGTTCATCCATGCACTGTTGCTGAGTTAATCCACGCCGAAAGTTGTAAAAAATAATCGCACGAAAATGTTGACGATTTAATTCCATTTTTGGGCCGAGATGAATCTTTTAAGTTACTGTAAACAACACAAATAGCGCTCGTATGTCAAAACGTTCTGAGTGCGTATAACCTCAAAAATGTCCAATTTTACGACAGAGCTGTCAATTGCCGGATTGCAACACTAGGGTTGCCAAATCCCGAAACATAAGAGGCAACCCTCGTAATGGAACTTTGAGAGGTTCGTCATCGCATAACCGGGCTCGCTCTTGAGGCTCGGCCCACGCTCGACTGGTGACGGCATTTTGTAACATCAGGGGCATCGGTTTCACTAATACGAATGTAAACGCCGTCCACCAATATTTGCAAACCACGAAACCTGATATCCTTGCCCTAACTGAGACCCAGGTCGATTCGTCAACTGATTCGACATATCTTCGTTGCTCAGGATACGACTTACATTCGAGATTCCGTTTTACGGGCGGAGTCTGCGTCTTCGCGCGGTCCATTCTGGCTTGCCAGAGGATGGAGGCGTTGGAACCCAATAATATGGACATCATATGGTTGAGGGTCGTACTGAGGAATTCCGTTAAATTTCTTTGTTGTTTTTACCGCTCCCCGAATGACGATCGACCGGCGACATTTTTCGAATATCTTTCATATACCGTCGACTGGATACAGTTCAACCACCCAGCTTCTGAAATTGTTGTCCTTGGCGATTTTAATGTGCACAATTCCGGCTGGTTGTTACATTCGAACAGAACCGACGAGGCTGGGAGGCTAGCGGAGATGTTTGCTGTAAGCCACAACTTGACTCAACTCGTGGGGGAGCCAACGCGAGTGCCGGATGCCCGAGACGATTATGCGAACACCCGGATCTGTTTTTGACATCCGAACCGAGTATTTATACCGTAGACCTTTCTGCGCCACTGGGAAACTCAGATCACTGCTTGGTATCTGTCGCGCAAGAACCTGCATATCAAGCGAATAACCGGCCTAGGCAGCTTCGCCATGTATGGAAGTATGGGGCGCTAACTGGGACGATTTGTGAGATTTCTTCACATCCTTTCCATGGTCCGAGGTGTGCTTCGGAAACTCCGATGTTAACGCATGCGCGAAGTCGGTATCAGAGATTATTCTTCTGGGGATGGAGATGTATATTCCACATTCCATCAAACGAAGTTCGTCTGATAAATCTTGGTTTGATAAAAAATGCGAGCTGATTACAGCGGCAAAATATAGAGCTTTTAAGCAATGGCGCTCCAATCCCACCGATGTTAACAGAACGAATTTTGCTAGAATCAGAAACGCGTGCAACCAGGCGATTGATACCGCGAAGAAGGCTCACAACGACAGGGTGATCAATAAGCTCCTTCGGTGCCCAACTGTTTCGCACTCCTTCTGGTCAATGGCAAAAGCTATCAGCGGTAACTTCGCTTCCTCCTCTTTCCCTCCGTTGGTGACAGACAGCGGGACGTTAGTCACGAATCCAAAGGATAAAGCTAATGTGTTCGCGAATTTATTTTCGGCGAATTCAAAGCTCGATCCCGGCCTTTTGGAACCACCTGTGATCTCGCCGGTACAGTCTTCCATGCGGGATATGAAATTTCGTCCGCGCACTATTCAACGCATTCTGCGTGAACTGGATTGTAGGAAGTCAACCGGCCCGGACGGAATACCAGCAATAGTCCTTAAGAACTGTGCTCCAGAACTATCGTCGGTTCTTGGCAGACTCTTCCGCTTATCTTATGCATGGAGGGCCTTTCCTGCCTGCTGGAAAATCGCTCGAGTTCAGCCAATCCCAAAGACGGGAAAAAAGTGTCTCCCACAAAATTACCGTCAGATAGCATTACTGTCTTTTTTATCTAAGGTAATGGAAAAAGTCATCAATACAGAGTTGGTTAAGTATTTGGAGTGCAACGGACTTCTGAATGATCGTCAATACGGATTCCGGTGCAGGCGGTCCACGGGAGACCTTTTGACACTTATAACCGATATATGGACATCTGCGATCGAGAAGCATGGCGAGTCAAGGGCGGTCGCATTGGATATCCGCAAGGCTTTTGACCGCGTCTGGCACGGGGCATTGCTGAGCAAACTTCGTTCATATGGACTTTCTCAACAGCTTTGCGACTGGACGAGGAGCTTCCTCGAGAATAGATCGACCCGGGTTGTTGTGGACGGCGAGTGTTCGGATCTGTATCCTGTTAATTCGGGGGTGCCCCAAGGTTTTATTTTGGCTACAACCTTGTTCTTGCTTCACATAAATGATTTGTTGGAGACAACGGATAACAAAGTGTTCAGTTTTGCGGATGATAGTACGCTTGTTTCCTCCTTTTCGAGTGATCGGCCGATTGGTGAATTAACGTCACACCAGCTGAGATGTAGACAGATTGACTCTCTGAATCGGGATCTGGATGAAGTCCTGCAGTGGGGAAAGGCCAATCTTGTCGACTTCAAGGCAACGAAGACTCAGTATACAACATTTACAAAGAAAAGTGGATAATCGGTTCCACAGCTGATGATGAATGGCCGGCCCCTCGAGGCTGGGGAAAGTTTGAAATTGCTCGGCGTCACGGTCTGTGGGAATGTATCATGGCATAAACACGTGTCGAGTATCGCCAGGTCGGCCTCAGAAAAACGGAGCTATCTTTTTAGAGCCAAGAAATATTTTACTCCGGCCCAACTTCTTCTCCTATATAAATCCCAAATTAAGCCCGCGCTCGAATATTGCTCTCCTATTTGGAGCTCGGCTTCTAAACATACCCTCGACCTACTTGAGAGCATACAGAGACGAGCGATCTGCCTGATCGGGGACTCGGCGCTGACGTCGGGACTACAGTCGCTATCACATCGAAGGCGCGTAGCCGACCTCTGTCTGTTTTACAGATATTATCACGGGTACTGTTCTTCGGAGATTCTTGGTATTGTTCCGCGCAATTCGGTTTATATGGGCTCCACAAGACAATCCGACGGATCGCACTCGTTTGTGGTTCATCTCCCGACGGCGCGAACATCCCTGCATCAGAACTCGTTCCGTTACAGAGCGGGGAAGCTGTTGAACTCCCTTCCCACGCGAGTGTTCCCGGAGCGTTACACCCTGCAACTGTTCAAAAAGAACTGCAACAGTTATTTGATGGCATCTATAGGTTCGCCTCTCCCGAGAGAAGTCTAATAAAAAAAAAAAAAAATCCTGACAGCGATCGCTATAGAGCTCCCTGCACTGAACGCGACCCCAAAGGAATCGGTAAAGAGCAGACGCAAGCTGTCATGATCCGCCTCTGGCGGTTCCGCTAAATCCCACTGTCTACTTACCCGAAGAACCCCCATAACTACAACCCAGCTGTCATAAGTTTCTGTTAATGCAATTGCATTAGCACCTGTAAATGCTTCACGCAACAAATTTATCAAATGTATTTAGCTAAAAGCTCCTGGAAGAGGATTCTTACCTTCATTCATTCATTCGAATTCAAAATTCCCTATAAGAATTCTATTTCAAACATCATAAATCCCAAGCCCAATTTGGCACCTTCGGTTGCCAGGCAAATCCCAATCTTATATACGCATTTTCCCTAGTCGAATTCCTGAAAATGAAACAATATCGGTTACATATAATGTAACCATCATACCAGGGATCATATACATCGCGTCGCCTATTCCCAGCCTCACCATGTGTGTAATAAATTCCTTTAAATTCACATTGGTTGGCGACCTATACCCAAGGGACAAATGCAAATATACGCATCTTGCGTCTTAAGGCATAAATTAAATCCTACAACATAGGCAATGCAAATAGGAATTGTATACTTACCCTTGGCAGCGATGCCATAAACATCAATTCCCCGTGAATACGCTAGAACCAATTAGCATCATGTCCACCAGCGTTGCGGTCTATCAATACAGCTGCAATGCACATCATAGACAATGATCTATACGATCTCTTTATCCTACATATTTCTGGATCTGCTTCTCATGACCTAGCGGCATGAACAAACAGAAATCCAATTAGCACCCAATGAGATTCGGCTTGTTTACTTAGCCGAACTCACATCTCATTGATGCACATTATTCCCTTTCTTTGTTTTCAGATTCGTTCTCATGGCTTTGTCCCATGAAAGAACCAATGTTCATAAATACGTGTGCACCATTATAGATCTTCTCTATGAGATCTGGTTTCCTTCCTCCGAAGAGAGACTTTACGTTTCTCTTGGAATAGAAAATGCATCCTTAAATTAAGAGAGCCAGTTTCACTGGCCGAATTTCCTTAGCCAGCGAATTGATATCGCTGAGTCGTTTACCATCACTAGATCGAGCCGGTCGTGTCACTCCTGCTCCCAGTGGCGCCACGGGGACGCATACATCCTAGCGTCGCGTAATTAAAACCTATCGTTTGTTGAGTGTTGTTGTATTAAGTCGAGTTTACCAGCTTAGTCGTAACGTGTAAAGCCACTGCAATTAAGTGAAGTCGTGGTCATAGTCAAACATTTTTCAACATTAAGATGTGTCATGTAAACTACAGAAAAAATTAAAACAAGCTACATGTGCAACAATCAATACTCTGTGTTTACATTTTTCCTCGTTGTCTTTGTGATTAATTGTCTGTGAAGATTTTGCTGCGGTGTTCGGTGCGTGGACTTAATCCTCGGTGATCGGTTAATGGCGGAACCGATGGACTCTCTAGTGAATGATGGGGATGTGAAGTGAATCAGTGCCGTGCGCCGGCGCACCATACTTTTTCCCCACACGCCTACCAAGAGAAAAGGCTACCATGGTGCTGGCTACCTGTTTCCTACGGGTCGGGTGGGTGAGATGCAGACTACGAGAGCACATCACACCCACATCATATTTCAGATGTTGGCAATACGGACGTTTGGCGAAATCCTGTAAATCCAAAGAAGATCAATCGGAAAACTGCCTGAAATACGGAGGAAAAGGTCACAAACAGATCGGCTATCAAGCACACCCCAAATGCATGTTCTGCGTATCAGGGAGCGAAGGCGATAACGAACACTCAACAGGGAGTTCCAGATGACGACCATTTAAAAATGCGATGGTCAATCTTCTGAATAAAAATTGACAAGTTTAAGTGCATTCAAATTAACTTAAACCATTGTGGAGCCGCACAAGTTCTCCTCTCCGAAACGGTTAAGGAATATGGTGCCAGCGTGGTACTCATCAATGAGCAGTACAGGCTGACTGGCACTGGCACAGTTGTATGGGAAGAAGACAGCAGCGAAACAGCGGCCATCTGGACAACCGAAAATTCCCACATAGAACACAGAATTGTACAGCGGCAAGAAGGATTCCCCTATGGTAAGATTGGAGGAATTCATTTTTACTGTTGTTACGCTCCATCTGGCGCAAGACTAATGACCTTGCCCGGAAAAAACAAATCATTATGGAAAATTTAACAAGCCTCAGGACTTGGTAAATAAGGTCAAGCCCGGTTGCCGGTTGTAGTGCCGATGATGATGATGATGATGTTCCACCAGGGTGGGAAATAGAAGAATTTCAATGTTTTTTGGACAAGGTTGTAGCGTTTCTAACAGATACACACACAATATACAAGCAAATAATGAAGAACACCGAAAGAAAATCGAATAAGAAAATGCATGAGCCGTATACCAAGCAATAACATAGCAATTCCACATCAGCTGAATGTACTTGAGTTTAGAAATCGAATTCGTTTACGCCGAAGTAGCCCGATGCTTCAATGATTCGCTTTTCACCCATTTCATCGTATGTTCAAATGTGACGTTTTGCCACAGAAAATTAAATGTATATATAACTAAATTACTTGTTGTTCAGGAGACTCGTTCGGCAGCTCTCCCAGCTGTGGTCTTCAATTCCTCACACCTCTGGATCAGCAGGCGGTTGTGATTCCTGCTCCAGGAAATTAACCAAGGCTTGTACCAGACTGGCTTTGGTTCTGGGAACTGTGATGGGTGGCAGAAATGGCCCGAACCAACTAGAGTGCTGTTTGTTAATCAATTTTGTCGGTTTCCAGTTGCGTAAAATCCACAGAGACCTCCGTATGTTTAGCAGTCGAAAAAAACAACCTATCACACCTTATAAAGCTTTTCTTTATTTTTTTGAAAAAACACAACCGCGCCAAAAAATACTAATCACTGATCAAAAACAAGCCCTTTTTCTTCTTTTTTGCAATCTTTCTACAGTCGTTCTTTTTCCTTTGTTCTTCACCGGGACGTTGCAATTTCTTTTCTTTTTTTTTTCCACCGCTAACCAACCGTCAACCTCTAACTGCACTCAATCAAATCCAAAACGGAATCAAAAACCGTATTCAACAAAATCGTCAACAAAATATTTAACTTGTTGTTCCTTTCTCCCCCAGGTACATAAAAAGACCTTTCTCTCTCTCTCCATCTCCATCCACTCCGAAAAAGAGATCTAACTTCCACACGATCCACACTCGAACTAGAGTATATTCGCACATTCAACATGTGGATCGTGTGTTTCCTCACTATCTTATTATAGAGTGTTACTTACTATCTTATTACATTTAAACAGAACAAACGATGGAGATGGCGGAAGCCGCACGTAACACAAATACCCATCTTCACTATCCTTGCTTAACGCACAATCCTCTCGTGTGATCTGTACACACAGCACACACACTTCCGTAGTAGTGTGTGTGCTGTGTGAAGAACACCCAAAGAAATTTGAATAAGCAAAAAGCATCAGAGCCGTATACCATAGCGATAACTTAACAATTCCACATCAGTTAAATGTATTGAGTTTAGGAATCGAATTCGTACACGCGGTAGTGGCCTGATGTGTTGAGCATTGGTTCGAGTTTTAGTGATTCTAACCATCATAGCGTCATTTCGAATCATACGTTCTTCACTATCGTCGCAAACGCTATAGAGCTTTATGCTTTCCTTGCTCTCCCGTATTCCGTCAATGCTGGCTGAATGAATGACTCCTCCTTTGGTGTACTACAACTCCTCGATTTCCATTGGTTCTTCTCAGAAAATTGTTTTTTTACACTAACCCGTGCACAAAGGGGGATTTCGGAGTACCCTTAAATGTCAGAGGACAGTGCGAGGGGATTTACTGTTTTATTTGAATTCTGTTAATTATAATTATAACAATTTAAACAAAAAGGGGAACGGACAAATATGAAGGAACGGGACTTACTTGATATGTCGCGGACCATTCCTCGGTCAACGCTGCTGGTCACTAGTTGCAGGGGGCGCAAAATTCTTGATCCTCCTGTTCTCGTCGTTGCCTTCGGTAGTCTTTAATTTTATTTATTCACTCGCGGTTTCGCTTTAAATATTGTTTTTCACTTTATTTCACTATGCGTGTATTTAATTCGCGTGTATTTAAATCGCGTATTCTCGGTTTGCGTGTATTCAATTCGAATAATTTTCTCCAACTAACTTTATATATTTTTTCTTTTTTGGCACGTTATTATAATTAGGGCGCAACGTCTTTAATTTTTATTATATATATTGATATTATTATTGCCAAGTAGTGTTTATGTAAATTTTGTTACGGACCGACCTTGAGTCCAGCTTCCCCCAACATCCACGAATCCCTTTTCGTTATTCCCCCCTCTTTACCTCTAAACGGAGAACAACTCGCCAAGTAGTTAACTTGCATAAACTTCTTTGTGCAACTTCTACTTGGTAGAGAACATAATAGAAACCGGCGTTGGCGCCGAATAATAAATAAACGTCAACGGCAAAAATAAACATTCATTCGACGTAAATCTTCGATGTAGAGCAATACTAATATATTCTCGGAAGTAAATACACATCTGGACATTTAGTGGGACCATCATCAACAAACCGAAGCTGAAGAGGGGAGCAGTCACTCAACGCCCCCTGCACCCAGTCGTAGCACACACCAGCAGCAGACCAACCACCGCTCAGCGACCGCTCAACGGTCTCCCACGTAAGTCCCGTTTTCACACACTTAATCTAAAATTAATATAAACTAAATAAACTTTCAACTATATTAAATCTGTTATATATTCAAATTGTTAATTTAACACATAACAATTTTGGCGCAGCCGGTTACCACCAGCTGGAATTGTATCAAATCCGTCGGGGATACAATCCAATCCAGTGGTGGGAAGAGCCCCGAGGCTCTAACGTACCTACGCCGTCTAGCGGAACTAGCGGCTAGGAGAAAAGAATAAGCCGTATAATAAATATTATAATAAAATAAATAAAAATATTGTTTTCCTTTTCTCTGTTTATTTTCCAATTACAGGAGAGAGGACGAAATCAACGTTGGGAGGAAAATTTAGAGAGATAATTTACCCAAATATTTTCCGTTGTTTTTAGTGTTCTCTTTTCAGATGTTTATCTTCTTCTTCGTACAGTGGCCAGAAAGGGCCTAACGCAGCGAGGGAATTACATAATTTCCTCGAAAGCTGTGACAGGACGCTGGACTGTTTATCGGAGGAGGAGGAGAAAACTTTTCTGCGGTGGTTGCCCATGAAACTAACTAGGAAAGCTCGCCGCATGTTCAAAAAACAACTACCAACGACTTTCAAGAAGTTTGAACAGCGACTCCGAAGCACAATACTACCACACGCGTTATACGAAGATTTACACTCGAAACTCTTTCGTATGCGACAATCCCGCGAAGAGGATGTCGCCGATTTTACCCATCGCATAACGCAAGCAGTAACGGACTGCAGTAAAGCGGCAGCACGTAAGTATGGGAGTGCAAATAGCATAGGGTTCACTTTCCAGACCGAAAGATTAGCGAAATCGGTTCTGATGGTAGGAATCAGAAACGACCAACTGAGGCATCTGATAGTACAATCAGAAAAAGAGCCTTTAGATAGGATAATTGCTAGGGTTCTCGAGTTAGAGCAAACCGAGAATGAGATGAGAATCGAGAGTGGATGGTATGAAATACCAACGAGGTATTATGACAAGTCACCTTCACCAGAAAGGAACGACACATACCATGCCCCCATCCCACCGAATAGGCAACCGATATTAAAGAATAATCCATTCTATTATTGGGAGGATGAACAAGATCCCCCAGAGGAAACAAATAGGGTTTTAGATAGGACCTACGGGGATAATCGACCAAACCCCCAGGAATCGAGGCAAAGGCAGAATAGGCCTATATACGATGCGTCTCGGGTAGTGGAGACACAGAATAGGAACTGTAACACTAGATTCCCAGAACGATCTCACCCCATTACACGCCCACAACCTGGCAAAAACCCTTTTAGGTGGGATACACCACCACACACTTCTAGTAGAAGACCAAGAGGGTCTAAGCCACAGAAGCCCGAGGTACCACGACACCTTCAAAGAGGCGGGGGTGACTATCTTAGTGACTCCTCTAGTCAAGGTAGGGACAAGCGTACACCAAACACATGGGTTACACGCATGACTTGCAGCTTCTGCAATAGGAAAGGGCATGTATACGACGAATGCCTTCGACGCCGAAACACTCCAAAGTGTACAAAGTGTGATCGATATGGACACGATGTCCAGGATTGTCGGACACTAAGTACACAAAGGAAGGCGGACCCCGAACCCACACCAAGGTCACAGAACCAACAACAGTCACCCAAGAATACTTCAAATCAAGGGCACGAACGACCATGTACTTCGAAACAAGCAACGGCATCGAATCGTAGAGTGCACAGCATTCAATGTTGTTGTGAGTTTTGTGGCCGAAAGGGTCACACGTGGGACGAGTGTCGTATCAAGGCAAGGTGGATAAAACCACAAAAGCCAACAGACACACCCAATGTGGTTAAGTCTGTACTTAGCGACCATACCCCACCGACCTGCACGGTCAGTCAAGAATTACCAAGTAAGTGCTTTAAAGTCCTCTAAACTTACCATTCAATTATATTAAATATATTACATATTAAAATTAAAGATTAAATTGTTAAATAAATAATCATAACACTGGCTATGCTGCCGTAGGCAGCCTTAAAGTCTATAAATAGATGATATAATGGAATCTTAAATTCCAGACATTTTTCCATCGCCTGCCTAAGGGTGAATATCTAATCAATCGCTGATTTGCCTGGTATGTTGTCACACTGATATTGACCAATGATGACCTTAGCGTTGGGGCTATCCGATCTTGTAGGATAGTGGAGAGTATCTTATAGGCGGTACTCAGCAATGTTATACCCCTATAGTTGCTGCATAGTGTGATATCTCCCTTCTCATATATGGGGCAAATTATTCCACGACGCCAATCTTTCGGCATCTCCTCTTGCTCCCATACGTGCACCACGATCTCATGAATTGCGTGTTGTAACGCTGTCCCTCCTTGTTTGATCAGCTCAGCTGGTATGCCATCAGATCCGCGGGCTTTATTTAATTTGAGCTTTCTTATGGCTTTTAATGTTTCCTCAATGCTCGGTGGCGGCAGCATTTGGTTTTGATCTTGCATTGAGTGAGCCTCCAATTCTTCTGTGAGCTGACCATTTAGCAATTCATTGAAGTGCACTTCCCATCGTTCCAGAATGCCTTCAGGATCGGTGATCAGATTACCCTCTTTATCTTTGCGGTAAGTGCAGCGTGGTGTGTATTATTGGTGATTATTTGGTAGAATTTCCGAGCCTGGTGCGGACCTCGGTCTCTACTTATCTCTATTTCACAGACTAGAATTTTTTCCCAGGCACTTTTTGTTTGTCTGTGGAGTCTTTTTTCATATCTTCTGAGCTCTTTGTATTTCTCCTCGCGTACCCGCGTCTTATAAAACTGCTGCATTGCCCGGTATACATCATTCTTACGTTCAGTCGCTAGTTTGCACTCATCATCAAACCAGTCGCTCCGATCTCTACGATTACTGCTTAAGATGGAGTTGGTAGTACTAATGACAGTATTCTTAAGGTGTGCCCATTTTTCTTCTACGCCCGGCATTCTGGCCCTAAGACTTACTTTCGCTCCGTCGAGTCGACCTCTTCGAGGGCGAGTCCCAACGCAGACCAAAGGTGTTGCTAGTGTTCTCATTGCGTAAGGCAGCCGTGTTGATCCGAATCTGAACCGATTACGTCTCCGTAAGGCAATCCGCGCTCGGAAAACTATACCAACAAGATAGTGATCCGAGTAGACGCTGGCACCTAGGTACATTCGTACCATCATCAGGCTCGAGGAGTGGGGGCGATCTATCAACACGTGGTCAATTTGGTTGCGAGTGGCTCCACCAGGTGATACACAGGTGGCTTTGTGGATATCTTTACCCGAAAACCTGGTACTCGCAACGACCAAGTTTTCTCATGCTGCTAGTTCGATGACTCATAGTCCATTGTCATTAGTGTTCTCATGCAAACTATGGGAACCTGCGGAGTGCCCGAACACCGGCTCCCGACCTATTTGGGCATTCAAATCACCAAGAACGATATTCACATCGTATCTTGGGCAGACATTGAGGGCCTGTGGCGGTTGCGCCAAACCCCACGGTACACTTACCTGAGAAACCGCCATAACTTCCACCAATCTCATAACTTCACTAATGCAATCGCATTAGCACCTTAAATGCTTCACGCATTAATGAGATCAAATCCTTAATCTAAAAAGTCCCTGGAAAAGAAAACTTACCTTCCATGCATCCCTTCGCATACAAATTCCCTGTAAGAATTTCTTTCTACCTTTTCAGGAACCCCAGGCAAATTTCAACTTACCTGAAACATTTCCTTTTACAAGGACATTTAATGCATACAACGCATTATCTAAAATTCCGAGAAATAATTCTTTAAAGTGCATCTGGCATCATGAATCCCAAGCCAGTCGGCACCCTTTATCTGTGTTAAAATCCTATGTCGGACAGCTTGTTTTTACAGCTGCAATAAGCCGACCCGCGATTCGTTTGTACAATTGACAAACAATTCCCCCATACTAATTATTAGTATCGGAAATGGATCCTCTAGCATTTTCTAGTATAAACAAGAACTAGGTTCGTGTACCAGTCGGAGACGCCATAAACCATATTTCTACGCATGTAAACATGCATAAGATCCAACTCATCGTTTGTTTTCCCATTAACAAACAATCTTCAATTTCTTTCCCTGCCGCTACTAATTACCCGGCATATACAAAGGCATGCAAGGGATTCGTTCGGCCACCAACTCCATTAGCACCTTTTCCCAACGTCTATTGTAGCGACGATGCTTCGCGTAAACAATGACCCGCATTACCGAACGACGCATTTGGTCGTTTCTCCCTTTTGTCGGCTTCGTTTACCCATTGTCTTCGAGCACGTGTAAACAACACAGTGTGAACGATCACACACATACCACCATGATCTGCATTACGAGATCTGGGTTTCTGTTCCACAAAGAGAGACTTTACGTCGTAAATTAAGAATTAATTAACAACAACTAGCGTTTTAATTGCTATCTGGTGGACAGTGTTTTCCCCTTACTCCCGGTTGTGGGCAAACGTGGCGGCATTTCGTCCTTTTCCTTCGGCGTTTTACTTGGTGGAACTTTAGTGACAGTCGGATGGGGGTAGGAGTGAACCGAGTGTCCGTGTTTGGCACAATACTCCCCCCCCCCCCCCCCCCACAGATATCTTTACGCGGAAACCTGGTACTCGCAATGACCAAGTTCGTTGATGCTGCTAGTTCGATGACTTGTAGTCCATTGTCAGTAGTGTTCTCATGCAAACTATGGGAACCTGTGTAGTGCCTGAAAACCGGCTCCCGACCTATTTTCGCATTCAAATCACAGAGGACGATTTTCACAACGTGTCTTGGGCAGGCATTGAGGACCCGTTCGATGTTCTCGTAGTATTGTTCTTTTTCGTCGTCAGGGGACTCCTTTGTAGGCCCGTGAACGTTTATGATGATTATGTTATTAAACTTCCCTCGCACGCGAAGAGTGTATAGCCTTTCGTTTACTGCATTACAGCCGATAATGGCAGGCTTCAGTTTTTGGCTGACTAGAAAGCCTACCCCGACAGCCTACCCCGACAACCCTGCATCACAACTCGTTCTGTTACAGAGCGGCGAAGCTGTGGAACTCTTATAGCGTTTGGGATGATAGTGAAGAACGTGTGATTTGAACTGACGCTATGAAAGTTAGAATCATCAAAAATTGAACCAAAGCGCAACCCATCAGGCCACCGCCGTGTGTGCGAGTTCGATTTCTAAATTCAAGTACATTCGACTGATGTGGATTTGTTATGTTATCACTATGGTATACGGCTCAGATGCATTTTCTTATTCGATTTTCGTTCGGTGTGCTTCACTATTTGCTTGTGTATTGTGTGTGTATCTGTTAGAAACGCCACCCTCTCTTTCCACGCGAATGTTCCCGGAGCGTTACGACCTGCAACTGTTCAAAAAGAACTGTAACAGTTATTTGGTGGCATCTCGGGGCGCCCACTCGGCGTTATAGGTTCGCCTCTTCCGAGGGAAGTGTAATAAAAAAAAAAAAGACGGCGTCCTACTATACACGTCCTCCAAAAGCCCTAAACTCGCAACAAATCGACTCAACAATCCCCTGGATGAGCTGTATCAGTATTACAGTCGATGGAAAGTTCGACTTAATTCATCCAAAGCAGTAGCCATAATTCTGAGTAGTAAACAGTCCCAACCTACTTCTCGATATTCACAGAATATTCAAATACAAATTTGAGGTACTACGATTTGACCGAAGGAGAGGATGAAATATCTTGGGGTCATCTATACCTCAAAAATCAATTTCATCAAACATGTGACCCACATTCTTCTAAGGGGCCTCGGTCGGTCTAAGCAACTGTACAACATTTTGAAGTGGAGCAACAAAGTCGAAACCAAAGTTAAGCTTCTCTGCTATAAGTAGCTAATACGATCTGGAATATCGTACGCCTTTCCCATATGGTCCTGCATATCTCCGGCCCAAATGAAAAGACTTCGACTTTTCGAATGGAATCACCGCAGAACCACTCTAGAGGATCTGACGGACGACATTACCCCAAGTCTCACCTGTACGAAGGTGCATCCATTACCCCTATCGACGCGTACTTGCTACAATTAGCATACAAGTACCTCGAAAGCATCCAGAACAGCGAGAACCCACTTGTACTGGAGTATTCCGTTCTTGACCCTTTACTCTCTCGATCTCTTCGGGTCCGACCACCACAATTTCTTCTTCACTACAACACTGAAGAAAGCACCGTTCCCAACAACATTCCCCTCTATAATAGAGGATTCCTGGACCCATCTTATAGGGTCTACTGCCGATACATTACAAACACGTACGCGCAGTGCAAGCCAGCACAAATACACACACACATGGACCAAAACGCAGTTAATCAAACGCCGAAGACGTGATCTGCGTTTACTACTGCACTCAAGACCTATCGGTCTCTTATGATTTCCATCCCATCCCTCCATCTAAGTAGTTAGAGAACACCTGAACTAACCCTCTTCACAATATCCTTATATACCTCCCACCCTTTCTTTTCCAGATATCTTGAGACCGAGCCCAACATCCTCAGGGATGTGGGTGATTCTGGTTATCGGAAGATGACCAAAAGCCAGGCACATGATGGCGGACACATTTGTCCTTATCTCGCCAAAGTCGGGCTCTCGATTTTTAATTTTTTTTTATTGCGTAGGAATTCGGTTAAGCGAATTCCTGGAAATCTGGGTTATGCAGGGCATATGAAGATATGTACTGGGATTAGGGTATGTTGATTGAACAACTGGTTCCACTTACCATGCGTTTGTTTTAATTTGGGGATTATGGGGAATTGATTGTATGGGCGATAAACAAATATTCGATTCGTTTATCAGGAATTTTGTTAGATCGGGAGAATAGATTTGTGAATTAGTTGGGTGATGGAGCTGTTAATTGGTTTGAAACGAGCATTTGATTCGTTTATCAGGAATTTAAGTTTTGGGTGTAGGGATTTGGATGTATGTGTGGGAAAAGGAGATGGTAGGGCTTTTCAGAGCAGTACACAGCCACCAGCTGCCAGCTGAAAACGGGTGGTCACTGACAGCAAAAATGTAAACAAAGATCAGCCCACTGTTGATCTTATTTCAATACGAACAAAGAAAATCTGGTGACAGGTATTGCATCTAATAAGGAAGATCTCCGATGCATGGCACACTTAAAAGTGAGAGAATCACTGTGTATATTTAATTGTCTGATTTCGCAAAATTGTGTAAACTATAATTAATGAATCGTATTTGTGAAGCTGTGCTTTATCAGTGAACTATTACGAATTTAAACTCACCTTCATCGGATGCTGAAGCGAGGAAAACTTGGTTTAGATCGAACAAAGGATCAAGTGGTCGTGATCAAATAGAAATCGAGGTGTTGTCAAGAAATCTTATTCGAAGTGTTGGAAAATCAAAGTCGGAAAATTAAGTGTCGAGTTTTCTTTGTGTTCGAGGTTTTTTTCACTTTCTGGCAGCCAATAAATCAGTGCACCTGGATTAAAGTCACTGTCTATTCTGTAAAGTTGTTCGAAAACTTGCTTTCTCACCTGTTCTTGTGATCTACTAGAAGAAAGGATCCAGATGCGATATCGTCAGGGATAATAAACAAGTGTTAGTAGCCGTGAGTACATCAGCTCCACAGCAGCAACAGCAAACACAACAGCAGTAGCATCATCATAAACAGCAGCAATTTAGTAGAAAGACATCGAGAACGACGACAGAAGAACGACGTAAGTCTTACCGAATCACCAGGTAAGCGTCTTTACATTACCATTGTTGATTTGACGATTAATCGTCTCGTCGAGTTCTGATCGACGTTTCGTGCCATCGGTATCAACTGTTCATTTGTTTGTTTGATATCAATTCACTTACATTCTTTGGTTCTCCGCGCCGGAGCATTCGCGGCTTGTCGGACTTGGATCATCACCAATCATCAAACATTTTATGATAGGTTCTTCGGCAGCTTTCACAGAAAACCAATCAAATTGGCTAAGACTTTGGATTGTACGACTAGATGGCAATATTCTACTACACAAATTGTACCTTCTGACGTTTGTAAATACAAGAACGCAACCTCGAACGGAATTTTTTATTTTTATTACAATTCTCTCGAGAGAGGCGAACCTATGGCGCCGAGTGGGCGCCCGAGATGCCACCCAATAACTCTTTTTGAACAGTTGCAGGTCGTAACGCTCCGGGAACATTCGCGCGGGAAGGGAGTTCCACAGCTTCCCCGCTCTGTAACGGAACGAGTTCTGATGCAGGGATGTTCGCGCCGTCGGGAGATGAACCGCAAACTGGTGCGATCCGTCGGATTGTCGTGTGGAGCGCATTTAAGCCGAATTGCGTGGAACAATACCACGAATCTTCGAAGAATATATAGACAATACCTGTAAAACAAACAGAGGTCAGCTACGCGCCTTCGTCATGATAGCGGTTGTAGTCCCGACGTCAGCGCCGAGACCCCGATCAGGCAGATCGCCCGTCTCTGTACGCTGTCAAGTAGGTCGAGGGTATGTTTAGGGGTCGAGCTCTAAACATGAGAGCAACATTCGAGCGTGGGTCTAATTTGGGATTTATTCAGGAGAAGAGGTTGAGCCGAAGTAAAATATTTCTTGGCTCTAAACAGATAGCTCAGTTTTCCTGAGGCTGACCTGGCTATGCCAGGACCTTACCTAGATCCTGATTCAGGGAGTCAATCTGTCTACATATCAGCTGGTGCGACGTAGGTGCACCAATCGGCCGAACACTCGAAAAGGAGGAAACAAACGTACTAATATCCGCAAAACTGAATACTTTGTTATCCGTTGTCTCCAACAAATCATTTACGTGAAGCAAAAACAAGGTTGGAGCCAAAACAGAACCTTGGGCCCCCTCGAATTAATAGGATGCAGATTTGAACACTCGCCATCCACAACAACCCGGGTCGATCGATTTTCGAGGAGGCTCTTCGTCCAGTCGCACGGCTGCTGGGAAAGTCCATATGAACGAAGCATGTTCAGCAATGCCCCGTGCCGGACGCGGTCAAAAGCCGTGGAGATATCCAATGCGACCGCCCTTGACTCACCATGCCGCTCAATCCCAGATGGCCATATATCGGTTATACGTGTCAAAAGGTCTCCCGTGGACCGCCTGCCACGAAATCAGTATTGACGATCATTCAGAAGTTCGTTGCACTCCAAATATTTAATTAACTCATTGAAGATCTTTTCCATCACCTAATAATGCTATCAGCCGATAATTTTGTGGGAAACACTTTTTCCCCTCTTTAGGATTGGCTGAGCTCGAGCCAGCAGATAAGAAATGTCCTCCGTGCATAAGATAAGCGAAAGAGTCTGCCAAAAACCGACGATCGTTTTGGAGCACAGTTCTTAGGGACTGTTGCTGGTATTCCGTCAGGGCCGGCTGCCTCCCTACAGTTCAGTTTACGTAGAATGCGTTGAATAGTGCGCGGGCGAAATCTCACATCCCGAATGGAAGACCGTACCGGCGCGATCACAGGTGGTTCCAAAAGGCCGGGATCGAGGTTTGAATTCGTGGAAAATAAATTCGCGAACACGTCAGCTTTATCGTTTGAATTCGTGACTAACGTCCCGCTGTCTGTCACCAACGGAGGGAAAGAGGAAGAAGCGAAGTTACTGCTGACAGCTTTTGCCATTGACCAGAAGGAGCGCGAAACAGTTGGGCACCGAACGAGCTTATTGATCACCCTGTCGTTGTGAGCTTTCTTCGCGGTATCAATCGACTGGTTGCAAACGTTTCTGATTCTAACAAAATTCGTTCTGTTAACATCGGTGGGATTGGAGCGCCATTGCTTAAAGCTCTATTTTTTGCCACTGTAATGTGCTCGCATTTTTTGTCAAACCACGGTTTATCAGATGAACTTCATTTGATGGAATGTGGAATGTAGATCTCCATCCTGAGACGAATAACCTCTGTGAACGACTCCGCGCATGCGTTAACATCTGAGTCGCCGAATCACACCTCCGAACATGGAAAGGATGCGAAGAAATCTCGCATATCGTCCCAGTTAGCAGCCCCATACATGGCAAACCTCCTTAAATCGGTTATTCGTTTGAAATGCAAGTGGTTGCGCGACCGATACCAAGCAGTGATCTGAGTTTCCCAGTGGCTCAGGAACTTCCACGCTATAAATTCTCGGCTCGGCTGTCAGAGACACATCCAGGGTGTTCGCATAATCGCCTCGGGCATCCGGCACTCGCGTAGGTTCCTCCACGGGTTAAGTCAATTTGCTGCTAACAGCGAACATCTTCGCCAACCTCGCAAACTCGTCGGTTCTCTTAGAATTTACCAATCTTCCGGAGTTGTGTACATTATGTCCGTTTGTGCCTCTGGAGCAGGCGTTATTGCGTGGTTGTTTTACAATTGGTGCATTGTTTACACCACTTGTCCCTCGAGCGTATGACACACTAGGTGCAACGAGTTTTCATTCGTTTCTCTTCTTCAACTTATTTCTTTCTGGCCTCCAACGTTGCTTTCAGCTGTTGATATTTAGGGCAACCTCTAAAGTTAACAGGGCGACATGTATTTTTACAGAGGACGCAGGATAACTTATTCTTATCCGGCTGTTCTTTGCCCAATGGACATTCCCCAACGTAAGAGAGACTGTTGCCGAGAACCCGCATGTGTAGTATCGTCACCGGGTTCAGCATTTTGGCGTCAGTGGAACCACCTTGCAGCTAATTTTGAAGGATGATTTGCATTTGTTTCCGTATAAAGTGTAATTGGCTCAAAGAATATTGCCGACAGACCGTGCATGACGCTTGAAAAATGGCCAAATAGTCGCTCGAATGGTTGACACTGAAGCTAGCTAGGCCGGTTATTCGCTTGAAATGCAAGTGGCTGCGCGACAGATACCAAGCAGTGATCTGAGTTTCCCAGTGACGCAGAAACCTCTCCGGTATAAATGCTCGATTAGGATATTAAAAATAGATCCAGGGTGTTCGCATAATCGCATCGGGCAGCCGGTACTCACGTTGGTTCCTCCACGAGTTGAGTCAAGTTGTGGCTAACAGAAAACATCTCCGCCAGCCTCCCAGCGGCGTCGGTTCTGTTAGAATGTACCAACCAGCCGGAATTGTGTACATTAAAATCGCCAAGGACAACAATTTCAGAAGCTGGGTGGTTGATCTGTACCCAGTCGACGGTATGTGAAAGATGTTCGGTAAATGTCGCCGGTCGATCGTCATTCGGGGAGCGGTAAAGAGAACAAAAAAATTTAACAGAGTTCCTCAGCACGACCCTCAACCATCATCATCATCATCATCGGCACTTTTGGAACTCACTTTTCGCGTACCTTTCTGCGATTCCATTTTTATCTCATCAAGAGTAGCAAAATATCGTTCTGTCATGGTTTTATCAGCCTTGGGAATAGAACGAAAGATCGGACGAATGCGGTGCCGAGGACAAAAGAACAAATAGGTTTTTCGTACGAAAACTTCACCGAACATTAAAAAACTGCCAAAACACAACATTACGTGAAACTTTTCATCATCATCGTCATCATCGGCACTATAACCGGGAACCGGTTTTGGCCTTATGACGATGGGGAGCGGTAAAGAGAACAAAGAAATTTAATGGAATTCCTCAGCACGACACTCAACCATATGATGTCCATGTTCCAACGCCTCCATCCTCTGGAAAGCCACATCGGACCGCGTGAAGACGCAGACTCCGCCCTTAAAACGGAATCTCGTATGTACGAGGGTTGCCTCTTATGTTTCGGGATTTGGCAACCCTAGTGTTGCAATCCGGCAATTGACAGCTCTGTCGTAAAGTTGGACATTTTTGAGGTTATACGCACTCAGAACGTTTTGACATACGAGCGCTATTTGTGTTGTTTACAGTAACTTAAAAGATTCATCTCGGCCCAAAAATGGAATTAAATCGTCAACATTTTCGTGCGATTATTTTTTACAACTTTCGGCGTGGATTAACTCAGCAACAGTGCATGGATGAACTTAATTCAATTATTGGCGATGAAGCTCCATCAAGGACCAGTGTTTATCGATGGTATGGTGAATTCAATCGTGGTCGTAGTTCACTCCAAGATGAATTTCGTGAAGGTCGTCCAAAATCAGTTGTTGTTCCGAAAACCATTGATGCTGTGCGCGAACTGATATTGGAAGATCGTCATGTGACCTATCGTGAGATTGAGACAACCTTAGGCGTTAGTGGGACCAGCATACATTCAATATTGCATAAACATTTGACTGTCAAAAAAATTTGTTCGCGTTGGGTCCCACACAATTTGTCAATCGCCCAAAAAAAGGCTCGTGTCAATTGGTCGAAAGAAATGCTCAAAATATACGGTCGCGGTGCTTCGAAACACGTCTATGACATCGTGACAGGTGATGAATCGTGGATTTACGCGTATGAGCCCAAAAGTAAACAGCAGTCGACTGTCTGGGTGTTTCAAGATGAGCCAAATCCAACAAAAGTTGTTCGCGCACGAAGCACTTCCAAGCAAATGGTCGCCTGTTTTTTCGGAAAAACTGGACATGTCGCAACCGTACCACTAGAACAACGCAGAACAGCCAATTCTGAGTGGTACACAACTATTTGTTTGCCAGTTGTCTTCCAAGAAATCAGGAAAACCAACCACCGAAGACGGATCACTCTTCACCACGACAGTGCGAGCTCTCACACATCGGCTGCGACAACTGCATTTTTGAGCACCCAAAACATCGATTTGATGGGTCATCCGCCGTATAGTCCTGACTTGGCACCGAATGACTTCTTTTTATTCCCGTACGTAAAAAACAAAGTGAGAGGTCAACGTTTTTCGACACCTGAAGAAGCGGTTGCTGCATTCAGAATGCATGTGTTGGAGATACCTCAATCAGAGTGGCAAAAGTGCTTCGACAATTGGTTCAAACGCAAGCAAAAGTGTATAGATCTTCATGGGGAATATTTTGAAAAACAATAAAGTGATTTTCGATGATCAATATTTGTTTTTGTTCTCTAATCCCGAAATATAAAAGGCAACCCTCGTACGTCGTATCCTGAGCAACAAAGATATGTCGAATCAGGTGACGAATCGACCTGGGTCTCAGTTAGGGCAAGGACATCAGGTTTCGCTGTTTGCAAATATTGGTGGACCGCGTTTACATTCGTATTGGTGAAACCGGTGGCCGTGATGTTGCAAAATGCCGTTACCTGTCGAGCGTGGGCAGAGCCACGAGAGCGAGCCCGATTATGCGATGACGAACCTCTTAAATTTCAGTTATTTATCATAATATCTGCATGATCCTCCCTGGCATAGTCCCCCCGGAGATCCGAATTGGAGACTAGTTTACCTCCGGAATTCTTTATATCTCCGTGTTAGACCGGGCCATCAGCCACACATCCGAAACACCGTCGAAGATTTCTCTCGACGATATCGCGGAATGTACAGCGTGATGGGGTGGTATCTCACCTTGGGACCGACTACCACCTAAACCATCCTTTTCTCAAGCCGGTCCATTGGCCAAGTTCCGAAAGATGGCCAGGGATATCTCATGACCATATCACGGAGCCTATAGCTTGAT
The DNA here is from genome assembly GCA_963931805.1 of Microdon myrmicae. Lineage (NCBI taxonomy): Eukaryota > Metazoa > Arthropoda > Insecta > Diptera > Syrphidae > Microdon > Microdon myrmicae. The sequence continues at coordinate 135,795,896 of OZ007500.1, forward strand.
GGAGTGGTATTTCACCGGGCGACAGGGCGTTGGACCCCACCCACCACTCGGCCTTTAGTCGCCTCTTACGACAAGCCGGACTACCTGTGAGTATCTACGCCCTACTCACAGGGAATGACGTTCAATATCAATGCAGCTACCCATTTTAGTCATTCACTAGTTTTATTGTCATGCATTTCTGACTTCTTTGTTTTTCACTGAGTACAACTCTGGCTACGCCATCACCCAATGATATGACTCCAAATCTTGCACAGCAACACTAAAATTCTATTTGTCTGCAATTGCATTTCAAGATCCCCATTGTATAGTGACTCCCCACAGGACGCAAGGTTGATCCGTCTATAATGGCCTCAGATTTTATCCCATTTCCCTTATCCACTCAAGAGTGAATAATGTAACACCCGAAAATAATTCGCCCCAGACTCGATTGGCAACATAAAAAAAGATAAGTAAAAGAAAAAGTTGCTCCTTTTGGAAAGGAGAGGAAATGGGCGATAAAAAACATCCTCTCCTCTGACATGGTCTCTTATTAGGCGCTTATTCGTTCGAGGATGACCAGACATTCATTGTGATAATGCAAAGCGAACAAATTGTCTGCCAGTGGACAACACTTCAGATCCTTCGTCCCTTTATAGTGGATTTCCCTCCCATTGCCTGTGGTCACCGCCCATTACCACATAAATTATGTTAATGCTCTAATGTCCACCCCAAGAAGATATCAGACACCCAGAAACTAAGGTAATGTCAGACCAGTATCACTACGTCATCATCACGACAGTGGCCTGGTGTTCCAATGTCCTGCAGCACGTCTCCATCGGTCTCGAAGCTATATGTGTCCCTTTGTTTTTGTATTCATAAAAATGCTGACGTACCGCACGGAATTTTTCTACTTAGCAGCATATTTTCGCCTTCGTTCGTTTTCCAGTTGGTTTTTAAGGACATCGGTCTTTTTTTAATATGAAGAAATACATACCGTTTTTTTTATATATATATTTTTCGGACAGATTGCTCGTTATGGTGTGACACTTTTATATTCGCATACCAAACAATTTGCAAATTACCACCTTCGGTGATTTGTGGGGGATAACACGAGGAGATTGAGAATAATAAACAACTAATATCCTTGCGAATGCTCATAATCGAGCGAGAGAAAAAAAATGAATAAATTCGCAATCAACAATCGTGTAGTTGTGGCAATTTGATCCACCCATTGGGGCTTTGCTTTTATCAAGGGTAAATGGCCAACAAACGAAATCCAGTGCTAAATGGACAAATGATTTTCTTGGACTAACAGGGGACTTAACCATAACACACAGGATAACGGGCAGACAAATCTCCCAAGGAAATCACCCTCATTACAGATATCCTTCGACGAAGTGTTGAAGGCAGAGTGTTCACAAAATGCCACTACATCTCAGTCAACCTACCCCAATGACAGATGAGGAGGGGTGGTGGGTTCTCCATCCTTCGCTATCGTCGTGACCAGGCCGAACAGTAGCACTTCTATGTTTTTTCGATATTTTATTTGGGCTGTTCATGTTTTGTTTTGCTTATTTTTTTTCTTGGTTTTTCGGTCCTTCTTGTACATTTCCCTCGGAAGGACATGGTAATGGAAAACAAGTTGTTTTGTTTCAGCGCGCAACACAAGAATCAATCGATTACCGATGGGTGGTTCCTTGTAGCACTTCCTTATCGCGGCGGATAATCGCCGTAGTCGTCGTTGTAGTCGTTGCCGGTCCCGACAAAGTCCTTGTTTCGTTGATGGCGGTGCACGCCACCCTTGGTAGTTGGATATAAATTATGTCCGTTTGATACTTTTTAGTGAGTCTTCTCTTTCCTGAGCGTCTTTTGAAATTGTTCTTCTACAGGCCTGATATCTGATAGTCGAATCCTTCGAATCGATGATTGCGTTTCATTTCATTCTTCCTTTTTTCTTGCTCCTTTACGTTCTTCTGTTTTTTTTTTTCGATTACACAATTCATTCAATTGGAGTTGGGGCAACTCTTAGATGTGGCAGTTACCAATTGTGGATTTCCCTGTCGTTCTTTTAAGCATTTCTTAACGTAAACCCACAGGGAGGGGGTGGTGGTGGTTATTCCCCGAAGATAAATCGATTGGTAGTAAGTGTGCGGTGGCATTCCTGCCAGGATAATAAATGGATCACTTAAATCCCAACGGGATTTCTAATAGGTGCACGCTCCGACAACATCCAATTCCAAATTAAGAGTTTTACTTAAGGGCAAAACATTATAATGGGAGAGTGTGAGAGGAGCCCAATGATCACCCCGTAGCAAAACAAGTCCTACCTATTAAAAATGAATGACATTTTACTATGCACAAGTGCATACAAACGTCTTCTATACCCAGCATACTGCACACAAATCATATAAATATACACGAGTAGATTTGCTGATGTGTCATCACAGAGTTTGGTCAAAGGTGGGATCTGGGGCCCATTGTCTGTTTATTCATTTCTGGATTTATGTATTTTCACACGTTTATCTATAAATAATTTGATGCGTTGATCTACGTTGATTCTGAAGGGCGACGTCAATGGGTAAGTAATTACTTATTACAGGTACTAACATCGGAATATATGAGGCAAAATCTCTGACAATCAAAAGAACAAAAAGGCAATCGTTCCACTTGGTAGTTCGGTATTTTTATACTTGGGGCTGCTTGTTAGCATAGTTAGACGTTTGAAATAGATGTGATTATAAAACCGATATCAAAAATACTTGGTTCAGGTGACCGTTCGCGAAGTCACTCTTGTAATTCACTACCTAAGTCAAATTGCAGTTGATAGCAAATATACGAGGGCAGTTTGATAAGTCTGTGACTTTTTGAATTACCCGCGCAATAACTTAGACTACTATCTAAATTTGAGCAAGCTGCGTCATTTAGTTTGTGTTTGACAACCATGTTATGGTTATGCTAATTCGCGCCCTTTATTATTCCCACACTACAACAGCATTGAACACACATGCTAAGGCAGCATATCAAACATATCTTCTCACACACTTTTTCCCACGTATGCTCATCCTAATAGTTCCTATGCTACGACAGGATATCAAACATATGTTCTCACACACTTTTTCCCAGCAGGTTTACCGTTGGGTTTCTATGACACCTGCAGGTCCTTGAGTAAGGGTTTGAACAAACAAACAAAATTTTCAAGGAGCTGGTAAATGGAAAGGTGGAGCAAAAATGAAAAAGTGATAAAAGGGGCGCGAATGTGCAGAGAACCAGGTAGTAGTAGGTAGTTGTTCGTTGTTCGTGTCGTGTGGTATTAGTCGTGTGGGGGTCAAGAAGATTTGCTGGCGCTAAACGCGTTTCGCAAATTCTTCTACTAAAATTCAGGATTCCCCAAGAAGGAACAACAAATAAATCTATCGCTAGTGAAAATACTCTATTTAGAATATCAGCACAAAGCTTAGAAGAGATTTTGTGAACAAAAGGAAATTAAATGTTGTAGACTTGTCTTACTTACGTTGTAAATAAATAACAATAATTAATTGAATTCAAAATCAAGTGGTTAAAGTGCTCAAGGGTACTATATCGTTCAATTTGTATTTTCTCGGACCTTGGCAAACTGTTTATTGTTTTTAGGAATTGATATAAGATAGTACAATAACGCAGCGTGCATACAAAAATAATATTGAGAGGTTGACACGTTTTAAAGATGATTTCACGTAGGTGGCATCCATCTTTGTCAATGCACTGTGTGGCGGTTCCCTTGAACGCCACAAATCATCTTCTCCACGTTGGTGACATAAAGACGCGTGTGAGAACGCAACTTCTGATCTGGACAATTGCTGGCTCAAGGAGAAGTTTCACCGAGACGATCACAGGGCGATATACTTAAGCCAACGCAGTCGGAAGAATATACGAACGAGGCCTCCTGACGCAGTCCATCTGTAACACCCAGCCTTGGACACCAGGTTACTTTTCTTTCCCTTTTGTTTTTCTTTTTTCGTAGTATTTTGGCAACATAATAAGCCCTCTTTGGGGCGAGCTCCTTACGAGCCCATACACAGTAAATTCTTTCGAGCAATAGTATAGCAATTAAAAAATAGATAATACTAACTAAAAACCAAATACAAGGTTTTTTTTATTTTTGCAACAAAGTGCATTCACAAACAAATCTGAGTATATAGTAGCAAAAAAATATACAAATAATTTCCGGTGAGGAGAAAAGCATTAGGAGTGAACCATGCAGAGCGGTGTTGAGTTATTTAAAACACATAAAATAGTAATAAGAGAGAGAGTAGAACTGTATTAAGCATAAATTGTAATCTTCCTTACAGCGAGTTTTGTAATGTTTTTAAATTTTTTGCAGCCAAACTCGTCTCGCTTTACCTTACTTGTTTTTCTCTACAATTAATAAGACACAAGCTAAATTTTATAACATACCAGCACGTAAGATAAAAGGAAATTAACACAATGAAGAATAATTAAATAGCGCTTAGAAATAAGAGCAATTCGAAAGTTAAACCCAATGAAAACTAAGAAAACTTTGCAAAACAGAAATTAACCTTTAACCTACTAAACAATTTTAAATAAGTATATGGCTATAAATTCTTTCTCTATTATTTACTTACGTGACTTAGTCAACAAATTTTAATTCAAAATACTAAACATACCGGTAAGCCCCTTCCGGGCATCAAAACGCCGATACTTTCGGCTGATTTTTCGCGATACCAAAAACACTCGACGGGTCTACGACGGACCCCACCGGCACTTTCAGACTCGGCTCCTGTGATTCATCGTCACGCGCATGCACCGGACTTTTACCTCTCTGCACAATTGGCGGCGACCATTACTTCTGCCCGTCTCCCCCACAGGCAAATTAAGAATTCTTTCTTACCGCGTCCGCTTTTTCGATTACTGGCACTCCTTTTCCGGCGCATTTCCAAATATTGGCACACAATGTCCGCTATCCGACTCTCTTCAATTCCCTTCCGCCTCTTCTTTTAACAATTGGCGCACAAGGCCTACCGTACAACTTCATGCGACTCTGCTCGCCTTTTCTCGACCCTACTCATCTCCTGGCACTTTGGAGTACCAATGCCAGCGAGACTCTAACCCCACATCCTGGCATATTGGAGAACCAAAGCCAGCGATCTTGCATTCCTCACCTCCTGGCACTTTGGAGTACCAATGTCAGTGAGACCTATAACTCACATCCTGGCACATTAGAGTGCCAATGCCAGCGATCTCTTACATCCTATATACTGGCACTTTGGAGTACCAATGCCAGCGATATATAGCCCTCTACCTCCTGGCACTTTAGAGTACCAATGCCAGCGAGCCTCTATCTCCACCTCCTGACACTTTGGAGAGCCAATGTCAGCGAGCCACATGGGATCCCACTAATTGGAAAATACCACTAGTCGCTTCATAATCAACCCAAATACCACCATGGACCGTACCGCACATCCTTTTGTAACTGTCGGCATCACCGTGGCGTAGTCGGCTCGATGGCACCTCCTATTTAGCGTACATAATACATTTTAATTTTACATGGTAACTTTTTCGTTGTATTTTCCTTGCCCGTACACATCGCCATCAGAGCGATCCTTTGCCCTACCTTTTTATCGTGACTACGTCACTGGGTGGGTGGGCGGGGGGGGGGGGGGGGGGTGACGGTTCCCTTGAACGCCACCAATCATATTCCCGGTAACCACGTAAAAAAATCCAACGTATGGCATACAAAAACCTGGAAAGCAGGTACTTACCTGTTTATAATGAACCATAAATCCGAAAAACGCAATAAAATCACAATATTTGCTGATGCTAAATCCATCAGCACCAAACAGGCATGTGTCGTATGGGCAATTTGGTTGCATCACCGTACAACCAACATGAACCGAACCAACCCATTGAACATGTCTCGGATCGATTTCCACGTGTAACAGGTGGCTTCCACACATAAAGGCAATTTGGTTGCATCACCAGCAACCAACATTGCCCGAACGATATCAACAAGATATTCCCTTACGCGCCAGCCGCACACATGCAGCAAATGTTTTAACTTTTCCCTATTGCATACATGCCTACATCGATCGGTCATCCGACCGACAAATACATGAAGGCATATGGCTGATCGCTCAAGCAAGTCGAGTTCTCAAAATGGAAATTTACCATCGAGAATTCGACTACGTGAGATGCCACCAAACATGTGCACGATCAGCATAAATACTTTACGCAGTCGCTGATCGTGCAAACACTTTAATCCCTATCCAGGGATATTTGCACCAGCTGCAACCATGTCAGCTTATGTTCCCCTTAGGAAATTATTGTATCCACGGTTCGATTGCTCATGCACAGCATGAGAGAGCGAAGCAACCTCATCTGTGTGTGTGCACATCCTTTCGATGATCAACCCTTATATGGTCATCGTGTTAATGAACGAAAGTTTCGGTATTCTGTCGTTTCAATTTATATCTTCAATCGCGTTCTGGATTCCGTGGAGGCAAGTCGGGCCTCCACGTTAAATACACGAAAAAGGAGTCGAGTTGTATTAGCCAAACAGTACGCTCGAGCAATCAAATTAAAGACGTGCCATCAAAGTACAATCGTGCCATCAAATTAATTTAAAACAATAGTGTAAAGTTCAGTGCCCATATGTATATAGACGACACGAAGTGTCCACACAGTTTGTATCGGTTTTTTGTAACTTTTCAAGGAACAGATAATTGAGTTAAAATAATCGTGTATACGTTTTTTTTTTTAAGTTGATTCTATTAAGACCAATAAAGAGCTTTTACTTAATTTGAACCGTGCGTTTCCCTTCCGTCTTGTAATTAATAACCGCGTGTGGTATAGTTGCGCGGTTAATTGATTTGTGAACTCGATGCGAGGACACTTCGTGAAACAGTACCCGTGACGGTACATAGACGAAAGACAGTAAATCCAATAATATATACCACATTGGTGACGCAGACAGTGAACTCGATGGAGGAAAGAAGTGAACCCCGTGTCGTACTCGGCACACATACATCTTCCCCACAACTGCATTACTCGGACTTGCTAATTTCGTTGAATCCTTTCCAACATATTTATAGATTTGCGACAAGCTGACGAATATTGTTCAGGTGAACAATAGGGTCCTGGGCGATCATCGTACAGAAGTGATTTCAGGTATACATATAAAAGAGCGTCATCATCATCATCATCATCGGCACTACAACCGGGATCCGGTCGTGGCCTTATTTAGCAAGTGTCTCCACCGGTATCTGGTCCATATCCGAGACTTGTTAAATTGTCCATAATAATTTATTTTTCCGGGCAAGGTTATTAACCTTACGCCATAAAAGAGCATCAAGGTGCTTATAGTGTTTTGGAACGATAGTGAAGAATCCGATTCGAATCAAGTCTATGATGGTTAGAATCACAGCCAAAGTTAGAACCAACGCTTTAACACATTAGACCACTGCCGCGTGTAATCGACAACGTATTTTGCTGGATTATTTTATGCGGTGGGATTGTTATGTTAATGATGATTTATTTTTACAATGTTCTTTATTGGGATTGGGTGTTCGGCTGTATGTCGCATCTGTTAGAACCGCCGTCCGCTAACTCAGGCCACTGCATATTTCCGCTCAAGTAGAAGGGGCGTAATTAAATTACCACCAGAAAAGTACGACTCGATGGCTAACTTGCGCTCTGCCTTCGCCCTCATCATGATATTAACTATATCATTCTGCGTATGAAGCTGAACTCTTCATGTATCTATTTATCTATGTATCTATCTATATCTATGGATCGGTGCTTTTTTTGTTGTTTTGTTTTATCTCCACATTTATTTAATAATTCAATTACAGATTTTAGTTAAGACTAATGGGATGGGAGCGAACATACAGGGCAAAGTTACTGATTGCTTTTAACCCGGCGAAGGCCAGGACGATCCTTGTCCCTTGTTCAATCCAAGTTGACATGTAGTCTTCACGTGACACCCCTTGATAGCTACTTTGGCACCCGCCAAGTAGTGAACCAATGCATGCAGCGACATCCTGAGAAAGGTTGGTGCAAGGCTAATAAACATGTCCGTAAAAATGAGTTATTATGGCAAATTTAACAAGCCTCGGATATGGACCGGATACACGACGACGACCACGGAAACGAAAATGGCTAAACGATTTAAGACAGAGCTCGAGCTGCACAGCAGCTAGCCGATGCCCTGTCCGAATATAAGGCTGACATAACAGCATTACAAGAAATAAGATGGACGGGGAGTGGTGTTATTCAAAGAAACGAGTATGACATTTATTACAGCTGTTATTCAAAACACAATGTGCCCGGGGTAGGCTTTCTAGTCAGCCAAAAACTGAAGCCTGCCATCATCGGCAATAATAAAAAAAACGAAAGGCTATGCACTCTTCGCGTGCGAGGTAAGTTTAAGAACATAAGCCTCATAAACGTTCACGGACCTACAGAGGAGTCCCCTGACGACGAAAAAGAAGAATACTAGGAGCCCTCAATGCCTGCCCAAGATACGATGTGAAAATCGTTCTTGGTGATTTGAATGCGAAAACAGGCTGGGAGGCGGTTTTCAGACACTACACAGGTTCCCATGAGAACAATAATGACAAAGGACTACGAGTCATCGAACTGGCAGCATCGAAAAACTTGGTAGTTGTAAGTACCAGGTTTCCGCGTAAAGATATCCACAAAGCCACCTGTGTATCACCTGATGGAGCCACTCCCAACCAAATCGACCACGTGTTGATAGATCGCCGCCACTCCTCGAGCCTGATGACGATACGAGCGTACCGAGGTGCCAACGTCGACTCGGATCACTATCTTGTTGGTACAATTTTCCGAGCGCGGATTGCCTTACGGAGACGTATTGCATCCGCGGATCATTGCCTTACGCAATGAGAATACCAGTAACACCTTTGGTCTGGTTTGATGATGAGTTCAAACTAGCGACTGAACGTAAGAATGCTGCATACCGAGTAATGCAGCAATCTCATAGGACGCGGGTACGCGAGGGGAAATACAAAGAGCTCAGAAGATCTGAAAAAAGACTTCACAGATAGAAGAAAAGTGCCTGGGAAAAAACTTTGTCTGTGAAATAGAGAAAAGTAGAGAGCGAGGTGCGCACCAGGCGTGGAAGTTCTGCCAAATAATCCTCAGTATGACGTGGTACACACCACGCTGCACTTACTGCAAGGATAAAGAGGGTAATCTGATCACCGATCCTGAAGGCATTTTGGAGCGATGGGAAGTGCACTTCAATGAATTGCTAAATGATCAGCTCACAGAAGAATTCGAGACTCCACGAATGCAAGATCAAGACCAAATGCTGCCGCCACCGAGCATTGAGGAAACATTAAAAGCCATTAGACAGCTCAAACTAAATAAAGCCCCTGGAGCTGATGGCATACCAGCTGAGCTGATCAAACAAGGAGGGACAGCGTTACATCACTCAATTCATGAGATCGTGGTGCATGTATGGGAGCAAGAGGAGATCCCAGAAGATTGGCGTCTTGGTATTGTCGTGTCTCCATAAGAAGGGTGATATCACACTGTGTAGGAACTATTGGGGTGTGGGTGTTGTGGTAGGTTTGCCTAGACACGGGCACTAATTTCACTAAACCCCAACGGATTATGCATCGGACTGTTCACGGTTCTAAAATAAGTAAATAGGTGGACTGGAGTTTTCCTGTTGTTGAATGTTTTTTTTATTGAATAATTTTAATTACACTGTTTTTTGTTGTTAAATGTTTCCTTTATCACTTATTTTTAATTACACTGTTCTTTGTTGTTAAATGTTTTGTTTATTACTTATTTCTAGTTACATTGCTCTTTGTTGTTAAATGTTTTATTTATTACTTATTTCTAGTTACATTGCTCTTTGTTGTTAAATGTTTTGTTTATTACTTATTTTTAGTTACACTGTTCTATGTTGTTGAAGTGCATTTACTCCAAGAAAATAGAACTTTCCGCGCACAACTCTTTTTATTGTGGTGTATTGACTCCAAGAAAATTAAACATGAAAGGCAATCGAACTGCACTCTCGAAAACTCGCACGATCGCGGTGGCGGTAGAAATCTGACTCTTGGTGATCGTTGTGATCATCTTCCACCAGCCGCCATAAAGATGGATTTTTCATATGCCCGTACAGGTCAATGAACGATGCCCCTTTTTCTGAAATACCGACAACGAACGATCCTGCACTTGTTCATGGTTTAGCCGATGCTACATAGGAACATTATCGTGTTTACTTAGGCGTTCACGATCATGCCGTTGTAGGCTATACTTTCTTCGGTGACGATAGGTCAACCGAAGATTTGAGATATGTTTACGATAACAGTAGCTAGGGTATCTATTGTTTAAGCTAATATAATGGAACATGGGTATGATGGTGAGGAATTTGACTTGCAGATGTGCAAGCGGGGACCATGGACAGCGGTTGGTAAGTAAAATAAACACAGTGAGGTACTGTGTGTTTAATTTGGTTTCCCAACCTTGTTTTTGCTTCACATTAAAGATTGGTTAGAATTAACGGCTAACAAGATATTTGGCTTTGCTGATGATAATCGTGGGAACGGCCGATTAATGATCAACGTCGCGCCAGCTGGAATGTAGCCAGACAACTCTCTGACTCGACATTTGGATAAAGGCCCACAGTGGGGAAAGGCAAACATCCTCGACTTGCAACGAAGAGGCAATATTCAAGGATCCCAAGGAAAAATGCATTGTCGGTTTCCACAATTGACGCTGAATCTAAGGAAAGCTTAAATCTGCTCGGCGTCCCGGTCTGTAGGAATGTATCGTGGTATGAACACGTATCCAACATTGACAGGTCCGCCTTTAGAAAATGGAGTTATCATTTTAGAGCCAACAAATATTTTTCTCCGGCCCAACTTCTTCTTCTGTATAAATCTCAGGTTAGAGCCGCGCTCGAATGTTGTTCCCATATTTGGAGGTCTGCTCCTAAGCATACACGCAACCTACTTGAGAGCATACAGAGGCGGGCGATCCACCTGATCGAGAATACAGGGCTGACATTGGGACTGCAGTCGCTATCACATCAAAGGTGCGTAGGGAACCTTTGTCTGCTTTATGGATATTATCACGGGAACTGTTGCTCAGAGATTCGTGATATTATTCCGCGAAGTTCGGTGTATTTGTGTTCCTCAAGACATCCGACGGACCCAACCAATTTGCGGTTCATTTCCGAAAGCCACGGACATCTCTATACCAAAACTCGTTCTGTTACAGAACAGGAAAGATGTGGAACTCTCTCTCCCCGCGGGAGTTTCCAGAGCTCTACAACCTGTCTTAGTTATTAATGGCAATACGTTAGTCTGTAGTTGGTGTTCATAATTAACATACAGTATTTATAATAAGTTTAAGTGATTTTGATAGACGATACAAAAACCTAAAAGTTTAATGTACCTACATTATCGGTTTTTACAACTAGCCGAATATACTCGTGCACTCAAATTAAGCGCCTTTCAAATAAACAATAATTCACCTCGTCCTCCTGTTTACATATCAACAAGAATAACAAACTATCCATGTACGCATTGCTGTATGCAAATATCCTTAAACTTTTGTACAAACTAAATTTATGGCGGGACAAACAATGGAAACTCCTTGTACAACAGTAAAACTTGTCTTAAGTTCCCAAAAGAGCAAACAACTCCTCCCCATCAACTCCTCCATACACTGCCTCCGTGGGTATCATTCATAAAATAACATAACACTTGTCCTGTGGCAGATCCTTAGCCCACAAACATTCAACTCAATCCCACTTGAGGCATCAGTACATGTATGCTGCAAGTTTCGCGGCTTCAACATTATCACATGCTCGTATATTCTGGTATAATGCTCAACGCTTAACGCCAATAGGCAACAAGGATTTTCTACTGTAGATTTTACGATGAGCTCATCAAAAATGTGTGCGCCAAAAATTTGTTAATTAATTAGTGGTGGCACGGCATGAAATTGAAATTTATAAATTATGCACATTAAATATTTGAGAAGGAAACTGACGGTGGCGGTACAATTGGCAGTGGTATATCATAACGATGGCGCGGTGCTTTTGTTATTGACTCAAAGGCAGGAAGGATGTGAATTTTTCATCAGCATACATCTTATTCCGTTATATATTTTCCCGATGTATGCCTGCGTTTGTTGGTGTGCGTCTAAACGTAATTTGAAGTTCAGTCTGAGGCGATGATAGCGAAGGAGTCCTTTGGCTCAATAAACGCAGCCATGGCAGACACATAAATCAAACAATAAGTACTCCTGAGGAGTTTTCTGTTCCGAAATAGCTTATGGCTTATGGCTTATTGAAAATGAACCTCGGCTTCTACAATACTATTCCATGGGCCAACTTATACTCGATGATTCCTTGTAGTCGCGTATATTTGCATAAAAGCCACGTTAAACTTACAAGTCGAGAGACCTTAGAAGTACGTCCTGTTTTTCACTTCTTAATGATACATCATCCCTCTTAACATGTGAAACTTGTCCTCAATTTCAATGCATCCATACATAAGTTTCTGCAAAATAAAATTGAAATGAAAAAAAAATATAAAACAAACCAAAAGGATCGCTTTCGAATGCACTACGAATGAAACAATACTCCTTGTGGGTGGACAAATCCACCCACACACATTGGAGACGGTCATGTCCAAACCTCAGCAAATGGCATTAATTTGAGAAAGCATAAGGCACACATCCGCCTGCCCTAAGGACATCCATAACTGCTGCCCGGACCGGCCTGTAGATAAAAACTTTTAATCACTGACAGAAATTATTTTACACTCAGGCCCTCCTCACTGAAAGGACCAACATGAAAAGAATGAAACTGTAAGTAAAGTAAAGGTTTTATCGGGATACATGTGCTCACTGGTTGTGTGACACGGGAAGCTAATCTAAGGCAACAACGCGCTACTTTCCTATGACAACACGTCCATTGGCCAGTGATTTAGGAGTTTTCATTTACCCGTCCAGTGGTTCTCCTATGGAGCTCGAGCGTGTCCTTTTATTTCAAATCCGCTTAAGTGTTATGGAAACTGTATGTGACTATATTCCGGCGGCTGGTAGATGTCTGATAATTAAAATGTTTTCCACAAGAAATATATGACAGTATGATAATATTTTGTTGAGTTTAGTATTGTTTTTCATTCGTTTTATCGCGGGGATACACCTTCATATCCTGGTAAAAGAATTAAGATAAACCACATGATTTATATGCCGCCTAACCTGCAGTCTCAATGAGTGTCACCTAATATATGATGCTGATTCAAAGGTGTTATATTTGTCTCTGGTGTAGTTTGTTTTCATTTTATTTGCTGGTTGTTTAATAACAAAGAAGGAAAACTATAATACAAATAGTGTTCTATATAATAAATGCGTTTTCAATCTTCAAGCCTTCTATGTGTTCCCCAAATTTCATGACAAAAATGTTAATTTTATTGTTGCAAATTTACATACAACGTGTCGGTGTCTATAGACAAGTGTTCTAATGTTATACGTGCTGGGCTTTGTGATGATAAATTTCCATGTCAACGGCCATGTCCCAAAAAAAAAAAATGCAGTTTTGGTCTCAGAATTATCCCCGACAGAACCGCCAAAGCCCTTTCCATAGCCGGATTATTGTTGTGTCGGCCATCCTATCAGTAGGGTCATTCGATGAGGAGAGACATCGCACCGAAAAAAAAGAGACGTCGTCCCGATACATCCTACAATGTCCAAGACGCCACATCGGGAAAAAAAAATGAGCAACAATTACCACCAGACGCTGGATCATAAACATCATCGTGCAAATTATCCTGGGAAGACGTCGCATGGAGGACAACAGCGATCAATTACCCAGGTAGACGCTGCATCAAAGCAAGATTATGTCCACTCTCAGGGAGACGCTAATTATTGGATTCCTGCATCTGGCACAATAACAGCATATACTATATATATATATATATATATATATATATATATATATATATATATATATATATATATATATATATATATATATATATATATATATTATTATTTATTGGCCTGTAGGAACCCGGAAGTTCATGACCTCACCGACTCGGCTTCGCCATCGTTCCCTGTCCTGGGCACTCTCCTTCCACGCTTGACCATTCGATCCGACCTCCTCAAGGTCAAACCTAACATTGTCCTCCCATCTCCGTCGCGGCCGTCCTACCGGTCTCTTTCCCGTTGGTCTACCGTCAAGAATTCTATGCACGGTCCTATCGTTCCCCATTCGCGCCACGTGTCCGGCCCATCTTAATCTTCGCGAGTTGATTACTCTCACTATTGTAGGTTTGCGATATAGCTCTTCCAATTCGTGGTTATGGAGTCTCCTCCGTTGTCCTGCCTCCTCGTCATATTTACCTCCAAATATATATATATATATATATATATATATATATATATATATATATATATATATATATATATTTATATGGGGAACGAAGTATTGTACCAAACACGGGCACCAGGTTCAACTCGCCCTCACCGACGTCACTATAAGTTCCACCTCCTAACACCAAAGGAAAAGCATAAACACACGACACCGCAGCGAAGGTTAATGAAACGCACCGTTTTAATGTTCGAATGTTTCTTTATTTTATTGGTATTGATAGTTATTTTAGTTATATTCTGGATACAAGAAAAATTTCTTAAATTGAATGTATTGACTATTTACTTAATCTGACACAACACTACCACAACGTCTCCGGGTATATACGCGTGTCCGCAGCGCTACAGACAGCGGGAGCAAAACGACCGGCTCGGTCGGTGGATGGTAAAGGACTCAGCGATAAACGGCCCGTGCAGAGCTAACTCGCTAATGGGGTGAGTTTTCCCGAGAGAGAAAGTGCTTCTCTCCACTACTACTACTAAGGATACGTTTTACCTACCACAGGAGAGACGTAAAGTCTCTTTTTGTGGAACAGAAAACCAGATCTCGTTATGAAGATCATGATAGTATGGGTGATCGTGAGGATCATAATATTCAACACAGGCGCGAAGGCGAAGGATAAACGAAGCAGGCAGGCGGTAAGGACAAAGAGTCCGTGAAGATCGTTGGTAGTACACATGTATGTGTGTACATGGGTTCTTTCATGGGACAAACCATGAGAACGAACCTAAAACGATGAAAAGGGCATAGGGTGTATCCATGAAATGTGAGCTCGGTAAAGCAAACAAACCGAATCTCCTTGGATGCTAATGGTTTTTGTTTGCTCATGCCGCTGCTGATGAGAAGCAGATCCCGAAATATGAGAAGACAAAGGGAACGTTTGGGTCTTTGTCTGAGATGTGCATTGCGGCTAAATAAATAGGTGGCAATGCAATGTGGAAATGTGCTAATGGGTTTTAGCTAGATTACTGGGAAATTGTGTTTATGGTATCGCTGGTAAGGGTAGGTATTGAATTCCTATATGCATTTGCTTATGCTGTAGGATTTAATTGGTGCCAAGAGACGCGAGATGCGTATATTTGTTTTGGTCCCTTGAGGGTAGGTCACCAGCCAATGTGTATGTATGGTGATTTATGATACATTTGGCGAGGACGGGAAATAGGCGACGCAATGTGTATGATCCCTGTTATGATGGTTACATAGTATGTAAACCAAATCATTTTGTTTTCAGGAATTCGTCTAGGGGGATTTGCCTGGCCGAATAGGTTTTGGGATTCCTGATAAGTTAGGAAAAAATTCTTACAGGGACTTTGTATGCGAAGAGATGTATGAAAGGTAAGGATTCTTTTACAGGGACCCTTAGATTACAAATTTGATCCATTTGATGCGTGACTCATTTACAGGTGTCTAATGCGATTCCATTAGCAAAAACCTATGAAGACTGGGATGAAGTTATGGGGGTTTTTCAGGTAAGCGGGCCGTGGGGTTTGGCGGAACCGCCACATATATATATACATCATCATCATCATCATTAGGCACTACAACCGGGATCCGGTCTTGGCCTTTTTTAGCAAGTCCCGAGGGTTGTTGAATTTTCCATAATAATTTGTTTTTCCGGGCAAGGTTATTAGCCTTGTTCCAATCATATATATATACAGGGTGGCGCAAAATTAATCACCCTATCGGAGGATGTTATAATTTTTGTAAATGGCGTCGTACATCAATCATATTTGTTATTTGTGAACAAGACAGCTGCAGAATGTAAACAGACAAGCAATGGATGGCGTGTGAATTGCTGTCAAGCCATCCTTAAACTCAACAACAAAGAGGACGATTTTGTGTCGAAAATCATCATGAGCGACGAGGTGCATTTCCACTTAAGCGGTTGCGCCAATAAGCAAAATCCTCGTTTCTGGGGCACTGAACATCCGCATGTGATGCGCGAAGAGCCATTACAGCTACTCAAAGCCACTGTATGGCGTGGCGTTCACGCGGGAGGAGTGATTGGGCCGTATTATTTCGAGGACGTCATCGGCAATACGGTCACTGTTACTGGCGAACGCTACAGGGTCATGATAAACGACTTCTTACTGCCGGAATTGGATGAGCAGGGCTTGGTGAACATGTGGTTTCAACAAGATGATGCAACCGCACACTCAGCACGAGCCACAATGGATATTGTGAAGGAAGCGTTTCCTGGTCGCGTAATCTCCCGTTTTGACGATTTGGCATGGCCAGCAAGATCCACCTATTTAACCACCCCAGACTTCTTTCTTTGGGGCTACTTGAAGTCGCGGGTTATGCCAACAAGCTTCAGACAATCGTAGCCCTTAAGGAGAATATTCGACAGGAATGCGAACAGTTACCACCGGAAATCTTCCCGACAGTCATGGAAAATGAGATAAAACGGGTACAAATGTGTATCAACACTGGCGGCAGCCACTTGACGGATATCATCAATTGTAAAGGTCCAAATAAAGATTTCCATCACTCAAAATCATTTTTTTTATTTACTAAAAAAGTAATTCAAAAACGAAATTGGATGATGAATTTTGCGCCACCCTATATATATACATATATATATATATATATATATATATATATATCGTCATCATCGGCACTACAACCGGGATCCGGTCTTGGCCTTATTTAGTAAGTCTCTCCACCGGTATCCCGTCCTTATCCGAGACTTGCTTAACTATCCATAATAATTTGTTTTTCCGAGCAAGGTTATTAGCCTTGCACCAACCTTTCTCAGGATGTCGCTGCATGCATTGGTTCACTACTTGGTGGGTGTCACGTAGAGACTGCATCTCAACTTGGATTGAACAGGCACAAGGATCGTCCTGGCCTTCCCCGGGTTGAAAGCACAGACTGTACTCTGTATGCTCGCTCCCAGCCCCCGATATATATATATATATATATATATATATATATATATATATATATATATATATATATATATATATATCATCGGCACTACAACCAGGAACCGGTCTTGGCCTTATTTAGCAAGTCCTGAGGTTTCTTAAATTTTCCATAATGATTTGTTTTTTCCGGGCAAGGTCATTAGTCTTGCGCCAGGGGCTCCCCGACGGGGAATCGAATCCCGGTCTCCCGCGTGACAGGCGGGTATACTAACCACTATACTATCGAGGAGCCATATATATATATATATATATATATATATATATATATATATATATATATATATATATATATATATATATATATATATATATATACCACGTTTTTCCCGGTTTCTTTGGTAATCAAAATACGTAAACTTCTAAACTTTTTTTTTTAATCAAAATATTGGCCATTGGCTTCTTCACATTTCGCCCATCTTTCAGGTAATTTATGAATAGCTTGCCAGAAAAACTAGTTGTCTTTCGCGACAAACCATTTGTCGAGCCATTTTCCAACTTCCTCAAAATCGCTGAAGTGTTGCTCTGCGAGCGTGTGCCCCATTGAAGCGACAAGGTGATAGTCAGATGGCACCAAGTCTGGGGAATACGGCGGGTGCAGAAGGATGTCCCATCCAAGCGATTTCAAGGTGTCTTCCACTAGTTTTGCTGTGTAAGACGGCACGTTGTCGTGTAACAAAACAACGTTGCCATCTCTTCTGGCCCATTCCGATCGTCTTTCGATTAATGCGTGGTTTAAATTAAGTATTTGTTGCCGATAGCGTTGTGTATTAACGGTTTCGCCGAGCTTCAAGAGTTCATAATACACATAACTGCTCTGGTCCCACCAGAGGCAGAGCATGGTCTTCTTGCCGAAGCGATTTGGCCTTGGTGTTGAAGGACCGGCGAACCAGGGGAAAGACACGATTTTTTCCGCTTCGGGTTTTCAAAATAAATTCATTTTTCGTCACCCGTCACAATTCGATGCAAAATGATTTCATTTCGTAGCGTTGAAGCCGCATTTCACGAGTGACTTTGCGCTTATCCATTTGGCCTTCATTCAAATCGCATGGCACACATTTATCGAGTTTATTAATTTTCCCCATTGCTCGTAAACGTCTGCTGTTTGTTTCTTGTGACACATGTAATGCTTCTGCTAATTGCAGTTGAGTTTGAGTTGGGTCATCAGCCAATGACTCCTGCAATTGCTCGTCTTCACATTTTTGTGGTCTAACAGAGCGCTCACTGTCTGTCACATTGAAATCACCACTTTTAAATTGTCGAAACCATGTCTCACATGTTCTAATTGATGGAGCGTGTTCACCATATGTTTCTACCAGCCAATTACGTCTTTCAACAGCCTTTTTCTTTTGATTAAATAAGAAAAGCAATACGTGCCGCAAATGTTCTTTTTCTGGCACAGAACTCGACATGAGCACTTAACGATAAAACAAAGACGCTAGTTTTTGGCGGACTCAACTTGTGTGTGTTTGTAGCTAAATCTCAGACAAAAAAATGACGTATGTGTCAAATTAATAAGATGCGTACTTTTCGCTGGCGCCATCTCATAGTTAAACCGGAAAAATGGTATATATATGGTGGTTACATTTTAAGGGCCGATGTTGATTTTGAATAAAACACAAATTATTTAGGAAATTATTGTCATTTCTTTTTATTATGATAATATTGTTATGGTTCTATTATGCATGGAACAAAATATCGGCTAAATGGCCGCCGCGACCCCGGCGGCACACCTCCATCCGATGGTCTAAATTTTCGATGACGCTGAGGCATAATTGAGGTTCTATGCCGTTAATGTGCCGAATTATCTCATCCTTTAGCTCTTGAATTGTTGCTGGCTAATCGACGTACACCTTTTCTTTCAAATAACCCTAAAGAAAGAAGTCCAACGGTGTCAAATCACATGATCTTGGCGGCCAATTGACATCGCCATCACGTGAGATAACACGGCCATTGAATTTGTCGCGCAAAAGAGCCATTGTCACGTTAGCGGTGTGGCAAGTGGCATCGTCCTGTTGAAACCACATATCGTCCGCATCCATATCTTCCAATTCTGGCCATAAAAAGTTCGTTATCATCTCACGATAGCGAACACCATTCACAGTAACTGCCTCACCGGCCTCATTTTGGAAAAAATACGGCCCGATGATGCCGTCAGCCCATAAACCGCACCAAACAGTCACTCTTTGTGGGTGCATTGGATTTTTTTCACTCTTGGATTATCATTCGCCCAAATGCGGCAATTCTGCTTATTGACGAATCCACTAAGGTGAAAATGTGCCTCATCACTGAAGATGATTTTCTTCGAAAATTGATCATCCGCTGTTGCCATTTCTTGCCACCATTCTGACCATTGACGACGCTTGAAATTCAAATTGAGTTAGTCTGAAATTGAGAAATGTCAAATGAAATGCAGAAAAAAACTTGACATTTAGGTGTGGTTCACATTCAACATCGGCCCTTAAAATTTAACCACCCTTTATATATATACATATATATATATATATATATATATATGTGTGTGTATATATATATATATGTATATGTATATGGCTCCTCGATAGTATAGTGGTAAGCATATCCGCCTGTCATGCGGGAGACCGGGGTTCGATTCCCCGCCGGGGAGACTCTGGCGCAAGACTAATGACCTTGCCCGGAAAAAACAAATCATTATGGAAAATTTAACAAGCCTCAGGACTTGCTGAATAAGGCCAAGACTGGTTCCCGGTTGTAGTGCCGATTATGATGATAATGTTAAGTGTCAGAGCACAGTGCGAACATGCACATGGAAGGCGCATGGCGGAGCTTTGCCCCGTATATATATTAAAAACGAGGATTATCCCTTACAAATCGATGACAAGGTTTTAAAAAACTGGATTTATTTTCAATTGATAAGATGGAACTAACCTCAAGCTACAGTTGCTGTTAGTTTGACACTGGCGGACCAGTGCTTCGTTCACGAATATTACCTCGGAGACTTGCTTGGAGATTCTTGACGTAATTCCAAGGAATTCAGTTCATTTGCATTCCACAACGCGATCTGATCATCTCTCAAAGCATTTCAGTTGGAAACTGGGTGTCTGAAGACAATCAAATCTCGATTTGCTTACAAAACATTGCATTTTTGAAAAACACCGTCATCCTTCGAGGGCTTTTCGCTAAAAATTCGACACCTGACTTAGCAGCGTGTGGCTTCTGGCTGTTCTCTAAATTCCGAAGATCCCTTCGGTGACCCCGCTTCGACACGATTGAGAAGATAAAAGCCGATTCGTTGTGTGCTTTGAAGGTCACTCCTGAAATTGAGTTTGAGGGTGGAAAACTCTTTAGACGCCACAAAATGAGTATTTTTTTCAGTGTTTTTATAGGTGATGAAATAATCGTATGTGGCGGTTCCGCTAAACCACACGGTTCGCTTTCCTGAAAATCCCCCATAACTTCCACCCAATATCACAATTTCACTAATGCAATCGCATTAGCATCTTAAATGCTCCACGCATTAAAGAGATGAAATCATTAACCTAAAAGTCCCTGTAAAAGAAAAACTTACGTTTTATGCATCCCTTCGCCTACAATTCCCCGTAAGATTTCTTGCTCAACTTATCAGGAATTCCAAACCAATTTGGCACCTGCTGTGCCAGGCAGATTCCCCTTAACGAATTTCTAATAACAAAGGATTTGGATTACATACTATGTAACCTTCACCAGGGACCATAAACATTGCGCTGTCTATTTTTCAGCTTCCCCATGTGTATGATAAATCTCTTAACGTACATGTAGCGGTTCCGCCAAACCCTACGGTCTACTTACCTGAAAAACCCCCATAACTACTACCCTACGCCCTTAAGTTTGCTAATGCAACAGTATTAGTACCTAAAAATGCTGCACACATTTAAGAAATCAAATCTATGATCTTTAAGTCCCCGTAAAGAAAACTTACCTTCATGCATTCTCTTCGCATACCACTGCTCCTTAAGATTTCTTTATTAGCTTACCAGGAATTTCCAATCAATTTCGACATCTACGTCGCCAGTCAAATTTCCTTAGATGAATTCCTGTAAACAAAATAATTCGGATTGCATTCAATGTAACCGTCATGACAGGGACCATAAATATTGCGCCGTCTATTTTCCCAGCCGCGTCATGTACCTTTTCATATACATTGCCTGGCAACCTTTTTTGTTTGTCTTATCAATAAACAACCCATGCAGCTGCATATAATTAGCGCAATAGACGCTGAAACCAAATTCTCCAGCATTTCCTAATGCAAATATGAACCCGGTTTCTACTGCAGCCAGAGATGCCATAAACATCCAATTTGCTTTTAGCACCTTTTTTCTCCCAACGTCGATAATAGCGACGAGGCATCGTGTAAACAATGACCCGCATTACCACCGGCGCATTTGGTCATTTTCTTCCTTTTGTCTTTGCCGCCTGCCTGTTTCGTTGTTCCACTGCACGTGTGAATAGCATCGATCTGAACGATCACCACACATACTACCATGACCTTTATCACAAGATCTGGTTTCCTATACCACCAAGAGAGACTTTACGTGTCTCTGGTGTTAGGTAAAAACGATATCCTTATCGGAGAGGATATCGGTTGAGTCGTTTTCCAACCTTCAAGGCGGTCGGGTCATCGCAATCCACCGTACCGGCGCCGGTACGGTGTGGTTTCTAAGAGTCGTGTCGAAGTGCTTAATCCATATTAAAATTAATTAAAACTAAGTCCGCACCGTGCGTGCTTTAATTACCGATAAAATAAAAGTTATAAATTACAGACGACAAGCCGCAAGTGTTTTCATTTGGTTTTATCTCTGGTGGACGGTATGCTGAGACGGTGTACTTGTTTTGTTTCTTTTGGTGGACAGTGCATTTGACTTTCTTTCCCGCGGAACCTCAGTGACATTTTGCTGCATCGTACTTTTCATTTCTGGGCGTCTGTTGTTGTCAGTGTGTTTGGTGATTGTGATTGTTATTTTCGGCGGACTTCTTGACAATCGTGAAATTTTATCGGTGGAACAACTATGATGGAGGAAGAAGGGAATCTCGTGCCCTTGTTAGGTACATACTTCTTCCCCACATTGGTGACCCCGAAGGTCAGAACACCGCGACCTTCGAACATTCGCGTTTTGTTAATGGTGAATAGTGTTTTTTTGATTCCTCTTGTGTCGAACGTTTCTGGGTGACAATTTCCGGCGAACAATTTCCAGCTGTACACGAAGTAGTGGGTGGATGGTAGAATCAGCGTCCATGCCGACGCACAGACCATTCATACCCTACATACACATTGGCTGGCGACCTACACCCAAGAAACCAAAGCAAATATACGCCTCTCGCGTGTCTTGGCACCAATCAACCCTACAGCATAAGCAAATGCAAATAGGAATTCAATACCCTACCATTACCAGTGATGCCATAAACACCATTTCCCGGAAATCTAGCTAAAACCCATTAGCACATTTCCACATTCCATTGCCGCCTATTTATTTAGCCGCAATGCACATCTCAGACAAAGACCCAAACGTTCCCTTTGTCTTTTCATATATGGGGATCTGCTTCTCATCAGCAGCGGCAAGGGCAAACAGAAAACCAATTATCATCCAAAGAGATTCGATTTGTTTGCTTTACCGAAGTCGCATCTAATGAATGCACATTTTCCCTTTCTTCGTTTCAGATTCGTTCTCATGGCCTTGTGTATGAAAAAACCAATGTGATCTTCACTCACACATACACATACATTGCCAAGTCTTTCTACCTTGCTTTCACCACGAGAGAAACACTTTCTCTCTCGGGAAAACTCACCCCATGAGCGAGTCGGCTCAGCACGAGCCGTTTATCGCAGAGTCTATTTCCATCAGCCGACCATCACGGTCGTTGCCGCTCCCGCTCCTCATCGCGCGCCGAGGACGCGAAAATTCCCGGAGTCGAGTTGGTAGTTAAGTAAAAATTTATAAAGATCAATTTAATGTGTAGATAATAGGTTTTAAGTGCAGTATAAAAACACTCACATGTTTTTGATGGATAAAAATACGTGGAAACATCCAAACAAAGTAAAGTAATCATTTAATAAACAATCAACAGTCTATCTGGTGGACAGTGTTTTTCTTTACTCCCGGTTGTGGACAAACGTGGCGACGTTTCGTTCTTCTCTCGGTTCGTTTTAGCCGAACTTATTATGATGGAGGAGGAAGATGAACGGAGTGCCCATGCCTGGCACAATACTTCCTCCCCACAGTATCATTTTGGACTTTGTCATCATCATTTTATTTAAACTTTCAGGAGTACAAAAACAACTTTTTTTCAAAATGGTGGCTCAGCAAAATTTGTCTTCAGGCAACTCTGGCACGAGGTCCAAAAGTACTACACTTGTCACTCTTTTTCTATTGATCTGAAACAAAAAAATGATATTACTTTCTATTTCTGACATATGCATGGGAAGGATAAATCTATAAAATGATAAAAAGGTATAAAATTGAAAACTAAATACGCTCTTTAATAAAATGTTTAAATTTTGTACTATTTTTTCGACAATTCTCATCCCAAAAAAGTAGTTCATTTATATGAAATCCTTAAAACTTTAGGTACATCCTCCCGATAGTGATGTAGATAAAAGTCTCACAAAGTTATAGCCAAATCGATCAATTACTTTTTTAGTTGCAGCACGAGAAGTTGTTGAAAATACGGTTTAGAGATAATCGCGCCCCAACTTCCAGTACGATAAAACGATTAGTTTTTGTGACTAACCGATCAACCAGCGACCCCGGGTGCATATGTGGGTATGTTTTGCTAGGGGTGTCGGCACGGACGCAGGCTGAACAGAACACCACTGATTGTTCACTAAGAAATGTCCTGACTTGTTGCGACGCACACTGTTCTTCCCCAAGGTTCATCCAAATCGTACACCACAGGAGTAAAATAAAACGCAGGAGCTTTGTTTTATCTATTTAACTTTCCTATATTTAATTATTTATCCGGTCTTGCACTTAAGTCTAATACAACTTATAGTTTTAAGGCAAGAGTCAATTGGGATCAACGTTAGTGGGATACACTTGTTTAAGGGAACTAATTAAATTATATTACTTTTACGCTGGTTATACACGGCACGGCAAAAGACGCACACCAACAGAAATGATCCAGTAAAGAAGGAACTCTCGGCGATTCTCCGCGGGGATTCGTAAACGAAGGTGCGCACCCTTCAATGAATAAAAACAGACTCCACGATGCAATCCACATCCGTCAGATTCAACGGTGGTGGATCACATCGCTATGGGAGGAGCGAACAGGCTCAACTTGGCGACAGCCAATGGTGATCGAGAAAAGGGTTCAATGGGAGGATTTCCCAAATGCTGCATAGGGACGCGTACAATGCCCCTTTTGCCTGCAATACAGACAACGATCGGCCGACACCTGATCAAACAAATGTACGAGCATCAGGGGCTGCAGGCAATGTGGTCATAAATCATTGATGATCCACGCCTGAGAACGAAATAGGTTTTTGCTCCAAAGTAAACAAAAACGCTATTTCAAGGGTCAAATGATGAGATGTACAACGTTCATGGTCTGCCGATGTTGCATGGGATCGTCATGGTATTTATCTATGAGTTCAAGGGAAATACCGTTGTAGGCGATACATACTGGTGATGCTAGTTCAACCGGAGATTTGGGTTATGTTTGCTTTAGCCGTATGGCTCTGGAGCGCAAGGAGGGAAATTATTCGTGGACTTTAAGTCAACAGAAACCTCAGCGACGGTGGCTATATGGTTAAGTTAATGTGCTGGTGCATGGGTATGGTGGTGAGGGATTTGACCTGCAGATGTGCAAGCAAACGTCTCACCCAGGCGAACCATGGACCAGCGGTTAGTAAACAAAACAAACGCAGTGAGGTACTGTTTTTTGCTATGATTTGGTGGTGGGTCTGTGGGGAGGAAGTATGTACCAGCATGGGTACTCTGTTCACTTCCATCCCCATCATCTATTGTTCTCGCGCTAAGGAAAGTGACACTAAACAAAACCTCTCGAGGCAGGAAACAAGTTCAAAATTCAGAGTGGACACAGCACAGGAACAATGAAACAAACACTGGTGTAGTTTTTATTTAGACATCGGGTTTTTATTTTCCGTAGGTAAACGTTAATATTAAATTTATATGCACTCAATACCGACTCGCGGAGACTACGACACAAACGATTATTTTTCATTATCGCTTCCCTGTGCGCACCAGGGTAGCGATGGAGCCGCGACCTGCTCGGGTCGAAGGATGGTAAAAGACTCCTCGATATTTTGCTCGTTCAGAGCTCACTCGCACATCGTGGTCATGATGGTATATGTGAGTGAAGATCACATTGTTTTATTTTTCATAAACAAGGCCATAGGAATAATCCTGAAACTCAAGGACGGGGCATAATGGGCATCCAGGAGATGCGTGTTTGTTGAAACAAACGAATCGCATCTCGTCGGATGCTAATGGCTTTGTATTTGTTTATGTATCTAGTTCGTAAGGGACAAGATTCAGCGAATCAAAGGACAGGGGAAATATGACCTAATGCATAGTTCGGTAATGAGGGTCGGCTAGATAAATAGCAGCCGCTCATTAAATAGAAAATGTGATTCGGATACCTAAACGATGTGAATTGTTTATGGTATGCATTGCAGCTGTTACGATAGCCGCAATGCCGATGCACATGGTGCTAATAGATTTAAGACGCGAGATGCGTACTTGCTTTGGTTTGCAAATTGTGCGAGCCAGAGAATTTTATTGCTGGAAGAAAAACGTCGCCAGCTAAATGTATACATAAGGAAGTTTATCGTATACATGAATGTAGCTGGGAATAGGCGACGCAATGCTAATTATCCCTGGCTGGAATGGTTACATGATATGTGAACCGAGGGTTTTTCTTTTCAGGAAATTTATGATGAGGAAATTAAGAACTCTTACAGGGGATTTGTAAGCGAAGGAATGCTTGAAAAGGTAAGAATTCTTTTGCAGGTACTTTTGGGTTATAATAATTGGGTCTGTTTGATGCGTGAAGCATTTAAGATGCTAATGCGAATTGCATTAGCGAAAGCTGGTGCAGACCCGGGTTGTGGTTATGGGAGTTTTTTCAGGAAGGCGAGCCGTGGGATCTGGCGGAACCGCCACAGGTCATCATAGGGTATGGCATGGGTAAGATTGCCTAAACAATGATCATATCCAGCCCAAATTCCATGATCGGTTGATAGCCGATAACGGGGAATTGTCGCAACTGTCGCGGACCTAAGGGTATAGGCGTGATATACAATTGTGAACTATCGACTACAGCTGTGTCAACAGATACGCTGGCCAGCGTGTATATATTGATTATAATTGCTGACAAGCTGAGCCGATAGGGTGGTATTGAATGGTTCAAGTATCATGAACTAGAACAGTTCGCCAATATGCAAGCCAGGTTGCCTTCAGGTGGGAGATGCTGCAGGGGAGCTTACGCTGCCCCGTTGCAGGTAAGTAGAAAGACTTGCTTGGGAAGTGGGAGACAGGTGAAAGGGAACGGGTGGTTCTTAGGAAATGGCTTAAAGAACCCTCACACATATAAAAGACCTTTTATATAGATAATGTGTGGATATTTCCGGTTTTAATACATTTAATACTCTGCCGAAACTAATAGGAAAAAGAATTATACAAAGGTACTGTGAAAGAAAGGTTCCTCCACCCCAAGGGCTTTGGCTACCTGACTCGCTAGTTTACAATATGCGGGCCCCTGCGCGCTCGACTATATGTCTGTTGGGTTGTGGAGGAGGCGGCGTAGTAGATGTGCCTTGCCTCTTTATAGGACATTCCCCGATGTTTCTATCTCCTGACGGAAGTCCTTTTCATAGTCAACATTGAAGGTTTTGTGAATGTATGAGGATAGGCGAATCATCGCGTTTGTGCAATTTAATCCATTCTCATTGCTGACCAATGCGTGTTTCCAACGGCTCATACATCCAGTCAGTTTCTCTTAGGTAGTTAATTTTCTTATGCAGATTCTGCGAGCGCTTCAGGTGATTTTCGGTAGTTGAAATCTTGTACCCACATTCAGTGGGAAAGAGGTATTTGTGTCGTGCAAATGTTTTTTCACTGTGTGTTTCGTTCCCATTTTTGTGGAGCTGCGGAGTGTTCCGATGTACTTGGTGCGTCGGATGAATTTATATCATTTGACATCACTGGCACTTGGTTGGTTAATTATGCAGATACATCACTGTAAAAACTACGAAAATCCCGAAGCCAAGTTAACCTGAGAAACTGTAATCAAATGTGGAGGACACTGTAATTTCAAACGATAGGAAAAGCCGGATCAAAAGTCAAACATCCCCAAAGACGAAAAGGCAACTTTATTTTGTTAAGAAGTGCTTTTTGTATTTTCCGTAACTCGGTTTTATAATCGTATTGTGCGCAGCCAGGGGCTCGGCCTCTGGAATCTTACTAATCACGAAATAGAAAATTACTGCCCTTTTATAGTTTTTTTAGTTGAAAATTGTCAACTATTTTATTGTCAAAATTCCAAGAAGCACACATAAGACTTTGTGCGCTTCAATTGGAGTTGTGTTCTGGGAATTTGTTAGAGGTTTGGTTGAATAGGTTCTGGGAAGGGGAATCATGAAATGCGTTTTAAATTAAGGATTTCATGATGTCAGGATTTTGGGAATTGAGTCAATGTACGACGAATTAACTTTCGGTTTAATTCGTTGTTCATGTGACTCAATATGGAATTTGGATGTATTATGTATTAATGGGAAGTATTGGGGATTTGGATGGGATTATTTGATAATATTGGGGATTTGGATAGGAGTAGCGATTTAGGATCGCTACAGGTCCGATAACTCCGTAAATATTTAATATTTTGATTTTTTCTCTCTCTCTTAAATACCCTCAATATTACTTTCGAAATATGAAAAAAGAATAGATTTTTTGAAATCTGTAAAGGGGTTTCCCCCCTTAACAAGTGCTATGCAGATTGAAAAGATCAGAGTCATTAGTTAGTGGTATTGGAAAGAAATTCCTTTGACGTTTATTTGGAAGTATTAATAATAATTTGAAATCCTGTTCAAATATGTATGTGTTCACAGTGTTATATTCGTATTGTATATAACGTCACGTAGCTAAAACTTCGATGCATTTGCACCCTTTCCATGGCAATATATTTACTTATAAATACTACCGTAAAAGTCCATCAGGCAGGTCTCTTAAAATGTTTGACTAGTTCTTCGAAACGAAAGGAATGAGTCCCATATTGACAATGATTTTCCAAGTTCCAGTCACATACTTTAACTTGAAGATCCTTTCGTCCAATATGCAGTTTTTTTTATTTGTTTTCCCTCTACAAAATTCACCTCGTCTTCTTCTCAAAAATGTTTTTCTTCCATCAATTTTCTTTCGAAGGATAGATGTATTCTCTCAACTTGGAACCAACAAACCGCCATCATGAATAATTAATATTTTTCCAAGGAGGTGATGGGTCAGGTGATTGAAATGAAAACAAAACGTCAAGCGCCTTACGGGCATCGTTTGTTAGATGCAAACTTTTAATGGCGCTGCTAAAAGCACTTAAAAAAAGGTCCTGTGTGTATTTTGTGTTGGCACAGCCGGGGGAAAGGTCTGGGACCCAATTAAATTAATTTGATGACCGATGAACTTTAATCCAGTTGTAAAACGATGGCCATCAGATCTCATTTGAGGGACCAGTTTGGACGGATTTTGCCAGATTTCTTTGGTTAGTTGGTATGTGAAAAGGACAACACGGAGTCAGGGTTAATTTTTCGAATTCAAAATAAAGTCGGAATGGGAGGGCAACAAAAAGGCTGGTTGCATTTGAAAGTATCGAAATAAGTTTATGGTTTTAATAGGAGAACGACTTTTGGACTTCGGCAAGTTGAATCATTAGGAAAGGAATGAAATTCGGAAGTCATTTGTTTTGTCTTGTTAGTTTTAGCTGGACTTAGAATCGCGTTCCGGTGTTAAGACCTAGTAGATCTCCGAGCCGATGTCATCCAGTATGGCACCCCAATAGTTTGTCGGTTCTGATCAACGCTATCCTATCTTGCTCTTTGTCGTTAAACAATAAATAACACTAAAAATGACTATCCGAACTAGTTAAGAGGTTGGTGTAGACTGGATGTCGGTTTTCCTTTTCTGTGTTGTGGCTTATATAATAATTCCAGCCCTAGTTGGCCAAATGATTGTCTTTCTAATTCAAAACACAAAGCATTTAAAAGTACATTCATTACATGAACCGTAATCTGACAGATTTCTCTTAAATTAATTCTCAAGCGGATTAAAAACTCCATGACTTGAACCTACTTAACTTTAGTTTTTTTTTTACATTTCTGTATTTATTGACCATAAATGATTTGTTACAATAAGTAATACAGATAACTTATAATTAGCTTAGCTTTAATCGTTTACACATACTTGCTAGTACATTTTTCAAACATTATTATAAAGTTACATATTTCATGGGTGGACAAGATAGGATTAGGTGGGGCTTCCTGGAAAAGGTCAGAAAACCAGGATATAATTATTTACTTAACCTATAACTAATTTGCTTAACTTAACTTAACTTAGCTTAGCCTAGCTTATCTAATTATTAAATCTATTATTATTACAATAAGTTAGAGTAGGGTGGGGCGGGAGGTATAGTGGTTGATGGGTGGAATTTGGGTTAGGGTGGGTACTATGAGTCGGGGATATGGGTTGGGGGAACACTTTCCGATTGGTCGTTGAAACGCAAGATATTAGAGAAGAGTTGTATATTACAATATTTAAACTGGTGAGGTGAGAGTTCAGTATTGTGGTATACAATCTCATTGGAGTTGTTGACCAACCTGCCAGAGGTGAAGAGGGTTCTGGTGTGGAGACAGTTCGGGTAGGCAGTTCGGTTGTCTGACGGAGTCGATGTGAGCGCATTTATTATCGGGTTGGGATTATTGGGAAGATTTTCGATAAATTTGATGGACAGTTCGAGGAAGCGTCGATCTATACGTTCAATATTAGCGGCATAGTAGAGCGAATAGAGTTGTAATATTTGTGGGAGTTAGGATGTCGGTTGAGGCCAGTAATAAGTCTGAAGCATTTCCTTTCGAAAATGCGTAGCTTCTCCATTTGGGCGGGTGTGATATGGTACCATATCGGGCATGCGTATGTGAGAGTGGGTCTGATTATTTGTTTGTAGATAATTGATTTGACTTTGGGAGAGAGACCATTCGGTTTGTACATGACTTTTCTGCAGAGGTTCAGTTGGGTTGTTGCTTTACGAATCGTATTTTTAATGTGGGCGGAGAATGACAGATTGTTGGTAAAGGTTATACCTAGATACTTTAAGGTTTTGGAGGGTTTAATTATATTGTTATTTATTTTAATTCTGATTTTATTATGGCAGCGAATAGTGTTGTTTCTACAACTCGCGTTTCTGCCTTTAAAAACTATGAGCTGAGTTTTGGTTGGATTTAGTTGAATTCTCCACTTGGTAAAGTAGGCTGACAGGATTGGGAGATATCTGTTAATACAGTTTCTTGCCTCCTTGACAAGCTTGTTGCTTGACTAAATTAAGGTGTCGTCGGCATTGTTGAGCATTCTTGTATTGGGTAACAGTGGCTGCGGTGCGTCTGATGTATAAAGAAGGTATAGTAGTGGGCCGAGGATGGATCCTAGAGGAACTCCTGCGGTTATGCTATAAGGTGTCGAGAGAGTTGAGTTTATTTTCACCATGAACTTTCTATCAGAGAGGTAAGAAGCGAGAAGTTTTGTGGAGTGGATGTTTAATCCATACATTGAATGAAGTTTGTATAACAGTCCTGCGATCCAGACACAGTCGAATGCTTTAGCTATGTCTAGGGAGACACATACCGTTGGGGATTGGTTTTGGAGGTGGGTCGTCACATCATGTGTCAGTTTTAAGAGAGCATGACAAGTGGAGTGTTGTGAGCGGAAGCCAAATTGAGAGTTCTGAATGAGGGAGTTATCCCTGGCAAATGAGAGAAGATTTTTGTAGATTTTACATTCAAGAATCTTGCTAAGCGAGTTTAGCTGCGATATCGGACGGAAGTTATCCGGGTACTTGGAGGGCCCAGATTTGCTAATAGGGACGATCACCGCTGTTTTCCAACTTTTAGGGAAATGTGAAGCGTTTATTATGTGGTTGAGAAGAACGAGAATCGGGAGCAAGTTGCCTGGGTGGAGTCTTTTGAATAGGAGGTTAGGGATTCCATCTAGGCCAGTCGATTTTTTATTGTTACGTGAAGTAATGATTTCGGATAGTTCTTCAAGGCTTAGGAATGTGTCGATTCCTACGGGGTGTAATGCTTTATTGGTTTCGGTGAATTCACTCCCACAAATATTACAACTCTATTCGCTCTACTATGCCGCTAATATTGAACGTATAGATCGACGCTTCCTCGAACTGTCCATCAAATTTATCGAAAATCTTCCCAATAATCCCAACCCGATAATAAATGCGCTCACGTCGACTCCGTCAGACAACCGAACTGCCTACCCGAACTGTCTCCACACCAGAACCCTCTTCACCTCTGGCAGGTTGGTCAACAACTCCAATGAGATTGTATACCACAATACTGAACTCTCACCTCACCAGTTTAAATATTGTAATATACAACTCTTCTCTAATATCTTGCGTTTCAACGACCAATCGGAAAGTGTTCCCCCAACCCATATCGCCGACTCATAGTACCCACCCTAACCCAAATTCCACCCATCAACCACTATACCTCCCGCCCCACCCTACTCTAACTTATTGTAATAATAATAGATTTAATAATTAGATAAGCTAGGCTAAGCTAAGTTAAGTTAAGTTAAGCAAATTAGTTATAGGTTAAGTAAATAATTATATCCTGGTTTTCTGACCTTTTCCAGGAAGCCCCACCTACTCCTATCTTGTCCACCCATGAAATATATAACTTTATAATAATGTTTGAAAAATGTACTAGCAAGTATATGTAAACGATTAAAGCTAAGATAATTATAAGTTATCTGTATTACTTATTGTAACAAATCATTTATGGTCAATAAATACAGAAATGTAAAAAAAAAAAAAAAAAAAAATAAAGTTGTATCCTAAATCTCTTAAGTACTAGTTGTAAAATATACCATAAATGTAATTATCTACCAAATAAAAATTGAATTGAATTGAAGCAGTTGTATTTTGAATTGAAGATTCGAAGGGTTATTAAAGATAAGTCTCGTTGCTGAGTTCCATCGTTGATGTTCAATTTGTTGGGCTTCAGCGCCGTTCACATTTCGAACAGGATTTATAAGTTCACGATTCACTACTTTTGCTGAGTTGGAATACACTTACATTGGTCCTTCGAGCCGCCCACAAAAGGGAATTTTGGAGTACCCTTAAATGCCAGAGCGCAGTGTGGGCGGAACTATCGTCAATGAATATTACAAAATATCTTGCTCCATCCAGAGACTCCGTCCTAACTAGACCAACAACCTCTGAATGGATAATTTTTGTATTTCGAAACACGAAACTCGATCTTTCGCGAAGGAGGTAGAAGTCATTTTTCCTTATACTGTTGGTATAAGTAATTTTCCTAAGAGATAGTTAACCTCTATAAAGACAGTCATTTTATAACGATACAAGAAAAAGAAAAATATACTTAGAAAAAAAAACGAAAATTTCGTTTTGAATCCAATATATAAAAAAAGGGATTTCCTCCAAATCATTTAAAGTCACGAAGAAGGATCTGGGGGATCTCCAAAGGCACGCACGGGGAAGGTAAGTCCATAATCGATCACACTCTCTAAAGGTTTCAAACAATTTTTTTCAGGTTGTCTTCTGTTATAAACGTCACTCGTTTTTTATACATTTCCAAAAAACGATTCCATGACCCTTTAAATGTAACAAGTCCACCCAAAAATTCACAAGAAAAAGAAACGTCTGCCAACCGAATAGGAATCCCCATCGAACTCACAAAATTACTTAAGTATCGCATAACCCAAGACGGAATACAAAAAAAATAACAAATCCATACACGATATTTAGAAATGGCCAAGTGGGGTGAAGAGGGCAACAAAAGGGCAATGGAACACCAAAACCAATAAGTAAACATCCACCTTGTTTACTCATATCGCTGAGTCAAGGAAGCCCCAATACAAATCGATGGCTTCAATAACTTTGTATGTTCATGGTGGCGTCTTGTCTCAATGCGTAGACTCCCTCTGTTTACCGCCCGCCTCCAACGACAGGCCGCCAAATCGCTAAAGGAGGAAACTAAACTTTCTCTGCTGTTTGCCCAAAGTCTTTAGCCATAATAGATGACCTCATAAAAAAATCCTAACGTTGGAGTAGGAAGAAAGTTTGATTTTTTATTGTCAAAACATAAAAAGCCAAATCGCAAACACACTTAAGACGATGCAGCAGCGCCAGGACCAGACTGGGATGGCAGGGGAGATCGAATCAAGGACCATGGGTGGAGTCGAATAGAGAATATCCCGAATGTCAATAGGACGTCAGAACAAAAAAACATTTACACACTCAACGACCGCATAAAACTTAAGACATTCAATAAGGAGACCGTTCGACCTTTTATCCTTTTAGTAGTATTCCTTTGTACAAGCACACTTGGGTATCGTTGTGCTCGCATTGTTATCGGACGCGTTTGAGGGTTGGGGTTTACCAGCCGCAAGGCCACCGATATGAGTGATTCTGACGCAGTCATTTCATGAGATTTATTCCCGCGGATTCCAAGATAGGTTTTATATAATTAAAGTTCCTCTCGGGTTAATTGTCCTTTACGTCGAAGGTAGCGTGTCCCTTGTTCTTCCTCGGGCGTATAATCACAGACCCTCTTCAATGGACCATTGAAAGCGGCTGTTGCAACTCAGCTCATTGTTTACACATGTTCAGAGTATCCAAATAAATGGAGCTCCTGGGGGGTGATACTGGCGATTTGTGTAACTTACTCATATCTGGAACAATGTAAATATGGAAAAATTAGTTGTTGACGTTGTTGCAGTTTTTTTTTGTTCTTCTTCTTTTCCTTCCTGGACGATACCCGCATTTGCACGATTCGTTAAACAAGGGACATGTTCTATAAACCGTTTCCAAATCGGTGAGAGAACTTTCGTTGATTGAAATGATGAAATGAGAGGCGAAAGGACGCTATGTGTATTTTTCAATTTGAAAATCGTTCCGTGGATAGGGAACTCCGGTCGATTTTCAAAGGATCCAACTCATAAGTCCATGAAAACGAGCAATGGGTATTCACACATGTGCCCGGTAATGTTCAGGAGATATGTTTATTCGATTTAAACAAAACACCTCTGTATTCTTGCTGCTGCTGAATTTGCCAAAACAAAAAAGCAGAACTCTCAGCAAAGTTGAAAAAATAAGACTGCTTGTGACAAGAACTTCAAACGATACGGAAAACTGTTGATAAACCCGGGGAACCCACCGAATCACAGGGATGCTGTTGAAAATTATAGGATATTTGCGCCAATGACAAGCTGTACCCGCAAGAGGGACCAATTTCAATCGATACAAGTGAAATTAGACAAGAATTTTGTTACAATTAGTGTCATGTCTTAAAATAAATTATCACATCTTGCCATCATTTGGTAAAGGTATCACGTCATAAGTGGAGCAAAAAACTCTTGACTTGCCAACACTTTACAGCTATATTAATAAAAGCCAAACCGCACGAACGACAGAGACTCGTCAGTTGAACCTGCACACGCACAGTCACATGCATACAGGCACCTTCCTGCTGTTATACATAACAGATGACCCTATTGACAACAAAGGTGAATTAAAAGTTTATCGTAACCTCGCATCATGTTCCATTCTAGTGTTCAGGCTAGAATCGAAATACATCAATAAGCTCCTTCGGTGCCTAACTGGTTCGCGCTCCTTCTGGTCAATGGCAAAGGCCATCAGCGGTAACTTCGCATCCTCCTCATTCCCTCCGTTGGTGACGGACAGCGGGACGTTAGTCTCGAATTCAAAGGACAAAGCTAATGTGTTCGCGAAATTGTTTTCCGCGAATTCAAACCTCGACCCCGGCCTTTTGGAGCCACCTGTGATCTCGCCGGTACGGTCTTCCATGCGGGATGTGAGATTTCGTCCGCGCACTATTCAACGCATTCTACGTAAACTGGATTGTAGGAAGGCAGCCGGCCCGGACGGAATACCAGCAATAGTCCTTAAGAACTGTGCTCCAGAACTATCGCCGGTTCTTGGCAGACTCTTCCACTTATCTTATGCCCGGAGGACCTTTCCTGCCTGCTGGAAAATCGCTCGACTTCAGCCAATCCCAAAGACGGGAAAAAAGTGTCTCCCACAAAATTACCGTCCGATAGCATTACTGTCTATTTTATCTAAGGTAATGGAAAAAGTCATCAATACAGAGTTGGTAAGTATTTGGAGTGCAACGGACTTCTGAATGATCGCCAATACGGATTCCGTGGCAGGCGGTCCACGGGAGACCTTTTGACACCTATAACCGATATATGGACATCTGCGATTGAACGGCATGGTGAGTCAAGGGCGGTCGCATTGGATATCCCCAAGGCTTTTGACCGCGTCTGGCACGGGGCATTGCTGAGCAAACTTCATTCATATGGACGTTCCCAACAGCTTTGCGACTGGACGAGGAGCTTCTTCGAGAATCGATCGATCCGGGTTGTTGTGGACGGCGACTCTGCGGATCTGTATCCTGTTAATTCGGGGGTGCCCCAGGGTTATATTTGGGCCCCAACCTTGTTCTTGCTTCACATAAATGATTTGTTGGAGTGTGTTGAACAAAGTGTTCAGTTTTGCGGATGATAGTACGCTTGTTTCCTCCTTTTCGAGTGTTCGGCCAATTGGTGCAACTGCGCCGCATCAGCTGAGATGTAGACAGATTGACTCTCTGAATCAGGATCTAGATAGGATCCTGCAGTGGGGAACGGCCAGTCTCGTCGACTTCAATGCAGCGAAGGCACAATACACAGCATTCACAAAGAAAACTGGATCATCGGTTCCACACCTGATGATGAATGGCCAGGCCGTCGAGGCTGGGGAAAGTATGAAGTTGCTCGTCGTCACGGTCTGTGGGAATGTATCATGGCATAAACACGTGTCGAGTATCGCCAGGCCAGCCTCAGGAAAACTTGTTACGTGCGGCTTCCACCACCCCCATCATTTAGTTGTTTTAATGTAATTTGATTTTAATATGGTTCGATGGTAAGGTGGTGGAAGAATTGCACGATCCACATGTGAGTGTTCGAACACGCCCCGATTCGAGTGTGGATCGTGGGCGGGTTCGAATTCGGTTTTCGGAGTGGATGTTGAGGGAGAGCGAGGGAGAGCAGGAGGAATCTTCGATTCGGTTTTTTTCTGATTCCGTTTGTTCGTGTGGTTCGATACTGTGTCTGGACAGCGGATTTTTTTTTTCGAGTGTGCTGTTAGATGGTGGATATAGTTGAAAAGGAGGAAAAAGTCAGCGTCCGGTTAATTTTTAAATATAAAAGAATAATGTTGAAAGATTAATTTGTAAAAGTAGAAACGAAAATATACTATTGAAATGTCAGCAAA
Organism: Microdon myrmicae; assembly: GCA_963931805.1. Taxonomy (NCBI): domain Eukaryota; kingdom Metazoa; phylum Arthropoda; class Insecta; order Diptera; family Syrphidae; genus Microdon; species Microdon myrmicae. The sequence goes on from OZ007500.1 coordinate 135,832,766, forward strand.
TGAAACGAAATAAAAGGGTTTAATTAATAACAATACATGGAAACATTTTTTTGATACCATAAAGTACGCCGTCACCACCATCACCATCATCATAAGTATCATCCTCAACTGCATCAAGAACAAAATAACAACAAGTGAGTGCTACTTGCTCGGTCCCTGTTGGAATAGATAGGGAGCTGCTGCACGGACCTTTCGACTCTCCCCAGAAAACGACAGGAGGCACAGGTAACCTATTTGTAAATAAATATCTAAACTTATGTGGCATCAACCTGTCACAAACTGAGCTATCTTTTTAGAGCCAAGAAATATTTTACTCCGGCCCAACTTCTTCTCCTATATAAATTCCAAATTAGACCCGCGCTCGAATATTGCTCTCATGTTTGGAGCTCGGCTCCTAAACATACCCTCGACCTACTTGAGAGCATACAGAGACAAGCGATCCGCTTGATCGAGGACTCGGCACTGACGTCGGGACTACAGTCGCTATCACATCGAAGGCGCGTAGCCGACCTCTGTCTGTTTTTCAGATATTATCACGGGTGCTGTTCTTCGGAGATTCGTGGTTTTGTTCCACGCAATACGGCTTATATGCGCTCCACAAGACAATCCGACGGATCGCACCCGTTTGTGGTTCATCTCCCGACGGCGCGAACATCTCTGCATCAGAACTCGTTCCTCTACAGAGCGGGGAAGCTGTGGACCTCCCTTCTCACGCGAGTGTTCCCGGAGCGTTACAACCTGCAACTGTTCAAAAAGAACTGTAACAGTTATTTGATGGCATCTCGGGGCGCCCACTCGGCGCTATAGGTTCGCCTCTCCCGAGAGAAGTCTATTTAAAAAAAAAAAGTTTGGTTATTATTCAAAAATTCTATAAAAATTATTGTTTTTTTTTTTTTGAAACTCAACATTTTGGGAAAACCAATATAAACGTCCCTGTCGGGAAACCCTAAACATAGATTGAACCGGAGTGGGTAGGAAAAATATAATAAGACATCTAAGGAATCAATTTAAACAGAATTTATTCGTTATTAAATCATTGTACTTAATTTTCTTAGAGTAAAAACAAAAAAAGGAAATAAATAAATTTAAATATTGTTGCGAGCTTAGGGTTCGCTGGATTAATTATTTTTAAAAAATAATAGCCGTTAAATCGATTTTGAATTAATGTAACACTTTATTAGTCCGTTAATAACAATCGTTACTTTTACCGTACACTTACCGATTTCTTGACTTATCGCTTCCTTACTTATCACCTGCTACTCTGCTTACTTTCTCTGCTTACTGCATCTTCTTCGATCTGCGTGTGACGTATCTATACAGTTTCCTCATTCTGATTCGGTGTTTCGTTTCCGTCCGTTCCATAGCCTCGAATTTTCTACTGCTCATAGTCTCCAGTTTTCCAGTACTTTCTAGAATATTCTAGTACTTTGTTTTGGACTTTCTAGAATATTCTAGTGTACCGATTGTCATATGCGTCACAATATAAATAAAGATTTAAAAAAAAGTCAAACGAAAAAAGAAAAACATCAAGGAACAGAAATCAATAAATTAAGGAGATAAAAAAAAATGCAATCAAGAAACCAAGTCATGCAACTGAAATAAAAAAAATTAAATTGACGTAAGTTTAATCAAAAATAAAAAGAAAAGGAATAATTCAAAATCGAATTACATAAAAGGAAAGATAAAAACGGCGAAAATGAAAAAAGAAATAGAAAGAAAAGATTAATGCACAAAACATACGAGAAAGAACATGGAAGAGAGCAAACGGAAAGAGGTAAAATAAGGAGAGAAGATATTAGAGTGGGGCTCCTCGATAGTATAGTGGTTAGTATACCCGCCTGTCACCCGGGAGACCGGGGTTCGATTCCCCGTCGGGGAGCCTCTGGCGCAAGACTAATGACCTTGCACAGAAAAAATAAATCATTATGGAAAATTTAACAAGCCTCAGGACTTACTAAATAAGGCCAAGACCGGGTCCCGGTTGTAGTGCCGATGATGATGATGATATTAGAGTGGGGGGAGGGGAAGGTGTAGAGAACATACAGGCCTCTGCTTTCAACCCGGCGACAGCCAGGACGATCCTTGTTGCTGTTCAATCCAAGTTGATATGCTGTTTCCACGTGACACCCCTGGATAGCTACCCGCCAAGTAGTGAACCAATGCATGCAGCGGTATCCCGAGAAAGGTTGGCGCAAGGCTAATAAGCTTGTCCGGAAAAACAAATTATTATGGACAATTTAACAAGTCTCGCATAAGGACCGGATACCGGTGGAGAGACTTGCTAAATAAGACCGGATCCCGGTTGTAGTGCCGATGATGATGATGATGATGATATCAGAAGCAGTATCCAAGAGGATATTTTTTCGCTAGATGGCTGTAGTGATGTATGTATGTCTGGCTGTGAGGAGGGCGTTAGAATATACTCAGAGCTAGGCTGGGTTGTCGTAAGAGGCGACTAAAGACCGGATGGTATCTTGTGTCTCTGGTTTAACTTTGTTTCCCCCTCCAGAAGTACATCAGGGTGTTCATCTTGCAACAGGCTGAAAAGCGTGGCTCTTCTCTCAGTTCTTATGAGTGAATTAACATTCACGACAAGAGATTTAATTGATCTTTTGGTTAGAGGGTTTATACGAGGGTTGCCTTTTATATTTCGGGATTAGAGAACAAAAACAAATATTGATCATCGAAAATCACTTTATTGTTTTTCAAAATATTCCCCATGAAGATCTATACACTTTTGCATGAGTTTGAACCAATTGTCGAAGCACTTTTGCCACTCTGATTGAGGTATCTCCAACACATGCATTCTGAATGCAGCAACCGCTTCTTCAGGTGTCGAAAAACGTTGACCTCTCAGTTTGTTTTTTACGTACGGGAATAAAAAGAAGTCATTCGGTGCCAAGTCAGGACTATACGGCGGATGACCCATCAAATCGATGTTTTGGGTGCTCAAAAATGCAGTTGTCGCAGCCGATGTGTGAGAGCTCGCATTGTCGTGGTGAAGAGTGATCCGTCTTCGGTGGTTGGTTTTCCTGATTTCTTGGAAGACAACTGGCAAACAAATGGTTGTGTACCACTCAGAATTGACTGTTCTGCGTTGTTCTAGTGGTACGGTTGCGACATGTCCAGTTTTTCCGAAAAAACAGGCGGCCATTTGCTTGGAAGTGCTTCGTGCGCGAACAACTTTTGTTGGATTTGGCTCATCTTGAAACACCCAGACAGTCGACTGCTGTTTACTTTCGGGCTCATACGCGTAAATCCACGATTCATCACCTGGCACGATGTCATAGACGTGTTACGAAGCACCGCGACCGTATTTTTTGAGCATTTCTTTCGACCAATTGACACGAACCTTTTTTTGGGCGATTGACAAATTGTGTGGGACCCAACGCGAACAAATTTTTTTGATAGCCAAATGTTTATGCAATATTGAATGTATGCTGGTCCCACTAACGCCTAAGGTTGTCTCAATCTCACGATAGGTCACATGACGATCTTCCAATATCAGTTCGCGCACAGCATCAATGGTTTTCGGAACAACAACTGATTTTGGACGACCTTCACGAAATTCATCTTGGAGTGAACTACGACCACGATTGAATTCACCATACCATCGATAAACACTGGTCCTTGATGGAGCTTCATCGCCAAAAATTGAATTAAGTTCATCCATGCACTGTTGCTGAGTTAATCCACGCCGAAAGTTGTAAAAAATAATCGCACGAAAATGTTGACGATTTAATTCCATTTTTGGGCCGAGATGAATCTTTTAAGTTACTGTAAACAACACAAATAGCGCTCGTATGTCTAAACGTTCTGAGTGCGTATAACCTCAAAAATGTCCAACTTTACGACAGAGCTGTCAATCGCCGGATTGCAACACTAGGGTTGCCAAATCACGAAACATAAGAGGCTATCCTCGTACAGGCATCGTAAATTCGAAAACCTGAGCGGCGCCCCTGTTGGCCAGCGTTACCTGCAAACGTGCAAATATAATCCGAGCCTTGCCGCCAGCTAAGATACAGGACACAATTAGCATTGTATACGGAACTCCCTTATAGCACCATTGTCCTAATTGCGTTGCAGGCTATTAAACAGCTACACAATGATCCTATGATGCCCCTTTGTTCCTTCCTCTTTTCTCAATTCCATTTTGACATGACCTTCGCTGCATGAGAAAACAATAGATCTATTAGCACACGTGCTAACAGATCAACCAGAGAAAACATTCGAGATTCAGGATCCGCGCCACGCAACCGTCGCGATAGACAGTCTAACACAGAGAACCCAACGAGGAGCGTTGATCGGCTCAACGCGGGGAAATCGAGAAAAAGAAACGTCAGAACGTCGCGTGTGTCAAAGTAACGGGTCAATGAAATAAATACGAGCGCGATTTCTGTTTTCAAAAATATTTTTATTAGTTTATTCATCCGTGCATTCTAATTTTAATAAAAGATTACCGTGCGTCCAAGTGTTAACATAAAGTGTAGTATACGAAACGAGGAGAATCAATTGTAAACTAAACAAATCATAAAAAAAATATAAACAATTCTTAGAAACAATTTCACCGTGTTTGATTTGTACAGTGTCTGCTCCAGGTTCGTTTTCCTTTTTGTGAACGGTGTTCGGCGGAACACCCCAGCCAATGGACTATAAAATATCCGCCAAAAGGCTACAACACTAGTAGCCACAAATACTCTCACACAGACTGAAACAACAGCGCAAGCAGACATGGTCACAATCCTGCTCAATCTGCAGAGACAAATGACACAGCTGCAAAGTCAAATAAACGAGATCTACTCGCACTTGGCCAGTCTAAATAAAAACTCAATACGAGGGTTGCCTCTTATGTTTCGGGATTTGGCAACCCTAGTGTTGCAATCCGGCAATTGACAGCTCTGTCGTAAACTTGGACATTTTTGAGGTTATACGCACTCAGAACGTTTTGACATACGAGCGCTATTTGTGTTGTTTACAGTAACTTAAAAGATTCATCTCGGCCCAAAAATGGAATTAAATCGTCAACATTTTCGTGCGATTATTTCTTACAACTTTCGGCATGGATTAACTCAGCAACAGTGCATGGATGAACTTAATTCAATTTTTGGCGATGAAGCTCCATCAAGGACCAGTGTTTATCGATGGTATGGTGAATTCAATAGTGGTCGTAGTTCACTCCAAGATGAATTTCGTGAAGGTCGTCCAAAATCAGTTGTTGTTCCGAAAACCATTGATGCTGTGCGCGAACTGATATTGGAAGATCGTCATGTGACCTATCGTGAGATTGAGACAACCTTAGGCGTTAGTGGGACCAGCATACATTCAATATTGCATAAACATTTGACTGTCAAAAAAATTTGTTCGCGTTGGATCCCACACAATTTGTCAATCGCCCAAAAAAAGGCTCGTGTCAATTGGTCGAAAGAAATGCTCAAAAAATACGGTCGCGGTGCTTCGAAACACGTCTATGACATCGTGACAGGTGATCAATCGTGGATTTACGCGTATGAGCCCGAAAGTAAACAGCAGTCGACTGTCTGGGTGTTTCAAGATGAGCCAAATCCAACAAAAGTTGTTCGCGCACGAAGCACTTCCAAGCAAATGGTCGCCTGTTTTTTCGGAAAAACTGGACATGTCGCAACCGTACCACTAGAACAACGCAGAACAGTCAATTCTGAGTGGTACACAACCATTTGTTTGCCAGTTGTCTTCCAAGAAATCAGGAAAACCAACCGCCGAAGACGGATCACTCTTCACCACGACAATGCGAGCTCTCACACATCGGCTGCGACAACTGCATTTTTGAGCACCCAAAACATCGATTTGATGGGTCATCCGCCGTATAGTCCTGACTTGGCACCGAATGACTTCTTGTTATTCCCGTACGTAAAAAACAAACTGAGAGGTCAACGTTTTTCGACACCTGAAGAAGCGGTTGCTGCAATCAGAATGCATGTGTTGGAGATACCTCAATCAGAGTGGCAAAAGTGCTTCGACAATTGGTTCAAACTCATGCAAAAGTGTATAGATCTTCATGGGGAATATTTTGAAAAACAATAAAGTGATTTTCGATGATCAATATTTGTTTTTGTTCTCTAATCCTGAAATATAAAAGGCAACCCTCGTATGATGTCTAGAATTATTTTCAGGAATTTAGGACGATGCGTTAAATTTCCTTGGTAAGGCAATGTTTGTCAGTTTGTTGTGTCCTTCAGCCGCGGCTCACTTTCGTGATCATGCAGTTAATGATATCCCGCTATGACTCTGTGGGGTTATAAGTCTAGTCAGGGCGCCGCCAAGGGCGCAGGGTTCACTAAACTTCCCACTCTCTGCTGCGCAAACGGTTGATGAGTGAATAACGAGCGAATTAATGATCGAGGGAACACAAGATAAATAAAGAAAAACACACAGGTATTATTTGTCGTATAACTTCCTTTTATTTTCACTGATTATTGATTACAATGTTGCTGGTTAGTCCTCTAAGTAATCACCACCGATCTCTATCTCTAGTTCCACCTGGAGGTAACACTAGTTATTGTTCGATTTTTCTTTAATGTTTTTAATATCACTTTCGGGCAAGTTTCCGAAGGGAGAGAAAGGTGTTCTAAATGTTTTGATTACCAAGAACCGGAAATTAAGGAATTCACATATATACACTTAAGAGAAATGAAACGATGTCACGCGGACTATATAACTTTACTGGACTTTACAACGGACGAAGCTACTCACAACCTTACTCCACTGAGGATACATTTTGACTCCTCGGTGCAATCCACATCCGTCAGATGTAACGGTGGTGGATCACATCGGTGTAGGAGGAGCGAACCGGACCAACTTGGCGACGGCCAATGGGCGATCCAAAAAAGGAGTTAAATGGGAGGATTTCCCATATGCCCGTATAGGACAAGTACGATGCCCCTTCGCCTGCAATACAGACAACGATCGGTCCTGCACCTGTTCAAACAAATGGACGAGCATAAGGGGCTGCAAGCATTGTGGTCATAAATCATCGATGATGCACGCCTGAGAACGAAATAGGTTTCTGCGTCCTAAGTAAACAGAAACGCTATTTCAAGGATCATACGATGAGATGCACATCGTTCGTGGTTTTGCCGATGTTACATTGGATCATCATCGTGTTTACTTAGGCGTTCACGGTCATGCCGCTGTAGGCGATACATTCTTCGGTGACGATAGGTCAACCGAAGATTTGAGGTTTTTTTGCATGACTATGGTGGTACATGGGTACAATGGCGAGGAATTGGCCTTGCAGATGTGCAAGCATACGTCTCGCCCAGGGTGGCCATGGTAAATAGAATAAACACAGTGAGGCTACTGTGTGTTTGTTTAGTTTACAGGCAGGAGCATCACAAGGCGTGATCATGGGTATGATTGTCTAAACGGCAATCATATTCATGTCCAAATCCCATGATCGGTTGATGACCGATAATAGGGAATTAGTCGCAACTGTTGGGAACCTAAGGGTATAGGAGCAATATTTAATTATGAACCGTAGGAAGAATATCGGCTGCAGCTGTGTCAACAATACGCTGGCAGGCGTGTGTTTATCGATTATGATTGCTGACGAGCTGAGCCGATAGGGGGTATGGAATGGTTTATGTATTATGAATCAGAAAAATTCAATGATATGCATGCCAGGTTTGCTTTCAGGTGGAAGACGCTGCAGGGTAGCTTACGCTGCCCATTTGCAAGTAAGTAAAAAGACTTGCCTGGTAAGTGGGAGACAGGTAAAGGGAATGGGTGGTCCTTTCGAAATTGCTTAAAGAACCCACACAACTCACCTTGTGATCGAGAAGAAGTTAGCCACGACTCACGTCAATGATTATATGACACAAGTTGCTAATTTCCAATTCTTACGTTCTTTGTCGTACCGTAAGCGTTAACCACGTTCTCACCCTCATGATCGTGAGCGTTTAGCAATCGGACACTTCTAATCCAAACTGTTCCATATATATCTAACAGGTGTTAAATAAAGTCTTCTTATTTTTTAACTTACGATAGCGTAAATAAAATCTGAAGTTTTTTGCGATGCAGGAATGCCTTTGGACAATACTAGAGACGGTAACATTTCTCAGGAATCTTACGACAGAGGTCTTACTTAGTGGCAATGGAATGATAATTTGTTGTCCTGATCAAGGCTTTTGGAAGGACATTGTTTTTCCTTGGCATACTCTGATGTTATTACATAGAACTAAAGTATACATGTTGCGCCCGAGCCGTCCTTTCTGTCCTAACCTCCACCTTCCGCTCTTTATCTTTCACACCATAAGTGTGTTGTAAATCCTTTAAGTGTAAGGAAATTTTATAATAAAAATCATCGACGATACTTTCGCGACTATATAAGAATTTAAGGTTGATGGCGTAAATAAATTTAAGCAAAACCCGTCGCTCTTAAATACTAATTCCCAACTATTAAATCCTTTCCTCTATTATCCCCGAAAAGCGACTGGAAATAATTACAAATACCGTCACGAAATATTAACACTACGCAGAGCTATTAGTATTACCTGCTCTGTTAGCCACTCGTCCTTTCATTCCTCCACCGTTTAATAACTTCAAATTAGAGAATTGTCCAGTTGGGTAATGGAAATACTGTTGGGGTCCCCCAGCCGGCACGGAGTGCTCCCCTTCTCATGTGATTAAATTTTGAAAGGCTAAAACTGTGTTAGGATGCTGCGTGGCTCAATGCCGTCACGGTCGTCACCAGTGTCGTTGTCGCCTTCTTGACTCCCAATTAAAGTTAAGCCTCGTAAAACGACCGCACAATTACGAATAACAAGAAATTACCTCTCCCTGGCAAAAGGATTATATCTTTTCTTCCCTAATTTCTTTGGCTGTACGCACCTGAATGGACTCCGGTTGTCGTAACAAGCAGTCGAAGTAGCAGTCTCGGACCTTGCTCTGTTAAGTGGCAATATTAACTCAGACTTGAAGATAAGGAAAATTATCGTTTTGTTTGTCTTAATTTTAATTGTTTGACATTTTTTTTTTGGTAGCTGTTATTGTTGTTTCCTTTTTATTTTACAATTAACGCAGGACGTGCGCACACAAATTTACTTGTCGTGAACGTGTGTAAATAATTACGGCGTCGGTGGATGCCATCAGGCATTTGTTGGCTCTGTGTATGGGAGGATCTTTCGTTGACAATAAACCTTAATTTATCAATTTAATTTCAAATTATGTTTCTTATTAAGTTATCTTCCTTGAGAAGGATACAACACAGACATGCATACGTGGATGGAGTTTTCTTGGATTTGGTAATGTTAACGGTTTACCATGGACACAGGGACACAACACTATGTTACACCTAAATTATTCATAACGATTCTCTTTGGATATATCCTTTGTCCTATCCCATAAATAATTGTGTCCTATGTCCTGCATCCGCCCTTCGAGTTTGAAAGGAGGAGTGTTTTTCATCATTCGCATTGTTGTAAGTCTGGTTAAAAGGGATTCGGGATGTCTTGTAACACACCAGGATCTTACTAGACGAATCGTAGTGTATTCAAACTAATTGCCATTTGCATCCGTGTTTGGAGAGGACGCCTGTTCACGTATTATTCCCCTCCTCCCCCTCCTCCTCCACCTCATGGAATCGCTGACACATGTTAAACCAAGTCAAGTGGCAATCGCTGGCTCAGTGGATGTTATTAAATCAACGCTATCAAGGACATTAAACTATTATTAGTTTTGGGTAACTAAATATTTATGTTTGCATATGTATGAGGACGAAGAGGAATACCAGAGATTCGCATGTCCCTAAATGGGATAGTTTGTGAATTAATTGATTGCTCCAGGCAATGGGCTGAGATGGCTTGTTTTTGTTGGATGCCGGCATAAGGACATGTGACTGAGTGTGGGTGTATTTTTTCTCTCTTGTTTTTGTCTCGTTGATTACTTAATTGTGTGGAACAGATTTAGGACTGCTGACCTAGAGGGAGGAGGTATTTTTGAGAGTGGAAAAGTAACGGATGAACTTGTCGAAGAAAGGCGTCGAATGTCAATTGGTTTTAAGAACAGGAAGGGAGGAATCTCTTTAAGGAGACCCGTGTGGCATAACGTGAAATATGTCTACAAATTGGAGTGGACTCAAGAAGAACATTACATAATTTTGATAAAAGACCGCTATTCTTTCTGTGGGGTATGCGTCATAAAGGACTTTTCAACAACTGTGCACTGGTCGTTCTTGTGGAAAGGGCGTTAGAGATGTTTAAATCTTTATTAATTGAGTACACCCTATATAGTACAACTTCTCAGATAATACGGTGCGATGCTGTGGGAATTCATGTCGTAATAATTTGTAAACCAAATCAATTCAGAAAGAGTCAGGGTCTTTATCGATAGCTCAATGAAGGCTGATACAAACCCGTGTAGAAGAAGGGGGAGGAAAACTGACAAAGATACATATTATATTATATTATATTATGCATTTGGTTGAAGAGAAGTCAAATTTATTCCAAGGACAATATGCAAAAGTTTTACGAAAAAAGCATGTCAAACTAATAAAATCCGATCAGAGACTGATCGAGATTAGATCGACGCTGAGATATGAGTGACTATGTTGAATCATCATCATCATCATCATCGGCACTACAACCGGGAACCGGTCTTGGCCTTATTTAGCAAGTCCTGAGGCTTGTTAAATTTTCCATAATGATTTATTTTTTTCTGGGCAAGGTCATTAGTCTTGCGCCAGAGGCTCCCCGACGGGGAATCGAACCCCGGTCTCCCGGGTGACAGGCGGGTATACTAACCACTATACTATCGAGGAGCCGACTATGTTGAATGCTGAAAGAAAAACCAACAGCTTTATTGTGGGGATGGGAAGTCGTGGCACCGGCATGGGTGCGAGTTCTGCTTCGTTCCACTAACAATCTGCTGTTCGGACAAGGTTCCGCCAAACCGAATCGTCACTTCGCTAAAAGGTCCGCCGATGAACATCAAAGAAAAAAGATAAACGACATGGTAGTCACCAGAAATAAAACGCATTGTCCGCCAAAGGTGAGAAGAAAAGTACAACACTGAATGATTTTTATTCGGCAAAATGTTCTCTTTATTTAGGTAGTTGATAGATATCTTTTGTAATTAATCAAACGTACATGTGTACTAGATGTCACCTGAAACCTTATTATTATTATTTACTGGCCTGTAGGAACCCGGAAGTTCATGACCTCACCGACTCGGCTCCGCCATTGTTCCCTGTCCTGTGCGCCCTCCTTCCACGTTCGATCATCCGATACGATCTCCTCGAGGTCCAATCTAACATTGTCCTTCCATATCCGTCGCGGCCGTCCCGTCGGTCTCTTCCCCGTTAGTTTACCTGGAACCTTATGAATATATTAATGTAAGCATTCCATGGCCATTGTTCAAACGTTAACGATACACATACTATCTAAACACTTCGCACTATAATTCCGACTATTCAATTAACTGGGGAGGAAAAGCGACTCGATACGCATTCGCGTCTCCGCAGCGCTTCGGAGAGCGGGAGTGGCACGACCTGCGTGGTCGGCGGATGTAATTGTTTGGCGATGTGTTTTGGTCGGTCACTGCGGAAAGATGCTGGAGTATTCCGCCGACCACGGCTTACCACTAGAAGACAAATACTCCAACGGAGCGGAAACAAGGTCAAATGAAATCACGGAATCATCATCATCATCGGCACTACAACCGGGATCCGGTCTTGGCCTTATTTAACAAATCTCTCCACCGGTCCCGATTTCGAGCCGATGTCATCCAGTTTAGCACTCACAGGCTCTGGGCGTCCTGGTCTACGCCATCCCTCCATCGCAGACAAGGTCTGCCGCGCTGTCTCCTTCCATACATCCTGCCACAAAGGACTTTCCCGGCAGGCTCCTCTTCGCTCATTCGAGCTAGGTGTCCCGCCCACCGGAGTCTACCGAGCTTGATTTTTCTTACAATATTAGCTTCAAGGTAGATTGCGTACAACTCATGGTTGTAGCGTCTCCGGAATCGTTCTCCCTCACATATGGGGCCAACAATTCTCCTTAAGACCTTTCTCTCGAACGCGGGTAAGAGTTCAGAGTGCTTTTTATTAAGCACCCAGGTCTCGGATCCATACATGAGTACTGGTAAGACCATGGTCTTGTACAGTAGTAGCTTGGATGTTCTGGATAAATTTCGGGATTTAAAGAGATTTGATAGACCATAGTAGGCTTTGTTGGATTTAATCAGCCGTTCGCGTATTTCTTCTTCCATATTGTTATCGGCTGATACTATTGACCCAAGGTAGTTAAAGGATTGCACTACTTCAAATTCGTGCTCCACTACACTGATAGTTTGACCAACGTTAGGTCTTCTCTTCGCAGAAGTTGCCACCATGTACTTGGTTTTTCCCTCATTAATGTGCAGTCCCAGTTTTTGTGCCGCCTGCTCGATCTGGGTGAAGGATTCCTGTACCGCCGATTCGGTTCTACCGATTATGTCGATGTCATCTGCGTAGGCAAGTATCTGGCTGTACTTGGTGACAATAGTCCCTTTTGTTGTAACGCCAGACTCACGGATTGCTTTCTCCAACGCCAGGTTGAAGAGGAGGCAGGCCAGACCGTCCCCTTGGCGGAGTCCATTATAGATGTTTATTGGTTTGGACAGCAATCCCGCTACTTTTACTTGACTAGTTACGTTGGTCATGGTCAACCTACAAAGTCGTATCAATTTATTTGGAATGCCGAATTCTCTCATGGCATTATATAGTTCTACCCTGGCTATGTTGTCGTAGGCGGCCTTGAAGTCTATAAACAGATGATATAGTGGAATCTTAAATTCCAGACATTTTTCCATCGCCTGCCTAAGGGTGAATATCTGATCAATTGCTGATTTTCCTGGGAAGCCACACTGATATTGACCAATGATGGCTTTAGCGTATGGGGATATCCGGTCTTGTAGGATAGTGGAGAGTATCTTATAGGCGGTACTCAGCAATGTTATACCCCTATAGTTGCTGCACAGTGTGATATCTCCTTTCTTATGTATGGGGCAAATTATACCACGACGCCAATCTTCCAGCATCTCCTCTTGCTCCCATACGTGCACCACGATCTCGTGAATTGCGTGATGTAACGCTGTCCCTCCTTGTTTGATCAGCTCAGCTGGTATGCCATCAGCTCCAGCGGCTTTATTTGATTTTAGCTGTCTAATGGCTTTTAATGTTTCCTCAATGCTTGGTGACGGCAGCATTTGGTCTTGATCTTGCATTGGTGGAGCCTCCAATTCTTCTGTGAGCTGACCATTTAGCAATTCATTGAAGTGCACTTCCCATCGCTTGGGATTGAACAGGGACAAGGATCGTCCTGGCCCTCGCCGGGTTGAAAGCAATCAGAGACTTTGCCCTGTATGTTCGCACCCATCACGGAATGCTTTTCTTTAATACGCTGTCTTATTTATTTTCGTTTAATGTTTCGTTAGGTAATTTTTACAATTTAGTTTTTAAGTACACATTTGGTTCGTTCCGACACCTTTTAATTCCCTTCTTATTTAGGATGTCCAATTGATTAACATAGCATAAGCTGCCCTTTAATAAAACGGCGCAGGTATTTCTCGCCACAAACGTGTTGGTTCCGACGGATTCCTTTTAGTTCGCCACTATGACACTAAAATGTTGTTACTCGCACGTACGGTCTATGGGTTTTCGGAACAACTTCCGATTCTAAAAATATGTATCTTTTGCGAGGTCGTAACACAAGAGAACTCGAAACTTAATTCACTTGATCGCGTCTTAAAAACACTGTACCAAAAATCCGCTTCTCAAAGTCGACCTCCTCGATTACTCGACATAAACTCTTCAATCTCAAACCCCAATGTAGACTATTCAATCAGGAACCTCAATGCAGACTCTTCGATCTGGAGCCGCGAAGCAGACTCTTCGATCTGGAACCTCGAAGCAGACTAACTGTCTGCCCAAAAAAAATATCCCGATTCAGATCCCCAATCTGTATCTGCAAAGGGGGAAATTTCCCATTCAATCTGCTAACAGAATTTTCCGCCGTATCTGTTAGCAGCATAACATCTTCCTTTTCATCACACAAGGAGAATTTCTCAATAGACCTGGAAGGAGAATCTTGGTCATGATCATTATTATCACCATCCGTGGTGGTGATTGAAATTCGGTTCGACGGCTGTCGATTGTGTGCCGCCTTTATTTGCATAGCACATCTGGCGCGCAGGCCGACGGATATCGTGGAATTTGAATGGACGTACGGTCCGTGGGTTTTGTTTAACTTCTTTCAATTAAAACTAACAATCCATTAGGTCTTTCTAATGGGTGTGAAATACAAAAAAGGAACCGTGGGATTGTAGTAGTTCCTTTTGTTGGTTTTACTCTCATAAATATTCCCGAATAATCTCGTTGAGATATTTATGGTTGCCTAGAATTTGGCAGCGGATAAGCGATATGTTTTATTGTATGAGGTTGCCGCTGCCTTTGTTTGCGCGACGGATTTGGGTGGTCTTTATGGTAGACTACCCCCACGTGCATCCGTTGGTCGGCTAATTTGCCGACGATAGTGATTCCTTGTAACATCGTGTAGATGTTCAGGTTTGCCGCTGTGCAGTGCTGGGGTGCGGCGCATTTCAGTCTTTGGGATTGTTTTTGGGCATAGGATGAATGAATGTTTTACTTTTGTTTCAGGTATGCTATATTCGAATTGTTGAGCTTGACATTGAAAGCTTTGGGACGTTCAGTTATTTGCTTTTTAGTGTCTGGCTCAACGGGCAAAATGTTTCAGGCCCCTAGCAGGACTTTGTGGCACGCGTCTGTGGGCGCGTGTAATGCTTTCCGGTAAGTACGTTCCTTGAAGGGTAGGAACCTTACCTGTGGTGAATTGTGCGTTCATAGAACGCTACAATTGTACTCAGCGATATTCGGCCCGTGCAGAGCCGACTCGCTAATGGGGTGAGTTTGGAAATGACATTTCCTTTGACCAGTGACCAATGGAAGGCGATCTCTGGGACGCGGTGGTGTACGTGTGTGTTCGTACACATCACCGTGTTTATCGATGAGTTTAGCCAAGGATAAACGGAACCTACAACGAGGGAAAAAGAACAAAGAGGAAACGACCTAAGGCATCGTTCGGTAATGAGGGTCAGCTGAGTAAATAGCAGCCACTCATTAGATACTAAAAGGGATTGCGATAATTTATACAATAGAGATCGTATATCGTCTCTCTGCCGACTGGG
Organism: Microdon myrmicae; assembly: GCA_963931805.1. Classification (NCBI taxonomy): domain Eukaryota; kingdom Metazoa; phylum Arthropoda; class Insecta; order Diptera; family Syrphidae; genus Microdon; species Microdon myrmicae. Next base: position 135,847,982 of record OZ007500.1, read on the forward strand.
AGAATCGGATTCTTTTGTTTGCATACGTTTATGCTATTGAATCCAATCCGGCGGCTAAGTGCGCCGTTGGTGATTGTTTGAAGATTCAAACAAAGAAGTATTTCCGAGAGAAGTGAATCAACAGTTCCAAGTCTTCGGAAAGTAATTTAGTTGGATACACAATGACGCCAGGATCGAACTATAGTGTGAATATCTACACTAATTGGAAATTCGGTTTTTGGTCGCTAATGCAGAGATGCATTGAGTATACCTGCCTGTCACGCGGGAGACCGGGGCTCGATTCCCCGTCGGGGAGCCCCTGGCGCAAGACTAATGACCTTGCCCAGAAAAAAAGAAATCATTACGGAAAATTTAACAAGCCTCGGGACTTGCTAAATAAGGCCAAGACCGGTTCGCGGTTGTAGTGCCGATGAGGATGATGATGATTTTTACATGTATGAATGCCCTTGTAGGACAAATTCTTTGCAGGCATTTCGTGGTAATGCATTGAAAGCATTAATTATCCTTGAGAAGGAAATGTTTTTACTGCCGGGAGATTGCGGTGCAGGTGTGGGAAGGTTGGAATTTGCCTGACAACCGAAGGTACCGAATAGGTTTTGGTTTATGCACCTGTATAATGGAAAGAATTCTTGTAGGGAATTTGTATGTGAAGAGATGCATGAAAGGTAAGAATTCTTTTACAGGGACTTTTAGTTAAGTAAATTTGATCTATTTGATGCGTGAAGCATTTACAGGTGCTAATGCGATTACATTAGCGAAACTTGTAAGGTTGGGTCGAAGTTAAGTCAGGTAAGTCGACCGTGGGGTTTGGCGGAACCGCCACATTATATTCCGCGTAATGCTAAAAGTTTGCAAAATAAATTCTAGGTTCCACTTTTTTCTTCCCTACACTAACGCGCGCACAAAAGGGGATTTTGAAGTTCTGTTAAATGTCAGAGCACAGTGCGAGCGAATGGAGAGGAAGCGGGTAAGGAAAGAAGGTGTTGATGTATATTGGTCTTGAATGCCCGAACATCACAGGGACGAGGAAACACATGATCTGGCAGAGCATTCCACATTCATGTGGTTCCTTGGCGATAATTCCTTGGCTTCGTCGATGCAAGTGCCATTCATCGACAGTATATTTACTTTGGGGTTCGCCTTTGATGACAAGAGGCAGCACTGAGTTTTTAAGGCATTGAACTCTACTCGGTGAGATAATCCCCATTGATATATCTTGTTGAGGTCTGAATTCAACGTATCAATCATAAACTGCTGCTTGGTAATGATGTTCGAAGAGTTTGGTCGGGAATGTTTATATGGGTATGAGAAACTCTACGTGCTATCATCAGCAAACGAGTAAATTGAGTTTTGGGTAATTGACAGGATATCATTTATGAAGATCAGGAAGAAAATGGGTGAGAGCGCAGAACCCTGGGGAACACCTGCATTAATTTGATGGGAGACAGATTTGACACCATCAAGAACCACTTGGATTGAACGGCCAGAAAGATAGTCTCTTATCCATTAGATCAGGGAATTGTCCACTCCATAGGAATGTAATTTTGACAAAATGGCTGGTTGCCATACTCTGTCCAAGTCTGTTGTCGTATGCCTGGTTGCCTTTATGATACGGAAGTGGAAAATCGCTTAAAGAAGCCATCTGCGCCGGCTGAAGCAGGGAAAAAGCAAACTTGCAAATCCAGCCAAAGTAAAACTCGCACATAGACGTAAGCAGGGTCCCGGGGTAGATCAATGATGAGTCACCCAATTACAGTTGGCTTACAATTGGCTACAGGGGAAGGAAGAGGGATGCGAGGTTGGAGGGTGAAGAGGCTCCAAAGGGTGATACTGGGAAGGCTAACATTGTGAAAAGAAGGACACCACGCCCGGACGCTATAATAATATCCAAAACTGAGGAAAAAACATATGTGGATATACTGAAGTTTATGAAGGTCAATTCCCAGCTAAGTGAACTCGGAAATAACGTGAATAAAGTTCGAAAGACCGCAAAAGGGGAATTGCTGGTAGAACTGTAACGCCGTCCAGAGGCCATCACCGAGTCACTGAAAGCAAAGGTACAACAAGTACTAAAGGAAGATGCTACTGTGACACAGTGTCACAAGAAATCCCGGTTGAGTGTCGTGATTTAGATGAGGTTACCACTGTGGAGGAAATCCCGACAGCGATCGCTATAGGGTTCCTTCGCGCTGAACGCTATCCCAAATGATGCGGTAGAGTTTAAGAAGGAAACTAGATGGCCGTGCGCGAAACGGGGAGTGGAAGACGGACCAACCGGCTCGGTCGGGAGATGGAAAACGACTCAGCGATGTCTATTCGCTAAGAAGGGAAATTCGGCCAGTGGTACTTGCTCTCTTAATTAAGGGTGCGTTTCCTATTACAAGAGAAACGTGAAGCCTCTCTTCGGGGTAGGTACCCGAATCTCATAGAGGAGATCATGGTGGTATTCATGTATGTGTGAACATTGGTTCTTTCATGGGACACGGCCATGAGAACGAAGCTGCAAAATCAAAAAGGGATAATGGGCATCAATGAGATGTGAGTTCGGCTAAGTAAACAAGCCCTATCTCATTGGGTGCTAATGGATTTCTGTTTGCTCATGCCGCGAGGTCATGAGAAACGGATCCAGAAAAATTAGAAGGCATAAAGGAATTTATGAGCTGAGGGTTCAACTAAGTAAACAAGTTTCAACTCATTAGATGCTAGATGCATTTGGGGTACTTGAAACAAGTTGAATTGTTTGTCGTATCGCCAGAATGCCTGCGGAAGAACAGAGTTCTTTTGTTTGCGCATGATGCGTGCTAAAGAAATTGGTTTTAGCGTCTATTGCGCTAATTGTATGCAGCTGCATCAATCAGCTGCTAGGAGTTGCTTTGGGTGAAAAGGTCGCCAGCCAGTGTGTATGTAAGGAAATTTATTGTACACATGGTGAGGCTGGGAATAGGTGACGCAATGATCATTATCCCTGGTTGGGATGGTTACATTATATGTGAACCGAATTGTTTCTTTTCAGGAATTCATCTAGGGAAAATGCATATGGTAAGATTGAGATTTGCCTGGCAACCGAAGGCGCCGAATTGGGCTTTGGATTTATGAAATTGTAAGCTGGACAGAATTCTTGTAGGGAATTTTGAATGCGAATTGATACATGAAAGGTAAGAATTCTCTTCCAGGAGCTTTTAGGTTATGCGTTAGATAACCTTGATGCGTGAAGCATTTACAGGTGCTAATGCAATTGCATTAGCGGGAAACAATGGAAGTTGGGTTGTAGTTATGGGGGGTTCTTCGGGTAAGCTAAAAAGAACCCCCACAGATCTTTTACTTCTCCGGTTTTATTGACCTTCGATTGTAGCTGTTGTCCTTTTTGCCTTTGTCCTTGCCACTGCTGTTTGTCTTTTTTCTGTTGCCGCTCGTTTTGGCTCAATTTCCTTTTTAATTCAAGAACTTCTACCATCAATTTGAGGTATAGAGTGCACTGACTCAAAGAATATTGCCGCCCAAGTCGCTTGGAATACGGCCAAATAGTCACATACCGACATAAAAGGTGGCGCACCCTATACAAATTAATGAACATGTAGAAATTCACATTAAATGAATCCGATCATTGTGGAGGGCGGCCCCAATGGCGCGGGGGGGGGGGGGGTATTTGCGAGTGGCAGATTTAGTGTGTAACTGTGGATACTGAGGCATTGCGGTTACCATGATGCTTTTAATTCTACAGAGAAATGTCTGGGGTGTTGTATACATATATATTTATTATCATTGCTCTATAATGACTTTTATTCGATTTTGTTTGAAATTTTGTGGATTTGATAAAACGACAACACTCCGTCAGGTGAACGGTGTCCACAAACTGCAAGTAAACTGATGTGGCATTGAACTCTTTGTAACTTTATTTTTGGGGACATTTGGCTAAAGTGAGTTGTCTGATGAGGCCCAAGCAAGAAGAGGTGAGTACGGCTGAATTATAGAAGAACAAAATCGACGCTACGATGCAAACTAACTAGAATTCCACCACTTGGACAGGATTCAATCCCCTCAAAGAATATTAATTAAATAAGGATACATCTGATTTAGCTTGGAGTTAGCATAATTCCCACGATTTCTCGCATATTATTAAGAATTTTGGAGGAAATCTGATAAAGTTTTGATATCTAATCCTCCAACAGGTGACGAACAAACTGCTATTCCCTTTTCGGCCGCGTCTATCCAACTCTCATGCCAATGACAAAATACTGGAATCAATCAAATCTTCAAATAGTAACTGGAGTATCTAATATTCTTTACCATTTGGTATAGCTGGTGAGATCAGTGAAACTCCCACCTTCCAAATGGAATATTGAACGGCACCTTTGCATTTTATTAAGAACCCAAATTTCACATAAGCAAAGTTTTGTGCTGTGCAGATGTCGCCTCTCCAACAATCATCCCTTTGCACGCCCGGCTGACAAAACATTCATCATGACGAAACATCGAATAGCGCCATCAGGAGCACTAAAGCAAAAGTGAATATACAACTTCGCCAAAGGGGCTGAGAGTGGCATTTGGGGGGTGGAGTGCAAGAATACAAATACAATGAGCAAAAAAAATAATAATAAAAAAAAACAAAAGAAATGAAAAATCACTGTTTATCCAAATGAAAAGTCTTTCTCTTCTGTTTTATTTGTTTTCCTCTACCGCTGCCGAAGAAAATCGTGATTCCTGTTTCGTTATTCAACTCCGTCCCAAGGGTGAGATAGAGTCAGCTCAAAGAAGAATTTTAAATTTCCATAATTATATGCATCAGCAGGTTAAAGAACAAATGAACGCCAAACAGCGAATGCCGACTGGCGATGCCAATTCAAGTATCTGCGGCAAACAATGCTTTTTCATTCAGTTGTACAAATATTGACAGGATAGAAATTATTTATAAATATTATTCCAGCTCGTTACAACAAAAACAAAGAAATGGCAATACTGGGACAAAAGATGAGATGCATGGTCCCAGTGTGGTTTTCTGGGAGTATTCACAGTTGCCAGTTGGAGAACAACCCTGCCCACAATATGAGGCAACCTTAGAAAATGGCGGATCTCAATTGAGCGTTTCCATTATTCGATGATTAAATCTAATCTTTTCTGGTAGACATGTCTTAAGAACAGATTACAAAGCGCGGGAGTATTTATATAGTGTCCACAGGTGGTCAAGCAGATTCAAGATGACGGTTCACACATGGAAAAAAAATTGACCAAGAAAGTTGCAGGATATCGGAACATGTTAACCAATTTTTTGAGTGTAGAACCTTATAATCCACATTTTGTCTCACACATTCAGATAATAGAAATAATGATCACTCACAACTCGTTAGAAATATTTAAAGTGCATTCACTTACTTAGATCGCTGTACTACGTGTAACCTATGTAGCATGTTTTGGCAGTCAACCCAGGCATTTCGGGGCTCCAGAAGAGCTAGAATGTCGCTTTATATTTAGTATTGTCTCCGTAGTTCTTCGTTATTTATTATGAAATCTCTTTACTCTCTGTTATAGAGTTCCGACCACAGAAGAGCATCCATATTAGATGGAATATATTGGGACAGAGGCTTTGTCTTTGAACAACACCAGCCTCCCACTAACTAAAAAGAGTTAAGAGGCTTTTTAAATAAATTATGAGGCTGTGACCCAGAAATCATGGTAGGGTGTTGTAGGATTGTAGGCAGTTGACTGACCTTGCCCAGTATTATTAATGTGACCATAAACCAATTATGTGTATTGATTCTCATACGGTGCTGATCAGATACTGATCTTGTCAATCAATATGAATATAAACCCCATCCACCAATATTTGCAAACAGCGAAACCTGTTATCCTTGCCCTAACTGACACCCAGGTCGATTCATCAACTGATTCGACATATCTTCGTTGCTCAGGATACGACTTGCATTCAAAATTCCGTTTTAAGGGTGGAGTCTGCGTCTTCGCGCGGTCCGCTTTCCAGAGGATGGACGCGTTGGAATAAATTATTAGCAATTACGTTTCTCAATCCCAGAAACACGCGCACTCGTCTCTTCGACCCAACCCTAGACGACCCACCAAACCCCCTTCCAAGCCTAGCTTCAACCGGCCCTCCCGCACTTTATCTCACCTAGACCGCAATCCTTATCCCAAACCCCCCCCCACACACCCGCAATGTCGTCCGGCCCAACACCGACCTAACCACTCCCCGCACATCACATCCTGCCCCTAACCCCACCCCCTTTCCGTTCTTTGACCTAAAAACAGGTGCTAAATACACCAATTTCCAAAGACCGCACACTCTCATACCATTAGGCCCCGCCCATGGAAGCACAGCCCATTTGTCCTGCGAACAGAGCTCAAGATCGAATCTCTCACCCCCTCTCCCCATTTCCCCTTCACGCCTCAGCCCCGCACCACCCGCCCTCCAGTTTTTGACTCCCTCCTACCGCCCCCGTCAACATCACACAACAATCCCTTAAATCATCTGAATGCCGAATCTTCGAAACGGTCGGACCTACGATAGCTTCCGCATCTATCTAGCTTACCTTCATGGCAAATCTGATGCAGTCTGCTACGAAGGCAAAACGAAAACGAGTGTTAAGATTTCCACCCAGCAGGAAGGCCTCCCTACCGATCTCCCTAGCCTTCATAATTTGTATTAGGTGTACAGCTTTGCTTCCGCCGTTTTGCAATAGATGGCTGTAGCGGTAAGTGGTAGTTGAAATAAATAGATCATAGATGTCATACAATAAGCTTAGGTATTTGTAAACATAACGCCATCGAAATATTAGTCGATTTGTGTCTGCATCATAAAGTTGTTCTCAATTAAACATTACGAGCCATATTCTCGTCATTAGCGAGGAAGGACTTGTATTAGTATTTACAATAAAGCCTCGAATTTCAGAAAAAAAAACGGCGGAAGCCAAGTTGTACACCTAATACATAAAATTCCATGAAAACTAAAATATTCCCCCAAAAAGTAACAAGAGACCTCTCGGATTTTTGACAATACATTTGCATGAAAGTGGCATCTGGCCCCCTACGCAGCGAATCCACAACAAAGAAGTTTTTTCGGCCTTAAACGGCTGCCCAACCCACTTTCTACGGGGTCTCCCAATACTCTTCCCCTAACCATTTACTACCAGAATGTCAGAGGACTACGGTCCAAAACCTATTCGATCTTACAAAATATTCACTCCTTTCCCTTTGATATATGCGCACAGACCAAAAGTAACCTTACCCCCAGTATCAATAGCCTGGAACTGTTCCCCCCCTTCTTCACAGTTTTTCCGGACGACGAGGTCCATCATTCCGGTCCTGACACCCCCTGCCGAGGCGTGCTGCTTGCCATCCAAAACAGACTTACATCTTCTCTTATCACCATCTCTTCTTCTCCTAACCTCGACTATGTCGCAATAAAAATTGAACATTGCTCAAAATCCGTGTACATCATTTGCTTTTACATACCGCCATCGCAAGCTATAGAGTCATACGAACTCGCTATTGCGGCAATCGACCGCATAACAGAGCCTAGTTCTTCCCAAGACGACATTGTAGTCCTTGGCGATTTTAATCTCCCCCATCTCCAATGGACGCTGTGTGACGACTACTCCCACTACATCTCAAACCCCACTACTACTAAGGAATGTCTTTTTATAGGCAGCCTCACTGACTCTAGCCTTTGCCAAGTAAGCAATGTCCAAAACCATCTGGGCAGACAACTTGACCTTGTGTTCACGACAGACCCCTTTAATTCCTAGTCCCCACACCCTCTCAACTATTGATAACCACCACCCCCCGCTTATCTTATCCTTATACCACGACTACTCAGCCCACAGCATACCTCCCCCCTATCAATTTTCTTTCAACTTCCGAAAAGCCAATTTTCGCCTCATAAATGAGTACCCCAGCAATATCACACTCCACGTAAATGATATAAGTGTAGAGGACGCTACAGCCTCGCTCTACACAGAAATCCGCAACGCCATATCCCTATATGTCCCATACTCCCGACACAGGTTATCATTCTCATCGCTCCCATGGTATAACCACAAACTACGCACCCTTCGTAACAAGAGGAATAAGTTGTGGAACACTTTCCTAAACACGCGTTACCCCCTTGACTACTCCAACTATCTAGGTTACTTTTACCAATTCACCAAGCTTTACAGCTCCCTATACCACAATTACCTTGTCAAAGCTCAATTCAACCTGATCAACGACCCCAAATCTTTCTTCCACTTCATCAACCACAAACGGAAATATGATGCCTATCCCACCTCCCTTTTCCACGGCTCAACTACTACAACGGACTCCCAAACCATATCCAATCTTTTCGCGTCCTTCTTCAAACTATCCTTCACGGACGACTCGTTCGAGCCTAACCTCTCCTACTTTACTGGCATGTCTGAATTCTCCCTCGGCCCTCTCATCCCTCTACACATTCAACAACACCAAGTCATAAAAAAACTTGAAGAACTAAGAGACGATTTCAGTCCCGGCCCAGACGGACTTCCTGCTATCCTCTTAAAAAAATGTTCCTCTTCTCTCTCTCTCCCGCTCGCGTCAATCTTCAATCTTTCCCTTGCACTAGGTCTATTCCCTGACTTTTGGAAATCCTCTTACATAACCCCTATACATAAAAAGGAAAAAAAACGATATATACAATTATTATCCCATTGCCAAGCTCTCGCATATCCCCAAACTGTTCGAAGGCCTTCTATATGAGGCGTTATGTTTCTGCTGCGCACCCATCATCTCTCCGAACCAGCACGGCTTCCTCTCAGGCAGGTCCATTACTACCAACTTTGTCGAATTCACATCCCACACACTCCTTGCCCTAGAAAACGGCGATGAGGTCGATGTAGTCGCTACCGACTTTAGCAAGGCCTTCGACAAAATCTCCCATAACCTCATTCTATTCACGCTATCTTCTCTCGGTTTCGAACCTATGCTGATTAAGTGGGTCCCATCCTATCTCAGTTATCGAACCTGCCGCGTGCGATTTAAATCCACCCTCTCCGATCCTTTTTTCCCAACCTAAGGTGTCCCCCAGGGCAGTCATCTCGCCCCTCTCCTATTTATCATAACCATTAACGACATTAATCACTCCTTCATCTCGTTTTACGCGGGTGATTCCAAAACTTTCAAAACAATCCGCTCTCCCCTGGACTCCTCACTTCTCCAAGCGGATCTTGACAGCTTCTCGACTTGGTGCCAAAATAACTGCCTAGAAATGAATATCGCCAAATGTCACACAATCACCTTCCCTCGGAAGAGTTCCCCCACTCACCCACGCTCCTACCTCTTACTGAACCAACCGATAACATTGGTTGAATTGATTCGCGATCTGGGCGTCTTATGCGACAAGGAGCTCAATTTACCGCACATATTGATCACATAATCCTCAAGGCCAACGCCGCCCTTGGGATTGTCAAACGCTGGTCGAAGGTGTTATATAATTAAGTTCAATTAGTTATCACTCCCCCTATGAATAATTAACATTTCGTCTCTTCACGTGCATATCCTTCACTTCCCTCCAAATCACCAATTTCCCATTACAATAGAATATCCACAAACACAATAGTTGAATAATTTAAATAAAGTAAAACCCCTATTTTAAAACCTCAATCCTATTGTACATAGCCATTTTCTCCTTATTTAGACATAGTCTCCCTACCGTCCATAGTCCAGCCCCCTATTAGCCAATTCCGCTTCCTAGAAATAACAATCGTGGAAGCGGAACACAAAAGGACATGAAAACGAAAGACACGAGATTTCCTTCTTGTGGTTTGAACAGTCGTCTCGTGTGGTTGGATATTAAAATAAAATGATAAAACAAAAGGATTTAGAAAGTTCAATTTAGAAAAGAATTTGTAATTGTGAAAAGAAAGACAAATACCAAGAACAGAGAATGTGAATTGAAATAAATAAATGAAAATTCAAAGGAAAACAAAAGGAGAGTTTCATTGAGGACCGAAATAACACCACTCCCATTTGCAGCAGAAGCGGAAGTCGCTCACTTCAGTCCAGACTCCTATCAAGAAAAATCCGGGGTAAGTTTTGTGACCCAAAACAAATATTAATTGTTAAAATATCCTTTAACAAAGGAATTCCTTAACCCCTATGTCATCCGATTACTCTACACAACTTTCGTCCGGCCAATACTCGAATATGCTAGTCAGGTCTGGTCCCCGTATCAAGTGTCTCACGTTCGCAGGATTGAGGGTGTTCAACGTCGTTTCCTGCGCTTTGCCCTCCGCGGACTAAACTGGGAAAATCCGCTGACTCTACCACCATACACAAGCCGACTCCCTGTAATCAATGTAAATACACTTGAAAAGCGCAGAATCCATGCCGACATCATCTTTGTCCATCGCCTTCTGTCTGGCTCAATCAATTGCCCAAGCTTGTTCTCCACTTTAACATTGCATACAAACCCCCGTAACGTATGTAATCCTCGACTGTTTTACGTGCCCGCTCATCACACTTATTACGGCGCTAACGAACCCATCTCACGTATGCTACGACAGGCCAACTCTTTCCCCACCTCCTTCGATTTCAACATCCCCACTCCCGCTCTTAAACAACGTCTCAGAATAAACCCGTCCTAAATCCGCCCCCTCCCTTCAATAAGCCCTCTACCCTGCAATCCTCTCCTCTCCCTCCATCTAACCAGTTCTCCCCTACACCTTTGCAACACCACCCACAACCCCCCCTGCGCCGTAACCCCCGCCCCCGTATCAGTTCGAACCCATGCCCTCCAGTGTCGCACAAAGGCCGCGTTTACCACCCCCACATACACTCGCTCTTCCCTGGCCTCCTTCCTCCCCTATCCCAAAGTAATCTTCAACTTCCTGGTTTGCTTCTCCTTTTTTTCGATTGAATAATCGAATAAAGTCTTAACCACTACTCTAGATTTTAAGATAGGCTGTAAGGTTTTATGTTAAGTTAAATTTAAGCTTGCAGTAAGCTAAATAAAAATGAGGGTTCCGCCTTCAATCAATCAATCAATCAACTCAATAGCATGGACATCATATGGTTGAGGGTCGTGCTGAGGAATTCTGTTAAATTTCGTTGTTGTCTTTACCGCTCCCCGAATGACGATCGACCGGTGACATTTTTCGAACATCTTTCACGTACCGCCGACTGGATACAGATCAACCACCCAGCTTCTGAAATTGTTGTCCTTCGCATTCTTTCCATGGTCGGAGGTGTGCTTCGGAGACTCGGATGTTACCGCTTGCGCGGAGTCGGTAACAGAGATTATTCTTCTCGGGTTGGAGATCTACATTCCACATTCCCTAATTATCAGTACTGCCACAAAGTTCTGTCGCCGAAAGGCAAATTATACAAATGTTAAGTAATGTTTAGCTTAGAGCGTCTGCGAAGGACCAGTAAGTTATTATATAAGATAATTAAGCTAGAATTTAAGCATTTTTTGTCTAGCCTTTAATTTAGAAATTAAGAATATAAAAAGAAAAATAAAAAATGTTTTAAAAATGAAAAATACATTCCACATTCCGTCAAACGAAGTTCATCTGATAAATTGTGGTTTGACAAAAAATGTGAGCAGATTACAGCGGCAAAAAATAGAGCTTTTAAGTAATGGCGCACCAATCCCACCGGTGTTAACAGAACGAAATTTGTTAGAATCAGAAACGCGTGTAACTGTTACTTTCAAAACTACCCACTCATTAATACATACCTCTTTGGAGCCAGTCTCCACCAATTACTTGCGGTACACGCAAAAGCATCCACTAAAAGGATAAAGCACTCCCTAAGCTTTAGCATCGCCCCATACATTAAACGGGCCCATATCAAACTCAATATCAAACAAATTGAACTGAACGTTCAATTTGCCATATTGAATTCAACATAAATCCAAGACGTGATATACGAACCAGATGTTCAACACGCAAACTCCCCGGGATCCAAATCTACGGACCAGATGACCAACTCTCAAGTAAAGTTGGTAAGAATCATAAAATGCACGGCGACAATTTTATGACTCTGTAAAGGATGGTTTACCCAAACCAATTCCCACAGACAACCTCGTTTCCTTTTCAACTAAACCAAGGTAACCAAGCAATTAGCAACATAAAAACGAACTGCACGTTCCTTTTATTATAGCACCCACAAAAAGATCATACATGGACATTTGCAAGATCCTTGGCTGATTGTCCTTTTGTGTTTCCCTGTTGAACCGACGCCAAAAGGATCATGAAAGGAAGCGGCGACTGGGAAAAACGGTCCTGCAAAACAAAGGAGATAGCCTTCGCTCTGCAGGACGAAAGATAAAAGTTTTCGTTCGGGGGAGAGAATAAAAAACTAAAGCGAGTTGGTTTTCAGTACTTGACCGAGACGGTTATCAGAAACAGTGAGTGTGTTGAGAGTGAAGTAGAGTGGACGTAGGTCAGTTTGTCGGCTGGTGAAGCCGTAATGCGACTTCGAGTTGAATCAACAAAAACAATTTTAACGGAAGTGATAAATAGCGACACTCTTGTGTATTATGTGTGATTGCAAATCTTTAGTGTTTGACATATCGAAACTGTTGTGTATTATGTGTGATTAGCATAGGTTTAGTGTTTAAATAAATAAATAAAAAAAAAAACAAACAAAAAGTTCGTTTACGTCTTGTTCTCGAAGTCCTAGTTTCTGCTTTAAATTATAAATTACATACACTGCAAAATGCGTGCGAAAATGTGAAACAAGAAAAACGTGATATATATTCTTGTAATTCGGAAAGACATCCACACCCGTGTTCAGTTGCGTTTCCCGGTTGCGCCTTCCAATTGGCGTATTGAAAACTCACGGGCGGCGCAGTGATCGGTGAGTCCATCAACAAAGAGGGCAAGTTGCCAGGGAAATAACAACCCCAAAGCAGAAGCAGCAGTGGAGATATTGAAGCAAAAGAACTAAAGACAAATAAATGAACCCAGGGGGTGCAAAATTACCGGGCTTCGAAAAAGGCAGCCCTAATGCAGAAAGGTCACCCCAGCTTATCGAAGCGCAAACATTTGGAGCGGACCCCCACACGTCAGGTAAGGTAACCGCTCCCATTAATATCAAATATATATATGACAGCAATTGCCGTCGGCCACGATGGAAAATATAAGTTACAACACAACCAGTCAATTGATACGGCGACGAAGGCTCACAACGACAGACTGACCAATAAACTCCTTCAGTGCCCGACTGGTTCGCGCTCCTTCTGGTCAATGGCATTTATTATTTATTATTCAACACACAGGACAAAGTCACTGATTGCTTTCAACCCGGCGAAGGCCAGGACGATCCTTGTCCCTGTTCAATCCAAGTTGACATGCAGTCTCCACGTGACACCCCTGGATAGCTACTTTGGCATCCGCCAAGCAGTGAACCAATGCATGCCGCGACATCTTGAGAAAGGTTGGCGCAAGGCTAATAACTTACTATGGAAAATTTAACAAGCCTCGGATATGGACCGGATACACGACGACGACCACGGAAACGAAAATGGCTAAACGATTTAAGAATTTTTTCATGGAACGTCCGCTCACTATACTAGCACAGCAGCTAGCCGATGCCGTGTCCGAATATGACGCTGACATAACAGCATTACAGGAAATAAGATGGACGGGGAGTGGTGTTATTCAAAGAAACGAGTATGGCATTTATTACATCTGTCATGCAAAACATGATGTGGTCGGTGTAGGCTTTCTAGTCAGCCAAAAACTGAAGCCTGTCATCATCGGCTTTAATGCAATAAACGAAAGGCTATGCGCTCTAGGCTATGTGCAAGGCAAGTTTAAGAACATAAGCCTCATAAACATTCACGTACCTACAGAGGAGTCCCCTGACGATGAAAAAGAAGAATACTAGGAGAACGTCGAACGGGCCCTTAATGCCTGATACCAAGATACGATGTGAAAATCGTGATTTGAATGCCAAAATAGTTCGGGAGTCGGTTTTCAGGCACTACGCAGGTTCCCATAGTTTGCATGAGAACACTAACGACAATGGACTACGAGTGACAGCATCAAAGAACTTGGTCGTTGCGGGTACCAGGTCACAAAGCCACCTGGGTATCACTTTATGGAGCCACTCGCAACCAAATTGACCACGTATTGATAGATCGCCGCCACTCCTCGAGCCTTACGGAGACGTATGTCACCCGCGGATCAGGTTCGAATCAACACGGTTGCCTTACGCAATGAGAGTACCAGTAACACCTTTGGTCACGCGCTAGGACTCGCCCTCGAAGAGCTCGACAGAGGGAGAGTAAGTCGTGAGTCCAGAATGCCGGGCGTAGAAGAGAAATGGACACGTCTCATGAATACTGTCATTAGTACTGCCAACTCCATCTTAGGCAGTAGTTGTAGAGATCGGAGCGACTGGTTTGATGATTAGTGCAAACTAGCGACTAAACGTAAGAATGCTCCATACCGGGCAATGCCCCAGTCTTATAGGACGCGGGTACGCGACGAGAAATACAAAGAGGTCAGAAGATCTGAAAAAAGACTTCACAGACAAAAGAAAAGTGTCTGGAAAAAAACCTTGTCTGTGAAATAGAGAAAAGTAGAGAGCGAGGTCCGTGGAAGTTCTACCAAATAATCCGCAATATGACGCTGTACACACCACGCTGCACTTATTGCAAGGATAAAGAAGGTAATCTTATCAGCGATCCTGAAGGCATTCTGGAGCGATGGGTAGTGCACTTCAGTTAATTGCTAAATGGTCAGCTCACAGAAAAATTGGAGGCTCCACCAATGCAAGATCAAGACCAAATGCTGCCGTCACCAAGCATTGACGAAACAGTAAAAGCCATAAGACAACTCAAATCAAATAGAGCCCTCGGAGCTGATGGCATACCAGCTGAGCTGATCAAACAAGAAGGGACAGCGTTACATCACGCAATTCATGAGATCGTGGTGCAGGTATGGGAGCAAGAGGAGATGCCGGAAGATTGGCGTCGTGGAATAATTTGCCACATACATAAGAAGGGAGATATCACACTGTGCAGCAACTATAGGGGTATAACATTGCTGAGTACCGCCTATAAGATACTCTCCACTATCCTACAAGATCGGATAGCCCCATATGCTAAAGTCATCATTGGTCAATATCAGTGTGGCTTCATCCCCGGCAAATCAGCGATTAATCAGATATTCACCCTTAGACAGGCGATGGAAAAATGTCTGGAATTTAAGATCCCAGTATATCATCTATTTATAGACTTTAAGGCCGCCCACGACAACATAGCCAGGGTATATAATGCCCTGAGAGAGTTCGGCATTTCAAATAAATTGATACGGCTTGTAGGTTGACCATGACCAACATAACTAGTCAAGTAAAAATAGCGAGACTGCTGTCTAAACAAATAAACATCTTTAATGGACTCCGACAAGGGGACGGTCTGGCCTGCCTCGTCTTCAACCTGGCGTTGGAGAAAGCAACCCGTGAGTCTCGGGTTACAACAAGAAGGACTATTGTCACCGAGTCCTGCCAGATACTTGCCTACGCAGATGGCATCGACATCATCGGTAGATCCGATTCGTCTGAACAGGACTCCTTCACCCAGATCGAACAGGCGGCACAAAAACTGGGACTGCATATTAATGAGGGAAAAACTCAGTACGACTCTGATAGAGCAACGGCCTCGACTTTTCTATGGCACGTGCCCACACCACGAATAATGAAATCTGACTCGCCGATGCAATCCATATCCGTCAGATTCAACGGTGGTGGATTACATCGGTGTGGGAGGATTCTATATGTGTCCGTATAGGACAAGTACGTTGCCCTTCGGCCTGCATATCGGCAACGACGAAAATGCACCTGAATAAACATGGGCAGGTGTAATGAATTGTAGGTATTATAGAGACACACGATAGCGAAAATCGTCGAAGGAAGAAATAGGTTTCTGTGTCTTAAATAAACAGAAACGCTATTTCGAGGGCCATAAATCTTTGATGACCTGCGCCTGAGAACGAAATAGGTTTTTGCTTTAAGATACACAAAAACGCTATTTCAAGGGTCACGATGATATGCACATCGTGTTTACTCAGGCGTTCATGATAATGCCGTTGTAGGCTATACATTCTGGTGACGATAGGTCAGCCGAAAATGTTGGTCTTGTTTACAAGGCGGTGCCGGTACATGAGTATAATGGCGAGGAATTTGCCTTGCAGATGTGCAAGCATACGTCTCGTCCAGGGTGGCCATGGACCACCGGTCGGTTAATAGGGTAAACACAGTGATGCTACTGTGTGTTTGTTTGTTTAACAGGCCGGAGCATCGTTAAGCATGATCTAGGGTATGATTGTCTGACGTCAATCATATTAGTGCCCAAATCCCATGATTGGTAGATAACCGATAAAGGAAATTGGTCGCAACTGTAGCGAACCTTGGGATTGGGGCAATATTCACTCATGAACCGCAGCAAGAATGCCGGCTACAGCTGTGTCAACAATTACGCTGGCCAGCGAGTATTTATCTTTTATAATTGCTGACAAGCCGAGCCGATTGTCTGGCACGGTTCATGTAATATGAATGAAATCACTTGTTTGATGTGCATGCCTGCTGGGGTTTTACTTTCAGGTGAAAGTTATTTGAAAGAAAGCTTACACTGCTCGAATCCAGGTAAGTATAGTGGTTTATGGAGTGAGGGAAAAGTAGGTTATTTTAAAGAAATGGATGGTTCTTTAGGAAGGTTTTAAAGAACCGCCACAGATGCATGGAAGGACAGCGCGGCAGACCTTGTCTGCGATGGAGGGATGGCGTAGACCAGAACGCCCAAAGCCTGGGAGTGCCAAACTGGATGAGATCGGGTCGAAATCGGGACCGGTGGAGAGTTTTGTTAAATAAGGCCAAGACCGGATCCCGGTTGTAGTGCTGATGATGATGATGTATATTCAAAAAGTGCTAAGAACAAATGTTCAAGGTTCAAAATGAGCAACATAATTATCACAACAACAGAAAAGAGTAAATAAATTCACATAGTTTTAAATGGCCCGCTCTCTATAAAATAATTTAGAATGCTCACAGAATAAGAAGAAGAAATGTTATTGTGACAACAGACATTAGGATTTAAGTTCAAAATATAATCATCTTTATGTTGGCTTTAAAAAATAAATGCATCACACTAGGTATAAAAAGAAGGCTTCTCCTGCATGCTCCTTCACCTACTTCTGATTACCGCGAACCGATGAGTCAAGAAAAAAGTCAATCAAGTCGCTGTAACAACCAAACAGTTAGGTCGTGTTGACCTGAATTTCTTACTTTTATCGTCAGTTCGGTGGTTTTTCTGCTATCAGCCGTGATGAACTTTAACTTCTCGTACCCCCAGGCACCACAAATGAAAAATAATCCCCAATTGTCGTCTTCCCCCATTACCACTTAAAAGCCACTTACACCCACAATTGCTTAAACACTTGGAGCACACGCCTGGACGGGTGCCACCCTCGATGCCGGGCCACTTGTTCCAACAGTTAAATACGTTTCTGTTGAAAAACAATTTAACATTGCCATGGCAAAGTTTTAACCGCCTTCCAACTTTGGAGCCATTAAAACAATTTAATCTCTTGAAAATAATGCAAAACTTTCTTTTCAACTTTTACCATTTCAGATAAATCGCTTATTTCCTTGGCGGTTGGCGGTTGTCGGTTGGTGGTAGCTCGCCAACTTGACTGGTTAAAATGGCTCCCCAAGGGCCGAAACCGACGCGAATCACTGGCACCCTTTGCCCAACCCCACCGGAAACAGTGATTTTTAGTTGCGTTTAATTCAGCTAAAATCCAAGATCAACAGTACAACTGTAATAATAACAACAACCACATAAAATCATTGTTTATCATGTCGTCTTGAATTGTTTTTGGTTTCGGTGTATTGGAGTTATTAGGGTACAACAACAACAAACGTTTTGAATTTTTTTAAAACACCATCATCTCTTCAGGCGACCACATTGCCGCTTCCTATCTGGTGGTTGTGGATGTAGCGGTACACACGGTTTAGGTGACTGGACGCAGGCGGATCTGTAAAAGGCCCGCAGCCTTCATGTTTTAAGGACATTCAAACTTTTATTTGATCGCCTTACAGATTTTATTTTGGCGTGAACTTTATCGGAAAGCAATTTCCCTAGCGCACAATCAAAGTCGCGGAAATTATGTTGTTTGTCGGTTGTATAGTTTGTGGATGGTCGTTTAGATGTTTGTAAATTATTTTTTGGATGTCATGATGGGTAGTAATTTAGATTTGATTGCCCTGGCTAGGCTGTGGGACTTATGGCGATAAAAGCACACCCTCTGGGTGTCATCACTGAGGTATTTCAAATTGTCTGATGTATTTGCAACTGTTGCGTAGCAAGCGGTGGTTGAGAAATTATAGGGGGTTTTATATTGTTGGCATAGAGTAAAACTGCGGCCTAACAATTTTCTCTGAAATAATATTAACTATGTAAGGTATGATCACACAAGAGGTATACAATGAAATTCACATTGACGATGTCAAAATACCAAACGTTTTTTTTTTTCCCCGAAATGAGTGAAGTTGAAACATTGGCAAATTGAACCACGGTCCAGAATTGCGCTGAAAATTGATTGAATTTGTCACAATTAATGTATTTTGATCTTTTAAGGAATAAAAACTAGTTCTACGACTATATTGTATTTTCTTCGCATTGAAATCAACAAGACGGGTCTTTCCTATTTGCGGATTATATCTAGATCTCGATTCGACACGGCTGCATCCCATCTGATGCGTGGTTGATGCATTAATCGGCCGATCGTTGGAAAACAAAGAAAACATCGTACTGTCGTCGATATTTTGTTTTTTTGTTAAGACCAACAGATCATTAATATGTAGTAGAAATAGAGTTGGTGTCACTAGAACCTTGAGGCACACCAGAATTAATGGGAAAAGGATCCGAAAACAGACCGCCTGCTACAGCCTGAATTGATCGATATGAAAGGAAACTTTTTATTCGATTGCAGAGATATTAGGACAGTCCTTAAGAACAAAGCTAATTTAGTAAGTTTAGTTTAGTTTAGTGAGGGCAGAACCCTCATATATTCAGCTTAGTACAAGCGGTAAAACTTAACAACTATCTTAAAACTGTATATAAGAAAATAAACTATGGTTGTTATAATATTTTAGGTGCACCACCGTGCTTCCGGTTTCCCGGGAAGAGTGGGCTACCGTGGTTGTCCTTCATGATGTGTCGAACTCGTCTATATTTGTTTTTCCGAACAAAATCCCGAAAGTGTTACCGCACGATTATACGAGGGTTGCCTTTTATATTTCGGCATTAGAGAACAAAAACAAATATTGATCATCGAAAATCACTTTATTGTTTTTCAAAATATTCCCCATGAAGATATATGAACTTTTGCATGCGTTTGAACCAATTGTCGAAGCACTTTTGCCACTCCGATTGAGGTATCTCCAACACATGCATTCTGAATGCAGCAACCGCTTCTTCAGGTGTCGAAAAACGTTGACCTCTCAGTTTGTTTTTTACGTACGGGAATAAAAAGAAGTCATTCGGTGCCAAGTCAGGACTATACGGCGGATGACCCATCAAATCGATGTTTTGGGTGCTCAAAAATGCAGTTGTCGCAGCCGATGTGTGAGAGCTCGCATTGTCGTGGTGAAGAGTGATCCGTCTTCGGCGGTTGGTTTTCCTGATTTCTTGCAAGACAACTGGCAAACAAATGGTTGTGTACCACTCAGAATTGACTGTTCTGCGTTGTTCTAGTGGTACGGTTGCGACATGTCCAGTTTTTCCGAAAAAACAGGCGACCATTTGCTTGGAAGTGCTTCGTGCGCAAACAACTTTTGTTGGATTTGGCTCATCTTGAAACACCCAAACAGTCGACTGCTGTTTACTTTTGGGCTCATACGCGTAAATCCACGATTCATCACCTGTCACGATGTCATAGACGTGTTTCGAAGCACCGCGACCGTATTTTTTGAGCATTTCTTTCGACCAATTGACACGAGCCTTTTTTTGGGCGATTGACAAATTGTGTGGGATCCAACGCGAACAAATTTTTTTGACAGTCAAATGTTTATGCAATATTGAATGTATGCTGGTCCCACTAACGCCTAAGGTTGTCTCAATCTCACGATAGGTCACATGACGATCTTCCAATATCAGTTCGCGCACAGCATCAATTGTTTTCGGAACAACAACTGATTTTGGACGACCTTCACGAAATTCATCTTGGAGTGAACTACGACCACGATTGAATTCACCATACCATCGATAACCACTGGTCCTTGATGGAGCTTCATCGCCAAAAATTGAATTAAGTTCATCCATGCACTGTTGCTGAGTTAATCCATGCCGAAAGTTGTAAAAAATAATCGCACGAAAATGTTGACGATTTAATTCCATTTTTGGGCCGAGATGAATCTTTTAAGTTACTGTAAACAACACAAATAGCGCTCGTATGTCAAAACGTTCTGAGTGCGTATAACCTCAAAAATGTCCAACTTTACGACAGAACTGTCAATTGCCGGATTGCAACATTAGGGTTGCCAAATCCCGAAATATAAGAGGCAACCCTCGTATTTGATTCACTAGCGACGTAAACAGTGAAAACTTCCTGCTAAGCAGTCACAAAACAAACACTTCAGTTTCTTTATAAAACTGATTTTATTCTTAGTTTAAAAATACTTATATAATAATGTATAAAAACTTATATTAATTTTTAGGAAGTCTTCTCCTCAAGCGCGCTACTGACTGACTCCGTCAAGCGACTTCTTCCACTCTCCAAAATTCAAATCCTCAAATATCTTTATCTTCTTTCGAAGGTCAAGATGCATCGCCACTTATCGTTTGATCCTTTATTGGGGTTTTTATTTGTATTAGCCATCTGGCTAATGCAAACAAGAATTTTCGTGCATCTCAAATAGGTAGCACAAGATCCGTGGAAATTGGTTGTTAGTTTAGGATCTGGGAATCCGTGTCTATTAGCTAGTCATAAAACATCTGGTATACGTTTGGATGTTTATTATTGCAAGAATTGTGTGTCGGCGTATCGAATAGATGTGCCATTGTTTGGACACATGCACTTTTAGGTTTTGGATCTTGTAGGTTTTTTAGGTGCTAATTGCTTTTAGCATACCTGAGAAAATAATGCATTATGCTGTTTGATTTTAGGAAATTGAATCGAACAAAGGCATTAAATTGAATAAATAAATGTGAATTCAATAAATGAGAATTTGAACGTTTAGTTCAATTTGGTTACAATGTTATGTTTGGAATATCAAATGGATTTTCTTATAGGTGGGAGGAAAATGTAATGTGGGAGGCAAATGTAATATGGGAGAAAAATGTAATGTGGGAGGAAATGTAATGTGAAGGAAAATGGTAGGGTTTCTTGGAGCACTACATGGTTACAAAAACAAAAAAAAAAAAAAAGAGGGAGGGGGGGGGGTATGTTTGGCGGGTTGGTTACTGGGTTTATCCATCAGTTATCACTCATTCATTCACCTCGCTTAGTATAGGATGTAAGAGTGTAGACGGGAGTGGGCGAGGTCAGGAGGGGGAAGACAGGAGATGAAGTTTGAGAGCAGTAGAGGTAAAGTTGAAATCGAAGGTGGTAGGGTAGGAGTTTGTCCGCCGCAGCATTCGCGAAATGGGTTCATTAGAGCCGTAAGAAGTGTGGTGGGTGGGTTGATAGAAGAGATGAGGGTTTCGCAGGTTACGGTGGTTAGTGTGAAGTGGTTGATTGTGTCTGAAAGGAGACGGTGGATGAAAAGGATATCGGCATGAGTTCTGCGCTCCTCTAGTGTGTTGAAGTTTATCAGATGGAGACGGCTTGTGTATGGGGGTATTGAGGTGCTATCTTTCTAAATTTGGGGATTAGATGGCTTACCTCCGTTTGTGGTTGTTTGGGGCCGTTTACCGCTGGAGTGGATGGCGTAAGAAAAGTGCCCTTACAACTTCCTCCGGCGGGCGTGGGGGCTTCCGGACGGGGCACTCTGCTGCTGTGGGCTTCTTGACAGCGAGGGTGGTTCTTGACAGTTCCCTCTGGTCCGCTGATTTCGGAATACGGTTATCTCCCTTGTGGCAATGATCGACGGATCCTCCGAATAGGTCACTCTATTCTTGCGAGTGCATCGGTGGCAAAGGTGCACCCTAGTAGTTTCCCCTGGTAGACCTGGTTTTGGTACGAAACCACCAACTCTTTGCTTAGTTTTATTGTTTTGTTTTCAACCTTCAAGGGTCCACTGGGGTTTGCCCTGGTACATTGGTTTTGGAATGAAACCACTAACTCTTTGCATAGTTTTATTGTTTTATTTTCAATCTTCAAGGTTTAGATAAATTGCTTTGCTATCTGTCGTAGCTCCCGGATTCTATTGATTTACTTTAGGTTGTTGTTTGATGACCAGCGGTTCGCCCTTCGGAATCTTGACTGATCGTGAAATTAAAAATTACTGCCCTTTTATGCATTTTGTCGTTGAGATTTGTCAACGTTTTTAATGTAAGAATTCCAAGAAGCACACACAAGATTTTGTGTGCTTCAATTGGAATTGTGTTCTGGGAATTGATTAAAGGTTTAGTGGGATAAGTTCCTGGAAGCGAACTCATGAAAGGCGTTTTGAATTAAGCATTTCATGATATCAGGATTTTGGGGATTGAATCAATGTGCGACGAATTAACTCTTGGTTCAATTCGTCGCTCATATGATTCAATATTGAATTTGGATGTAAGTTAATGGGAAATTGAATCAATGTGCGACAAATTAACTTTTGGTTTAATTTATCGCTTATATGATTCAATATGGAATTTGGATTTGGATTATGGTAGGTATTGGGGATTTGGATGGGATTATTGGTGATATTGGGGATTTGGATGGGAGTAGTGATTTAAGATCGCTACAGGGGGAGAATCCGTGGATTCGCCCAGTTCAGTCCGCGGAGGCCAAAACGCAGAAAACGACGTTGCACGCTTTCGATTCTGCGTACATGGGACGAGTAGTGTGGAGACCAGACCTAACTGGCGTATTCAAGAAGGGGGCGGACGAAGGCTATGTAGAGAGAACGGGAAACGTAAGGATTAGAGAATTCTTTAGACCAGCGTTTCACAAACCCAAGGACAGAGTTAGCCTTAAGAATAATATCATCGATATGCGGGATGAAGCTATACTCCCTGTCAAATAAGATCCCGTGGGTTCGTATCTCCCATCTGCTGGTTTAGCAGGAAGTAGGAACGTGGCGGGACAGGGGGACGTTTGCAGGAGAAGGTGATGGACTGACATTTGACAACGTTCAGTTCAAGGCAGGTATAACGGCACCAAGTTGAGAGGCTGTCGAGGTCCGTTTGGAGAAGTGAGGAGTCGAGAGGAGAGATGATCGTTTTGTAGAGTTTGGCGTCGTCCGCATAGGGGGAGATGGATGAGTATTTAATAATGCAGTCAACATCATTGATGGTAAGGATAAATAGGAGGGGACCTAGATGACTGCCTTGTGGAACCCCTGACGTGGGCAGAAAAGGATTGGACAGGGAGGATCTGAATTTGACGCGGTGGGATCGATCTTTCAGATAAGAAGATAACCACTTGATCAATAGGGGTTCGAAACCTAGGGAGGCCAGCTTAAAAAGGATGAGATTATGGGAGATTTTGTCAAAGGCCTTGCTGAAATCGGTGGTGATTACATCGACTTCGTTGCCATTCTCTAAGGCACGGAGAGTATGGGATGAGAACTCGATCAGATTCGTTGTGGCCGACCTACTCGAAAGGAAACCATGCTGGTTGGATGAGATAATGGATATACAACGGAAAGATAACGCGTTGTAAAGAATTCCTTCGAACAGTTTGGAGATATGAGACAGTTTGGCGACGGGACGGTAGTCGCTTATATCGTTTTTAGGTCCCTTTTTATGTATGGGGGTGACGTAGGAGGATTTCCAAATACTAGGGAAGATACCTTGTGAAAGGGATAGATTGAATATCTTTGATATCGGGAGGGAAAGAGAAGAGGACTATTTCTTTAAAAATACAGCCGGGAGTCCATCAGGCCCAGGGCTGAACTTGTCTTTTAGTAAGTTCAATTTCTCCTCAACTACGTGATGCTGAATAATTTGAGGGGTGAAGGGGCCGAGGGAGAATTCGGGCAAGTCTTTGAAGTGAGACGGATTGGGTTCGAAGGAGATGTCTATGAAGGATTTATTGAAAAACGAAGCGAATAGATTGGCAATAGTTAGGGGGTCGGTTGAAGTAGTCGCGCCATAAGAAAGGGATTTAGGATAGGCGTCGGATTTAGGCTTGTAGTTTATGAAGTGGAAAAAAGATTTGGGGACATTGATCAAGTTGTATTGAGTTTTTGTGAGGTAGTTGGTGTAGAGGGAGTTGTAGAGTTCGGAAAATTTATAAAAGGAACCGAGATAGTTGGAGTAGTTTTGGAAGGAACGCGTTTTGAGGAAAATGTTCAACAAGTTATTTCTCTTGTTCCGAAGAGTGCGGAGTGTACGGCTGTACCATGGCGGCGATGAAACCGGTGACCTGTGACGAGAATAGGGGACATATAAGGCGACGGCACAGTAGATCTGTGGGGGAGGATGTCGATGTACAAACGTATGGCACAGGTTCACTATCGCCCCATTAGAGAGTTGTTCGCCAGCGCACTGTCCACAGACGCAAGAGAAAATGAAACACACTGAGTTGGCCTGGCCGTAAGGGTCTTTTTATTACACAAGGTGAGACGAATATCGTTTTGATTTTTGTGCACTGTAAATTAAACATGTCCATGCCACTGACAAGCACTCAACTGACACCATTGTACCGAATACTGGTTTTTGAATAAAAGTAGGATTTTTCATGAGTTGTTTAGTTCCTATCCGCAAACTGCGCCCGAATGTTTTCTCTTCTACTTTTGACGCTGTGCCCGCGGCAATTGAAAGGGAGGACGTTCGAACGGACTTTATTTGGCACGAGGGGGCTTGCGTGCCCCCCGTGTGGTCGCGGCGGTTGTCAGGGGACTCCCGATGTGTGCGTGGCGGTTGCTGAATGGCAACTGACTGAAATGGAAAAAAAATCGATTCTAATTTCGAGTAGAATTGCTATGCTTCCAGGTTTTGCATGGTTGCGAATATGTGTATTGCAGGTTTGGGATGGGGAGTTGGGTTGAGGTGACGCGCTGTTAGCGGTCAAGATTGGTGGGCATTGTGGGTTGGTTCTCCATGTGGTATAGAGACCCCCACAGATCTCCTTATAGAGAGTGGCAGTAGCTTCTTCTACCCCCAAATGATCAAAGCGAAACGCTGTTTTGCTAATATGCTCATTTAAAAGGCGGAAGTTAGCTCTGTGGAAGTTGTAGGAAAAGCTGTCGTGAGGTAGAGAGGGCTGGGTTTCATGATTAAGATATAGGAATAAGAGCTGCGGTGGGTAGTAATTATCAATGGTAGAGAGGGTGTGTGGACTAGGGGCAACTGAGGACTTGTGTGGGTCCGTTGTGAACACGAGGTCCAGTTGTCTCCCCATATGATTTGGGACATCGCATACTTGATGGAGGCATGAGTCGGTGAAACCGTTTATAAAAATACGTTCCTGGGAGCTAGTGGGGTTTGAGACGTAGAAGGCTTGTTCATCAGCCAATGTCCATTGGAGATGGGGGAGGTTAAAATCGCCAAGAATGACGATATCGTCTATTGAGGTGCTTAACTCGGTTAGGTTATCTACCGCTTCTATTGCGAGTTCGTATGACCGCTGGGTCGCGAAGGAGATATATAGAAGCAGATAATGAAAAGAGACTTAGGGCGATTGTCGATTTTTATTGCGACGTAGTCAAGATCGGGAGAAGAAGAGATGGCAATTAGAGACGAAGCGAGTCTGTTATGAGTGGAAACCAGCACTCCACGGCATGGGGAATTGGAATCTTCTCGATGAGCGTTGTCATCACGACAACCATTGGAGGGGGGGGGGGGGGGGGGGGGGGGGGGAATAGTTCAAGACTATTAATACTAGGGATAAGGTTGGTCTCAGTCAGAGCGTATATGTCGAAGGGGAGGGAGTGTGCCTTTTCCAGAGTCGAATGTGTTTTGGAGCGGAGACCTCTAACATTCTGATAGTAGACGGTTAGAGGGAGCGTATTGGGGGTATTGAGATGATAGGGGGTACGAGAGGGCGACTGATTAGGGTCGAAAGTGCTTGCCGTTATTGGGATAGGTCATTTTGTTGTCGATATGTTGGCGAAATCCCGAGAGATCTTTTAGCACCTTATTAGGGAGCATATCGAGAACTTAACAGGCTGCGGAGGCTAGGAAAGTTGATAGGTAGACTTTCCTGCTGGATGGAGGCCATTACGCTGGTTTTTGATTTACCTTCATAACAGACAGAGTCTGATTTGTCGTGGAGGTATGAAAGATTGAGGCGGACAATTTCGTAGATCGCTTCGTTCCTAAATTTAGACAAGGCAACATATAGATGCCTTTGACTTTTGGTTTGATGCCTTTGATTGTAAGGCACCATAAGGCTAGCCAATCACTAAGGCTGTTCAGCCTGGAGAGAATATTCTCAAAATTGGGATTGATATGCCGAATGGGCGACCGTTTGGATGTCGATTGCAGGCATTTATCGACGCTTTTGCGGAAGGTGTTGGTAAGAACCTGTGTGAGTGAATTAAGGGAGCCATTAACTGAATGGGTAACCTGGTTGACAACCGTCTTGTTACTGTATCCAATGGGGGACTTGATGTCGGATAGAGACGTTTGATAGAGAGATCCGAGGTCATCGATGCATTTAAGACTACTCTCTAGATGTACAATTTTATCGGTGATTAGGTTGGAGTTGTGGGAACTGTCGTTAGCGTCGCTTAGGCATTTTATAGCCAGGAGGACGTGAGAGAACGATATATTGGGACATTCATCGCAAAAGAACAGGAGGTTATAGCGTTTGAAATGATAGTGAAGAACGTGTGATTCGAACTGACGCCATGACAGTTAGAATCACAAAAAATTGAACCTAAGCGTAACACATCAGGCTACTGGCCGATTTCAGAATTCGATTTTTAAACTCAAGTATATTCCACTGATGTGAATTGTTATATTATCGCTATGGTATACGGCTCTGATGTATTTTCTTATTCGATTTTCGTTCGGTGTTCTTCACTATTTTGCTTGTGAATTGTGTGTGTATCTGTTAGAGACGCTACAAGGTTATCAGGGAACTCCTTTGTGAAGTGACATAATCGGAATTAGCAACATTAATCCCATAGGTTGAGTTGCTACAAGACATGATGGGAATGATAGCGAAGTGAAGATGGGGTGGTAGATGTGGCGGTAGAGGGGGTTGGGGGAAGGAGGTAAGGAATCAAGGAAAGTGCACAATAGCAGAATAAATCGTATACCGATGCTCTGATCTATCGAACTTGAAGGGATTTAGACTCGGGGGGAGCCTTAACAGAAGTTTGAAAAAGTGAAAGAGAAATGAATGAGTAACTAAATAAATAAGTAAGTAAATGAAAAAGAAAAAAATACACAAGAATATTGATATTGGAGAAAATAGAATTAAATAAAGACGGGGAAGAGTGGGGGGAAAGGGGGGAAAATATTATATAAAAACCAGACATAATTATCAAAGTGTGTATACAAATAACTAGAGGGCTAAAAGTAGAATAGAAGAGACAAAATGAGTGTTGAGAAAATAAAGAGAATTTAAAAACTAGGATAGATATATATTATAATAAATAATATTATAAAAAAATAATAAATATAAAGATAATAAATAATAGTAAATAAAATTATAAAAAAAAACAAGAATTAAAGAATAAAAAATTAAAAATCAAAGAATAAAAATTAAATTATATTATTTTTTATTATATATATAATATTTTTATTATATTAATAGCAAAAAAAAAAGAAAAATAAAATAAAAAGAGACGAAATAGGGTGCAAGAGAGAACGCAGTGAGTTGAACGTAGGTCCTGCCGTGGCTATGTCCAGCGACTAGTTCGTTACGGCGTACAGCTGTCGGTTGGCGATTGGCTTATTAGGCCTTTTGTATATAATCTTGAAATTAGTGATATGGTTGATGATTATAAGCCAAAATAGTTGAAGACAGTAAGATAGCGAATTTAGCTGCAGATGACGGTTTACCAACGCTAATGTCGTAGTTCTTCAAGGACCGAAGAACGTAAACGCCTCAGAGTGATCCACTTACAAAGATACGATGAAAGATACGCGACAATTCGGAATGAGAAAATGAGACTCTTCAAACGCAAAAAAACACGAATGCGAGAAGGCTCGGATCGAAAAAAAACTTAGAAAATGCCAGAGCAAAGAACATCAGAGGTATGTATGCCGGCATAAATTTAATTAGAAATGGCTACCGAGAGAGAGCCAAAATAATTCGAGACGCAAGCGGCTGTCTGGTGACAGAAACAAACAATATCGTGACAAGATGGAAGCAGTACTTTGAAAACCTGCTCAATGTGCGCACCCATCAACCTCAAATAAACGCACCAGACGTACGCACAGCCGAACGCAATAAGTCGATTGAAAAACAACAAGGCCCCCGGAGTCGACTGCATACCGGCAGAGCTTGTGAAGCATGGAGGAGAGGCAACCGCTCGAAAGATACACCAACTCATCGAAACAATATGGGATAAGGAAATTGTGGGGAAGAAGTATGTGTCAGACACGGTGTGGCAGTTCTTTTTGCTGGTTTTGCCACCGAAAACTAATTAATGTTTAATTTGTTACCTTAGATCCGGGAAAACGCTGATCAGGAATGTTTTCGCTGCGTGCCGCCTTGCGAGATTTCCACTCCCAGTCACTCGCTTGTACGCTTTTTGAATATCCCGAGCAGTTGCATGGAGTCACTCCAAGAATCTTATATGGGTCACCTCTACGAAAACTTCTGTCTGACAGTTATCAATTTTATTACGACTTTATTTTGTATGATTTTTAACTTTTACAACTTTAAACTTTCCCTTTTGTACAATTTCAATGTTTTAAGAAGTTACAACTTTTCTTTTTGTGCCGTGACCGAATCTTTTCTTTCTTTTTTCGCTTCCTTTTCCACCGTCAGCTTTTTCTTTTCCTTTGCTTTGTTCTACTTTTTTTTTCTTTTACTCCAAAAACAAAAAACCGTCAGCAACGGAATTTCAGACCGTATTCTAGAAAAAGGCCAACCCTCCGTCTCTCTCGCTCTCCATTCACGTCCACTTCGAAAAATAAATTCGAACTCGAAGAACTGCACGATCCACACCCGAATCAGGGCGTGTTCAAAAACTCACTTCTGGATCGTGCAATTCCTCCACCACCTTACCATCGTACTATTTTAAAACAAAATTATATTAAATACAACGTATCAAATGATGGTGGTGGCCGACGTACGTGACAACGGGCACTAGGTTCACGTCCTCCTCCATCATAAATTGTTCCACCGACGAGCACTAAACAATTCCGCCAAAGCAAAGGAACGAAACGCCGCCACGTTTGTCCACCACCGGAAGTAAAGAAAACTCATAAACACGCTGGGAGTGAAGCACAAGCGAAACTCCACAACGCAACGTCCACGAATTGTTCGAAAGAGAAAAAGGAAGTTCACACAAACACTCAGGAAACTGCAGCGAAGGATAATAAAACGCTCCGTTTTGATTTAATTAATCAGTTTATTTATCTCACTTTCGTTAACCTTAACACGATTGCCAACACGTCTGCTAGTTATCATACGTTCACCACTTTACGAAAGTACTTACAAACATCAAATGTGAATTAAGTAGGCTGAATCTTAGCTTTCTTCACGAAAATAACTATCCTTTATACAGAAATATAACAATTATTTCTTTATCACTCGGGGATTTAACTCTACGACTCGACTATAGTCGCGTCACCGTGCGCACCGGTGAGCGGGAGATCGCGTGACCATGGCGGTCAGTGGGTGGAAAACGACTCCACGATATTTAATCGTTTTGGGGTGAGTTTTCCCAAGAAAGAAAGTGGCGAAAACAAGGAAGAAAGACTTGGCAATGTATGTGTATGTGTGAGTGAAGATCACATTGGTTTTTTTTCATACACAAGGCCATGGGTATGAACCTGAAACAAGGAAAGGGAAAATGTGCATTGCAATTGCATATATAAACCGCTTGTCATCCGGGAAATGGTGCTAGAACCAAATTGGATGTTTATGGCATCTCTGTCTGCAATAGGAAATGCTAGAAAATTTGGTTTCGTTGATAATGCCTAAGATGCGGTGATTGTTTGTCGATTGTACAAACGCATCGCAGGTCGGCTTATTGCTGTAAAAACAAGTTGTCCGACATAGGATTTTAACACAGACAAAGGGTGCCGACTGGCTTGGGATTCATGATGCCATATGCACTTTAAAGAATTATTTCTAGTGTTGCGGATTCGCATTTGAAACAACCGGCGAATTCGCAATATTTAAATCGGTGGCACCACTTGAACAATATATGGCATCACCTTTAGCAATGTCAGCAATCAGCTGACATTTATGAATTCTGTTGATTGTCACTTGACAACCATCTTTAATTTCTTCTTACACGTTAGCTGTTGACGAGCACGGAGTTACAATCCCATTACATCCAATAATCTAGTAAATAAAAGTTATCTGAAAGTAAATTAAACCAACCATTGTTCTTATTGCCGCCTGGAGAAGGAGTATTTCCGGGATTGCGCCTTCAACATAGGTATTAATTCCTCTTTTCACAGCATCACTTTTAAAATTATTGCAGAACGACATTCATCAGTCGGCGAAGTCCAACAACGCCGAACCAACGTGCACGTCAGGAGACCGCATTGTTCCTGACGCCAGCCCACGACACAATAAGAACCCGGTGTTCGTGGAAGGTGTGTTCAACGCTTGTTGAACACACATCTAGGTATTTTAGATAATGCGTTGTATGCATTAAATGTCATTGTAAAAGGAAATGTTTCAGGTATGCTGGGTGGAGATTGCGGTGCAGGTGTGGGAAAGTTGTAATTTGCCCGGGGTTCTTGAAAAGCTAGAAAGAAATTATTACAGAGAATTTGTATGCGAAGGGATGCATGAAGGTAAGTTTTCTTTTACAGGGTCTTTTTAGATTATGCCTTAGATAATCCTAGATGCGTAAAGCATTTAAGGTGCTAATGCGATTGCATTAGCGAAATTATATGAATGGATAGAGTTATGGGTGTTTTTTAGGAAGGCGAACCGTGGGGTTTGGCGAAACCATCACAAAGTCACTCTGGAAGAATGGAAAACCTCAATCGTCGTCCGCATTTTCAAAAAAGGCGACAGATCTGACTCCGAAAACTACAGAGGAATATCATTGCTTCCAACCACATACAAAATACTAACAAATGTCATACTGGCGAGAATCACACCGTACGCAAAAGAAATACTGGGAGACTACCAGTGTGGATGCCGTAGGAACCGGTCAACGAGCGACCAAATGTTCACAGTGAGGCAACTGCTGGACAAGAAGTGGGAATACGGAGAGACGGTTCACCAACTGTTCGTTGACTTCAAAAAAGCCTACGGCTCAGTCGCAAGGCAAAGACTCTACCATAGTGTACTTGAGCTGGGAATCCCGAAAAAAATATGCCGCCCTCATTCAAATTTGCATGAACGAAAATAAAGGGCGAGTTAGAATAGAAAACCACCTCTCAGAGCAATCTGAAATCCGGGACGGACTAAAACAGGGGGATGGCCTCTCACCATGTCTTTTTAACCTTGTACTCGAGTATGTCATCAGAAAGGTTGAACACACCTTCCACTAACACCGGGTTCTTGTTGTGTTGTGGGCTGGCGTCAGGAACAATGCGGTCTCCTGACGTGATGAATGTCGATGGGGAATATCCCGATGTGTTCACAAACACGAGGGACTGGATGTGCAAGAATCAAAGGCGGCCGCAATAATGCTGCCTGAAACTAATTGAATTATTACAAAAGAAAAAGTAAACCGAATACCTCGATTGTAGCAGCAAATTCCTGAAAGAGTCGTCCCTCTTGATAAAAGAACTCGACGCCGATAGGTTTCTTATTAGTTAATGTGTTTATTTATCTTGATTCATCGGATTTACAACGATTATTTAGGACATCTGACTGGGCAGAGCAGTTAACGAAGAAGAAAGTTGTTATTTTGTTATTGGTTGCTTGACAACCAAATTCGATTATGTCAGCTAATTGCTGACATTTGTTATAGTGTTGCCAAGGGCAGCATTCCATTTCGACTTCACTGGCTGCATCCAGTGAATCCGCAACATTCCGCCCGCCTTCGCCAATCATTGGCGAACCCTTTGGTTCGAGGGGGCGAAGGCCCAGGGCCGTGGTCTTCTGGTGATGCGGGCGGGAAAGAGCCGTCCGCCCTGAATTGGTGACGACGGGAGTTCCGTCTCTGGAAGGTATCTGCCGGTGGGATGTGGCCTTTGGCCGGTGAGGCCGCAAGGTTGAGTCTGGTGCGGCTTCTTCCATGCCACCGTCCGCGGGCCCAATGACAGGTGCGGGCCCAGTGCGTACTGGGCTGAGAGAGGTACCGCCTCTGCTGGATTACGGAGAGACGAGCTGGTTGGTTGGGATGCGGGGGATCTCTGGATGCCGGGGGGCGCCGCCCGCCTAGCGGGGAATTGCGCTCTTCTCTCCCTGTTGGGGAGGCTACATGTGGTAGCGGTCGTATTTGATGATTTCGGCGATTGGCCGGAGTTTGACCATCCGGTGTCTCAGTTAGGATGCCACTACTGGCAGTTGCTAGGAGACTACAGCTTGATGGAAGTCTCCCATCCGAGTTGTGCAGCGAATTATAATTGGCCGGGTCGATCGACATCACCGATACGTTGGTGGATGACGAATGCATTTGGCCTGCTCCTAGGCCAGTTCCTGCTAAATGTTTCTGCTGCTGTAGTCGTTGCTGTTGCAATTGATGTTGCTGATGCGGTTGGCGATTAACCGGACTATGTGATTTGTCACGGTCACTGGCGAGATTGCTGGTTACTGTTTCTTGGACAGCTGATGGTGTCTTCATGAAATGCCTTGGTTCAGGGTGAAACAGTTCCTCTGGGTTGGTGTTGTAAATTCACAGCCCATGAGGAACGGCCATGTGTTTCTGCGGTGGTCCGAACATCGGGACATGGGCTGATTTGATTTGTGGGCAGGCGGCGCTCTGGTCGGCGGCCTGCTGGTCCATACTCACTGGGAGTGTGTGCGGTTCTCGTCTATAGGCTGTTGGGTTGATGACCGCTGGTGTCACAGGGGACTGTCATTGGGCATCTTTGCCTTGGTCGGCATCGCTTACCTTAATGGCGGAGCCTGGGTCGAGCGCGAACGAAGCCGCGAGCAGTCTCGTTGATTTGATATCCTTGCCTTTTTCGGCGAGTTTCTCTGCAGCAGGCTTCATTCCTTCTTGGGCTGCATCGAATTTATCTTTCTGGTCTGGGGCTGGTGCGCTGGCAGCAGCTGGTGCCTTCGTGCTGAACGCAGCATTCCTTTGGATTGCAGTGTCAGCGGTGGGTGTTGCTGCAGTTTTCACTTCTTTCGCTGCTTCTGGGACCTTTTTGATGTGCTTGGCTGCGTTAGTTGCCAGGTTTGGAGCAGTTTTCTTCTCGAGCGTTCCTTCCGTGGCTGTCTTGCGTTTGGCAGCACCTGCCTTGGCTGGCTTTTCGGTGTCTGTCTTCACACCTTTGTTTTCCGTAGGGGAGGTTTTCTCCGGTTCCATCATCTGTGATGGCAATTTGCAAATCCCATGTGGCATGTGCATGCCTATTGTTGATGGAGTTCCTGGCCACCAAGGTGGTTGTGACATCAATGGCAGCAACCGACTGTTGGGTGGATACAAGGTGTCCGTATCAGTCTTGTATGCGGCCGGACGTTCGGCTTTGAGGGCGCTCTTTGCCTCAACAAACTTTGTGACCTCTTCCAGATAGATCTTTTCAGCTAATAGGTCCATGAAGTAGCGGTGGCCGCTGGTCATCTCTGGAGTGGCCAGGCATTCTATCTCTTCCTCCCATTCGATTTGAAGGTTGTGCTGGCGTATGTCCACCGTGAATATTGTTGGTGGCCCTCTCTGCTCGAGGTTGATGAAAGCACCGGACATCCGCTCCTGAGAGGCGAACTGGGCGCTGATGAGCCGTTCAGCCAATGTGGACTTTGTCATTATAGACTTCTCTGACATTGAGGCGCTCTCTACTTGTTGACAACGGTGGGTCTTTGCGTCTGGACTTGGTGTCCCGCGACCTTGACGTTGGTCGGCCCTTGAGCTGGGCCCTTTAGTATGCCGCGAACTTGGCGGCGGTAGCCGATACAGATCTGGATCCCGGACTCCACAGCGAACTGGTGGTAGCTGACCCACAGATCTGGCGGTCATTGTGTCGCGAACTGGGCGTGATGTAGTGGTAGCTGCGGGAGTCAGCTTCTGTTTGCCACAAATTCGGTGGCGGTAATTTAATTGACAAATTAAAAATTCTTACCTGTGGGTTCCGGCAGGCTGTGCCGCAAACTGGTCGGTTGATTTTTATATGGATCCGGTGATTGCGCCGTGAACTTGGTCGCGGTGGTGTTGTAATGTAGCTACGCTGGGGGCAGCTTCTTCATGCACCACTAATCTGGTGGCTAGAGCTCCTTAGGCTGGACTTTGGGGCTGCGAATTGCACACCGGTATCTTGTAGCTGTAGTTGGTTACTGTGCCACTAATCTGACGGCAGTATTATGGCTCCCATGTGGGCAGCTCATGTTGCGCTCTGAACTGGCGACCGCCGTCAATCGCGGCATACTCGTTGTTACGCCGTAAGCCTAACAGCGTCAATTTAGCTGTACTTCGGGACAGCTCTTTAGTTCCACTGCGAACGGGCAGCAGTGGATAGGATCCACAGACTGGATCCGGCTCGAAGGACCAAATTTGTGTGTC
Organism: Microdon myrmicae; assembly: GCA_963931805.1. Taxonomy (NCBI): domain Eukaryota; kingdom Metazoa; phylum Arthropoda; class Insecta; order Diptera; family Syrphidae; genus Microdon; species Microdon myrmicae. Next base: position 135,882,809 of record OZ007500.1, read on the forward strand.
CAACAACCGTTGAACACACCTTCCACTAACACCGGGTTCTTGTTGTGTTATGGGCTGGCGTCAGGAACAATGCGGTCTCCTGACATGATGAATGTCGATGGGGAATATCCCGATGTGTTCACAAACACGTGGGACTGGATGTGCAAGAATCAAAGGCGGCCGCAACAATGCTGCCTGAAACTAATTGAATTATTACAAAAGAAAAAGTAAACCGAATACCTCGATTGTAGCCACAAATTCCTGAAAGAGTCGTCCCTCTTGATAAAAGAACTCGACGCCGATAGGTTTCTTATTAGTTAATGTGTTTATTTATCTTGATTCATCGGATTTACAACGATTATTTAGGACATCTGACTGGGCAGAGCAGTTAACGAAGAAGAAAGTTGTTATTTTGTTATTGGTTGCTTGACAACCAAATTCGATTATGTCAGCTAATTGCTGACATTTGTTATAGTGTTGCCAAGCGCAGCATTCCATTGCGACTTCACTGGCTGCATCCAGTGAATCCGCAACAGCCGGACATGTGGTAAGAATTGGCAACGATAGGACCGTGCGTAGAATTCTTGACGGTAGGCCAACGGGAAAGAGATGGGAGGACAATGTAAGGTTTGACCTTGAGGACAGGGGATTGGCTGGTCAAGCGTGGAAGGAGAGTGCGCAGAACAGGGAACGATGGCGAAGTCGAGTCGGTGAGGTCATGAACATCGAGGCTTCTACAGGCCAATAAATAGTAGTAGTAGTAGTAAGTATAAGTGTGTAACTTTTTCAATATTCTTATTCTAGATGGTTTTTATATAAAATGTTGTTGCTTGTCTAATTATTATTTTTTTTTTTATGTGCAAATGGATTTCTGTTGGTGTTTTTTTTGTGTATTTGATTTTTCGGTTTTTTCCTTTACTAGTAATAAAAATCGGTGCAAGGCTAATAACCTTGCCCAGTAAAAATAAATTATTATGGAAAATTTAACAAGCCTCGAGACTTGCTAAATATGGCCAAGACCGGATACCGGCTGTAGTGCCGATGATGATGATGCGTAATAAAATATTCTTCACTTCCGTCACTCACACTTCCGTTCACTTCAATTAAACATTTGATGATGGGTTTTCAATAATGGCGCGTGGTTTACACTCTCTGCAATTTTGAGAACTCGCTTCGTTGACATCGCCTTTCATCTAAAAATAAAGTTCGTTACTGAACACAATAACTTGGACGTACCACGCGTCGAGTTTTACGAATTTAATCATTATTTGGCTCCTCGATAGTATAGCGGTTAGTATACCCGCCTCTCACTCGGGAGACCGGGGTTCGATTCCCCGTCGGGGAGCCTCTGGCGCAAGACTAACGACCTTGCCCGGAAAAAACATATCATTATGGAAAATTTAACAAGCCTCAGGACTTGCTAAATAAGACCAAGACCGGTTCCCGGTTGTAGTGCCGATGATGATGATGATAATCATTATTTTCAAAGTTTAAAAAAAAGTTGTTCTGGCGAAAGTCTATTCATTATAAAATGGCAACCAAAACTAATCAAAAATAAATGGTCAGCGTTCAAATCCTATCTTTGATAAAAGAGTATTACCAGTTTAAAGATCTATATCTCGGAATTAACCACACTATATTGGCATATAATTTTGTGCTCGGGAAGAGATAATTGCATAATTTTAAAAACAATATTGTAAAATCATATTTAGTATTTAGTTGTCCTAAAATTGTATTTTATTTTCCAATATATTAGAAATAAAAAATTATATTTAAAAACATGACACGATTTTGAGGAAATAGACAATATCCATATTTCCAGAATCGGATACACCATGTCAAACCCCACGTAGTGTTCTTCTGCAAGAATGGCAATGTATACCACAATTCTACGACTGCCCGCCACCAAGGCCATTCCCGACCCTTATTCAAGTGATGGACATTTTTCGTTTCCACCTGTCTACAAACAGATAATCATCCAATAAATCTTGACAGGATTATCTGGTTGATTTATTAAGACGAAAAATAACCCGAAGACAATATGACGAAGGTGCAGCACCGTGCACCCGGACATCCTGCCTGGCAATCTTATGTCGTGGTCTTCCACCCCTCATCTTTGCGCTTACAATACAATATTCTGTGTGAGTTGTCTTACCTTTTACCTTTACCTTTTCAAAGTCTTTCCGCACGTATTATCCCAACAGCAAAATGTCCTCGGTCCTTTTTATAGAGAGGCATCAAGTTGGACAATCGTTTATATCACACGAAAACACAGTTTCCACTCTAGTGTCCTCGTACCGTAAATAACGTAAAGTAAAATAAAATAACATAAAAACGAAGTTATATGAAAGACGGCGCTCCTACAATTTCGTAAGCCGATTAAAGGAAGTGAATTGAAATAAATTATTATTTTGTTTTTGTCAGTTCTAATCCTTAAATCTTAAGTCAAAGACAAACAGGCTTTCAGTTGAATAGTAATAACATTCAACTCTTCGCTTGGAATCCCATCGTGTGTCAGTTCATAAAGCTCCAACATTCTTCTGTTGCTCGGGAATCCTTTGGCCAAACGCCTTGTGTCCCCTTATTGAATCGAATAGTGGAAAAGGACACCAATGGTGTATGTCCTTGTGATTGTATTCAAATCGAATGGGGGTAACGCGTTATGCAAATTTAAACCGGGTGGAACCGGAAATGAGCTGGGATTTTCAATAAGGACCAACATTGGGCATTGATTAATGTAACCAAAACAGTGTTGGGTGTTTTCTTAAGAGACTCCTTGACCGCGAATATGTTCCTCTTGCGTATGTGTGTACATTTCTATATTCCACAGGACTGCCACTTCATTTTCTTGCTGAAAGTGGTTACCATACATCAGAACGATGGTGAGAGAGTGTGAATGCTTTTATCCAAAAGAGAGACCTAAATAAACATACCGTATGGCCAAGGATACGATTTGATTTTAATTGAAAATGGACCTTAACACGAACCAAGGCTACGATAGAACAAAACAAAAAAACGACCTGAATAAAAAAAGCTGAGGGAAGGAAAAGAAGCTGCAACAACAAAAAATCCAAACATCCAGCACTTTTCGTTTAATATCCTCCACCACATCAGGATTCCAGCACATTCCAGGATATGTGTATGTGTTTATTTTAGTCATATCTCGAGGAGATGAATGGCCTGGTGGGAGATAAATATCCATATCATCCTCTGTCCAGATATATTAGGAAATCACATTGTTAAAGGTGGCCACTGACCACAAGCCACTCGGACATGTAGCTAGCCACTACTGGCGTCGAAGATGTGAAGGGAGAAATAAAAATCGAAACATGTAACACGTCTACATCGCGTATAATTGATTTGAAGGAGCTTCCGTCTGGTGGATACGGATCACCGATTCATCGACTGAGTGCCACGGGTTACTTGGAAGACCAGACAAGACTGGTCAAGCCGAAACGGGAAATGAAAAGAAAACAGCTCAACAGGGAATTGTTATGTAAACACTCCCAACATGACTTGAGGTGATGTATTGGGATGATACTTCCTTTATCTGTGGCTGTGTATTTCTTGTATGTGTTTCTTTTTTTGTTTCTTGTTAGCAACTTTTCATTTGGTGTATCTTCTACTTTGCGGATTCGCAAAAGCAAATGGGTTTCAATGAGAAGTTCAGACTGATGATGTTTTGTTAAAAATATATATAAATAGCCATCTAAGACCTTATGTACGTCACTAGGTTGCGGCACTAAATAGTCAGTTTACTGTTCAATTGCCACAAAAGAGTGCAGAGCTCGTTCAATGAATTTGCTCCCGTGTCAACCTCATTAACAACTGCAGCACTTTTTTTAAGTTCTTCTCTCAGCAAATGCCGACACAGCACCCTGATGTGTTAACAGGTTACCGTTGACCAGTCGAAGACTGTGGCACTTTGGAAAAATTTGCGCTAGGAGGGAGAGTGTCGATTGCAACAGACATGCACATCCACGCAACTATAGTGAAGAACACAGCACCAACAGAGAATCGAAAAAATAAACCATTAGAACTATATACCAGAGAATTAATTGCGCCCTTCATTCCACTTCTGTAACCCCCCCCCCCACCGCACCCCACCGCCCCACCCTCGCGATCCATCATTTTGGCACATCTTAGACCCGTGCAGAATGTCGCGTCCGCATACTCGATTATTCCAATCAACCAAATACCTCATATCTGTTAAAGGGCTTTTGGCGGATGTTGTTGGTTCAATTGTTCGTCGAATGTTGTCGTCGTTGTTGGCTGCGGTGTTCCGCCGAACACTGCTAACACAAGGAACACTATGGAGCGAAACAGCAAACTGAAACACGAAATGTGTTTTTATTATATTGCTTTATTTCCTTCTTTTCTATACACAAGGAGTTACTCCACTTACGCCCGTAGCGATTTATTAAAAACTATTTCCAATGTCACACACAGACTTCTTCGTCGCAAACTGACCAGGGATACTGTTTCGATGTTCATTGATCTTTACCGTATTTACACATAAACTTTAAGACTTAGTTGTCGTGAAACTACACTCGCGTGCCGTTCAAGAATTAAATTAAGGCGCGAGGCGGATCGACTTCCTGGCCGAGTTCTCGAACTGTTCTCTCACTCCGTGTGACCGACTGTTCGATAAAAACTCACTATAATAGACTGTTCGATAACGACTCTTCCTCTAGACTCCTCGATTTAGACTCCTTTTTTCTTCGGTTTCCTGTACCCGCACACACAGACGCGTATGTTGCTACTTGTGTGACCGAAGATCTTCCTGGGAACCCGGTGTTCACATCTTCTATCGAATCGATCGGTGTATATTTGGCGTGGTTTATTATTCCTAGCGATCTCTTTTTGGCCACAATAATTATCTTCGGTTGTACGAGGGTTGCCTCTTATGTTTCGGGATTTGGCAACCCTAGTGTTGCAATCCGGCAATTGACAGCTCTGTCGTAAAGTTGGACATTTTTGAGGTTATACGCACTCAGAACGTTTTGACATACGAGCGCTATTTGTGTTGTTTACAGTAACTTAAAAGATTCATCTCGGCCCAAAAATGGAATTAAATCGTCAACATTTTCGTGCGATTATTTTTTACCACTTTCGGCGTGGATTAACTCAGCAACAGTGCATGGATGAACTTAATTCAATTTTTGGCGATGAAGCTCCATCAAGGACCAGTGTTTATCGACGGTATGGTGAATTCAATCGTGGTCGTAGTTCACTCCAAGATGAATTTCGTGAAGGTCGTCCAAAATCAGTTGTTGTTCCGAAAACCATTGATGCTGTGCGCGAACTGATATCGGAAGATCGTCATGTGACTTATCGTGAGATTGAGACAACCTTAGGCGTTAGTGGGACCAGCATACATTCAATATTGCATAAACATTTGACTGTCAAAAAAATTTGTTCGCGTTGGATCCCACACAATTTGTCAATCGCCCAAAAAAGGGCCCGTGTCAATTGGTCGAAAGAAATGCTCAAAAAATACGGTCGCGGAGCTTCGAAACACGTCTATGACATCGTGACAGGTGATGAATCGTGGATTTACGCGTATGACCCCGAAAGTAAACAGCTGTCGACTGTCTGGGTGTTTCAAGATGAGCCAAATCCAACAAAAGTTGTTCGCGCACGAAGCACTTCCAAGCAAATGGTCGCCTGTTTTTTCGGAAAAGCTGGACATGTCGCAACCGCACCACTAGAACAACGCAGAACAGTCAATTCTGAGTGGTACACAACCATTTGTTTGCCAGTTGTCTTCCAAGAAGTCAGGAAAACCAACCGCCGAAGACGGATCACTCTTCACCACGACAATGCGAGCTCTCACACATCGGCTGCGACAACTGCATTTTTGAGCACCCAAAACATCGATTTGATGGGTCATCCGCCGTATAGTCCTGACTTGGCACCGAATGACTTCTTTTTATTCCCGTACGTAAAAAACAAACTGAGAGGTCAACGTTTTTCGACACCTGAAGAAGCGGTTGCTGCATTCAGAATGCATGTGTTGGAGATACCTCAATCAGAGTGGCAAAAGTGCTTCGACAATTGGTTCAAACGCATGCAAAAGTGTATAGATCTTCCTGGGGAATATTTTGAAAAACAATAAAGTGATTTTCGATGATCAATATTTGTTTTTGTTCTCTAATCCCGAAATATAAAAGGCAACCCTCGTAATAATTATATTTGCTTTTCCCTATGAGAACAGCGTTTTAGTCAATTGCTGTTTCTCCGCAATGGCTTTGTTTGGACACGTGCGCTTTTCGGTTTTGGGATTTTGCAAGGAATTAGAGGTGCTAATTGCTATTAGCTACAAGAGGAGATATGCATTATGCTGCTTGTGGTTTTAGGGAATTGCATTGATTAGATGAAATTGCGTAAATGGATTTGAATTGAATGGATGAATTGAATTCAATATTAAGAAATTTTGAACGTTAAGTTCGATTGATTTTTACTATTGAATTCAATGATGGGGTATTTGGAATGTTACCTTTTGTTTCAGGCGGAAGTAAGGCCTGTGGGCACGTGTAATGGCTATAGGTGAATATGTTCCCTTGGTGGAACGACGATATCTCAACCTATAGTGGGTTGTGTGGTTCGTAGAACCGCTACAGGCTTTCCTAAAACCATCTACCCAAATAATTCTAACCACTCATCGCATTACTACTCCTTGGAAATCGCCCTCCCGCCGTAAAAATCACACAGCTTATCCCTCAAACATCTGATTGACGCTACGCACTGTCCAAACTTAGAGACCGAAAGACAGATGAAAATATTTGTGTGTTTCTAGCGTATCTCCACGACAAATCTGACTCTGTCAAACACTCTATTCAATTGGAAGTTTTACCCACGGACGTCCCCAGTCTCCACAATCTATTCATAAAATTCCACATGATTTTCAATTTATCCCCTCACAAAGTATCGAATGTCCTAAAAGCTTTCGGCCACTTTGTTCACCCCAGAACGTTATCACATCTTCAACGTAGTAAGGCCGTCCTCAACAAGTTTTTTCGTTCCTAAATGAATTGTCAACTCCAATTCAACCTTGTTCGACTTCGACCTCTCTACCCATACTCTCAAGCACCCCCTCCTAAACTATTCTCACCACCAATCTTAAGCGCCGCTTCTACACTCGACTATAACCTGTCCCCACCCCTCACCCCCTATCCTTCCTTCTTATTTTGTCTTGGTTACCTTAAGTTAGGCCTAATTAAGGTAGTTGTTAAGCTCTCTAGTTTGTAATTTAGATATACTTTTGTTGCGGATTCGCAGTCGAAATAGCCGGCGAATTCGCAATATTTAAATTTGTGGCATCATTTAAATTTGTGGCATCACTTAACAATATGTGGCATCACCAATGAATAATGTCAGCAATCAGCTGACATTTATGAATTCTGTTGGTTGTCACTTGACAACCAATTCTTTATTTTTTTTTCTATTCTTCGTTCGTTAGCTTTGGATGGTTACAGTTTTTGTTAATCTTATTTAATCGTTATAATCAATCGAAATAAAATTCATTTTTTCATTTATAAATTGTAAACACCGGTCTTTCAATTCTTTAAAAGCTAACGTTTGGGATTAACGACCAAAGGTAATCATTTCATTTTAAACATTCTAAATTAGATTATTGCAGCAAACGTGGACCAGTGTCGCTACACATTGTTCCTGCAGTTCATTATCCCAGACCACCCAGCAATCATTGGGTGGTTGATAGTTTTGTTTTTTTTTTTTTTTTTATTAGACTTCTCTCGGGAGAGGCGAACCTATAGCGCCGAGTGGGCGCCCCGAGATGCCATCAAATAACTGTTGCAGTTCTTTTTGAACAGTTGCAGGTTGTAACGTTCCGGGAACACTCGCGTGGGAAGGGAGTTCCAGAGCTTCCCCGCTCTGTAGCGGAACGAGTTCTGATGTAGGGATGTTCGCGCCGTCGGGAGATGAACCACAAACGGGTGCGATCCGTCGGATTGTCTTGTGGAGCGCATATAAGCCGAATTGCGCGGAACAATACCACGAATCTCCGAAGAACAGCACCCGTGATAATATCTGTAAAACAGACAGAGGTCGGCTACGCGCCTTCGATGTAATAGCGACTGTAGTCCCGACGTCAGCGCCGAGTCCCCGATCAGGCGGATCGCTCGTCTCTGTAAGCTCTCAAGTAGGTCGAGGGTATGTTTAGGAGCCGAGCTCCAAACATGAGAGCAATATTCGAGCGCGGGTCTAATTTGGGATTTATATAGGAGGAGAAGTTGGGCCGGGGTAAAAAATTTCTTGGCTCTAAAAAGATAACTCAGTTTTCCTGAGGCTGACCTGGCGATGTTCGACACGTGTTTATGCCATGATACATTCCCACAGACCGTGACGCCGAGCAATTTCAAACTTTCCCCAGCCTCGAGGGCTCGGCCATTCATCATCAGCTGTGGAACCGATGATCCAGTTTTCTTTGTGAATGTTGTATACTGAGTCTTCGTTGCATTGAAGTCGACAAGATTGGCCTTTCCCCATAGTTTTGTAATATACAATTACAAAACATAAATTGGTCCTTCGAGAGCCGGATCCAGTCTGTGGATCCAATTCACTGCTGCCAGCTCGCAGTATATCAAAAGGTCGCGGGACATATTAGAGTCCAGACGCTAAGACCCACGACCAGGAAAGTGAAAGTGAAAAGTGTAGTGAAATTGAAACACCTACCACGTGATGAAATCTGCGATGTCAACAGCGGCATTGGCAGAAAATCTCATGGCTGCCCAGTTCGCCGCACATGAGCAAATGATGGGAGCTTTCAACAAGTTCATCACGCGCGGGCCACCGACGTTGGCCACCGTGAAAGATCAAGAACGAGAACTTCGGCTGATTTGGGATGAAATGCGGAACCGACATGAAGAGCTTATCAGCCTGATTGCTCCATGGACGGTCATTCTTCAACAATATTTCGAAGATCGGTTCATCGACCAGGCTGAAGAAACGTACCTGGTTGAAGCCACCGAGTTTACTGAGGTAAGGCACACGCTGCTCGCCAACTGTCCGATCGACACGAATGAGAGGAACATCATGTCTCAAACAAACCGCCATTTGCCGCCATTGATGATGCAACCCCCGTGGGGGATAAAAACTTCCCAACCGGGCATGTGTATGTTACCTGCTCATTCACCCAGAGCACCAACAAGGAACGATGCAAAAACAATTGATGCCCCAAAGAAATCCTCTTATGCAACCGGACCACAGTTGTTCAAAAATCATCTTAAAGGACGCCCGCATCTGCCTGTATGCGAAAGTGATGAGGAATGGTCCCGAAGTACAGCCAATTCGATTCGTCAAGAAGCTAACCTCGTTCCACCATTGAGAACTATCGAATTGGATCGTTCCAAGCGTCTAGGAAGATCTAAGGGGCTTGCATTGGAGTGTTACACCATGTGCGACCATAATTTCCCTGGTAACCTGATGGGTCATCCCCATCCTGAAGGCCATACGCAATTGAAGAAGTTCCTGATTCCGAGAGGTCCTGTAGGTGATAAGGAATTGTCTAATCATGCCGATTACGACACTAATTTATTGTCTGCTGCCCATACGAAAAAGGCTGGTTTGGCAAATGGTAAACCTGGTGAACCCAAAGAAGAGTGGTTCCACATGTTGACTGAAGGAGAAGAACTGAAGGTCATCAATAAGTCACCGGCAGATGTCAATGCACCCGAACCAGCGAAGAAGAAAGATACCAAGCCACCCGAAGCGGCCCAAGACGGAAGGAAGCCTGCTAAAGATAAACCCGCCGAGCAAGGCAAGGAATGTAAATCAACGAAACTGCTCGAGGCTTCGTTCGCGCTCGACTCAGTCTCCCCAATGACAGCAAATTTTGCCGACCAAGACAATAGATCGACACCGAGTCCGTTCGAATTCCAATGCAACCTCGATCCAATCTCCCCAACTACAGATAATGGAAACCGAATAGCAACCAGGGTGCTACCGTATCCTAGCCCAGAAACTGAGCATCAACAGACCCCATGCGCGTGTTGTGAGGCACCACACCACATATACGTGTGTGAAACGTTTCGAGCCTTCAATCCTGAACGTCGTAGACAAGTCGCACTAACAAAAAAGCTGTGTCTCAACTGCTTGGGTCGTCATCCAATACGCGACTGTCTCTCGAAGAGGGTATGCCGACGATGTAAACAACACCATCATACGTTGCTGCATGGGCCAACCGAAGCATTCAGGGGAAAAGGGACCCGTTCTGTGTTCAACCTCAACAGGGTAAGTCCTCAAGGGTTACGATGTCACCACGCCAACCTAAATGAATTGGCCAACCACAGGAGTTTTGAGGACAGATCCCCCCAGGGAAAAACGAGGAGACGTCGTCGACGTCGATATCGACGAATCCGAATCCACTCGCAAGCAGGTACCAGCCACGGAACGCACAATGCCTCGTTTGACGACCGGCGTTCCCCAATAGTCAGGAATCGACTGAGCCCCAACCGCTGCATCCTAATGAGCGCTGCGACTTCACCCGCAAACGACCGTACCGTTCCGGTCGTTAATGTCGGACGGGCGCCACTGGAAGCAACACTCGTCAACACCACCACTTGCCTCGATGGAATGACACCAATGACCAGGCACGTGGTCACCTATTGTGGGTTGTCCCAGCACAACTCCAACCCGGAACACATGCCCAGCCACGTTAACTGCATCCTCCCACTGGAAGAGCAACCTCCCGTTTCTGGTTCTGATGAACATCCCCTGGAACCAGACGATTCGCCAATGATTGGCGAAGGCGGGCGGAATGTTGCGGATTCGCAGTCGAAATAGCCGGCGAATTCGCAATATTTAAATTTGTGGCTTCATTTAAATTTGTGGCATCACTTAACAATATGTGGCATCACCAATGAATAATGTCAGCAATCAGCTGACATTTATGAATTCTGTTGGTTGTCACTTGACAACCAATTCTTTATTTTTTTTTCTATTCTTCGTTCGTTAGCTTTGGATGGTTACAGTTTTTGTTAATCTTATTTAATCGTTATAATCAATCGAAATAAAATTCATTTTTTCATTTATAAATTGTAAACACCGGTCTTTCAATTCTTTAAAAGCTAACGTTTGGGATTAACGACCAAAGGTAATCATTTCATTTTAAACATTCTAAATTAGATTATTGCAGCAAACGTGGACCAGTGTCGCTACACATTGTTCCTGCAGTTCATTATCCCAGACCACCCAGCAATCATTGGGTGGTTGATAGTTTTGTTTTTTTTTATTTTTTTATTAGACTTCTCTCGGGAGAGGCGAACCTATAGCGCCGAGTGGGCGCCCCGAGATGCCATCAAATAACTGTTGCAGTTCTTTTTGAACAGTTGCAGGTTGTAACGTTCCGGGAACACTCGCGTGGGAAGGGAGTTCCAGAGCTTCCCCGCTCTGTAGCGGAACGAGTTCTGATGTAGGGATGTTCGCGCCGTCGGGAGATGAACCACAAACGGGTGCGATCCGTCGGATTGTCTTGTGGAGCGCATATAAGCCGAATTGCGCGGAACAATACCACGAATCTCCGAAGAACAGCACCCGTGATAATATCTGTAAAACAGACAGAGGTCGGCTACGCGCCTTCGATGTAATAGCGACTGTAGTCCCGACGTCAGCGCCGAGTCCCCGATCAGGCGGATCGCTCGTCTCTGTAAGCTCTCAAGTAGGTCGAGGGTATGTTTAGGAGCCGAGCTCCAAACATGAGAGCAATATTCGAGCGCGGGTCTAATTTGGGATTTATATAGGAGGAGAAGTTGGGCCGGGGTAAAAAATTTCTTGGCTCTAAAAAGATAACTCAGTTTTCCTGAGGCTGACCTGGCGATGTTCGACACGTGTTTATGCCATGATACATTCCCACAGACCGTGACGCCGAGCAATTTCAAACTTTCCCCAGCCTCGAGGGCTCGGCCATTCATCATCAGCTGTGGAACCGATGATCCAGTTTTCTTTGTGAATGTTGTATACTGAGTCTTCGTTGCATTGAAGTCGACAAGATTGGCCTTTCCCCATAGTTTTGTAATATACAATTACAAAACATAAATTGGTCCTTCGAGAGCCGGATCCAGTCTGTGGATCCAATTCACTGCTGCCAGCTCGCAGTATATCAAAAGGTCGCGGGACATATTAGAGTCCAGACGCTAAGACCCACGACCAGGAAAGTGAAAGTGAAAAGTGTAGTGAAATTGAAACACCTACCACGTGATGAAATCTGCGATGTCAACAGCGGCATTGGCAGAAAATCTCATGGCTGCCCAGTTCGCCGCACATGAGCAAATGATGGGAGCTTTCAACAAGTTCATCACGCGCGGGCCACCGACGTTGGCCACCGTGAAAGATCAAGAACGAGAACTTCGGCTGATTTGGGATGAAATGCGGAACCGACATGAAGAGCTTATCAGCCTGATTGCTCCATGGACGGTCATTCTTCAACAATATTTCGAAGATCGGTTCATCGACCAGGCTGAAGAAACGTACCTGGTTGAAGCCACCGAGTTTACTGAGGTAAGGCACACGCTGCTCGCCAACTGTCCGATCGACACGAATGAGAGGAACATCATGTCTCAAACAAACCGCCATTTGCCGCCATTGATGATGCAACCCCCGTGGGGGATAAAAACTTCCCAACCGGGCATGTGTATGTTACCTGCTCATTCACCCAGAGCACCAACAAGGAACGATGCAAAAACAATTGATGCCCCAAAGAAATCCTCTTATGCAACCGGACCACAGTTGTTCAAAAATCATCTTAAAGGACGCCCGCATCTGCCTGTATGCGAAAGTGATGAGGAATGGTCCCGAAGTACAGCCAATTCGATTCGTCAAGAAGCTAACCTCGTTCCACCATTGAGAACTATCGAATTGGATCGTTCCAAGCGTCTAGGAAGATCTAAGGGGCTTGCATTGGAGTGTTACACCATGTGCGACCATAATTTCCCTGGTAACCTGATGGGTCATCCCCATCCTGAAGGCCATACGCAATTGAAGAAGTTCCTGATTCCGAGAGGTCCTGTAGGTGATAAGGAATTGTCTAATCATGCCGATTACGACACTAATTTATTGTCTGCTGCCCATACGAAAAAGGCTGGTTTGGCAAATGGTAAACCTGGTGAACCCAAAGAAGAGTGGTTCCACATGTTGACTGAAGGAGAAGAACTGAAGGTCATCAATAAGTCACCGGCAGATGTCAATGCACCCGAACCAGCGAAGAAGAAAGATACCAAGCCACCCGAAGCGGCCCAAGACGGAAGGAAGCCTGCTAAAGATAAACCCGCCGAGCAAGGCAAGGAATGTAAATCAACGAAACTGCTCGAGGCTTCGTTCGCGCTCGACTCAGTCTCCCCAATGACAGCAAATTTTGCCGACCAAGACAATAGATCGACACCGAGTCCGTTCGAATTCCAATGCAACCTCGATCCAATCTCCCCAACTACAGATAATGGAAACCGAATAGCAACCAGGGTGCTACCGTATCCTAGCCCAGAAACTGAGCATCAACAGACCCCATGCGCGTGTTGTGAGGCACCACACCACATATACGTGTGTGAAACGTTTCGAGCCTTCAATCCTGAACGTCGTAGACAAGTCGCACTAACAAAAAAGCTGTGTCTCAACTGCTTGGGTCGTCATCCAATACGCGACTGTCTCTCGAAGAGGGTATGCCGACGATGTAAACAACACCATCATACGTTGCTGCATGGGCCAACCGAAGCATTCAGGGGAAAAGGGACCCGTTCTGTGTTCAACCTCAACAGGGTAAGTCCTCAAGGGTTGCGATGTCACCACGCCAACCTAAATGAATTGGCCAACCACAGGAGTTTTGAGGACAGATCCCCCCAGGGAAAAACGAGGAGACGTCGTCGACGTCGATATCGACGAATCCGAATCCACTCGCAAGCAGGTACCAGCCACGGAACGCACAATGCCTCGTTTGACGACCGGCGTTCCCCAATAGTCAGGAATCGACTGAGCCCCAACCGCTGCATCCTAATGAGCGCTGCGACTTCACCCGCAAACGACCGTACCGTTCCGGTCGTTAATGTCGGACGGGCGCCACTGGAAGCAACACTCGTCAACACCACCACTTGCCTCGATGGAATGACACCAATGACCAGGCACGTGGTCACCTATTGTGGGTTGTCCCAGCACAACTCCAACCCGGAACACATGCCCAGCCACGTTAACTGCATCCTCCCACTGGAAGAGCAACCTCCCGTTTCTGGTTCTGATGAACATCCCCTGGAACCAGACGATTCGCCAATGATTGGCGAAGGCGGGCGGAATGTTGCGGATTCGCAGTCGAAATAGCCGGCGAATTCGCAATATTTAAATTTGTGGCTTCATTTAAATTTGTGGCATCACTTAACAATATGTGGCATCACCAATGAATAATGTCAGCAATCAGCTGACATTTATGAATTCTGTTGGTTGTCACTTGACAACCAATTCTTTATTTTTTTTTTCTATTCTTCGTTCGTTAGCTTTGGATGGTTACAGTTTTTGTTAATCTTATTTAATCGTTATAATCAATCGAAATAAAATTCATTTTTTCATTTATAAATTGTAAACACCGGTCTTTCAATTCTTTAAAAGCTAACGTTTGGGATTAACGACCAAAGGTAATCATTTCATTTTAAACATTCTAAATTAGATTATTGCAGCAAACGTGGACCAGTGTCGCTACACATTGTTCCTGCAGTTCATTATCCCAGACCACCGAGCAATCATGGGTGGTTGATAGTTTTGTAATATACAATTACAAAACAACTTTAGATGTAGGTAATTATGTTGCTTTAATTAAGCCAAATAAATAAACTATGCGATGTTAAACCAATTCGCTCCTAACTTGCTGATAGAGCGATCGACATGAGCAACGACCTGGTGCTAATTATACTATTGATCACCGACTAATCCGATAACATTAAACCAATGCCGTTATAAATGGTTGAAGCTTAAATTAACACCAGCTCTCCGTCCAACAACTTTTTCCTTGAGGCTATGATTGATTCCACAGATTTTCCTAGCACCATTGCCCCATCTAACGATGTCCCAACCTTGACTGTGAAGGAACCCAATGGAATGGCAACTGCCCCCAAGGAGGAGTGGTGAGTCAATTACAAACAGCGATATAATGACCATCCCACTTCGCTTACGTCGAAAACCTCAACTGACTCACTTACCATCGCTGATCTCCTTGCCACTCATTTTAAACATTCTTTCACCTATAACTCCTTTGTCTCCGACTCTTCTTATTTCTTTTATTTTCCTCACTCCTACCTCGGTCCGCTTTTACTCCATTCCATTGATCCGCACTCGATTGAATGCGCATCAGTTCACGTTGAAAGTGGACTTCAGGCGCACAAATAAACATAAAAAGTCATTCTTTAGCCGAACCACACGAATGTGGAATGTTCTGCCGGATCATGTGTTTCCTGGCCGTTGTGATGTCCAGACATTCAAGACCAATATACATCGACACCTCCTTTCCTTATCCACTTCCTCTCCATCCGCTCGCACTGTGCTCTAACATTTAAGGGTACTTTAAAATCCCCATTTGTGCGCGCGTTAGTGTAAAAAAAAAATTACTCCAACTCAACGACGTATTCACGTCAGGACGTCATGGTGCCCCTGCCATTCTCTTTATAAAATGTTCGTCTATTCTTTCAGTTCCACTTTCGAAAATTTCAATCGCTCTGTCAAGGCGAATTCGCCAACATTTTGAAAACCTCCTATATCACCGCCATACACAAAAAAGGGCCCAAATGCGCTGTCACGAAATATCGCCCTATTGCTAAGTTTCCCAATATACTCAAGCTTTTTGAAAGCTTTCTGAACGAAACGTTAAGCTTTCACTGAAAATCTCCCATTTTTCGTAGACAACACGGATTTCTTGCAGGCAGATCAACAACAACCAACCTCGTCGAATTAACATCTTTCACATTGTCAGCCCTAGAGAATGGCAAGGAGGTCAACATGATCATAGCAAAGCTTTCGACAACATGATCACAGCAAGGATTTATCATAAAGTTTTACTTTTTAAATTGTCCACGCTCGGCTTTGAATTCATTTTCTTAAAATGGGTTTCGTCGTATCTGGAAGATAGACTCTACAGTGTACGTTTTAGATTCGCGATATGTAATCCCTTTCTGACTGCATGACTCTATCCGGGGTCCCTCAAGGCAGTCACTTATATGTCCTGCTTTTTATTCTAACCACAAACGACATTGATAGGGTCATCAAGCATTTCTGTGGGTTTCTCTGTGCCGATGACACAAAATTCTATAAGGCTAACAGATCTTGACAATTTGTCGGTTTGGTGTGACAAAAATTACTTGGAGCTTAATATACCCAAATGCCAATCTATAACTTTTTGCGAAAGCGCATCTCTTCTCCTCCCTGCCCTTATCCCCTTTATAGACAAGTGTTACATCTCCAGCGCCATGCTTCCTCTTTATATCGAGGGAAGAGCGTGGAGGTTTTGATATAAGCATATATCTCCTCTTCTTTGGTTTAGTTTAAAATAATTTTATTTCATTTTCATTTTAAATTCTTTTATTCTTTTGATTTAATTTCTCATAAACGAATTGATTTCTCTATTAATTTACAACTTAACTGATAACTCAAAACTGAACTTGAACTCTAAGCTGTATATTCAACTCTATCCTTCAATTGTTTAGAACTGAACACT
The DNA here is from genome assembly GCA_963931805.1 of Microdon myrmicae. Lineage (NCBI taxonomy): Eukaryota > Metazoa > Arthropoda > Insecta > Diptera > Syrphidae > Microdon > Microdon myrmicae. The sequence continues at coordinate 135,899,490 of OZ007500.1, forward strand.
AAACTGAACTAACTGAAACTCAATCTCCAACTGCCAAAACTAAAACTGATTTTACAATTAAAATTTCTCTCTTCTTATGCTACTTATTGTTCTAATTGGTTGTAAATTATAATGTGAACAAAACTAATTTTATCAAAGTATTCCTTTAGTCTCTGTGACTTTTAAATTTTGAATAAACTTTGAACGAAAATCAGAGTGGTATGTTTTGAATGAAAAGAGGTGCATGTTATGAAAAGGGGTATGGTATTAAATGTGCTGTAACTGGCTTGATATAGAATATTGTGAATGTTTATGAATGGTATGTATTAAGTGAGAATGTAAGATATATAAAGAAGAAGTTGTAAGGATTTGTTAGAAAAGTAATGAGATTCAGTGTTAAACTAATAAGGGTAGCATTATAGAATACAACATACCACCCTTCTTCGAGAAAGAAAATTATCCTTGAAGAGAATAATTTTCTTGTAACTATAGATTAGATTAAGATTAATTAAAGACTTGGATTTTCGTTCAATTACAATGGTTTTCAAAATTAATCTTCCATCAAAGGTTACAATATTTAAATTTCAAAAAGTTCTTAACAATAGAAAAATTGTCTATTTACATTATATATTAACTAAATTTAAATATTTCTCCTTGGAACCTTTTCTTTTCTTATCCAAAAAATTTAAATACTTATTATATTAATTATATAATATTAATATTATGTTTCAAAATTTTCTTTTCCCTTCGAATATTTCTAATATATATAACTCAAAAAAATTTACAATATATATTAACTCCAAAATTTTCTTCCTTTCTTCCCCCTCTTTAACTTTTTTTTTTTTTTTTTTCGTTTTCGTCATTTCCTACAATTGTTTGATTATTTCATATATATTGAATAAAAAAAAAAGGCCATTTGTTATGTGTGTATCTTTTCTTTAAATTTATGGAAAATTTTCCAAAACCTTTTTGGGCCTATTACTATGATGATTGAATAAAAATGATTATTACCAAAAATCTTCTTGAAAAATGATCTTAAATATCTTAAATGACGGTGTAACTTTTTATTTTTTTGAATTCTGTGTTCGAATAAATTTTTATTGTTGTTAAAAAAAATTTGTAATGTATTTATATAGTTTTTCTTTTCAATACCTATTTTAGTTAAATTATTATTTTCATTTTTTATTATTTCGTGTTTGAGTAAGTGTTTGTGTTTGTTATCGTTATTTAAAATATTTATTGTTTTTGGCTTAATGTCTTTCTTTTCCATAGCTTTAACTGTTGTCGGAACGTTTACCTTTTCAGTCTTACTCACTGCTGATGGATCATTTAGTTTCTCAGTCTCATTTACTGATTCGTATAGTTCTTCAGACTTATTAGCTGTCAGAACATCTTGGTCCCCAGTCCTATTTGCTGTTTGAACTATTTCTTCACTTATATCTGCTGTAGAAACATTCAATCCTTCAGTCTTTGCTGCTGAAAAGATTTGTTCTTCAGTGTTAGCTTGGGTTTCGATTTTAATTGTTGCAACTTTTGGATCTTCAGCCTTTAACACTGCTGAGTTTTCAGTCTTTGTTGCTGAAGTGTCGGGGTTGTCAATTGGGATAGCTGAAATATTAGGGATTTTTGTTTGTATTTTTTCTGAAGATTCCGAATTTTCAGTCTTTACTACTGCTGAGTTTTCAGTCTTTGTTGCTGAATTATTTTCCAGAATAGTAGTCTGAATCGGAGTCATTATACGAGGGTTTGGTCTATCTTCGTTTATATGTATCGTTTTATATGAATATGTGGGCTCAAGGTAAAGTTGGCTAGGAGCTTCATTAAAATTGTCGTTATCTATTTCCAAAGATCTAAGGCCATAAATAGAAAAATTTTGTTTGTCTTCCATAAATTTTGGTTGGCGTCACGCCTCGTTTTCCGACTCTTGGACCCGAGAAAAGTGAACATTTTGTCTATCGTTTTGTCTATTGGCGGTCCTAGAATTTTCACCAAAACGATTTTCAGAGTTTGCAGGATTATTTCGGAATGGGTTACGCGTGGTACCTTGTTGGTAATTTGGAAAAGACGATCCATTTCTAGATAACTTGTATCTACACTCGTTATCTGTGTGATTATTCCGTCCACAGAAATTGCATAAAATGTTGTATTCCCTTTTTATGGGTTGTCTATTCGGAATAGTATTGGTGGACTGCATGTTCCGATAACATGTGTCCTGTGTATGCCCTGGCTTACCATAGGTTTGGCAGACTATTCGATTGAATCTAGGATTTTCATTATAGTGATATGGTCTGGGAGTGTTATCCATTCGAACAGCATGCGCTACTACATGGGCAATCGACTGTTTTAAACTGTTTCCCCCATGTGCTTTAGCTAGTATTTTCAGTTGTTCGTTATTTAGTCCATCCTAAAATATTTTCACGGCTAATTTTGTGTTTTCCTCAATTAAGAATTCCGTAACCACCGCGTCTGCTGTTATTTCACACGTGGCAGAGTTCAGAGTCCTTAGAGCATTCGCAACTCTATCGCCATATTCCCGAACGGTTTCTCTGAAGTGTTGTTTCAGAGAAATCAACTCATTGTGTGCCGTCGACCGAGATTGCTCCTCTTTATATTCCGACTCTAGTTTTTCCTTTAAATCTTCCCACTTAGCGATTTTGCTATACCTAATAAGATCGTATGCAGCACCCTCTAGTCTATTTTTGACTAGCTCTAAAAATGTTTCATATATATCCGGGTCTGCCTTTTTTATTGATCTAAATAAAACATCTCCCCCGGAAATAAATTTATCTAAGTCGCAGGGTTTCCCGTCAAAGATGGGGACGATTCTGAAAACATCAGAAATACCGGCAGAAAGAGTCATTTCAGGGGGTTTATTGTGTATCTGTTGTGAGTGGATTTGTTCTTCCCCCTGCCTAGCCGCCTGTATCGTGTAGTAAGGACTCGTAATAGTGAAAATTTGAAATAATGTATGGCGAAAATTTGTTATCACTTCTTAAAAATATGGTTTATGAAAAAAAGCCTTTATGTTATTATTCAATATATATATGGAAAGGATAGATAAATTGGACCCAAAACTGTAAAGAAAGAAAATTTCGACGAGAAAGCAAAAAAAACGGAAATGTCGTCGAAATACTGAAAAGAGAATCAAAGAAATTTCGAAAAAAAAATTTTTTTTTGTTGAAAAGGAAAACTTCCAAGTAAAATATTCTTACCAAAAAAAAGGAAGATAGAACAATCAAAATATGAAAAAAATTTCTTACTACTACTCTAGAAGTTGATAGAAGTCTATAATTATCGTCTTGTTGCAAAATTTTTTTTTCTTGTCTTCTGCTTTGAGTTTCCTTGTTTTTTTTTCTTTTTGTTGTTGTTTTTTTTTTCTTGTCTTCTGCTTTGAGTTTCCTTTGTGTTACCGCCAGGCAGACTTCACGTCCTACAGTTGCTCATCCTGGTCTTTTTTTTTGAATTTTTTTTTTTTGTGTTTATATATAATTTTTTTTTGTTAAAGTTTTTTTTTTCTATATTAGATTATTTTATTTAGTTATGGGATCCTTTGGTGGGATCCCACCAGTCTTCGAGAATCTAACCAGTCTTCGAGAATCTCACCAGTCTTCGTCATCATCGGTATCATCATCATTGAATCATCATCATCGAGAATCCCGTTATCAAGGAATCATCCGACCGCTGCCACCAGTGTTATATCTCCAGCGCCATGCTTCCTCTTTATATCGAGGGAAGAGCGTGGAGGTTTTGATATAAGCATATATCTCCTCTTCTTTGGTTTAGTTTAAAATAATTTTATTTCATTTTCATTTTAAATTCTTTTATTCTTTTGATTTAATTTCTCATAAACGAATTGATTTCTCTATTAATTTACAACTTAACTGATAACTCAAAACTGAACTTGAACTCTAAGCTGTATATTCAACTCTATCCTTCAATTGCTTAGAACTGAATACTAAACTGAACTAACTGAAACTCAATCTCCAACTGCCAAAACTAAAACCGATTTTACAATTAAAATTTCTCTCTTCTTATGCTACTTATTGTTCTAATTGGTTGTAAATTATAATGTGAACAAAACTAATTTTATCAAAGTATTCCTTTAGTCTCTGTGACTTTTAAATTTTGAATAAACTTTGAACGAAAATCAGAGTGGTATGTTTTGAATGAAAAAAGGTGCATGTTATGAAAAGGGGCATGGTATTAAATGTGCTGTAACTGGCTTGATATAGAATATTGTGAATGTTTATGAATGGTATGTATTAAGTGAGAATGTAAGATATATAAAGAGGAAGTTTTAAGGATTTGTTAGAAAAGTAATGAGATTCAGTGTTAAAGCTAATAAGGGTAGTATTCTGGAATACAACACACGCCTTTACCACCGTCCAATCAATCCGCGACCTTGGTATTTTATATGATAGGGAACTTAATGTCCTATTATATGTTGAGGAAATGATCCCTTAAGCCAATTCGGGTTTGTAAAAAGGTGGCCTAAAGAAGTTTCCAACCCCTATGTCAGCCGATCCCTCAAACACCTTGTACGGGGAACAGAAAAAAAAAATCCTGACAATAAATTTACTAAATAAATAAAAAGCCCGGACTTATAATTTTCGCAGGTGATTCTATTAACGGCGCCATGTGTCATATAACAAGTACAGGGTGGTCCAATTTATGCGAAATAAAAGAGTTTTCGCAAAATAAAAACAATTTATAGTCCAGGATAGATTCTCCGTAATTTTTATGATAACATTGTAATAATAATGAACGAAAAATCAATCTCAAAAAAAGATGAATTTTGCTTATAACTTCTACGTTTGGAGTGAATACTCACTCGTATGTACCCTCCAGGCCTTACCGCGATATATGAACCAGGAGTTGCAAGTATATTCAAATCAGCAGCGAATTGCATGTCAGGACATCTGTTGTCACCACTCTACGATTTACATACCTGCACACGAATGGTGTGCGTACTCAAATCCACTCAACGAATCCTTTCTTGCTTCCTGCGACATTCGGATAGACTGAAGCCCCATTTACAGTTCCATGTTATCAAATCCGTGTCTTATCCCTTTTTATGATTTATTGACTTTTAATCAGAAACGGCGCAGTCATCAACATTTATTCTCAACTCCTCCTAACGTGTCCTTTTCTTTTCTTTTTAATTTAATTTAAAAAGTTTTGCTGAGTCGGCTAAATGCCGTCGAATAAAAATGGAAAACAGAAACAACAACAACAACAACCTAAAACAGATGAAACAGGATAATAGTATCCTTGCTGGCGCCAGCACTAATTTTTAACCCTACATCAAGGAAATTATCTTTTTGCAAAGAACAATTATTTTTAATGGAAAAATTGAATGGGTATACGCCGCATGGCTAGCGAGGGGCTGCAAACAACCTTAAGGGGTCAGATGTTCTCTAAAAACTTTGTTTTGCTTATCAAAGGGTTGCTGGGATTGGAGCGTAAGTCGTCGCGAAAAACGTTTTCAACCACTCCTTGGGCGGCGGTAAAAATTAGCCGACATTTAATTGCTCTCCGTCTGAAATGGTTCTCTTATATTCCCATTAAATTCGTTTGTTTATCTTGTATCTGTTTATTTTTGAAATTAATAAAATATATGAATTTCAACCGTTCGATTTTGGGGAGGGGGTGGCACAAAGATGGGCCACCTTTAGAGCTAAGGTAGCACATAGAATTGAAGATTCAAATAAAACACCGATGTAATAAAAATCAATTTCCTTCGCCAGGTCCCCCTGGTGTGTAGTTTTGCGTGTTCCTGAGTGGCGATTTTCACTCTCAAGCTAAAAGGGGATGGAAGAGGAGAGAGAGAGAACAAAAAAAAAAACAAAAACATGGACTCCCCCCTGGGCATAAATCACATAAGAATTCCGCAAGAGATTTATGGGGTGTTAATATCTCATTTGAATGGAAAACAACAGGAACGTTGGACGAGCCAGCAAAAAAGTTGGTCGCCACACAGGATGGGAAGGTTAAAGTGATGTCGCCAGTTGAGGTTGAAAAAGTCTGAACGAAACCAGATTTAGTCAGGATGTGTTCACAGTGAGGTTGCAGTTAAAACCATACATTGGGAAGGATTCTAGAATCCTTAACGGGGTGTCGTTAATAATACAGAGGAACCCGTGGCGAAGCAAAACAGACCTAAGTCAATCAAGATTACCCTTATAAAAACATTTGGAAAAGATTTTGTACTTCATTTGGCATACAAGTGACTTGTCATATACCTGATGGTGGCGGAATGTCACAGAAGGGGGGCGATATAATTAGTCAAGGCAGTTGGGTTGCCATGTCATTTATTTTTCCCTGAAGGTACGTCAAGGAACCTATGAAGACTCCTATTCTGGTAATATCATCTAGTTGGAAGCCAGACTGAGACAGAGGGGGGGGGGGGGGGGGGGGGTTTAGAAGGATTTGAAGTGAATGAAACAAAAATAAGGAAAAGAACAAGAATAAATTCAAAGAAAAAAAGGAGACTATTATCCATTGTCGAGGCAGATCTTGAATCTAAGTCTCCGTAATGGATATTTTATATTAAATAAACACAATAGGCCGTTACATTTGTTACACGTTAGAAACTATTACTTTCCATTGTCCTATAGGAACCTAGAAGTTCTTGATCTCATCGATTTGGCCGGGCCCATCGTTCCCTGTCCTGTTAGAACCATTCAACTCAATATATTTTATATTTATCTACTGGAGCTTCACCAAGCTTTGAATCACTCAGAGTTAGACCACACTAAAACTTAAACAAAAAATTAACGTTTTTTCATATTATAAAGTTTGAAGTATATATACGACACGTATGATAAACATATGTCAAATATTGAGAAAGTTACGCAACTTTTAAACCTAAAAATCGAACCGTTCGCACAACGAATGGGCGAAGAACAATGTCCCCCGCAATTCAATGGCCAACACCGAAGCACAGAAGCCGAAAAAGGAGACTGTTACATAGTAACTCCCCCACCACCCTTGTCCCACTGAGAAAACATTAAATTTAAACTTTTAATTACACATAAAACATTTATTACCTTTTTCTCTTTACACAAAATTAAAATATAAAATATTTAACATAAACTTAAATGCAAAACACAACTTACATTTTTGATTAAACATATAACATATAAAAGATTTTTACAATTTCACATTTTTAAACATATATATAAAATAAAACGCAAAATTAAAATATTAGACATAAACATAAATGCAAAACACAATTTACATTTTTTCAAATTAAACGTAATACAAGGTGGCGCAAAATTAATTACCCAATTTTGTTTTTGAATTAATTTTTTACTAAATAAATAAAAATGATTTTGAGTAATGGAAATCTTTATTTGGACCTTGATAATTTTTTCTGTTAAGTGGAAAATATGACGGAAGTGGCTGTCGCCAGTGTTGATACACATTTGTACCCGTTTTATCGCATTTTCCATGACTTTCCGCAAGATGTCCGGTGATAACTGTTCGCATTCCTGTCGAATATTCTCCTTTATAGCTGCGATTGTCTGAGGCTTGTTGGCATAAACCCGCGACTTAAAGTAGCCTTAAAGAATTAAGTCTGGAATGGTTAAATCGGGCGATCTTGCTGGCCATGCCAAATCGCCAAAACGGGAGATTATGCGACCAGGAAATGCTTCCTTCGCAATATCCATTGCAGCTCGTGCAGTGTGATTTGAGGAAGTAATGAATTTACAGGATAAAGAGTTACGGAAACAAGCCATTAAAGAAGACTTAGACTCCATGAAAGAGAACACGGTATAGGTTTTAATAAATCGACCTAAAGAAGAGCTTCATGGAAAGAGGCCCAATATTATTGACTCCGAAACGGATCTTTAAATACAAATGGAGTTAGATAATGTACGGTAACAATATGAATAGCTATGCGCCATACGGTTATAACGGATCCCGAACAAGGGGACTATTACTATTTATTGGCCTGTAGAAACCCGGAAGTTCATGACTTTGTGGCGTTTCACTAACGCCACTGCTTGCGTTTTCCAGGAGCGACACAAAAACTTCCCCCTAGAACATCCAAAAGCCCTGAAAAACAAGTGTCGTGGCAGTTCCATCGAACGCCACTACTTACCTTTCCATCAATCATTAAGAAACTGCTCCCCAGAGCAAAAACCTGGAAAGCATTTACTTACCTTTCCTTCGTTTGAGCAAACCATCACCTGAAATGCCTTAAATCTATAATTATCGCTGATGCAGTTCCACCAGCACCAAACAGGTATTTTTCCTGAGGACATGGTCGCATGAAACGCACCATGTTCCTTAAAAGCAATTTGGTCGCACCATCAGCAACCAACATGACTCAAACCATTTCGGTGCACATATACCCGATAAAATTCCGCCGCACACAATGCCGGAGATATTCCTTCTTTCATTTTTACCTGCAAGCACATCGGTCGGTAAACCGATCGACAAGCAAAGGCATTAGCATCCTATAAGCATTTCCCCCAGGGGCGTGCCTGCATACAACGCAGCATGTTCCTGAAATTCAATTCGGTTACGACATTAAGTAACCGACATAAATCCTCGAACTTTTCCATGCACACAAGAAGAAAGAATTTTTCCACACACGTGCATGGCAAGTCACATTCACAGACCCATCGGTCGATCGTACGATTTGCATCAGCATACCTCTCCACTGGCTGCCGAAGCAAATCGAAGTCTCGTCAGTGTAAATATACACGCGAGAGTCTGCCCCTTGTGATATGCCACCGATATGTGCCCGATCAGCGTAAATGCTGTACGCAGTTGCTGATCGGGTAAACACCCAAGCATCTCCTTCGTGATACTTGCCCAGCTGCGAACACGACCTGTAGCATTCCCTTTTATGGAATTCGAATATCCACGGTCCGCATGCTCATGGACACACATGAGCGTGCGAAGCAACCATATCTGTGTGCGTGCACATACTCACCGTGACCAGGGTATCTAAGATCATCCCTTATTGGTCACCGAAACGATGGATGGAATTTGGTATTCTGTCGTTTCGGTGGCAATCATCAATCGCGATACAGATTCCGTGGAGGCAAGTCGGCCTTCCACGTTATACAAGTTAAGTTAGTGGAGTATCAACCTTTGGCGAGGGAGCAAGTCGTTGCGTAAAAGCAAAAATCTCTTTGAGTGGTAAAAATTTAGTTTTCCTATATAACAGTTGAGGAAAAATTTGTGTTGTGTTCTACGTTAAGTTTTGTTAAAATAAATCCTTCATCACACAGTGAATTGACTTTTAAGTTTGTTAAAATAAATCCTGTATCACTAAGTGACTTTAACTGTTAAGTTTGTAAAATAAATCCTTCATCACCCAGTGAATTGACTTTTAAGTTTGTTAAAATATAATTAGTATCGCTAAGTGACTTTGTCTTTTAAGTTTTCGAAAATAAAGAACCTTTGACACCGAGTGACTTTAACGTTTTTCTCATTAAAACAAGAAATCGTTAATTCCCAAGAGTGGACGAAGCGTCCAAGTGTGTTCCAGCAGTCAGGTGGGTTTGGCGTTGCGACCAAACGACTCGTCGAGAATGCCCCAGTGGCACATTATTAAAAGAACCAAAGCAATAAACCCCACAACCTCACCGACTCGACTCTGCCATCGAACCACAAATACAAACATTTTCTGCTACTTCGAGCCGGATCCAGCGAACTGTGAAAGAGTGCATATCCGACAACCAGCAACATATGGATCAACAACACGAAACAGCGAGTCCTTCAGCCCAAACAGCAAGTGGTATCAAGACGTCTGACGATGAACGATGATCTACTAATCTACGAACTTGGGGATGAATTAAATGATCAAGCTTTATACGGTGCAAACAAAAACGAGTTACTTCTGCCAGATGATTTACCAAAGAATGTGACCACGGAAGAGGGGAAACACACCAAAGAAGAAGCTGAACAGTGGGTAAAAAAACACAGATTAGTGAACAAAGAATCAACGGTGCAATTGAGCCCAAATTACCCGAAGAGGTGTCGTCATCGGCCGAGGCAAAACTAAATATTGAGGGAAATAAAAAAAGTGCGGCTTGTGATTCGGGTGTGTTGACAAGTGAAGAATCTCCACCAAAGCAAGACCCAGACGAGGGCAATGGATTGGAACGGTTCGCCAGTGAACAAATGGCGATTGAGGAACTCATCGCCGCTCAGTTCGCAACACAAGACACCATCTCTCGCACCTTCCTCAACCTGCAGTACAAGAGGCAACCAACCCCGACGAGGATAGAAACCACCAAACGCGACCTCTGCACCGAATGGGAAGCCATCCTCAAGCGGTCCCTGAGTATCGACAACACAAGTACCTCGGGGCAGATTTTATCGCCGAGGCCGAGGAAGTATACCTCGATGAACAGACGAACCTACTCGGTGCTCATTATGCGCTTGAATCAGCTTCCCCAACAATGGCGACCAACGTCAACGTTAATTGTGCCCATCCAAGTGAGCTGCTCCCAGTGCATCTGCCAACGGTCACCACCAATCCTGTGGGAAAGGAACCGCACACCAGACCAGTCAATTCCGACCAAGAATGCCGCCAGCCCAATGACCAACCAGCCCCGTGTCCCGATGCACATAACACCGCCGGAACCCCCAAGGCAACAGGCTCCATGCACATTCTGCAGGGCCTCACACTCTATCTACGCTTGCGAAGACTCCCGATCACTCACACCTGGCCGGCGGAAGTCCTTCGCAGGCAAAAGAATCCTACTGCTACAACTATTTGGGTCGCCACCGCCTGCGCAACTGTCACTCCAGCAGGGCGTGCCGGCAATGCCAGCAGAGACACTACACCTTGCTGCATGCCGGGACAACCGCCAGTATCTTTGGTGGAAACTCCCAATCATACAATAGTGAGAATAATCGGGTCGCGAAAATTAAGATGGGCCGGGTATGTAGCAAAAATGGACGACGACAGGACCGTATGTAGAACTCTAAACGGGAGACCAATGGGGAAGAGATCGGTGGGAAGGCCGATGGAAGATTTCACGTTGAGGAGATCGCATCGGATGGCCAAGCGCGTAAGGAGAGCGATCGGCATAGGGAACGATGGCGTAGCCGAGTCAGTGAGGCCATGAACTCCCGGGTCCCTATAGGTCAATAAATAGTAATAGTAATAGTAATAGTAATAGTAATAGTAATAGTAATAGTAATAGTAATAGTAATAGTAATAGTAATAGTAATAGTAATAGTAATAGTAATAGTAATAGTAATAGTAATAGTAATAGTAATAGTAATAGTAATAGTAATATTAATAGTAATAGTAATAGTAATAGTAATAGTAATAGTAATAGTAATAGTAATAGTAATAGTAATAGTAATAGTAATAGTAATAGTAATAGTAATAGTAATAGTAATAGTAATAGTAATAGTAATAGTAATATTAATAGTAATAGTAATAGTAATAGTAATAGTAATAGTAATAGTAATAGTAATAGTAATAGTAATAGTAATAGTAATAGTAATAAAATATAATAAAAAATAAAAAAAAACAGAAAATGCGGCAATTTGGTTAGCTGGATTTTCAGCTACTGGAAATCGAATTGTTCTCCTCGTTTAGATTGATACTTCCTAAACATATTAAAGATTTTGGCTAAAGGCGTCTCTTCTGGATTAGTTTTGGGACTTATTGTACGACGTGATAGCATCCCATATGCTACAGACTGGAGTAGGCACAGAGTAACGCTTCTCTTTTAAATTAGTAAAATTTCAAGTTTGTGTCTAAGCTTAATCAATTCAGGGCTTCCAATTAATTCTCAATATGTCGTGAAGTTCTCTTAGCTTTGTTTTTAATAAATTGCCACTACCAAGTGGCAACATGACTGCTACCACAACTGGCCACAGAACCTCAAATTAAACATGAAATGAAACAACAACAAAAATAAATAAATAAATGAACTTGAATAAAACGTGGAATTCAGTCACTTCATTTGTCGCACGTCCTTCAGTTCGAATATCCATTCCTTTGCCCCCCACAAATTCCAACAAACATCTCAGATCGGTAATTTCACCATCTCGAAGCGGTGAATATTTATAAACTCTCCCCTAACACCGCATGTCGAATTCGAAGTCAATTTAAATATTCCAACCATTTGTGGTCTACCCCACTTGATTGCTTGGTGGCGATGGACGCTGGTGTTGCATTTAATAAAGAAAAACTCAACCATGTGTCCTGTTTTGCGTTGTTACTAGTCATCCTTTTGTGAGTGTGCCCCAAATCGAACTTGTACTGACAGAGGGAAGACAGCTTATCCAAATGATTTCGACGGGTTCTATTCAGTTTCATTGTCCTTATTATCCAGCTGTCACTGTAAGTAAGTACCTTTAGCTGCTGCCCCCACACCATCCTTCAAGTCATTCTCATTGTCGCATTCAATTCCTTTTTTTTTTTTGTTCTTTATTTTTATTGGAATTTTCCGGACAGGAAAATGGTCAATTTCGTTTTTGAAACGGATATAAATCACAGTAAATTGAAAAATTCCTTAAAGTAAGCAAAAAAAAAAAAACAGGAAGTAAAATAGAGTAAAGGATAATATCCTTTCCCTGAACAGTGAAGTTCAATCATGAAGTTGTGAAAATTTTCAATTCAGCAAATCACTTTACGAAAGTTTCATCTACAAAAAGATAGAAAATAAAAAAACATAAAACAAAAAACATTACCAGTGGCGGAAGGATATTGCGGTTACCGCCTGGACAATACAAGCAAATCGTAATTAAATCCCTTTGCCACACAATTGTTAGTCCTTGTTCTAAATGAACAGACTAGATATCCTTCATCCGTGTCCCCACCCATTCCAATATGTAAATAAAATTTTGCGACAAAGTTCCCATCCGGTGTTTCCATTTATGTTAATCAATGCCCGTCCCCACCCGTAGGCATTGCTGTAAACGTCACCCTCTCTCCCTTCGAAATTTCTTCTGCCCCTGTCCTATTGTTATTGCCCTCTTGTCGGCTGCCACCTCTTCAGTTATAACGCGCGATTGGAATTGCCATAAAAAGTTATGATTTATCAATTTTATTCGAAAAAATTATGACCAGTTGCTGGTAGCGCTCTCAGGACCAAGGACGCGACAGGATCACAGCGGAACGATGGAATGTGGACATTTATTGCCATATGCAAATCAGGACGTGCATATATTTTCCTTTTACGAGTATATACGCCATAAACGTCCTAGATACTGGAATAAAAACAATTCCCACATCATTCGATCGGATATTTAGTGGTTGACGACGGCTGCCGATGACGGGGTGCCAGTTGGGTGCCACGAAGGATGTTTTCCAATTGTCGTGAGTGTGTTTGTTATTCCCAATTGAATTTTTATTTTCTCTAGCGTATACAAAACAACATTGTCGACGCTGTTTTTATTACCTTTTACGCATTCTATTGTGGAGTCGGTTTGTTTGTTTCACAAGAACTTGTGAACGGGTCAAATAAAATTGAAGTTTGGAGCTCAGTTACTGAAGCTCCACCTCTAAGCGTGTGTGTTGAAGGATGCCCGTTGACCTACATCGTCTAGAAGTCGGCAATTGAATTTTTACATTGGCCTATTGTGCCTCTGAACAAAACGAGGGGGACTATCATATGTGAGGTTAACTGTGGCATATAATCCATTCAAACGAAATGGGGAGTTATGTGAGATGTGTTATGTTGAAAATATCTGCTATCGTTTTTTGTGTCTTTTTTTATAAAACGCGCAAATTTAATACTATTAAACGAAAATGCACAGTGCAGGCGAAAAAAGCCGTAGAAGATGGCCTTGAATGCCAACACATAACCTGACAGAGCATATCACAAATGTGTAGAGGAATAATACCCTGTGTTTGTCCGTATAAAATTCACCTTTAGTATGAACAGGAGTGCTCTTATTAGCCACATCCACCGCCGAAATTTAGAGTAGAGAAGTGTAACTTTTGGGGTCACTAGAGGAGTGTTTGTGATCTACAGAACAGGGAAAAGCGGGAGAAGTTTCGTCTCTTTTCTAATCGACGGAATTGAACACGCGCCCCTGGGACCACCTATAAGTTGTCTTGTATTTTGCGCCCAATCGTGCACTTTCAGTGTTGTTTTTGATAATCCGGGCCAAATGTGGCAATTGAATTCCAGTTTTTGACCATTATACACCTTATAATTTGTAGCTAAGTTTTTACATAAAAAAAAAAAAAAAAAAAAAAAAAAAAAAAAAAAAAAAAAAAGACAAGAAATACTCGCACTCATCTATTTGAGTGCGAGTATTTCTTATGTCTTTTTTTTTTTTTTTTTTTTTTTTTTTTAAACATTTTTTTATTTTCTTTCTATATTCTTAGTTTCTAAATTAAAGGCTAGACAAAAAATGCTTAAATTCTAGCTTAAATAGCTTATATAATAACTTACTTGTCCTTCGCAGACGCTCTAAGCTAAACATTACTTAATATTTGTATAATTTGCCTTTCGGCGACAGAACTTTGTGGCAATACTTATAATTATTTGACAGACAAAGAAAAATTTGAAAAACTTTGTCAATTTTTTTTTTGTTTTTTTTTTTTTTCTTAAAATTTAACTTACTTAACTTACCTAAACTTATCTACTTTTTTTTTTTTTTTTTTTTTTTTTTTTTTTTTTTTTTTTATGTAAAATCAGTTAGCTTAACTTAACTTAAATCTTATACTACCCTAATTCTAGGAAAGCTAAGTCTATGTAAGCTAGCTGATGATAGTGTGATTCTATACCGACTTTGGTATCCAGGTCTTTATATGCCATTCAACCACCAGAACTGTTGACGCTGTCTAATACTATCGTCCCGGTCTCTGTGGGAGATAGCCCTACTGAAGCGCAGGAGCTCTTCTTCGGTGCACGCTACTTCCCGGTCGTAGCACAATCGCCCGTCTACGGAAGATCTACTTACATGATAGATCAGCGGAATTCCGGATCTATCCTGTATAAGCCCTTTTATGTCCAAATCAAGGAACGCCTCTGGTGGAACAAAACCGTTGCGACGCACGTTCTCATAGTACAGAGTATTTGGATAATAAGCCCCGAAAATTAGGTCATTGGACGAGCATATTGCTCTCGCAATATGTCCTCTGATTAATTTAATCATAAAATTATCCACCCTATTTATGCAGGCTTCATTATATAAAGTCTCATTTGAATAATACTTTTTATAGTCCGATTCCGGTGTCCGATATAATCTGAGACAACTTCTGAGACACTTCCTTTCGAACACCCGAATCTTTTCCATCAAATTTGGACCTATGTTAAACCATACTGGACAGCCATATATGAGCATTGGCCTGATTAGCGTCATGTAGCATATGACTTTTTCCCTGCTGTCAAGTTGGCTACTGTGAAATAGCCTCCTTGTCATAGCAAAAGTTTTCCTCGCTTTGAGCAAAGCAGCCTCTACATGTCTGTTGAAATACAGATATTGGTCTAGCCAGATACCCAGGTATTTAACTAAACTCTTGGTTTCCAGTTTATCTCCATGCGGTCCCACGATAACTAGCTTTCGCCAGTTTTTCCTTGTGTCGTACGTGGCTTTATATAATGGAGTTCTAAATAGGATGGCTTCACATTTCTGGAAGTTGATCTTAAGTTTCCAGTCATCGCAATAGCGCTGCACTTTGTTGAAGTCTCGCTGTATTAACCTATTTATGATCGCAACTTTCGGAGCTGTTCTGTAAATTATGAGATCGTCTGCGTACGCAATAGCCTGCGGAAGTGCATCTAATAAGTCGCTAATGTAAATGTTAAAAAGAATCGGAGAGAGTACCGCGCCCTGTTGCAAGCCATTCTTGATATTATACGTTTTATTAGAGGTCACATTACCACTTTTGACCACGAACCTCCTGTCCTTTAACATATCGTAAAGTACATATAGTAAAGGCTTATGTATGCCATGTCTGACCAGTTTGTAATACAACCCTTCGATCCAGACGGTATCAAAGGCTTTTTCCAAGTCGATCAGACAGGCACCTGTGCATTGGTTCCTACATTTATTCCATTGTATGTCGGAGACCAGTTTAGCTGCGGCATGTGTGGTTTCATGACCCGCCCTAAAGCCAAACTGGTTATTTGGAATAATGCTATTGTCGTCTACCCATTTTAGCAGAGCTTTGTTAATGATTTTTTCAAATACTTTACTGATGCTTGGGAGTAAACTTATCGAACGCATGTTCATTGGGTTTGTACAGTCTTTGCCCTTTTTTGGGATGGGCTGAATGATAGCCGTTTTCCAACGCGCGGGATAATATGCATTATTCAACGCGTTGTTAAACAGGACCGTGTATATATCTATTGCCTTTGGGGGCAGGTTCTTGAGTACGATGTTAGGTACTCCATCTATTCCCACTGACTTTTTGCTTCTTAATGAGTCGAAGATACTCTGGATTCCTTCCCTTGTGATTAAAAGGCTATTAGCCCCACCATTGGCATTAATGTCAATTGACAGATTATCGTCACTGAATTCCGTAAAACCAGGATTCTCCGATTGCCCCATTTCTTATGTCTCTTAAGAAACCTTTCGTTGCATTTTTCGCAGCTTCAAATATTTGGTCATTCCAGTTAATTGTTGAACTGATTCAAGGGTCAAATACAGAGAGTCCTTTGATTTCACAGATGGAAGTTCTATTCAAAGGCCGCGGCTCTATGTAGAAATCATTGTATTCTCCAGGCCTTTAATTTCACTGGGATGGGATAAAATATTCTAATCTTTTTGCAGCATTTTACCGGTTTTGGGCGCACAACACCAAATATAGAATCAAAGTCATCAGCACCGTATACCAGCGTACCATCGACAGCATGTATTACATAGCGAGTTGAGATATGCTCGCGTACGTGCGGCCGTGGTGTGATGCGTCGGTGATTTAGTTCTTACCTTTTCATTTCATTTCGAATTACGTTCTTCACTGCTTCGCACACGCCTATAATTGGTTTTTTGTTGTGAGACCTTCTTAATCCAAGACATTACAGCTAATAACATGGTATCATCACATAGTTATTCCAGTTAAACGTTAGATTGATTCGAGTATCAAGTGTAGAGAGTTTTTTGACTTCAAGAGCAAGTACCATTTATACTTTCTTTTTCTTTTTTTATTCCACGTGAATTTGTTTTGTTTTCTATATAAATATGTTACCTTTCGGCGTACAGTCATGTTGTGTTGTATTGTTTTTACTTTAAACAACATTTACAAATTATATCAGAGAAAAAAAAGGAAAACTTGAAACTAATTACACTATTATGATTTTTTACTTTTATATTGTTTTTTTTTGCATATATTTTGTTTATGTATATATATATATATATATATATATATATATATATATATATATATATCATCATCTTCATCATCGGCACTACAACCGGGAACCGGTCTTGGCCTTATTTAGTAAGTCCTGAGGCTTGTTAAATTTTCCATAATGATTTATTTTTTCTGGGCAAGGTCATTAGTCTAGCGCCATATATATATATATATATATATATATATATATATATATATATATATATATATATATATATATATATATATGTATATATATACATATATATATATTATTTTACTTTTCTTATTAATTATATATACTTATTCTAATTTATCTTTCTTTTACCATATATATATGTATGTATATATATATATACATTCATACATACATATATACCCCCGATGGAATATCTAAAAGAAAGTTCCGCGGGGATCAACGGGTATATGTGCCTGGCGGGAGGTGGTTTTAATCGGTAAAAACCCGGCATGCCTCTGGATCGGCCCAGAGCTATCTTTTGAAGTTTTCCACCTTCCTACCGAAACCAAAAAAAAAAAAAAAAAAAAAAAAAAAAAAAAAAATATATATATATATATATATATATATATATATATATATATATATATACATATATATACGTTACAATTTTTTGTTTTTGCTTCACCAATTTTATTAATCAAAAGGTTACTCACGTTTTCATGGATTCCTTCCTAACCTGCTTCTGTGCTGTTAGTACCTTTTCTAGGTGTCCTTGATTTATTAAGGCCTGGTCCGGCCAATTAGCTCCTTCTCTGTGTTTCTGTCTTGAGCCACCACCCGAAACATGTTAAGCAAGAAAAATACTTTCTACTCTGCACACGCCCTTTGGCCAGGAAAATTTAAGACATTCCTTTTAAAATTCCTTTGTTTTAATCTGATACTTTATTTTGCCTCGTGCACTGTTAATAAACCCCGCGCTTGGTAGAAACCGTGACGTGGTGCGGGGCTTAAACTATAGGGTTATACAATAGGGACTTGACAACTTTGAATTTAATTTGTGAACGCACCCTTTCACTAATCATCGAACTGTCACTGTCAATTTATTCAGTAAACTCAACATTTTCATCATGTTTAAGTACACGAACGAACAACGTCTGCAAATTATAAAAAATTACTACCGAAAAACATTTGTCAAGTCCCTATTGGAAAACCCTATGCAATGAATCACACAGGCGGAAGCATATGCTTCCAGTAGGGACACCCATGTCAGACACGCTAGCGAGGAGTAACACACGAAGACCCACCATCCCTAATCCAGGGTGTTACGCGTCACCGTGCTCATTGGATGGTTTGCAGCCAGGGGTATACCAGCTGTATTATAACGACGCCTCTCTGACACCGGGTCGAATCAGAACAGTAAGCAGAACTTACCATATCAAAGAGGGGCTCTGATATGCCGGACTATTTGAAACTCCAAGACTCGTGGGAACAAAAATGGATAATCAATATATAAAAAACCATCTCACGAAAAACCCGGTAGCCGTAGGTGTGATGAGCCGACACTTACCGTAAGAGAACAAATCATCAACAAAACACCGACTCGGCAAAAATAAGACGTAGGGAAAAACGGAAAAGTTGGGATATACGAGTCGGCACGTTGAATGTTCGAACGTTATATAAACCAGGCGCGATACAGAAGGTCGTAGAAAACGCGAAACAATATAAAATGAACATCGTCGCGCTTCAGGAAGTCCGACTCCCACATCAAGTAATCGAAACCGACGAGTTTACACTGGCGTGTGGAGGTACCGATATACATAACCTCGGGACCGGCTTCATCATAAGCAAGAAGATTACGCCCCATGTAAAAGATGTGAAATTTATTAATGACCGAATGTCGGCGCTAAAAATACAGGGCCCATGGTACAATTATGTATTTATAAGCGTACACGCCCCAACAGAATCTACGGACGAAGAAACGAAGGACACGTTCCACGAGACCCTTGTACTAGCTGAGTCATATTACAACAGTAGACCTGCTCCACTGCTCTGTTAGAATGTTGTAGCCGGATTCGTGTACATTGAAGTGCGCATAACTCCAGATGTTGGGTATTTCGAATCTCCCAATGGCACAGTCGAAGTAGATGCTTGGGGCAGATGACGGAAGCAGATTTAATGGTACAATTATGTATTTATAAGCGTACACGCCCCAACAGAATCTACGGACGAAGAAACGAAGGACACGTTCTACGAGACCCTAGAGGAAGTATTTGATGCGATCTCATCATTCGATGTTAAAATCCTCCTCGGGGACCTCAATGCAAAAATTGGAGAGGAAGATATTTTCCAACTAACTATAAGTAAAGAAAGCCTACACGACGTTTCAAATGATAATGGAATTCGTATTATAACGTTCGCAGCGTCAAAAAATCAGGTAGTGTAAAGCACGATGTTCAAACACAAACACATCCATAAAGCTACATGGATATCACCCGACGGCGTAACGCGTCGACACCACTCGAATATCCTTGACGGAAAATCATATAGAGGAGCAGATTGTGACTCCGATCATCTTCTAGTGATGGGTAAAAACAGGAGTCGGCTCGGAGCAAACCCACATGGGCAGTCGAGGGAGACGAGCAAAAAGTTCGACACAGATAAACTAAAAGGGCTGAATATCAAGACGAACTAACGAATAGATTTAGCACCCTAGAGAATTGGAGCAGTGAGGAAGAGGAAGTCAATAATGTGGGCACTAAATGGGCGTCGATCAGACACAATCAAACAAACAGCCCAAAAGGTATTAGGATTTAAGAAAACAATTAAGTCCAAACCTTGGTTTGACGATGAGTGCAGGGCAAAGATCGAAGAATGTAAATGACTTAGAATGATCCACTTACAAAGATATGAAGTCAACGCAGAAAGATACGCGACAATTCGGAAAGAGACAATGAGACTCTTCAAACGCCAAAAACGCGAATGGGAGAAAACTCGCATCGAAAAAATTCTAGAAAATTCCAGAGCAAAGAACATCAAAGGTATCTATGACGGCATAAATTCAATTAGAAATGGCTACCGAGGGAGAGCCAACATAATTCGAGACGCAAATGGCTGTCTGGTCACAGAAACAACCAATATCGTGACAAGATGGAAGCAGTACTCTGAAAACCTGCTCAATGTACAAACCTGTGGGGGTTCTCTATACTACATGGAGAACCAACCCACAATTTCAACCACAATTTTCGCCTTATTTCGACCGCTTTCAGCGCGTCATATCAAACTCTATCCCACCGTTCGGTTAATTCACCTGCAAAACATGTTTCCCAAAAAGACGCCTAGCTACACTTATTATCCTAGGCAGATAGTGCTTAATTGAGTTTAGCTATCTTTTCGCCATACGGCAACTCCATTTCGCTAACCCATGAGATTTCCACCGGAAATCGCATCATGTCGGTTAGCAACGGCATAGTCTGATCAAACGGCGCGGTTGCGGGGGGGGGGGGGGGGGGGGGGGCAACCGCTCGAAAGATCCACCAGCTCATCAAAACAATATGAGATAAGGAAGTCACTTCGGAAGAATGGAAAACCTCAATTGTCGTCCGCATTTTCAAAAAAGGCGACAGATCTGACTGCGAAAACTACAGAGGAATATCATTGCTCCCAACCACATACAAAATACTAACAAATGTCATACTGGCGAGAATCACACCGTACGCAAAAGAAATACTGGGAGCCTACCAGTGCGGATTCCGTAGGAACCGGCCAACGAGCGACCAAATGTTCACAGTAAGGCAATTGCTGGAAAAGAAGTGGGAATACGGGGAGAGGGTTCACCAACTGTTCGTTGACTTCAAAAAAGCCTATGACTCAGTCGCAAGGGAAAGACTTTACCATATTGTATTTGAGCTGGGAATCCCGAAAAAATATACCGCCCTCATTCAAATGTGCATGAGCGAAAATAAAGGGCGAGTTAGAATAGAAAACCACCTCTCAGAGCAATTTGAAATCCGGGACGGCTAAAACAGGGAGATGGCCTCTCACCATGTCTGTTTAACCTTGTGCTCGAGTATATCATCAGAAAGGTACAATACGACAACATGGCCGGAGCATCTCTGAATGGGGTCACACAAATGCTCGCATATGCGGATGACATCGCCGTTCTGGGCGATGATCTGGAAACTGTAAGTAAAAACTGTCACAGAAGAGGTGGGCCTAGAAATAAATGAAGACAAAACAAAATACATGATTTCGGCGAGAGCAGGTGGACCTCAGGGAACACATATAAACGTCAGAGGCAAGATATTTGAAAAAGTTAAAGAATTTAAATATCTGGGAACAATACGGACGGCCAGTAACGAAATGTCGAAGGAAATTAACAAAAGACTACACTCCGACAACGCAAGTTGGCACCCTGTCAGTAAACTCCTGAAATCCCAACTGCTATCACGTAATGTAAAGCTCAGTGTTTATAGAACCATAATCCTATGGATGCGAAACATGGGGTCTCACAAAACGGGAAGAAAAAAAATTCCGCGTATTTGAGAATAAAGTTTTAAGGACTATCTTTGGCGAAAAATATGACGAAGATTCAGGACAATGGAGGAAACTCCATAACCATAACATAAAGCTCCGTATCTATAGAACCATAATCATGCCGATTGTTCTATACGGATGCGAAACATGGGCTTTCACAAAACGGGAAGAAAACAAATTCCGCGTATTCGAGAATAAAGTTCTGAGGGGTATCTTTGGAGGTAAATATGACGAGGAGGCAGGACAATGGAGGAAACTCCACAACCACGAATTGGCAGAGCTATACCGCAAACCTACAATAGTGAGAGTAATCAGGTCGCGAAGATTAAGGTGAGCCGGACATGTGGCGCGAATGGGCAACGATAGGATCGTGCGTAGAATTCTTGACGGTAGACCAACGGGAAAAAGACCGGCAGGACGGCCGCGACGGAGATGGGAAGACAATGTTAGGTTTGACCTTGGTGAGATCGGATCGGCTGGTCAAGCGTGGAAGGAGAGTGCACAGGACAGGGACCGATGGCGGAGTCGAGTCGGTGAGGTCATGAACTTCCGGGTTCCTACAGGCCAATAGATGGTAACAGTAGTAATAGTAACTACGTCCTTTTTATTATATATTATAGTATTTAATAATCGGCAGAGCTTTCCTCCACAAACAGGTCTATCCAGCTGTTTCTTCTTCTAGTTTGGTGTTTTTGCTTTTTTTTCTAATAAGATAAATGCATAAATAAGAAAATAAAAACTATTAGAGCCAAAGAAACGCACTGTTCGGTAAGTGTTACAATCGTCTGTTATTTTAGACCATACCCTCCATACTCACACATTACAACTTTGCGCAACACCATAAAAAACCACTAGTTGAATTGTAACAATAGGACATTAAAGCAATACTTCGTACACCGTCTGGTCAGTTGCCTCGTTTTGGTGCCACAATGCCATTCAAAAGAAAACAAAATTATTTATATCCTTATATTCGATCGTCCAACCCTCGCAGCTCCTTAACAGTTACACGATGGACAGTCTTTAAAATTGCTTCAATAAATTTCACCAGGTGCTCCTAACTGGTCAACGAAATGAAATCAAAAAGAAATTCTCGTGCAAAGGATCAAGAGTGAATCCATGTGTCGTTGGTGAAAAGTTTTTCATGTGTAAACGAACACCCACATTTATACCAGAAACCAACCCACCCTCCCCTAACAATCACCCACCCACACACATGGATAATGATACTAAACCTAAGTGAAATGTAGCGCAACTGAGATCCTGTAAATTCAATATTTCAATTCACTAATTTAACAGCGTCCATTGTTGTGGCGGGAAACAAAATTCACTGCGTGAAAGCATTTCCGGATATCGTCTGTGTATCTTTTCATCTCAGTACTCGAGAAGGAGCTATGGGCTAAGTGAATACCGTGGTATGAGGGGGCGTTTGTTTAACTGCGAAGCATATACTTTGCCCGGAGGACTTTCGGAACGGACTGCGTGTTCAGTATCTCCGTAGTGAGAGATGGATAATGAAGAGTTTATTTTATTTTCTTGTGGTAATTTATTTATTATTAACGGTGTATGATTTTCATTATGTCTTCTTCGAATTAAAACCAAACAACCCCTGGGTAGCGTTGCAGCACTTATCTAAGGGGTAGAGTATTTAAGGGGTGTACTCTGTGTTCTATTGAGGAAAGCGGGCCCATTTTAAATCATTGTTTTAGATGTTTCGCTCTTCATGTTATATATCTGAGGTATCATATTCGTTTAGCGGAAAATACACTTACATGCCTCGCCAAAAATAATGGAAATCGTTCTCTATAACAGGCCCGCCAACTACCCCCAAGAAAAGTGAAGTAGGTGAAGCTTTTTAATACTCTCGGGAGGTAAGCAAATAGGCAGGACAATTAATGTTTTAACCTCTGTATCTAGCATCGTTTATAAGTTTCTCCTCATCTATCTGTTGGTGATCTCTTTACCTTCAGTAGTCTCAGGATTTTCCTCTATAAGATAAATTTACTTAGGCCAGGATTCTTCCATTTTAAGCTTGTTTTGCTTGAGTTTTCTTCCTTTCCCTTTGGTTGGCCTCACACCACTGTGAAGAGTGCAATGAACTGTTTAACACCAGGTTGAGCATTTTTACGCATTCGCAAATCCATTTAAAACCGTTTTGCGTAGTTTGTTCGAAATATGCACAAAACCACCAGGAAATGAAAACTCACATGAGAAATGAACACGCATGGCTTTTAGAAGTAACTTCATTTGGGAAACCGTGTTCTTCTCTTGAGGGCACCGATGTCAGTCAAGAATGTAATTGTTTTCCAAAGAAACGGAAAAGCGACCACAGTAAAAATGTGGCCACTCCTGTTGATATTAGTTTTACAAACGAGGAAAAAAGGCGCAAGTAATGTGTATTTTCCCGGTTTGGTCGTTGTATCAACGTCAAGGTCTTCGATTTTTGATTATAAGGTTAATTTAGTTTATCTTTAATGTTGTTATGAATCAACGGAGAAAGAAACGCGACGATTTGGAAAGAGACAATGAGACTCTTCAAACGCAAAAAACGCGAATCGGCAAAGACTCGGATCGAAAAAATCCTAGAAAATGCCAGAGCAAGGAACATCAAAGGTATGTATGCCGCCATAAACTCAATTAGAAATGGCTACCGAGGAAGAGGCAAAATAATTCGAGACGCAAACGGCTGTCTGGTGATAGAAACAAACAATATCGTGACAAGATGGAAGAAATACTTTGAAAACCTGCTCAATGTGCGTGTAGTGCTCTGAAAAGCCCGACCATCTCCTTCCCCCACACATACATCCAAATTCCATAATCCTTAACTAAAATTCAGAAAACAATCATCTAAATTGAAAATTCGCGATAAACGAATCAAATGTTCGTTTATCGCCCTTGCACCCAACTCCCCATAAGCATCCAACTAATCCAGAAATGCGTTATCCCAATCGAGCAAAATTCCTGGTAAACCAATCAAGTATTCTTTTATCATCCATACACATCAATTTCCCCAGATCCTCAAACAGAAACAACCATGGTGGATTGAACCAGATGTTCAATTTCCATACTCACGCTCATGTGTCCGGGAATTCGCTTAAGCGAATTCTTATCTCAAAAAACAAAATATTAGACTCCAGCTAAATATCTTTTTCGAGATTCTGCTTGCATTTTGATGCATTCGGGATACAAAATCCCGATAAGATTTTGTATAAAAGGGTGACGAATTTTGTATTCAAAGGGCAGTCTCGATTGGCGTCCGAAGTGGTACGACGCCAATAAATTAAGTTAAATAAAATAAAACAATAGTACAATAAAATACAAAGTATTTTTTATTGGGCCACCCGATTCCCAGAAACTATTCAACAATCGGTCGTCACTCTTCCCTCAGGTTTGAAGAAGCACGGTGGCGACCGCAACGGGTCCCCTCAGGAGTGGCCTAAAGAGATCCCTCATCCTTTTCAGGACAGGGAGACACGCTCCCTAAGAGGAGGACCACAACATGCGCATCCATCAACCACAAACAAACGTACATACAGCCGTACCTTAGATCCCAGAGCCATCTTTCAACGAAGTTGTAGACGCCATAAATCGCTCCCGGAGCCAATTGCATACCGACAAAGCTTATGACGCATGGAGAAGAGGCAACCGCTCGAACGATCCACCAACTCATCAAGACAATATGGGATAAGGAAATCATTCCGGAAGAATGGGAAACCTCAATAGTAATCCCCATCTTCAAAAAAGGCGACAACTGCAGAGGAATATCATTGCTCCCAACCACATACAAAATACTAACAAATGCCATACTGACGAGAATCACACCGTACGCAGAAGATATACTGGGAGACTATCAATCCGGATTTCGTAGGAACCAGTCAACGAGCGACCAAATGTTCACAATAAGGCAACTGCTGGAAAAGAAGTGGGAATACGGAGGGACGGTTCACCAACTGTTCGTTGACTTCAAAAAAGCCTACGGCTCAGTCGCAAGACAAATACTCTACCATATTGCAGTTGAGCTGGGAATCCCGAAAAAATCTCCCGCCCTCTTTCAAATCTGCATGAACGAAAATAAAGGGCGGCTTAGAATGTTGCGTGCGTCCGCCACCCCATCAATTAATCATTTTGTAATTTTAACATAATTTGTTTTAAGGTGGTGTGATGGTAAGGTGGTGGAGGAGTTGCGCGATCCAGAAGTGAGTTTTCGAACACGCCCCGATTCGGGTGCGGATCGTGCAGTTCTTCGAGTTCGAATTCGGTTTTCGAAGTGGACGTGAATGAGGAGGGAGAGAGACAAAGGGTTAATGTTTTTCTTGATGTACGGTGATTGACATTCCGTTTTGGAGAGATTGAAAAGCAGTTGAGGAAAAAAAAAGGAAAGCAGTTAAGTAAAGAAGTAAAGCAGTTAAGAAAAGAAAAAAAAGCAGAAAAGATAAGAAAAAGCAGAAAAAGTAAAAAAGATTCGGTTTCGTTTTTTGTCCCGAAGATTTTTAAAAGACCCAAAAGGGGAAAAGTAAAATTTGTTAAAATTAAAGTTATACAAAAGAAAAAAGTTGAAATAAATTGAGAAATCATCAAGCGAAATTTGTGCACCCAGTTAATTGGGGGTCAACAAAATTGTTTGCACCACCAATTTAGGAGACCCATATAAAAGTCTTGGAGTGACTCGTCATGCAGCTGCTCAAGATGTTCAAGAGCCATATAAACAATTGACTGGGATTGGAGATCTCACCAAGCGGCAAGCAGCGAAAACAATCACAGGTAAAATTAAACATTAATCGATTTTCTGTGGCAAAACCAGCGAAAAATATTGTCACAAGAATAGAAAACCACCTCTCAGAACTATTTTAAATCCGCGACTGACTATAACAGGGGGATGGCCGCTCATCACGTCTTTTTAACCTTGTGCTCGAGTATATCATCAGAAAGGTACAAGACGCGACATAGCCGGGTCATACCTGAATGGGGTAATACAGCTGCTCGCATATGCGGATGACAACACCGTTTTGGGAGATAATCTAGAAATTGTAAGTAAAAACAGTGAAATCATCATCCAAGTACCAAGTATTATCAGTACCAAATTGACCCCCGTTCAACTGGTAACGGCTTTTTATAACATCAGGGTCATCAGTTTCACCAATACGAATGTAAAAGCCGTCCACCAATATTTGCAAACAGCGAAACCTGATATCCTTGCCTTAACTGAGATCCAGGTCAATTCGTCAACTGATTTGACATATCTTCGTTGGTCAGGATACGACTTACATTCGAGATTTCGTTGTAAGGGCGGAGTCTACGTCATCGAGCGGTCCGATCTAGCACCCCAGAGGAGGGAGGCGTTGGAACCGAATAACATGGACATTATGTGGTTGGGGGTCGTGCTGAGGAATTCTCTTAAATTTCTTTGTTGTCTTTACCGCTCCCCGAATGACGTTCGACCGGCGACATTTTTCGAACATCTTTCACATACCGTTGACTGATCAACCACCCAGCTTCTGAAATGATCGTCATTGTCGATTTTAATGTACACAATTCCGGCTGGTTGGTACATTCTAACAGAACCCACGTGACTGGGGGGCTAGCGGAGACGTTCGCTGTTAGCGACAACCTGACTCAATTCGTGGAGGAACCAACGCGAGTGCCGGATGCCCGAGGCGATTATGCGAACAACCTGGATCTGTTTTTGACATCGGAACCGAGTATTTATACCGTAGAGGTTTCTGCGCCACTGGGAAACTCAGATCACTGCTTAGTATCTGCCGCGCAAGCACTTGCATTTCAAGCGAATAGCCCACCTAAGCTGCTTCCCCATGTATGGAGGTATGTGACTGCTAACTGGGACGATTTGCGAGATCTCTGCGCATCCTTTCCATGGTCCGATGTGTGCTTCGGAGACTCCGATGTTAACGCTTGCGCGGAGTCGGTAACAGAGATTATTCTTCTCGGGATGGAGATCTACATTCCACATTCCATCAAACGAAGTTCATCTGATAAACTGTGGTTTGACAAAAAATGTGAGCAGATTACTGCGGCAAAAAATAGAGCTTTTAAGCAATGGTGCTCCAATCCCACCGATGTTAACAGAACGAATTTTGTTATCATTAGAAATGCATCCAACCAGGCGATTAATACCGCGTAGAAGGCCTACAACCACAGGGTGACCAATAAACTCCTTGACTGCCCAACTGGTTCGCGTCCATTTTGGTCAATGACAAGGGCTGTCAGCAGTAACTTCGTTTCTTCCCCTTTTCCCCCGTTAGTGACGGGCAGCAGGACACTGGTCAGAAATTCAAAAGATAAAGGTAATGTGGTCGCAAATTTATTTTCCGCGAATTCCAACCTCGATGCCGGTGTTTTGCAACAACCTGCGATCAGGCGGGATGTGAGGTTCCGCCCGCATACTATTCAACGCATTCTACGTGTTCTGGACTGTAAGAAGGCAACCAGCCCGGACGGAATACCAGCAGTAGTCCTTAAGAACTGTGCTCCAGAACTGTCGCCGGTTCTTGCCAGGATCTTCCGTTTATCTTATACGCGGAGGACATTTTCTACCTGCTTATTTACAGCGGCGAAAAATAGATTACAGCGGCAAAAAATAGGGATTTTAAGCAATGGCGCTTCAATCCCACCGATGTTAACAGAACGAATTTTGTTAGGTTCAGAAATGCATGCAACCAGGCGATTGATACCGCGAAAAGAGCTCACAATGACGGAGTGACCAATAAACTCCTTCGGTGCCCGACTAGTTCGCGCTCCTTCTGGTCAATGGCGAAAACTGTCAGCAGTAACTTTCCTTCCTCCTCTTTCCCTACGTTGGTGACAGACAGCGGGACGTTAGTCACAAATTCAAAGGATAAAACTGATGTGTTCGCGAATTTATTTTCGGTGAATTCATACCTCGATCCAGGTCTTTTGGAGCCACCTGTGATTGCGCCGGTACGGTCTTCCACGCGGGATGTGAGATTTCACCCGCGTAATATTCAACGTAGTATACGTGAACTGGACTGTAGGGGGGCAACCGGCTCGGACGGAATACCAGCAATAGTCCTTAAGAACTGCGCTCCAGAACTATAGCCCGTTCTTGCCAGACCCTTCCGCTTATCTTATGCACGGAGGACCTTTCCTGTCTGCTGGAAAGCCGCTCGAGTTCAGCCAATCCAAAAGAGGGGAAAAAGTGTATAGCGCTTGGAATGATAGTGACGAACGTGTATTTCGAACTGACGCTATGACAGCTAGAATCACCAAAAATTGAACCAATACGTAACACATCAGGCTACTGGCCGCGTTTGGAATTCGATTTTTAAACTCAAGTATATTCCACTGATGTGAATTGTTATGTTATCGCTATGGTATACGGCTCTGATGCATATTCTTATTCGATTTTCGTTCGGTGTTCTTTACTATTTGCTTGTGTATTGTGTGTGTATCTGTTAGAAACGCCACAAGTGTCTCCCACAAAATTACCGTCCGATAGCATTACTGTCTATGTTATTTAAGGTGATAGAAAAGCTCATCAACGGCGAGTTAATTAAGTATTTGGAGTGCAATGGACTTCTGAATGGTCGTCAATACGGATTCCGTGGTAGGCGGTCCACAGGAGACCTTTTGACCCTTATAACCGATATATGGACATCTGCGATTGAGCGGCATGGTGAGTCAAGGGCGGTCGCATTGGATATCCCTAAGGCTTTTGACCGTTATTACTGGGCAAATTTTGTTCATATGGACTTTCCCAGCGGTTTTGCGACTGGACGAAGAGTTTCCTCGAAAATCGATCGATTCTGGTTGTTGTACACGGCGCGTGTTCTTATCTGTATCCTGTTAATTCGGGGGCGCCCCAAGGTTCTATTTTGGCCCCAACCTTGTTTTTGCTTCACACCAATGATTGGTTGATAGTATCCTTGTTTCCTGCTTTTGGAGTGTTCGGCCGATTGGTACATCTACGTCGCACCAGCTTGACTCTCTCAATCAGGATCTAGATAGGGTCCTGCAGTGGCGACGGGTCAATCTCGTCGACTTCAATGCAGTGAAGACACAATATAGAGCATTCACAAAAAAAACTGGATCATCGGTTCCACAGCTGGTGACGAGGGCCAGGCCCTCGAATCTGGGAAGAGTTTGAAATTGCTCGGCGTCACGGTCTGTGGGAATGTATCGTGGCATAAACACGTGTCGAGCATCGCCAGGTCAGCCTCAGGAAAACTGAGCTATCTTTTTAGAGCCTAGAAATATTTTAATCCGGCCCAAGTTCTTCTCCTATATAAATCCCAAATTAGACCGCGCTCGAATATTGCTCCCATGTTTGGAGCTCGGGTCCGGAATATATCCTCGACCTACTTGAGAGTATACAGAAAGGTGCGATCCGCCTGATCAGTGACTCGGCGCTGACGTCGGGACTACAGCCGCTATCACATCGAAGGCGTGTAGCCAACCTCTGTGTGTTTTGCAGATTTTATCACGGGTACTGTACTTCGGAGATTCGTGGTATTGTTCCATGCAATTCGGCTTATATGCGCTCCACAAGACAATCCGACGGATCGCATCAGTTTGCGGTTCATCTCCCGACGGCGCGGAGATCCCTGCATCAGAACTCGTTCCGTTAAAGAGCGGGAAAGCTGTGGAACTTCCTTTCCACGCGAGTGTCACCGGAGCGTTACAGCATGCAACTATTCAAGAAGAACTGCAACAGTTATTTGGTGACATTTCGGCGCACCCCCTCGGCGTTATAGGTTCGCCTCTCCCGAAAGAAGTGTAATTAAAAAAAAAAAAAAGACGACGTCCTAGTATACACGTCATCCAAAAACCTTAAACTCAGAACAAATCGACTCAACCGTCACCTGGACGATTTGTATCAGTATTACAGTCGATGGAAAATTCGACTCAATCCATCCAAAACAGTAGCTATAATTCTGAGTAGTAAACACTCCCAACCTACTTCTCGATATTCAAAGAATATTCGAATACAAATTTGAGGCACGACGATTAGACCGCAGGAGAGGATGAAATATCTTGCGGTAATCTATACCTCAAAAATTAAAAAAAAAATGTTTCAAATGCTTTCGTGTTTTCGCAATTTGTTCCTGTTTAATTCGACGGTTACTTTTCACATCCGAATCTCCGCACCAATTTTAAAAATACGCAAAAGTGTCAATAATTATAATCCCTATCATCAATATCCCCCAAGTCACACTGATAACCTATTACAGCCAAACTTTAGCTGAATGAAGAATGAAGAATAGAATCGCGTAAATGACAAAAAACATGATTTATATGCTCCATAGAAAGCTGTTAGGAGCTCGTATTTTTTCGTCGTTTACAATTCACAGTTAGTTGAAGTAAAAATGTGTTATATACAATTTTTTATTAGGTTAATTTTTTTTTTGGATCTCATGGGAGAATCTAACAACTGTCATATTCTCAAGACAGACTGCAAAAATTAAAAAAAAAAAAATTACATCTTCGCCCCGATAAGTTCGTTGACCCGTTCACTTAGCCAAACTCCGAAAGATGGTTGAGGTTTCTTTTCCAATTATTTCACGGAGTCTATAGCTTAATGGGGTGGAAGTCCATCGAGCTCCCGGGCCCCTAGTCGCTATTACGACAAGTTCGCTTAGCTGTGGATATATTGTAAAAGACTGACATGTTAATCAATATATTAAGTCAATCTACGAATAAGAGAGAAGACATTTCTTGGTACCTCTTTAAATAATGCCGACCGTGCAATGAACGTCATCGGTATTTCAGTAAAATCATACACTTCGAAACCTTCTCAACCATCCGCCCAATAAGCTGTTGGCTGCATCACAAAATACAACAAATCTCTTGAAAAATGAAAATTTCGTTACATTTTTTTTTCTTACCACTCTGTGATAAATTCATGACTCGCATTATTATTACCAAATTATTTGCTTATAACATAAATTATTCTTGCAGAGATGATGGAGCAAATGGCTCGCCTCGTCATCATTCACCTTCAGTCTTCTATTGTTATGTCTTAGATTTCACATAGGAAGTCATTGTGCGGCCTGAGTAGAGACGACTAGGGAGGAGAAGGCAAGAACCTTAGATAGCAAGAAAATAGCACAAGACGAAGCCAATTTTTATGTAAACCAATTTATTTTGAATTATTTTTATGGCACTTATCGTCTGAGTAAGCATAACAATGAGACCCGGAATATGGATACTGCTTGATGCGCACTTGTATCGCTTTAGTGTTTAGGGGGGGAAAAAGATGATGAGGCGGTCGCGGATACATGTGCCTGGGCTTTCGGTAAATAATATTTAAGGATTTGGCCCAAACGATGCTTTTCCCCGCAGGTGGGAGTGCGACTGTGGGGCTTTTCGCAATCGCAGAGCCAAATTTATCGAACCATTAAATTACTTCTTCAATAACATTCCACCTAGGATTCGACTTTAAATGATGATGATTGCAGGTGACAGTGATTTTGTGTTTTGATTTGAGATGCCATTTGAAATGTCTTTCTATAGGGTATCACATCTGGGTAAACCTTAAAAAAAATGTAGAAAAACACTTCTTATTCGGTACGGAGATGGTTTTTTTTTAACTGGGTGAGTGACATACATTTTTTGAAAAGAACAGATTTCAATTACACAACCAATAGAAAAATTGCATATTGCGAAAACATTCGAGGGCGGATTAAAAAAAAGCCATTTAATTCCCTAGACTTGGTCCGAAGAATGCGTATTTTTTAGTTTGTAGAGCTTGTTGAAAGACCACGTGCATTGTTGGTCTATTAGTCCATGTTTAACCTTCGTTTGAATGGTGTAAGTTGATAAACCAAATTGTTGGGCGAAATTGGTGATAAGGAGGAAGGTTTCAGCTGCTTAATTAAAACCCAGGACCACCTCGATTTTTAGTCCTGTGGGGGTTGTAGTATTTATGCCAGATCACGGGCACTAAGTTCACTTGACTCCCCCAACAACTGTTCCACCGAAAGAAATATTCACCAGGAGGAATAGAGAACGCTGTTTTATTCGTTGTTTTTATGTTCTTTATTTTTTTTGCACATTATCCAAAGAGATGGTTTGCAATTTTTTTGTTTTCCTTTTTTACTTAGGACTTATATAATATTAATATTATTAAATTGCATTTTATAAACTTTATACAAGATAAAACACTTCTTCCTCGACACTGTGACCGCAGTAATTAAAATTTAGACCCGAGCGGCGGCGTGACCGACCGCGGTAATGATTGAATAGCGACTGCTTGAATTAGGGATGAAGTTGGGATTTTTGATTTGCACACCGGACAGCCAATCGAGATCGTCTTTGGGTTTTTGCTCTCTCATGTTCCGCGCCGTCGAGGTGTGGTGAAAACTTCGGTTAATTGGATTGTCGACGAACAAGGGAGAATGAGAGATCAGAAACACAATGTGCAATGATCCCGGGGTGGATTTGGTTTTTTGTGTGCATGTATCAATGCAGCTGTGAGAATAGCCCACTGACCTAATTCGGTGAATATGGTGACCTCAGAGTACATTGAACAGTGGGAAGGTGAGGAAAATGTTCTGTGGCTACTCACCTGTAAGAAGAGATCATTGATCCCCAGCGAATGGAGTGTCTGGGGAAAGTCGAAGTGACGCTACTTTGGCTAGAGTAATATTATCGTGGGAACTAATTAAATATTTTATTACCCCAGCGATTGCATGATTATGCAACAGCGTCGTTTGATTCGACTTGTTGGTGCTAACCACATGAATTGGAATTTCCGGTGGAAATCTCATGGTTAGAGGACTGGAGTTGCCGTATGGCAAAAAGGTAGCTGAATTCAATTATGCATGTCATGATTTGATGCGTCTTGGTTCGGTTCTAACTTTTTCATAGTCTTGATTCGAATAACGTTCTTCACGACTTCGCAAAACGCTATACGCTTATTCAGATTTCAAAGACATCAGGTGTAAAAGAACCCAACATACCTTTATTGGTTCAAATGCCCGCTGGCATTTGTTTGACCACGTAAATTTGAAAGGTGGATTTCTTTTCACAACTGGCGCACCAATAGAGTATACTGTAGAAAGATTTTGCTGCGCTATCGACCCCGATGCCGTTAATCAATTCGTTGAACTGGCAGGAAGAGCTATTGAAGAAGCTATTAATCGCTCGTACTAAGCTAAAATATATGAGGGTTCTGCCCTCACCAAAATCAAAATCAAAGGCCGAGATCGATGCATGAGTTGTAACTCTCGATTCCAAATCAGAAGAAGCATCGCGAAAAATGATCAGATCGTTCGTTGAGAAGAATAGCAGAGGGCGAGGCAGCAATGATAGCCACAAGGTGGGAGATTAAAATAGCTGTAGTGAGAGCCAGGCTGTCACTGACAGCACTTGAGCAAGTGGGTTCGAAACCGCCCGTCGGGGCTTGTGAAAAGGAGTTTTACAATAGCTAGCTCGAACTGTGGCTGAAACAGTCGAGACCGGTCGAGAAACAGCAAAAGAAATCGACGAGTTAGCTCAAGGGGTCTAAAAGTCATCGGAAACAGCTACGTTGAGGCAGTGGAATGAGGGAGCGTACTTCAGCGGTGTCAGTGAGGAATGACTGGCGCTCGTTCATCCATGCACAGAACTTGGGGGATTTGCGAAGAGCACTCCAAGAGACGCAGCAAAAAGTCGCCAATCCATTGCTGATGACCCTAAAGATGCCATGAAGGGGCTAGAAATAAGTTTCGGAATGTTGCAAAATAAATGTGTTATGTTTTGGTTCTTCACCAGGACAAATGTGGTGGGGGCGCTGCTATGTAACAAACCTCCCCTCTCGCGAAGGTGCGTGTAATTCTTGGAAAAGGAATGACACGCCTACGGTTGAGCCAGTGGGTTCGCAGTGGCCTTATGGCGTTTGCGACCATAGTGAAGAACGTGTGATTCGAACTGACGCTATGACAGTTAGAATCACGAAAAACTGAACCAATGCTAAACAGGCCACTGCCCCGTGTACGAATTCGATTTCTAAACTCAAGTACACTCAACTGATGTGGAATTGTTATGTTATCGCTATGGTATACGGCTCTGATGCTTTGCTTATTCGAATTTCCTTTCGGCGTTCCTCATTATTTGCTTGTATATTGTGTGTGTATCTGTTAGAAACGCCACAGCCTTACTATTATTGTTGCTGCTGATGGTAGCCCACCACGATTGTAAAAATAAGCAAAGGAAAATAATAAAAGTATTAAAAAAAAGGTATCTTATCTCCCTCCTCTTCCTAACGGCTTTGTCCTAAAGAAAAGAGATCATATATTGGTGGCCTTGTGATTATTTTTGCTGCTGATGATGGTGGGCTGTTTATAATTTATTAAAAAAAAAAGGTAAGAAAAGAAATATAAATTGATATTTCATCTCCCTCCTCTTTCTAAGGGCTTTGTCCTAAAGAAAAGAGATCATGCGGAAGGAAAGGGGGGATAAGACCACCACTATTTTAGTGACCACCTTGCACTCCATAGGGGCTGTGCATCATGGGTGTTTAGGCGGTTATCGTGACTTACCCCCGTCTTTTTCCCTATTTTGATGGCGGAGTGTACCGTGCATCCATGACCTTCTGAATATCGACGGAAAGCCTCAGTACCCCACACAATCCGGTTAATATCTCGTTCACAATAGTGAAGAAGTTTCCTTTCAACTTATTCAAGGTGCGACTGGTGTAGGCAATAGCTGGTCTTTTCCTATTTCGCCTTGAGATAGCACGGTCCGAGTGCTTCGTTGCTCGCATCCGTGGTCAGATTAAAGGGGTTTGGTATGGCTTGATTAGGCCAACTTTGGCGGCGAATCTAACATACCCTTTATTGTCTCAAATGCCTGTTGGTGGGCGACCGCCTTCTGGTTGGGACAGAGTTGCAGCCGTCCAATTATGAGGGTGCTGGGTATATCCTCCCTGTGCATACTGGGGCTGACCTGCAAAAGTCTGGCATTTGACCGACCACGTAAATTTCAAAGGTATGACATGTGAACTAGAACTGGTGCACGACAGATAGTCGCCTTTAAGATGTGTAGATTCATCTGACGACTTACCACCCTAGAACAGAAGATGAATGTATTGGAGGTGTTGTTCCTCCGAATGTTTGTTCGCGGATACGGGATCACTCGATTCTTCAGCAGAGTTGAGCCCCGTGAACGTGTTAACTCGCAACGCCAAGGGCATTACGGAATATTCCCTGACTAGGGGCAACTCCACTTGCCCAATTATCCTTGGTGAGGGTCCTGATTTTCCCCTATAGTTTGCGCCTATAGTTTTACGACTATGGTTTTGCGCCTATAGTTTTGGGCCCGGCCTTAAACAATTTTCATTTAGACTCATTTAATTGCTGCTCTCAACGTAAGTCTTTGGTTAAAGGCGAACTATTTATTCGATACTGAAGAGAAGCCCGAGTCTGACCGGTCTGCTCAGAAAGATTTCAAACTCCGAAGGATTGATTGGTGAGCCCTCTACCAAGGCTTTTCCTTCTTTAAAGCCATTTGGTCTTTAAAGGTACGGCCTTCTTGTACTAACGGATAAGTAGTAGCATTTTTCGCAGCCCTCCGCTGTGTTGGTAGGGTCCCCGGGTGACTGCCGACCGCGGTCTGAACCTTCTCAGGTTCCCTTGGTATTGTTCCTCGTTCGGCTGTCTTATGCCCAACCCTTCCTGTCTTATTATTGACAAAGTCAACGGATAAACTTTCGGGATTTATGTTTGTTTGGGGGAAATTCCAAGTCCACCGCCAAGTCCATTGACCTTGAAATTTTTCGACAAGATGTCGTTACCTAACAGCCCGTCTTCCGGTAGGCCCGACAAGGAGTCCATTACCTGGAAGCTACATGGGATTTCCTGGTGTAACTTGAAATTCCCATAGCAGCTTCTTTTAAACTTACATTTGCCAAAAAGCGTCTGGGGTGTCGTAGAGTTTTGGGCATCCACAACATATGTCGAGTGGAGTGCCTTCAGCTTTACCAGACTAATCTCAGCGCCGGTGCGCACGGTTAGGCGCGTAGTTTTTCTACGGCCAATGTCCAAAGGGAGTTGGACAATTGGGACTTTGGTCGGCGGACGCTGAGAACATCTTTGACTGGGCTACGAGTTTAGTGCGGTCGGATTGGGGTTACCCAACCCGACCTCCGAGAGTTTTTCGACCTCTCCCACTTTGGTTTTTGTCGACACACTGTCGCCATGTGCGTGTGTCGGCACAAGATTCGCAAAGTTGGCCTCTGTTATTCGAAAGCTAGCTCTGCTTTGGAGCATCCGTAGTCACCGTGCTATCAGAGCTACAACAGTTTCGGCCTGCCTTTGGCCGAGGATATTGTGGTCGGTGCTTCCGGCGTGTTAAGCCCGTGGTGCTGCCTTTGCTCCTGTTTTGAGCCTTAGTAGACTTAGTGCTGGCAGAGCTGGAACGGCTTTTGCCTACCATGGGCTGACCGGGACATCTGGGGTTTGCCGCCCTTGTACCCGTCTACTCTGCTCTGCATTTGAGTCTTTGTGAACGCAGAACTAGCTGTCCTGGAGCAGTTATGGCCTGGATTCAGCCGACCGTGTTGTGGCCGGGGCTTCCGGCCTTTGTTGCCTTCGTCGCGCATACCCCCGTGGCCCTTTAGCTCCTTCCTTTTTATCTCATGTCACCCATGATTGACCGTGTAGGTCTGTGGGATTTGGCATTGGCGTGTAGTCGTGGCCAGTTGGGTGGGTGCTGCGGGGGAATTTCTTGTTTTTTCCCTCTTCACCCTATATCCGTACCTTTCCCACAAAATTCGCAGCAACATGGAATATTATAACCTCAGTGGTTCGATGTTTGCTGGTTTTTTAGGGGCAGGGGCTTGGTGTCGTCCCTGGTGTGTTTTCTTCTGGGACTCCCTCTGCTGATGCGGTGCCCTACTTTGCTGTGGATGTCCGGGATTGCGTTGTGGTGGTATATAATATGCACGGAAATCCTTAATGCCGTGCACATATAGGCTGCAATCCCGACAGAAAGGAGTGTTTCGCCTCTTTAGGCACTCGTCGTACAGATGCCCCTTTTCATTGCAAAAGCTGCAAACCATACGGGCAGCTAAAGGGTACGTTGACCGTTGAGCCGGAGTGATTTTCGGGGGAAATTAGAATTGCTTGGTTGCAAGTAAGGAATATCCGGCCCTTCGCCGGATTGAAAGCAGAGTCTTTGCCCTGTATGTGTTACTTTTATTATTGTCTGCTATGCAGATGTTCTTATTTTGTGTGTGACTCGTATCTGTAAGATGTGAGTCTTAGGCTAGGTTTTTGTTGCTGTGTACATTTTCTTTATGTTATCTATAGTTTTGTATTGTCTATGAATTATGGTTACTTTCTACGGTATGTTATCTATAGATTTTTAATGTTGTAAGGGTCATGGGTTGGGATTGTGTTAACTCACGCAACTCTTCGTAGGACTCTTGCGGCTGGTATGCATTTCTTAGGCGTTGCCCGAACTCAAGGAACATCCCGGGTCCCGCCTCACTTATCAGGCGGTATGCCTCACCGCCTAACCTCGTGGGTAGCCCCCTAAGGAAGCTCTCTTCCTCCTCCTTCGCCTAACAGCTAAGGGTCCTTTTGCAACTATCTAGGAACATTTGA
The DNA here is from genome assembly GCA_963931805.1 of Microdon myrmicae. Classification (NCBI taxonomy): domain Eukaryota; kingdom Metazoa; phylum Arthropoda; class Insecta; order Diptera; family Syrphidae; genus Microdon; species Microdon myrmicae. Next base: position 135,937,795 of record OZ007500.1, read on the forward strand.
ACTTCAATGGCTGCTTTTGAACCCTTTTGCCTAGAAAGCACCGTGGTCGTCTGCGTTGCTGGAACGTCAGGAGCATTGGTCTTGGCATAAATTGACAAATCTCAAAGACCTACCACGAAACCCGAAATAACCGAGCGAAGAAGAAGAAGACCAGAGAACGTTTATACTCTCAACTTAAATGAGAAACTCGATCGCCACCATTGGCACAGTCCTGCATGGGCTGAAAAGTCCCTGGATTTTTCAATAAGTACCGCCACTAGGAAATTAAAATGCCATATTTCGAGAGGTTCATGTGTCACTCGTTTATGTATGAAGTTTCGTGACATTTCGTCTATTCGTTTACAGGATACAGTCGTTTGAGTGACGCTACTTTCGCCTTCGTAAAAAAAAAATGGAAAAACATTGTTGTTGCAGATCCAAAAGCAACAAAACCACAAAACCACAAACGAAATCAGTTTTGATGGAAAAAACTTCTGAACAATCATTGCAATGGTTATAGAAATGTTATTCCACATCTACTGTTCGAGCACAACAGTTTATTGGTGGCTTAGTGAATTTAAAATGGGTCGTACAGGCATCGAAGACGGTGCACTCTGGAAGGCCAAAAGAGGCTACGAATGTGGAAATCGTAAAGCAAGTGCATCGAATCGTTTTGAGTGATGGTAAAGTGAAGTTGCGTCAGTTAGTTGAGGCCGTGGGCATCTTAAAAGAAAAGGCGGGATACATTTTGCACGATCTTTTGGAGATGAAAAAGGTATACTCCAAAAGCGCAATAATGCATCTAGATTCAAGTTTTCCTTTTTTCTCTGATTTTGTATTATAACTTTTTGTTTAAAGTAAAAACAATAAAAGACAAAGCGACTGTACCCCGAAAGATAATATATTCATATAGGGTGGCGCAAAATTAATCACCCTATGGGAAGATGTTATAATTTTTGCAAATCGCGTCGTACGTCAATCATATTTGACAATTGTGAACTAGACAGCTGCTGTCATCTCTTAACTGAACAGAAAAAATGGTAAAGGTCCAAATAAAGATTTGCATCACTCAAAATCATTTTTTTTTATTTAGTAAAAAGAAAATGGATGATTAATTTTGCGCCACTCTGTATAAAAACAAAACAAATGTAAGTAGGATAATTTAAAGTGTTCGCACAAAGCCAGTAAATGACATCAAAATCTAATTTCTTAAAGTAGGCAATTATCTAATATTGTAAAGACCCGTTTCTATATATTTATTGCAAATAAATGCGTTTAAAAAAAAAGGCAATTGCATTCGCGTGACCAGTTTGAACGTTTAAAGATCCAGACACAATTTGTCCCCATCCACGCTCAGAGCTTTTATTAAATTTTATTGTGTTTTAATTGTGAAAAATTCTAAGGGATAATCTCCTCTTAATTATACCCAACGTTTACGGACAAGACTGTATCCGGCATTTAAAGTTCTTTTCAAAAATTTACCTCGATTTTCCATCCTGAAAAATAACGTTATGTTAAATAGAGACCACAGTTTTCTTGGTATTCTCATAAAATTAGCATAACAAGATCCTAGAATTTGTATCCTTGGACATTACCTACGGATGATTACGACAATAATTACGTGACATAAAGACGCGATTATCCTGCGACAACGAAGGTATCTCTATTTGTAATCACCCTTGTCTCCTTGTTTATCAAATTTGCATATCAATTCGACACGAAATTCCTGGCGCTTTGTTTTTTTTTCCTTTTTCCATTTCTCTTCGAAAGAACAACAGTCTTCGGATAAGTATTGACCGCCTTTTTACGAGAAAGCTTGCTTGGAGGATTTCCATTCATGTCGCTGTTGAGGTTGGAAAAATAGCACTTTACTAGGGGATGGAATTTGAACGTTGCGTGACCTTTGTTGGGTTGGTGGGAAATAGTAGAATTCAAAGCAGAGTTCCATTGGATTTGATTGATATTGGGAATGGTTTTATTTGTATGATATTCACACTTCAAAAAGAGTATCAATATTTTTGTGGTAACGCAAAGTACGATGTGGATAGAAAGGACTTGGGAAAGTCAAGAGTAGAAAGGATATAAGCCAATAATCCAGAATATATATAACAGATTTCAATGAAGACAAAAATGTCCATTATATCAAGGAATTAAAATGAAAAACACAACCTCAATTTGACTAAGTAACGCCTTTAGTTGAAAATCTTGTACAGTTTTCAAAACCAAATTGTTGCAATGGTTTCTCTTGTATGACATTCTACTTCTACCTGCTAACCAATTAGTCATGATATTTTGGTTGATGTTTGATTGCCGTAGGCAGCGTTTGCAAACCCTTGATTTGTCAAATTGGTCATTGGTACTGAATCTCCTCATCTGAACGAATAACCGTAAAAAAAGAAAAAACACAAATTCAATTTGACTAAGTAAAGCCCTTAAGCGAAAAGCTTTTACAATTTACCAAATACAACCTTTTGGCGCAAGGCTAATAACCTTGCCCGTAAAAATAAATTATTATGGAACATTTAACAAGTCCCGAGAAATAAGTATAAATAAGGCCAAGACCGGATCCCGGTTGTAGTGCCGATGATGATGAAATACAACCTTTGGCATTACTCCTTTACCCGAGTATACTTTATTTGTTGCTTGTAGGTTGCAAGCCACACACAACGACTGCAGACCCACAGTTGCAGAAATAATACATTAAACACCGTATGCACGTGCACTTAGCGAACCCCAGGTAATAAGATATTTCCGATTTCAATCTATCTGCTTATAACTTAGTGCCTCTGTTCCTTCCACATCGTAGTCTAGCCACATACATACGAAGTGATATTGCTTATCAGCTTCTGCCACAATATGGGCTCTGCTCCAATCCGGAATTTCATTTCTTGTGGCTAAAGCTTCGCGATCGTAAACGCATCATACATTAGTGCTTTCCTTACAGAAGCCCAAACTTGGGTAGAAACGCATCCTTTAGCGAATTTGATGCTCGACTTGTGTTGCGGATTCGCAAATAAATATAGCGGGGAGAATCTAGTACGTTCACCGTCTAGTACACTCAACCACCAGCATATTTAACCGATGCCTGTCAGTCGCCAGCTGATAATGCGTCATCACCTAGGGACCTAATCCGACTGTCATCTTTTCAAATGTGACCAACGGTTTTTAGTCAGTGATCATCAGCCTTTCATCGCGGAAGCATCGCATCAAATTTATATTAATTAAATCACACCAATAAAAGTCATTCAAAGCCACAATAAGCTTGTATTATTTATTCTGCCTTATCCTCCTGTGCGTCACATCGTCTGTTTTGGGTACCTCCCGATCGCTTGGCGTCTTCTGCTAAAGTCCTCTTCCACCAACTTGGCCGTCCGTTCACCACCATTTTCTGGTCCTTCGAACCGGATCCAGGGACGTGTGGATCCACACCATCGCCGCCTAGTTCGCGGCACAGGACACCGCTCCGCCCAACCAACGGAGGACGCTGACGCCGAAAAGGCCACAAACACCACTCGATAGACATCATGATCGAGCAACTCATCGCCGCCCTGTTCGCGGCACAAGACCACATGCCGCGCGCATTTCTCAACCCCAAGGAGAAAGGGCCACTAACGTTGTTCGCAGTGGAAACGCGTCAACAGAACCTCCGACTCAAATGGGCGGACATCCGAAAGCGACAAGACGAGATACTTCTACCAGATGATGTACCAAAGAATGTGACCACAGAAGAGGGGAAACACACTCTCGGGGATGACTTAAATGATCAAGCTTTATCCGGTGCAGACAAAGACGAGTTACTTCTACCATATGATTTACCAAAGAATGTGACCACGGAAGAGGGGAAACACACTCTCGGGGATGACTTAAATGATCAAGCTTTATCTGGTGCAGACAAAGACGAGTTACTTCTACCATATGATTTACCAAAGAATGTGACCACGGAAGAGGGGAAACACACTCTCGGGGATGACTTAAATGATCAAGCTTTATCCGGTGCAGACAAAGACGAGTTACTTCTACCATATGATTTACCAAAGAATGTGACCACGGAAGAGGGGAAACACACTCTCGGGGATGACTTAAATGATCAAGCTTTATCCGGTGCAGACAAAGACGAGTTACTTCTACCATATGATTTACCAAAGAATGTGACCACGGAAGAGGGGAAACACACCAAAAAAGAAGCTGACAGTGGGCGAAAACACGGATTAGTGAACAAAGAATCAACGCTGAAATTGGGCCCAAATTATCCCAACAGGTGTCGCCATCGGCCAAGGTAAACGTAAATATTGTGGAAAATAAAAAAAAATGCGGCTTGCGATTAGAGAATGTTAACAAGTGAAGAATCTCCACCAAAGCAAGACCCAGACGAGGGCAATGAATTGAAACGCCATACCAGTGAACAAATGACGATTGAGGAACTCATCGCTGCTCAGTTCGCGGCGCAGGACACCATCTCTCGCACCTTCCTCTACCTGCAGGACAAAGGGCAACCAACCCCGACCAGGATAGAAACCACCAAACGCGACCTCCGCGCCAAATGGGAAGCCATCCTCACGCGGCACAACGAAATCACCCCCATGGCGGTCTCCGAGTATCAATAACACAAGTACTTCGCGGAAGATTTTATCGCCGAGGCCGAGGAAGTATACCTCGATAAACAGACGAACCTACTCGAGGCTCAGTACGTGCTTGCATCAGCTTCCCCAACGATGGGGACCAACGTCAATTGCGCCCATCCAAGTGAGCTGCTCCCAGTGCAGCTGCCAACGGTTACCACTAAGCCACCGAGAAAGGAACCAGACAGAATGCCGCCGGCCCAATAACCAACCAGCCCCGTTTCCCGATGCACAGAACACCGCCGGAACCCCAAAGGCAACAGGCCCTTTATCCTGTCCCGCTAGGCGTAGGTGCCACCATCACAATCAATAACCAGGGATCTGTCGTTTATGGTGAATCTGGACCTCGCCGATCCGAACATCGCCTCCGCAACCAAGGCGGGTGTTATAATTGGGGCAGACCTCTACCCCACCATCATCCTCGAAGGTTTAAGGAAGGACCAACGTTCCGACCTCATCGCGCAGGCTACTAAATTGGGATGGGTGCTAACGGGCGCAGCACCCACCACGTCATCCAGCTCCGGTGTGACGAGACCTGTCACCAGCCAACACATGGCCATTGATCGTGGGTTGCGAATTCACAACTCCAACCTAAGTGAATTGGTCGAGCGTGCGACTGCAGCTCGGAACCCCCATAACCAAGTGGAAATGAGGTCTCGTCAGCATCGAGCCCGGGGGCCCACACGAGGCCCACGCAACTACCCACCACCGACCACCCGCGCGACCTCACTACCAGACATACCCCACGCCCGCTGAATCACCACAAGGGCAAGAGGCAATCGAGGAACCAGGATCTTAGCCACCTAAAGGCCTCAAAGAAGACCACCAAATCCCAAGGAAACTCCACGTCAATCACTCAGGAAACCCACCAACGCACCTGCCCAACCCCAAAACGCAACTTCGGTGCCCAGTCGGGTCGCCACCCGAACGCTTCAAGGCATCCCACCACACCCAGGATACCAGGTGGCCAAGCTCCTACCCAAGACCAGCACCACCGAGGCCGACCGCTACCACATGTAGTCAACACAATAGGGGGGGGGGGGGGGGGGCGCCGTGCCCCGCTTGGGGGCCGCGCTCCCCAGGAACCAGCGATCGCTCGAACCCCAACCAGAGAGCACGCCTCTCAGTGCACCAACAGAAGTTGTACTCCAACGGCCCGGGGAAGCACTTGGTTCGCGACTGCCATTCCCCCAGGACACGCGAACAGTGTCAGGGACGACACCGCACCCAACTCCACGCTGGTACGGCATCAAACACCAACGGCCGCATCCCACCGGCCACTTATTTCGGACGGGCGCTAACGGGCGCAGCACCTATCACTTCATCCGGCCCCGGTGTAGCGAGACCCATCACCAGCCATCACGTAGTCACTGATCGTGGGTTGCGACCTTACATCTCCAACCCAGATCAATTGGCCGGTTCCGCGACCACAAAAAGCAATGGACCCCAGCGATGGAAAGGAAGGTCCCGACGTCATCGGCCCTACGGGCCATCCCAGACCCCCAAGCCTTCAGCGCTTCTCGTGGCGACCTCCTCCGGACTTCCCACCCACATGAAAACAAACATCAACTTCATGTCACGTCCAAACCATTGCACTAGACAATAATGCCAAACAACAACACCCAACAGACGCCTCCCGCAACACCACCATCCTCGACGGGCAAAGAGCAGACGCCTTCAGCCACTACCAGCGAACAAACAAAACCTAACGATAAGGTGACTGGAAGTGATATCCAAACCCTACGTAACCAAGCGGCGACAGGTGGGGTACAGATGCCAAAAGACGACAAGGCAATTACATCGCTATCTACCATATCCACCGGAACTCTACCAAAATTCAAAAGGACCTTTTCCAACGTTAACAAGCTATCGAATCGAAGAAGCAATCACTACAACAGATCCTTTAGCCAGCCAAGCAGACTAGACCGAGCGCTGGAGAATGACCCTGATGAGAGGAATACGGATAGAGTCTCATTACACCCTGACCATTAAGAAGCGCAATATCGCGCGAAGGTTCCTGAAGTCTTACACAAATTTACCCCACCCAGACTTCAAGAACTGACTCTTGAATGTAATTTCGTTGAAATCCTCCGACCAAGAAATTGGTCCCTGCTGGTCAAACCACAATTAGGATGGTTCCGCAAAGATCTTGTCCGTGTCACTCAACATCCCGAACCTGATGCAGGACTTCGCCAGACCAGAGGAAGATCCCCAGTCAAGGATACGTGCACGATGAAATCCCATGTGATCACACAACAACCAAGGGATCAGTTGAGCCGTCAACCTCCAGTAGACCACACACCACCGGTACCAAGCACACCCCCGGCCCCAGGCCCCCCTTTCAGGAAGGCGGGCGGATTGTTGCGGATTCGCAAATAAATATAGCGGGAGAATCTAGTACGTTCACCGTCTAGTACACTGACCCACCAGCATATTTACCACATGCCTGCTGACAATGCGTCATCACCTAGGGACGTCACCCGACTGTCACCCTTTTCAAATGTGACCAATGGTTTTTTGTCAGTGATCATCACCCCTTCATCACGGACGCATCGTCTCCAATTTATATTAATTTAATCACACCAATAAAAGTCATTCCGGAATACTCTACCTGACCATGTGTTTCCTCGTCGTTGTAATGCACAGGCACTTAAACCAATAGATCGATACCTCCTTTCGTTATCCCCTTCCTCAGCATCCGGTCGCACTGTGCTCTGACATTTAAGGGTATTCCAAAATCCCCTTTTGTGCGCGCGTTAGTGTAAAACAATGAATCTCCGAAGAACAATTCCCGTGATAGGATCTGTAAAACAGACAAAGATCCGCTACGCGCCTTCGATGCGATAGTGACTGCAGCCCCGACGTCAACTCCATCTCCACGATCAGGAAGATCGGTCGTCTTGGTATTTTCTCAACTAGACTAGGTATGCTTAGGAACAGAGCTCCAAATATGGGAGCAATATTCGAGCGAGGGTGTTATTTGAGATTTATACAAGAGAGAAAATTGGATCGGAGTATAATATTTTTTGGCTCTAAAAAGATAACTGATTGGTCCAGAGGCGGACCTGGCGAAGTTCGACTCGTGTTTATGCCACGATACATTCTCACATTGCTCCTCGATAGTATAGTGGTTAGTATACCCGCCTGTCACACGGGAGACCGGGGTTCGATTCCCCGTCGGGGAGCCTCTGGCGCAAGACTAATGACCTTGCCCGGAAAAAACAAATCATTATGGCAAATTTAACAAGCCTCAGGACTTGCTAAATAAGGCCAAGACCGGTTCCCGGTTTTAGTGCTGATGATGATGACATTCTCACAGACCATGATGTCGAGCAAATGTTTACTTTTCCTAGATTCAAGGGCCTGGCCATTCATCAACAGCTGTGGAATTGACGATCCGTTTTCCCAGTGAATGTTGTATATTGTGTCTTCGTTGCGTTGAAGTAAACTAGATTATCCTTTCTCCACTGTAGGACCCTATCCAGATCCCGATTAAAACAGTCGACTGGCTACATCTCATCTGGTGCGACGTTGATGCACTAAACGGCCGATCACTCAGAATTGAAGAAAAAAGCGTACTATCCACAAAACTGAGCAGTCTGTTGTCCGTTGACTGCAACAAATCATTAATGTGAATCAAAAACAAGGTTGGAGCCAAAATACAACCATGAGGCACCCCGGAATAAACGGGTTACAGATCCGAAGACACGCCATCTACATTAACCTGGATCGTTCGATTCCTGAGGAAACTCTTCGTTCAGCCGCAAGGCCGATGTGAATGTCCGTATGAACGAAATCTGCTTAGCAATGCCCCGTGCCAGGCGCGTTCAAAAGTCCTGAAGGTATCCAATGCGTATTGGCGATCACTTAGAAGTCCGTTGCGTTCCAAGTATTTAATCAACTCGGCATTAATGACCTGTTCCATCAACTTGCAGGAGACACCTTTTATCCTTCTGTGGGATTGGCTGAAGTCGGGCGACTTTCCATCAAGTGGGGAAGGTCCTCTGTCCATTATATAAGTGAAAGAGTTTGCTAAGAAGCCGCAACCGTTCTAGAGCACCGTTTTTAAAGACTATTGCTGGTATTCTATCCGGGCCGTTTGCTTTCTTACAGTCCAGTCTACGTAGAATGCGTTGAGTGGGTCGCGGAGGCAACTTCACATCCGGCATTGAAGACTGTACATGCGCGATTACAGGCGGATCCAGAAGACCGGCATCAAGGGTTGAAATCGCGGAAAATAAATTCGGCAAATAAATTGGCTTTATTTTTTGAATTCGTGATCAATGCCCTGCTGTCCGTCACTAACGGCGGAGGCGAAGTTACTGCTGATAGCCTTTGTCATTGATCAGAAGGTACGTGAACCGGTTGGACACTCAAACAGTTTGTTGGGTGATTGTGAACCCCTTTTGCGGTACCGATCGCCTGATTGCACGCGTGTTTTACATAATTACCAATAATAGTTTCCACCCCCCCCCCCGTCCCTCTTTTAATTACGCAAATTCGCGTCCTTCCAATGCATACCCCCATTATCGACGGCACTTTTCGTACAGACCGCCCGAAACCCACACTGGCCCCCTTCCTGCCTAAGCAAGACAACACTTATTCCCTCAGAAAACGGAAAACCGACAACCACAACCACTCTCATAAAAAGAAGTTTTCCTTCAAACCTTCCCCCAGTAGTCTCTTTTAACCCTAACTTCCTTAAATACTCATTTCATACCAGAAAGCAACATTTTCCCACGTCTAAATAGCACATTCATACTACATATTAATCATATTCAAAATATTTTTCCCTAACATAATCCTATCCCAAAAGTGATTCCATCGTACAATGCATATACAAGTCTATACAAAAGGAATAGTCATAAGTCAAATGGAAAAAGTACATACACACTTTTCCACCCTTTCCATCCGCTATTTCCCAAAGTTCGTAATTCTTACCCCAAAGAATCACTTAATTCTCTTAACGAGGACCAAACATAATTTTCACACATATTTTAGGTACATTGACCCTTCGTAACAAATTTACCGTACCTGGCCATTATATACTTGTACGCCTGACGATTCACTGGAAGGAGGCGAGAGCCAGTGAGAGCCGAAACCAAATACCAATTAATCAATAAATGGTAAGGTGAGGGCAAATTTGTATCCTCGTATAAAAGGACGCGAATTAGTGATTCTCCACGCGTTGTGAATTGGAAATCGTTACTCGTGTATTTAAATCGTCATTGGACCAGCACATTGTGTTTTTTTTTTTGGAAATTAGTCGTGTTAACCATCAAGTTAGTTTTGAATTCATGTAAAAAATCACTAGCAGCGATGGAACCACACCAGACAGCCGACAAACTGTGAAGAGATACAACCCCGGGCAACATAGGAAGGACTACCAGACAGCCGACAAACTATGAGTACGTTCCAGTTTATATTTATATTTATTTTACATTATATTTGTTTTGTGTGCAAAGATTATTTCGCAACACGTTTATGATGCTGACAAAATTCGTTCTGTTGAGCTCCATAGGATTGGAGCGCCATTGCTTAAAAGCTCAATTTTTTGCCGCTATAATCTGCTCGCTCTGCTCAAACCAAGGTTTATCATATGAATTTCTTTTGATGGAATGCGTAATGTAAATTTCCGAGCAGAATAATCTCCGTGACCGAAAGTGTTAACATCGGAGTGTCAGGGGCTTCCACGGTATAAATATCCGGCTCGGATGTTAAGAACTGATTCAGGGTGTCCGCATAATCACATCGTTCATCCGGCATTCGGGTAGGTTCCTCCACGAACTGAGTAATATTGTGGGTAACAGCAAACATCTCCGCCAGCCTCCCAGTCTCGTCGATTCTGTTAGAATGTAACAACCAGCCGGAGTCGTGTAAGTTAAAATCGCCAAGGACGGCTGTCTCAGAACGTGAGTGGTTGATCTGTATACAGTCGATGGTACGTGAAAGATGCTCGAAAAGTGTCGCTAGTCAATCATCATTCGGGGAGCGGTAAAGACAACAAACAGATTTAACATAATTCCTCAGCACGACCGCCAACCACATGATGTCCAAGTTATTGGGTTCCAACGCCTCCATCCTTTGGCATTCCAGAGCGGATCGCGTGAAGACGCAGACTCCACCCTTAAACGGAATCTCCAATGCAAGTCGTTTCCTGACCAACGAAGATATATGGAATCCGTTGACGAATCGACCTGGCTCTCAGTTAGGGCAAGTATATCAGGTTTCGCTGTTGGCAAATATTGGTGGAGGGCGTTTACATTCGTATTGGTGAACTTGTTTTTTTTTTTTTTTTTTTAATTAGACTTCTCTAGGGAGAGGCGAACCTATAGCGCCGAATGGGCGCCCCGAGATGCCATCAAATAACTGTTGCAGTTCTTTTTGAACAGTTGCAAGTTGTAACGTTCCGGGAACACTCGCGTGGGAAGGGAGTTCCACAGCTTCCCCGTTCTGTAACGGAACGACTTCTGATGCAGGGATGATCGCGCCGTCGGGAGATGAACCACAAACGGGTGCGATCCGTCGGATTGTCTTGTGGAGAGCATATAAACCGAATTGCGCGGAACAATACCACGAATCTCCGATGAACAGTACCCGTGATAATATCTGTAAAACTCACAGAGGTCAGCTACTCGCCTTCGATGTGATAGCGACTGTAGTCCCGACGTCAGCGCCGAGTCCCCGATCAGGCGGATCGTTCGTCTTTGTACGCTCTCAAGTAGGTCGAGGGTATGTTTAGGAGCCGAGCTCCAAACATGAGAGCAATATTCGAGCGCGGGTCTAATTTGGGATTTATATAGGAGAAGAAGTTGGGCCGGAGTAAAATATTTCTTGGCTCTAAAAACATAACTCAATTTTCCTGAGGCTGATCTGGCGATACTCGATACGTGTTTATGCCATGATACATTCCCACATACCGTGACGCCGAGCAATTTCAAACTTTCCCCAGCCTCGGGGGCCCGGCCATTCATCATCAGCTGTGGAACCGATGATCCAGTTTTCTTTGTGAATGTTGTATACTGGGTCTTCGTTGCGTTGAAGTCGACAAGATTGGCCTTTCCCCACTGCAGGACTTTATCCAGATCCTGATTCAGAGAGTCAATCTGTCTACACTGGCTGACGTTGATGCACCAATCGGCCGATCACTCGAAAAGGAGGAAACAAGCGTACCATCATCCGCAAAACTGAACAGTTTGTTATCCGTTGTCTCCAACAAATCATTTATGTGAAGCAAAAACATGGTTGGAGCCAAAATAGCACCTTGGGGCACCCCCGAATTAACAGGATACAGATCCGAACACTCGCCGTCCACAACAACCCGGATCGATCTATTCTCGAGGAAGCTCCTCGTCCAGTCGCAAAGCTGTGCAATACCCCGTGCCAGACGCCGTCAAAAGCCTTGGAGATATCTAATGCGACCGCCCTTGACTCACCATCGCAGATGTCCATATATCGGTTATAACTGTCAAAAGGTCTCCTGTGGACCGCCTGCCACGGAATCCGTATTGATGATCATTCAGAAGTCCGTCGCACTCCAAATACTTAACCAACTCTGTATTGAAGACTTTTTCCATTACCTTAGATAAAATAGACAGTAATGCTATCGGACGGTAATTTTGTGGGAGACACTTTCTTCCCGTCTTTGAGATTGGCTGAACTCGAGCGATTTTCCAGCAGGCAGGAAAGGTCCTCCGTGTATAAGATAAGGGGAAGAGTCTGCCAAGAACCGGCGATAGTTCTGGAGCACAGTTCTTAAGGACCGTCCGGGCCGGTTGCCTTCCTACAATCCAGTTCACGTAGAATGCGTTGAATAGTGCGCGGACAAAATCTCACATCCCGCATGGAAGACTGTACCGGCGAGATCACAGGTGGCTCCAAATGGCCGGGATCGAGGTTTGAATTCGCCGAAAATAAATTCGCGAACACATTAGCTTTATCCTTTGGATTCGTGACTAACGTCCCACTGTCTGTCACCAACGGAGGGAAAGAGGAGGATGCGAAGTTACCACTGACTGCTTTTGCCATTGACCAGAAGGAGCGCGAACCAGTTGGGCACCGAAGGAGCTTATTGATCACCCTGTCGTTGTGAGCCTTTTTCGCGGCATCAATCGCCTGGTTGCACGCGTTTTTGATTCTAACAAAATTCGTTCTGTTAACATCGGTGGGATTGGAGCACCATTGCTTAAAACCTCTGTTTTTTGCCGCTGTAATCAGCTCGCATTTTTTGTCAAACCAAGGTTTATCAGACGAGCTTCGTTTGATGGAATATGGGATATACATCCCCATCCCCAGAAGAATAATCTCTGATACCGACTCCGCGCAAGCGTTAACATCTGAGTTTCCGAAGCACACCTCCGACCATGGAAAGGATGCGAAGAAATCTCGCATATCGTCCCAGTTAGCAGCCCCATACTTCCATACATGGCGAAGCTGCCTAGGCCGGTTATTCGCTTGATATGCAAGTGCTTGCGCGACAGATACCAAGCAGTGATCTGAGTTTCCCAGTGGTGCAGAAACCTCTACGGTATAAATACTCGGTTCGGATGTCAAAAACAGATCCAGCGTGTTCGCATAATCGCAGCGGGCATCCGGCACTTGCGTTGGCTCTCCCACGAATTGAGTCAAGTTGTGGCTTACAGCAAACATCTCCGCCAGCCTCCCAGCCTCGTCGGTTCTGTTAGAATGTAACAACCAGTCGGAATTCTGCACATTAAAATCGCCAAGGCCAACAATTTCAGAAGCTGGGTGGTTGATCTGTATCCAGTCGACGGTATATGAAAGATGTTCGAAAAATGTCGCCGGTCGATCGTCATTCGGGGGGCGGTAGAGACAACAAAGAAATTTAACGGAATTTCTCAGCACGACCCTCAACCACATGATGTCCATATTATTGGGTTCCAACGCCTCCATTCTCTGGCAAGCCAGATTGGACCGCGCGAAGACGCAGACTCCGCCCTTAAAACGGAATCTCGAATGTAAGTCGTATCCTGAGCAACGAAGATATGTTGAATCAGTTGACGAATCGACCTGGGTCTCAGTTAGGGCAAGGATATCAGGTTTCGTTGTTTGTAAATATTGGTGGACGGCGTTTACATTGGTATTGGTGAAACCGATGCCCCTGATGTTACAAAATGCCGTCACCAGTCGAGCGTGGGCCGAGCCTCGAGAGCAAGCCCGATTATGCGATGACGAACCTCTTAAAGTTCCATTATTTATCATGATATCTGCATGATGCTCTCCCTGACATAGTCCGCCCCGGAGATCCGAATGGGAGACTAGTTTACCTCCGGAATTCTTTATATCAGAAGGCACCATCATGACTTATCCCCGCGTCAGTCCGGGCCATCAGCCACACATCCGAAACACCGTCGAAGATTTCTCTCGGCGATATCGCAGAATGTACAGCGTGACGGGGTGGTATCTCACCTTGGGACCGACTACCACCTAACCAACCTTTTCTCGAACCGGTCCATCAGCCAAGCCCCGAAAGATGGCCAGGGATTTCTCCCGATCATTTCACGGAGCCTAAAGCTTGATGCTACACAATGCCGTTACCAGTCGAGGGTGGAGAGTGTTTCGGGAACGAACCCGATTATACGATGACGAATTTTTTAAAATTCGGTTATTTACCAAAATACCCCCCCCCCTCCACCCCCCCCCCCCCCCCCCCGCCCCCGGCAACCCTCTTTGACAGACCGTGATACTAGAATACGTAAACCCCCCGATTTTCCTACAAATTGAAATCAGAAACCATCATGACATTCCGATTTATAATGAGCTGCCAATGTCTTTCTGTCAATGAACCCATTTATTCACCCGAAATTCAATGTTTCATCATAGCTACACCGTTAATTAGCGACACACACACTCCCAACTAAAAAGATTAGAAAAAATACGGCAAAACTCCAACTGAAACCAAAAAAGTACCCACAAGTACATTGGCAAGTAATCTGTTTATCGAGTTGTTACGTTTCGTCCTTTTTATTTTCCAAATCCATATATATCAACATGTAAAGCCGCAGGCAGGCTCTCAATGCTGTTATGTCAACAGCTGTCTTCTTGTAGACAATGGTTCGTAGCGTTATGGTCAGTGCTTAGGACACAGCATCGGTTCGAGTGCACGAGTGAACTTTTTTATGATTTTATATTTCACTTTTTTACAAAATTCCCTTCCGATATGCTCCATAGAAAATGAGTACGTAAGAGATATCCCTGTTATCACCGTGTCTTGTCATGAGAAAGTCCTTTTTCATTTTGTACGTTGGCGAAAAAATGTTCACAACAAATGAAGGATGTATTACAATGGACCAGCAATTTTTTCTGCCAGTTTTTACATCGCGAAAGAAGTCTTCATTCTCACTTTGACATACGAAAAAGTGAAAAAAGTTTACACCACAAAGGATGCAACCACTCTCAATTGTGTGCATAACATAGCTTGAAGATGTAAGGGATGGCAATGTCCACTACATGAAAAGTCTGACTGGTGTAGTGGAGTAGATTTGTTTTAGTAACGTAGCACTGTGAACGACTGGAAGTCGACAATTCTGTACAACTGACGTTTCGTAGTATATCAAAGAGATACTGCGGCCGATGGATGCCCACACAACAAAACCGACGATTTTCAATCCTGCGATAAATAAAACTGCTCTCAAAAGATACAAGTTTGTGATGGAGAGATAAAAAATGTGGAATCATCTAAGTCGACAACAGTTGCGGAATGTTGATTGCTTTGGCGAGTACTTGAATAGTGTGAACTGTCATGTTTTAAGTTGCTCTTGAAAATGGTCCTTGGGAAGATTATCTAGGGAGACGTTGTTAAAAACCATGAAGGGATTTTAATGCTAAAGAATGTAAGTTATGTCGAAATGTGGGGGGTCGAACCTTAAAAATCTCTGATAAATTGGCTATATAAAATTTTGAAAGCAGGGATAAAAACAAGCTGAAAAGACGACGTAAACATGCATTTTTTATTGAGCAAAATAGATCGAGAGATAACTCTCACAATCGGTAAAATAATACGCTGGGTCTAGCATACGAATCGGAAATGCCCTGCTTCCAATATGACGACCGTACTTTAATCACTTGTAAACGGTATGTGTTTGAGGTAAATTCGACACAAACACAAACGCGGGCCGGGCAATGGCCCATCATTAGATTATTTAATAGTTCAAATGTGTCTGATTTCACCCGCATCCTTACACCGCTCTTCAAATGTTTTATGTGTATTTTTAGCCGACACTGCAAATACTAGTCAACAGAATTATCATGTTAGAGTTTAATATTATCTTTTTATTTTATTATTTATTGGCCTGTAGGAACCCGGGAGTTCATGACCTCACCGACTCTACTCCGCCATCGTTGTGCACTCTCCTTCCGCGCTTGACCATCCGATCCGATCTCCTCAAGGTCAAACCTAACATTGTCCTGCCCTCTCCGTCGCGGCCTTCCTACCGGTCTTTTTCCCGTTGGTCTACCGTCAAGAATTCTACGCACGGTCCTATCGTTGCCCATTCGCGCTACATGTCCGGCCCATCTTAATCTTCGCGACTTAATTACTCTCACTATTGTAGGTTTGTGGTATAGCTCTTCCAATTCGTGGTTGTGGAGTTTCCTACATTGTCCTGCCTCCTCGCCATATTTACCTCCAAAGAGTTTAATATAACATTGTATACTCTATCTAAGTATAAGAGGAATATCGGTGCTCCCGACCACATACAAAATATTAACAAATGTTATTCTGGTGAGAATCACACCGTACGCAGAAGAGATACTGGGAGACTACCAATGTGGATTCGTAGGAACCGGTCAACAAGCGACCAAATGTTCACAATAAGACAACTGCTGGAAAAGAAGTGGGAATACGGAGAGACGGTTCACCAACTGTTCGTTGACTTCAAAAAAGCCTACGACTCAGTCGCAAGGCAGAGACTCTACCATATTCTAGTTGAGCTGGGAGTCCCAAAAAAATATGCCGCCCTCATTCAAATTTGCATGAACGAAAACAAAGGGCGAGTCAGAATAGAAAACCACCTCTCAGAACCATTTGAAATCCGGGACGGACTAAAGCAGGGAGATGGTCTATCACCGTGTCTCTTTAACCTTGTGCTCGAGTATGTCATCAGAAAGGTACAAGACGACAACATAGCCGGATCATCCCTGAACGGGGTCACACAAGTGCTCGCATATGCGGATGACATCGCCGTTCTGGGCGATAATCTAGAGACTGTTAGTAAAAACTGTGAAATCATCATGCAAGCGGCAGAAGAGGTGGGCCTAGAAATAAATGAAGACAAACCAAAATACATTATTACGGCGAGAGCAGGTGGATCTCAGATAACACATATAAACGTCAGAGGTAAGATATTTGAAAAAGTTAAAGAATTTAAATATCTGGGAACGATACTGACGGCCAGTAACGAAATGTCGAAGGAAATTAACAGGAGACTGCATTCCGGCAACGCAAGTTGGCACGCAGTCGGTAAACTGCTGAAATCTAGACTGCTATCACGTAACATAAAGCTCCGTGTCTATAGAACCATAATCATGCCGATTGTTCTATATGGATGCGAAACATGGGCTCTCACAAAACGGGAAGAAAACAAATTCCGCGTATTCGAGAATAAAGTTTTGAGGGGCATCTTTGGAGGTAAATATGACGAGGAGGCCGGACAATGGAGGAGACTCCATAACCACGAACTGGAAGAGCTCTATCGCAAACCCACAATAGTGAGAGTAATCAAGTCGCGAAGATTAAGATGGGCCGGACACGTGGCGCGAATGGGGAACGACAGGACCGTGCATAGAATTCTTGACGATAGACCAACGGGAAAGAGACCGGCCGGACGGCCGCGACGGAGATGGGAGGACAATGTTAGGTTTGACCTTGACGAGATCGGATCGAATGGTCAAGCGTGGAAGGAGAGTGCCCAGGACAGGGAACGATGGCGAAGCCGAGTCGGTGAGGTCATGAACTTCCGGGTTCCTACAGGCCAACAAATAATAATAATAATACTCTATCTAACAAAATATCCCATAATTACTATTAATGAAAGTATAAAAATTGATATGAAACAAATAAATAACAAAAAAGAAAAAAAAAAGAAAGTAAAATGGTGTAAACTACACCGCAACCTATACGGACGCCGATAAATGGCCGAAGTTGGGTGGTAAACACAAGAAGCTAAAAGAAAAAAACCGACGCCACCGAATTTTGTAGATTTTCTAACGTGACTCTGATGTAATTTTCTCCCTTTTCCTTCAGTTTCGCAGTTTGCTCACGAATGTTCGAAAACTATCAAGTGGTGCAGGTACAAACTACGAAAGTGGAAAGAGACAAAACTCCGCAATTGTTTGGATGCTTAATTTGGTTGGTAATTTACCAGCCATCTTTAAATTGAAACGCGGCGTAATTTAGAACCACCACTCCAGTGATGTAGTCACAGAAAAGAGTTCGGTGTCCGATATGCAGCTACTGGGACGTGAGTAAACAACGTTTTCGCGCCGTTGGTCGGTGCAGGGCCTGGTCAGTGTGGTCGTAATGTTTTTTTTTTTAATTTGCGAATTGGAGATCGTGTTTTTGAGAAGATACAAGTGTCCCTAACCCACTTCTATGTCCGATTCACTCATCGGGGGTCCCTACAGACTAAATCTTTCTCCATGTCACTTCACATCCCTATTTGTTTCCTGGGACAACGTATTTCAACATTTGTTGCGGAGATAGGTATAACAGTGTTAGTGGGATCATATTTGTAGCTTTTCCACGAGCGCGTGGGATCATTATTATCAGATCGGTCATGTCGTGATCAAGGAAGGTAATATAGTGGCACTTGGTGGCTGTCTCCACTGCTCTATTTGATCTTGGTTGTAGTTATGTTGGCACACCTACGCATATAACGTTGCTCGTTCATGATGTTCACTACCATAAGAACGTAAAGCTTGACTGGCGTTTTGACATTGACAGATGTCGAAAAACCGCTTAAAAGTACACGCGCTTTTACACCGCTTTTGAACAACCATTTACGGTTATGTTTACACAAACGCGCGCACAAAAGAGGATTATACCCCTACAAAGGTATATGATTGAGTCTTTTAGTATACAGTCTCGTACTATTCACCATTATACTATATATATACACACGTATACTGATCACCCTAATATAGGGTTTTCCAATACGGACTTGACAACTTTCAATTTAAATCGTGAACGCACCCTTTCACTAATCATCAAACTGTCACTGTCAATTTATTCAGTAAACTCAACATTTTCATTATAGTTAGATACATGAACGAACAACGTCTGCAAATTATAAAAATTTACTACTGAAAAAAAGTTGTCAAGTCCCTATTGAAAGACCCATTACTATTTACTCGTATCAATAACCTTTGTCCCATTAACTCGTATACCGTTCACTCTTAAGCTATTCATTCTTATACTATTCGCCCTTACACTCTGCTCACGTATACTGACCACCCTAATATTATTTACTCGTGTACTCTTAACTCGTATACCATTGACCTTTATCCCATTAACTCGTATAACGTTCACCCTTACGCTAATCACTCTTATACTATTCATTCATATACTATTAACTCTTATACTATTCACTCCTATATTATTCACCCTTATACCAAGCATTCATATTACTATTCACCTTTATGCTATTAACTCGTTTATTATTGACTTTTGTACAAAAACTCGTATGCCGTTCACTCCCATACTACTCACTCTTTACTATTCTCTTTTATATTATTCACTCTTATACTGTTCACTCGTATGCTGTTCACTCTTGTCTTATGCACTCCTATACTATTCACCCTTATATCATGCATTCGTATACTGTTCACCTTTAAGCAATTAACTCGTATACTATTGACTTTTGTACCAATAACTCGTATATCGTTCCCTCCATACTATTCACCCTTATACTATTCACTCTTACAATATTCACTATTATATTATTCACTCTTACACTATTCATTCTTATACGATTCACTCTTACACGAGTCACTCCTCTACTATTAACACTTATATCATGCATTCGTATACTGTTCACCTTTATGCTATTAACCCGTCTACCACTAACTTTCGTACTCAGATAACGTTCACTCTTATGCTATCAGTCTTATACTATTCTTTCTTATTCAATTCATTCGCCCTTGTACTAAACATTGATATGACATATAAAAAAACATGCCATGGCTTATATAAAAAAACATGCCATGTGGAGTTTTAGTTTGCGCTCCAAGCAATTTTTTTCTCTCGTTAAGCCACGTGCACTCGACGTCTGCCAAGAGACGATTGATTCTCATGTGACACTGGTATTACACGGTTATGACACCGTACGTGTTAAAACACAACTATCATAATAGTTTAGTGTTATACCGGCGTGGTGTAGTACCATTCAGCATTACAATATTAACACTTATATTTTTACATCTTATACGGCGAACTCTAATAGTGCAAACTTTTATGCTGGAAATTCGGATATTGCAAAACTCTTATACTGCAAACGCCCGTACTGCATTTTCTTATACTACAAATTCTTGCTCTGCAAACCCCTATACTGCCAACTTCTATATTGCAAACTCTTATACTGCAAACTCGTATACTGCAAACTCGTATACTGCAAATCCCTATACTGTTAACTCGTATGTTACAAAACTCTTATACTGCAAACTCGCATACTGCAAACGCTTACACTGCATACACTTATACTTCAAACTCTTGTACTATGCCCCTCGTGTATATGATACCCTTACATGCGAGATTCCTATAAGTTTACCTTCAACTTTTATACAATAAATTCTTATACTGCAAATCCGTATACTGTAAATTCGTATGCTTCAAACTCGTATACTGCAAATTTTACTCCTTACACATATACTTCAATCTCTTGTACTATGCATTCTGTGTATACTATACTATTTATTGGCCTGTAGGAACCCTGAAGTTCATGACCTCGCCGGCTCGACTACGCCATCGGTCCCTGCCCCGTGCGCTCTCCTTCCTCGCTTGACCATCCGATCCGATCTCCTCAAGGTCAAACCTAACATTGTCCTCCCATCTCCACCGCGGCCGCCTTCTCCGTCTCTTTCGCGTTGGTCTACGGTCAAGAATTCTACGCACGACCTTATCGTTACCCACTCGCGCCACATGTCCGGTCCATCTTAATCTTCGCGACTTGATTACTCTCACTATTGTAGGTTTCCCGTGTAGCTCTTCCAATTCGTGGTTGTGGAGTTTCTTCCATTGTCCTGCCTCCCCGTCATATTTACCTTCAAAGATACCCCTTAAAACTTTATTCTCGAATACGTGGAATTTGTTTTCTTCCCGTTTTGTGAAAGCCCATGTTTCGCTTCCATATAGAGCAATCGGCATGACTATGGTTCTATAGACACGGAGCTTTATATTACGTGATAGACCCAGTGTATACTGTATACTATATATGATACCATTAAATACGTAATTCTTATACGTTTACCTCTTATATTATAGTATTAATTGTTATGATATAGTATAACGATATATGTAAATTTTTATACTGCAAACTCTTATACTGCAAACTCCTATAGTGCAAATTCATATACCACAACATCGCATACCACAAACTCTTATACAGTGCACCTTTTGTATACTGTGTACTATATGTCAATACTCTCCACCCCAGCAATTTTCTAACGACTTGTCACGGATGTGCATCCTAGGACAGCCAAGAGACAACTAATGAAACACCACAAAATGTTCGACGTTTTATCCCATATCATGTCCCATATGTTCCACAATTTGTTCGCCATGGTCCACAACAATACTGGTTTACGAAAAAGTCTATTATATGCCGTGTACCGTAGACCGTATATCGTATATTGAAAATATCGTATATTGTAAATGCCCTGTATCGCATATCGTGTTTAGTATATCGTATATCGTAAATCTAATATGAAATACAATATATCGTATATCGTAAATGTCGTATATCATATGTCGTAAATATCGTATATCGTGTGTCGTAAATATCCTACAACGCGGAATATAGTTTATCATAAATTTCTACCCCCGCTTGGTAGAAACCTTGACGTGGTGCGGGGGCTTAAACTACGATGAATCGCTCAGGCTATGCTGACGGAAGCATACGCTTCCAGTAGGGCCACCCATGTCAGACAGGCTAGCGAGGAGTAACACACAAAGATCTACCGCCCCTAATCCAGGGTGTTACGCGTCACCGTGCCCATTGGATGGTTTGCAGCCAGGGGTATACCGGCTGTATTATAACGGCGCCTCTCTGACACCGGGTCGAATCAGAGCAGTAAGCAGACCTTACCATATCAAAGAGGGGCTCTGATATGGCGGACCATTTGAAACCCCAGAGTGATCCAATGAAATGAATGATCAATACACAAAAAACAATCTCACAAAAAACCCGGTAGGCGTAGGTGTGATGAGCCAACACTACCATAAGGGAACAAATCATCAGGAAAACACCGACTCGGCAAAAAGAAGACGTAGGGAAAAACGGAAAAAGCGGGATATACGCGTCGGGACGTGGAATGTTCGAACGTTATATAAACCAGGCGCGATACAGACGGTCGTAGAAAACGCGAAACAATATAAAATGGACATCGTCGCGCTCCAGGAAGTTCGACTCCCACATCAAGTAATCGAAACCAACGGGTTTACACTGGTGTGTGGAGGTACCGATACACATAACCTCGGAACTGGCTTCATCATAAGCAAGAAGATTACGCCCCATGTAAAAGATGTGCAATTCATTAATGACCGAATGTCTGTGCTAAAAATACAGGGCCGATGGTACAATTATGTATTTATAAACGTACACGCCCCAACAGAATCTGCGGACGAAGAAACGAAGGACACGTTCTACGAGACCCTAGAGGATGTATTTCATGGGATCTCATCATTCGATGTTAAAATCCTCCTCGGGGACCTCAATGCGAAAATTGGAAAGGAAGATATCTTCCAACCAACTATAGGTAAAGAAAGCCTACACGACGTGTCAAATGATAATGGAATTCGAATTATCACGTTCGCAGCGTCAAAAGATCTGTTAGTAAAAAGCACGATGTTCAAGCACAAGGAAATTCATAAAGCCACATGGATATCACCCGACGGCGTAACGCGTAACCAAATAGACCACTTCCTCATAGACAAAAGACACCACTCGAATATCCTCGACGTAAGAGCATATAGAGGAGCAGATTGTGACTCCGATCATCTTCTAGTGATTGGCAAAATCAGGAGTCGCCTCGCAGCAATCCCACATGGGCAGTCACGGGAGACAAGCAAAAAGTTCGACACTGATAAACTGAAAGACCTACGCAAAAGGGCTGAATATCAAGACGAGCTAACGAATAGATTTAGCATTCTAGAGAATGTGAGCAGTGAGGAAGAGGAAGCTAATAGTGTGAACACTAAATGGACATCGATCAGAGACACAATCAAACTAACAGCCCAAAAGGTATTAGGATTTAAGAAAACAATTAAGTCCAAACCTTGGTTTGACGATGAGTGCAGGGCGAAGATCGAAGAACGTAAACGCCTCAGAGTGATCCACTTAGAAAGATATGATGAAGTCAACGCAGAAAGATACGCGACAATTCGGAGAGAGACAATGAGGCTCTTCAAACGCAAAAAACGCGAATGGGAGAAGACTAGGATCGAAAAAATCCTAGAAAATTCTAGGGCAAAGAACATCAGGGGTATGTATGTCGGCATAAATTCAATTAGAAATGGCTACCGAGGAAGAGCCAAAATAATTCGAGACGCAAACGGCTGTCTGGTCACAGAAACAAACAATGTCGTGACAAGATGGAAGCAGTACTTTGAAAACCTGCTCAATGTACGCACCCATCAACCACAGATAAATGTACCAAGCGTACATACAGCTGAGCCTCAGATCCCAGAGCCGTCTCTCAACGAAGTTGTAGACGCAATAAATCGATTGAAAATCAACAAGGCTCCCGGAGTCGACTGCATACCGGCAGAGCTTTTGAAGCATGGAGGAGAGGCAACCGCTCGAAAGATCCACCAGCTCATCCAAACAATATGGGATAAGGAAGTCACTCCGGAAGAATGGAAAACCTCAATAGTCATCCCCATTTTCAAAAAAGGCGACAGATCTGACTGTGAAAACTACAGAGGAATATCATTGCTCCCAACCGCATACAAAATATTAACAAATGTCATTCTGGCGAGAATCACACCTTACGCAGAAGAGATACTGGGAGACTACCAATGTGGATTCCGTAGGAACCGGTCAACAAGCGACCAAATGTTCACAATAAGACAACTGCTGGCAAAGAAGTGGGAATACGGAGAGACGGTTCACCAACTGTTCGTTGACTTCAAAAAAGCCTACGACTCAGTCGCAAGGCAGAGACTCTACCATATTCTAGTTGAGCTGGGAGTCCCAAAAAAATATGCCGCGCTCATTCAAATTTGCATGAACGAAAACAAAGGGCGAGTTAGAATAGAAAACCACCTCTCAAAACCATTTGAAATCCGGGACGGACTAAAGCAGGGAGATGGTCTATCACCGTGTCTCTTTAACCTTGTGCTCGAGTATGTCATCAGAAAGGTACAGGACGACAACATGGCCGGATCATCCCTGAACGGGGTCACACAAGTGCTCGCATATGCGGATGACATCGCCGTTCTGGGCGATAATCTAGAGACTGTTAGTAAAAACTGTGAAATCATCATGCAAGCGGCAGAAGAGGTGGGCCTAGAAATAAATGAAGACAAAACAAAATACATGATTACGGCGAGAGCAGGTGGGTCTCAGAGAACACATATAAACGTCAGAGGTAAGATCTTTGAAAAAGTTAAAGAATTTAAATATCTGGGAACGATACTGACGGCCAGTAACGAAATGTCGAAGGAAATTAACAAGAGACTGCATTCCGGCAACGCGAGTTGGTACGCAGTCAGTAAACTGCTGAAATCCAGACTGCTATCACGTAACATAAAGCTCCGTGTCTATAGAACCATAATCATGCCAATTGTTCTATATGGATGCGAAACATGGGCTCTCACAAAACGGGAAGAAAACAAATTCCGTCTATTCGAGAATAAAGTTTTGAGAGGCATCTTTGGAGGTAAATATGACGAGGAGGCAGGACAATGGAGGAGACTCCATAACCACGAATTGGAAGAACTATATCGCAAACCTACAATAGTGAGAGTAATCAAGTCGCGAAGATTAAGATGGGCCGGACACGTGGCGCGAATGGGGAACGATAGGACCGTGCATAGAATTCTTGACGGTAGACCAACGGGAAAGAGACCGGTAGGACGGCCGCGACGGAGATGGGAGGACAATGTTAGGTTTGACCTTGAGGAGATCGGATCGAATGGGGAAGCGTGGAAGGAGAGTGCCCAGGACAGGGAAGGATGGCGAAGCCGAGTCGGTGAGGTCATGAACTTCCGGGTTCCTACAGGCCAATAAATAATAAATAATAATAATAATAATAAATTTCATATATCGTAAAAATCGTTTGCCATATATCGTATATCGTAGATCAAAGAATTTAGTTTGGAAGTTTCAAAATGTTGATGAAAATATGATAGCACTGAGTAGAAAAGAGCCAGTAGACCATATAGCGGTAACTTGCAGTGGGCGAAGTCCTCTAGTTTTCATACGAAAAGTAATTACTGCACTTAGATCATTTATACATAAATTTAACCTCAATATTTTATTCGGTGCAATACTTTCCTTTAATACATTACCCATAATCACTCTTTTTTGGGAAGTCATACCCCTTGATTTAAGTTATTGACTATATTACGTTTAACTTATTATCTATACTAACTAAAGCGGATAATCTTATGATTTTTTAATGAAATGCGAAGACTGTTCAATAAATTCGCGAAAATTGTGTACTTCAGTCTATGTATGACATCTTTTCAAAATAGGCAATCATGTGAAAAAGTCCTGAACCTCAATTTTGTACACTCAAGGACTTCCCAGTGAATTCATGTGCACAGATAAGAAACGATCCTTAAACTCTCTCGGATGATTGTTGAACAACGCCAAACATTCCTTTTCAAGAGTCAGCTCACATATTTTTCATTTTTTCCCAAAATACAGTACACCACAGATATGCATCATCACCCCTCTCAAGTGAACCCCAATTACGATCTCATTCCAGTATACAATTCGATTTTTCTAATCACAGAAGTTATTGGTATCACCCCACCGTTTCCAGGTAACAATTTGCTTCCAATGTTTTTTTTGGCTAACATATCGTCAAGGTGCCTTGCTGATTATCCATATCATAATGAGCAAGCACACTACTACCTACTAGTAACTGTTGGCCCACAAAACTGTGATGGACTTTGAAAATTTTGAATTTCCTTGTTCCATTGACGTGAACGTGTATAAGGCATTTTTTGGAACAAAACTCTACAGGGTTCCAAAAGAGGATAAATCCAAAAGGCGACTGCATGCCTTTGCTATCGATTGGAATGCCCATTTGCCAAAGAGCCTGCGAAGGCTGGCTTTAGAAAAAATAGTCGAGTACTGGATTGGTGAGTAACTCTGAATGATATGATGACCCTTATTCAACTGTTTGTTTCAACAGACTTACGATATTACGAAGAAATTCCACGGCAAGCGGATAAAAATTTCATTCTGAACAACCTTGACGCCAATGTTCCACTCAAAATATCTAGTACTCATATTAAGGATGATTTTTTCTGGAAGAAGTCCTATCAGCATCGTTGGAAGACGTTAGCTTACAATATCGACAGCCAACCCTGGATTAACATTTATATGGAAAGACATCTGCAAGAATATCTAGAAAATACTGAAGTATACGATTACGATCTAGAGGCGATTCACAACGTGTTAGACACCTGTGGACCCTATGTGAACCGGCTGCAAATTGATCATTTACGGACCACGATGGGCGAGAGAAACGGTTAGTAATGTGTTCCAATCAGTGTAGTCGTTTTGGATAGCTAACGTCGTCGTACTTTTAGATCACATTCCATTAGACTATGTACTAAGCAACCTTCCAGAGTTAACTTCGGTTCGGGTGACTTACTGTACGAAAACTATTGGAACAGACTTCTTTCTTGGCTGCTCCTCATTCTCCAGGAATGATATACTAAGTTTTGCTCGTGGTCTTAGTAGGTGTTCGGAGCTGAGAGAATTTTGGTATGCCTTAAATAATCTCTGTTTTTGTGTGTTTATGATTTATAGTTTTTCTTAAGGCTTCACAGTGTTAAATTGGAACCATACCAGATGGCATGCATATCACGTGCTCTAGACAATGGTTGCCCTCATTTATGTAAGCTTTCGATCACGAGGTGTGCTATGCGCGATGAAGGTCTACAACAATTTGTCGAAGTCTGTACGAAGGATTGCTTTGAAAACCTTCGAATCTTGGATTTGACGAGTAATTTAATCAGTAAGTTTATCGTTTTATTACGTATTGAAGGTGTTTTTGGATTCTTTTAGGTTGCAAGGCAATGCTTGCTGTTAATGAACTAATAATGCACGTTTTTCTCATCATCATCATCATCATCATCGGCACTACAACCGGGATCCGGTATTGGCCTTATTTAATAAATCTCCCCGCCGGTTCCGATTTCGAGCCGATATCATCCAGTTTGGCACTCCCAGGCTCTGGGCGTCCTGGTCTACGCCATCCTTCCATCGCAGACAAGGTCTGCCGCGCTGTCTCCTTACATACATCCTGCCAAAAAGGGCTCTCCCGGTAGCCTCCTTTTCGCTCATTCGAGCTAGGTGTCCCGCCCACCGGAGTCTACCGAGCTTGATTCTTCTTACAACATTAGCTTCAACGTAGATCGCGTACAACTCATGGTTGTAGCGTCTCCACAATCGTTCCCCCTCACATCATCATCATCATCATCGGCACTACAACCGGGAACCGGTCTTGGCCTTATTTAGCAAGTCCTGAGGCTTGTTAAATTTTCCATAATGATTTATTTTGTCTGGGCAAGGTCATTAGTCTTAAGTCCTCACATACGGGGCCAATAATTCTCCTTAAGGCCTTCCTCTCGAACGCGGCTAAGAGTTTTAAATGCCTTTTATTGAGCACCCAGGTCCCGGATCCATACATGAGTATTGGTAATACCATAGTCTTGTACAGTGGCAGCTTGGATGTTCTGGATACATTTCGAGATTTAACGAGATTTGATAGACCATAGTAGGCTTTGTTAGAGTTAATCAGCCGTTCGCGTATTTCTTCTTCCATATTGTTATCGGCTGATACTATTGACCCAAGGTAGTTAAAGGATTGCACTACTTCAAATTCGTGCTCCACTACCATAATAGTTTGACCAACGTTAGGTCTTCTCTTCACAGAAGTTGCCTCCATATACTTATTTTTCCCCTCATTAATGTGCAGTCCTAGGTTTTGTGCCGCCTACTCGATCTGGGTGAAGGAGTCCTGTACAGCCGAATCGGATCCACCGCTGATGTCGATGGCATCTGCGTAGGGAAGCATCTGGCTGGACTTGGAGACAATAGTCCCTCTTGTTGTAATGCCAGAGTCACGGATTGCTTTCTTCAACGCCAGATTGAAAAGGAGGCAGGCCACATCGCCCCCTTATCGGAGTCCATTATAGACGTTTATTGGTTTGGACAGCAATCCCGCTATTTTTACTTGACTAGTTACATTGGTCATGGTCAACCTACAAAGTCGTATCAATTTTTTTGGAACGCCAAACTCTCTCATCGTTACCAGTTTCGTACTTTGTAGCAGGATGTATGGAAAGAAACAGCGCGGCAGACCTTGTCTGCGATGGAGGGATGGCGTAGACCAGGACGCCCAGAGCCTGGGAGTGCCAAACTGGATGACATCGGCTCGAAATCGGGACCGGTGGAGAGATTTGTTAAATAAGGTCAATACCGGATCCCGGTTGTAGTGCCGATGATTATGGTGAGTTACGTTAGTCACGGTCAACCTACAGCGTCGTACCAGTTTGCTTGGAATTCCGAACTCTCTCATGACATTATATAGTTCTACCCTGGCTATGCTGTCGTAGGCGCCTTTAAAGTCTATAAATAGATGATATAATGAAATCTTAAATTCCTGACATTTTTTCATAGCCTGCCTAAGGGTGAATATCTGATCAATTGCTGATTTGCCTGGGTTGACCAATGATGGCTTTAGCGTATGGGGCTATCCGATCTTGTAGGATAGTGGAGAGTATCTTATAGGCGGTACTCAGCAATGTTATACCCACATAGTTGCTGCACACTGTGATATCTCCCTTCTTATGTATGTGGCAAATTATTCCACGACGCCAATCTTCCGGCATCTCCTCTTGCTCCCATACGTGCACCACGATCTCGTGAACTGTGTGATGTAACGCTGTCCCTCCTTGTTTGATCAGCTTAGCTGGTATGCCATCAGCTCCGCGGGCTTTATTTGATTTGAACTGTCTTATGGCTTTTAGTGTTTTCTCAGTGCTTGGTGGCGGTAGCATTTGGTCTTGATTTTGCATTGGTGGAGCCTCCAATTCTTCTGTGAGCTGACCATTTAGCAATCCATTGAAGTGCACATTCCCTTCGCTCCGGAATGCCTTCAGGATCGGTGATCAGATTACCTTCTTTATCCTTGCAGTAAGTGGTGTGTACCGCGTCATACTGCGGATTATTTCGTAGAACTTCCTCGCCTGATGCGGACTTCGCTCTCTACTTTTCTCTATTTCACAGACAAGGTTTTTTTTTTCCCAGGCATTTTTCTTTTATCTGTGAAGCCTTTTTTCAGATCTTCGGAGCTCTTTGTATTTCTCCTTGCGCACCCGCGTCCTATGAGACTGCTGCATTGCCTGGTATGCAGCATTCTTACGTTCAGTCGCTAGTTTGCACTCATCATCAAACCAGTCCCTCTGATCTCTACGACTACTGCCTAAGATGGAGTTGGCAGTACTAATGACAGTATTCTTAAGGCGTGTCCATTTCTGTTCTACGCCCGGCATTATGGCCCCAGAACTTATTCTCCCTCCGTCGAGCTCTTCGAGGGCGAGTCTTAACGCATGACCAAAGGTGTTACTGGTGTTCTCATTGCGTAAGGCAGCCGTGTTGATTCGAACCTGATCCGGGGATGCAATACGTCTCCGTAAGGCAATCCACGTCCGGAAAACTGTACCAACAAGATTGTGATCCGACAATTATACCATATTAATCTTATATAATAAAATAAAACAGTTACTATCACCACTATTTATTGGTCTATCATCATCATCATCATCGGCACTACAACCGGGAACTGGTCTTGGCCTTATTTAGCATGTCCTGAGGCTTGTTAAATTTTCCATAATGATTTGTTTTTTCCGGGGAAGGTCATTAGTCTTGCGCCAGGGGCTCCCCGACGGTGAATCTAACCCCGGTCTCCCGCATGACAGGCGGGTATACTAACCACTATACTATTATTGGTCTATAGGAAACCGGAAGTTCATGACCTCACCGACTCGGCTGCGCCATTGCTCCCTGTCCTGTGCACTTCCACGTTTGACCATCTGATCCGATCTGCTCGAGGTCAAACCTTACATTGTCCTTCCACCTCCGTCGCGGCCGCACTACCGGTCTCCTTTCCGTTGGTCTTCCGTCAAGAATTCTTCGCACGGTCCTATCGTTTCCCATTCTCGCCACGTGTCCGGTCCATCTTAATGTTCGCAACCTGATTACTCTCACTATTGTAGGGTTTGCGGTGTAGCTCTTCCAATTCGTGGTTATGGAGTTTCCTCCATTGTCCTGATCATTCGTCATATTTTTCGCCAAAGATAGTCCTTAAAACTTTATTCTCAAATACGCGGAATTTTTTTTCTTCCCGTTTTGTGAGACCCCATGTTTCGCATCCATAGGATTATGGTTCTATAAACACTGAGCCTTACATTACGTGATAGCAGTTGGGATTTCAGGAGTTTACTGACAGGGTGCCAACTAGCGTTGCCGGAATGCAGTCTTTTGTTAAGTTCCTTCGACATTTCGTCGAATAAAACAGTTGTATTATTTTATTTTACGCTATATGTATATATCTTGTTATACAATATCTGTACCATGTTGGCACTTTTTCATTTCAAGCATCTGAAGGATCATTCATCCTCAGTAAAGTTCTTCGTGGAAGGCATTTGGAAAAGCTTATACTGCGACTGAATCCGCTTGAGAGCGATGGTGCCATGGCTATATTCCAAGTATCTCAGCAACTGGCCCTTAAAGAACTAGACCTCAGTGGATGCTGCTTATCGGACACCCTAACTAGAACCATGTTAGAACTCTTACTGAAGAACGACATCCTAACCAAATTGGATATATCCAACAATTTGTTCACAGAGGTAAGCAACGTATATGATATGTTTCGAATATTATTAGTCACCTGGATTTTCTCTCATGTAATTTTGTTTTACAGGAGTTTGGACAGAAAGTATGTAAAACAGTAGGATTCAATAATACTTTACGGCACCTAGATCTTCGGGGGACCGGAGTAACAGTTAAAACGAGAAATAAAATCAAAGAAATCCTTAAGTTAAATAAAAATTCATGAGCTACTTGACGTGGTCGTTCAATATCCCCTTCTATAATTTTCTACCTTTATGTTATTATCCTGCAAAGTCATTTCATAAGATTCGCTCTCAATCGCAATTCAAAGTCATGTCAGCCCACGTAATTCCACGGTAATCCGCAGTCAATTTGCCTTTTAATACCAAGATATTTATTTATCTTTAAGATCCACACCTTTCTTAATGCGGACACTCTCTCCTGACTCGAGGATGAACATCCTTCGAGCAAACGATGGGGACTGCCTTTGTTGAGATATTCACGATGAGCAAGCAGTCAAAAAAGTGCTGCTGTGAGGATGGGGGATTTAGGAAATATTATTTTATTGAGTCATCCTTGTAGTGGAAAAAGGATATTTTCATTGATTTTACATCTGAGGTGCAAATTGATAGTTGTAAGATGCTTGTCCTGGCCTGGATGTAGATGAACTGTTGGGCGTTGGGTGGAATAATAACATCATCATGGAACGGTGTTGATGTGCGGATTTCCATAAATGGAGAAGGTGTGAATTGTAAATTGTTATGGCAGAGATGTAAGACATTTGTTACAAAATTATCAAGTGGATAACGTTACTTATTGGAGGATACATTATGAAATTTGAACAAGTGCTGTAGATCACAAACCAGACAATAAAGCTTTTATTTAGACAAGTCCAACTTGCTTGTAGACAACCTCATGACTATGCTCTAAACAATTCGTAGAATGGCCACATATATATGGAATGGTACTGCCGCGATACGAGCAGATTACACCCACGCAATCATAATGAAGAACAAAGCACCAAAGGAGAATAGAAAAAGACAGGCACTATCCTTATCATGCCACCTGATCCGATTTCATATTGCCAGATTGCTGATTAGCATATCTGAGAAGCAACTTACTGATGAGTATAAAAATATCAAGTACAAAATGTACACCATAAGTCTTTTCCTCATGCGATGTTTCATGTTAACTGGTATATCAGAGTGGAGAGCTAAAGGCAACTAATATGAAGAGCCTGACATTGAGACAAATGAATAAATCAATGTTAAAATTCCGCCGCATTTTTTATCAACTTTTTTACTCGAATTGAATCGCTCTTTATAAAACTGAAATAGAATAAAAAAAACAAACCACGTAACCATTTCCGAACCTAAAGACACGACGACAATCACCACAATCAAGGTGTTTCACGTTTTAAATAAATTAGCCTCTTCCCGAAACCGTCTTCTGCGTCCCTTCCTCCTTCTTTCTCTAGGCTTATTCATCCGTGTGCTTGCTTCCATACTCTTTTTTTTTGTTATGCCTTTGATAAAGTACCAAAAAACCGACACCATCATCCTTAGCCGAAGTCACAGGTCGACACTGTGAAAAATTTCATAAATTTACCGGGGCTCACGTTCCGGCGATATTTCTTTATTAAAAAACATTCACTCGCTCTTCATCTGTAGTGGCAGCGAAAGGACTTTCGGTCTCGTCCCGTTTGGCACATTACACTCCACATCTGACAAGAATTATCGCTCTTTACCCGGTTTTAACCCGGCCAACGTATGAATTATAGCTGAGACGGTGTGTTATGGCACTTATGATGATGATAGCGATGGTGATGCAGGTGCTCTCCCACAGGTGACACAAAACATTACGACTAAAGTGTAAAGTAAATGCCGGTTCGCCTCGCACCAATACTCCCTGAGTCCTTTCCAAAACAATAATGATTTAAATTTTCACTTCACGGTGCCAAAACAAAGCAAAACCAAGTCACAGCCCGACCGTGAAGTGTTATCTGCGCTGCTCTCTTGGGAGGGTGAACCTTTCGCCTGAATGACTGGGAGGTGTCGAGATACGTGCCAATAATTTTTCGCACGTTTTTATTGTAATTTTGAAAACGTACGAGAACTGTCAAGACAATAATAATGCTCCGTTACTTGTCGTGGGTGTTAAGGGATCCCTCGGTATGACGGAGGACTGAGGCTTATGAAATACGGATACCAAAAAGAAATGACGGGAGGGCAATCAAGTGGAATGAACGTAAATATTCATATGCAGATGATAAGTCCCTCTGGTGTCCGAAAAGTCCAGGACGCACTAGAGCACTGTTTGCTTATCAAATTGTAATTGATTGACTTTAGTGAGTGCAAATTCATCAGTGACAAGCGGGCAATCTGGCAAGAGGAGCTCACACCATCCGCCCATAGCCGGAAGAAGGCGGACAAGCCGAACAACACTTTCAACTCAATGCCCATCAATTTCGCCACTTCCTGTGTGAATACCAGCCATCCGGTCAAGTGACAACCGCACGACCATCAAGGACAGCTTCACTCCAGGATATCGATGATGCAAAATGCAAACGAAACAAACGAGTGGACAACACCACCGACTCACATCGTATGTATGCATTGGGCTCAATGAATCGATGTCATGTTGTGTAAACAGTCATTCAGAACTTTATTCCATGCTCCTCTTTTGTCGCACCGGCTGATGGATTCAGTGAAGCACCTGTTGTTGCAGAAAGAAGTATCTGCAAACGAATCGAAAGAGTCACCGATGAAAAATGCATAATTCAATTATCTTATTTACGATGTTTGCACATGGTTGTTCGCACTCCCGTCTGCAGATATCCGTAGCCAGTTTTGCACATGAATAGATTAAATCTATTCACTTATCTTATGCTTAAGTCAGACTGAAAGAGAAGTAAAAGTTGATGTTCTCCTGTAGATTGGCTGTTTAACGGATTATGCATTTTATTTAAGTATTAACAGGGCCATTGTATTCGTGACGTTCGGCAGAAGAATGAATTATGAGCAAACACTTTGGGAATTACGACAGGAATGCACTACGTTTCATGGGCATTGTAAGGACTTTATTGTGGTGCTACGTCCGCATTAGAAAACACTCATCAGTCGAGAGAATTCTACTAGAAGTATTTATTTATTTATTCGGCTTAATACAAGCTAATTCCCTTAAATATAATTCTTATCATCATCATCATCGGCACTACTACCGGGAACCGGTCTTGGCCTTATTTAGCAAGTCCTGAGGCTTGTTAAATTTTCCATAATGATTTGTTTTTTCCGGGCAAGTTCATTAGTCTTGCGCCAATAATTCTTATAAACTAACTTAAAACTAATGTAGTAATTCAAAAAAAGAAAAAAATCGAAAAGAAAATTAAGTAAGGTATATCATCATCATCGGCATTACAAACCGGGAACCTGTCTTGGCCTTATTTAGCAAGTCCTGAGGTTTGTTAAATTTTCCATAATGGTTTGTTTTTTCCGGGCAAGGTCATTGAGTCTTGCGCCAGAGGCTCCCCGACGGGGAATCGAACCCCGGTCTCCCGCGTGACAGGCGGGTATACTAACCCCTATACTATCGAGGAGCCCACGTAAGGTATATATATAATTCAAAAAACCTATAATTTAAAAAAAAAAAAAAAAAAAAGGAGAAGAGGACTTCGGGATAGACTGTGGGCGAGGCAAGGTCAGGAGGGGAAAGAGAGGAGACGGAGTTTGAGTGCAGTAGATGTAAGGTGGAAATCGAAGGAGGTAGGGTAAGAGTTTGTCCACCTCAGCATTCGCGAAATGGCTTCGTTAGAGCCGTAAGAAGTGTGGTGGGTGGGCAGATAGAAGATACGAGGGTTTCGCAGGTTACGGGGGTTAGTGTGAAGTGCAATGATGGAGACCAAGCTTGGGCAGTTGATTGCGCCTAAAAGGAGACGGTGGATGAAAAAGATATCGGCATGAATTCTGCGCTCCTCAAATGTGTTGAGGTTAATCATAGCTTCGGTGGCTGTGACACTTTTGGCCAACGTACTCAACATTACGACAATGACTCCGGGGTATAGTCGCGTCCCCGTGCTTACCGGGGAGCGGGAGCGGTAGCGACCTGCTCGGTCGGCGGGTGTAAAACGACTCCACGATATTAAATCGCTATCAATAGAAATTCGGCCAGTGAAACCGCCTCTCTCAAATTAAGGTACATATGTATGTGTGGACATTGGTTCATTCATGGGACGAAACCATGAGAACGAATCTAAAACAAAGAAAGGGCATTATGTGCATCCATACGATGTGAGTTCGGCTAAGCTAAACAAGCCGAATCTCATTGGATGCCAATTGGATCTGTGTTTGCTCATGCCTCGAGGTCATGAGGAACGAATCCGGGGTTATTAAAAGACAAATGGACCGTATAGATCGTTGTCTAGGATGTGCATCGCGGCTAAATAAATAGACGACGATGCATCGAAGAAATGGTGTAAAGAGAAAAGATGGGACGAGGGCATCATAAAAGTCTTAGCTGAGTGATACCCTTGTGTAAATAGCCGAATAGCCATTAGAAGGAGGTGCTAATGGATTACAATACTTTATACAATGAGAATTGTATATCGTATCTTGGGTCTATGGTCGAAACGAATCCCTTGGAAATTCGTTTGTGGCAAAAAACGAAATTTGTGATTATTTATTCGTTTAGACGAGGGATCATGATCGGGTAAATGCCAGCTGAACAAACAAGCTGCCCGACGCTGCTTTGGCAGTTGGACAATGAATCCCCTGCCACTATGTATGTAAGATATAGTTGTACACATGTGAGGCTGGGAATAGCCAACTCAAGGCTAAGATTCTCTGATTATGCGGTTACATTATATGTGAACCGATAAGCTTTCTTTTCAGGGATATGCTGTTTGGGACAGGATTCTTAAAAGGAATTTTGAATTCGAATAAATGGATGCAGGTAAGAATTCTCTTCCAGAAGCTTTTAGCTAAATACATTTGATGATTTGTTGCGTGAAGCATTTACAGGTGCTAATGCGATTGCATTAGCGAAAACTTAATGAAGGTTGGGTCGTAGTTATTCTTCGGGTAAGTAGACAGTGGGGTTTGACGAAACCGCCATAGTATCAGGCTGTTAACTGGGACGATTTGCGAGATTTTTTCCTGTGCTCTTCGTAGTCAGAGGTGTGTTTTGGAGACTCTGATGATGACGCGCGCGGAGTTCAGTCTCACGGAGACTATTCTTCTCGGGATGCAGATTCACATTCCGCATTCCAACTAACGAAATGCATCTGATAAACCTTGATAAAAAATGCGAGCAGATTACAGCAGCAAAAAATAGAGCTTTTAAGCAATAGCGCTCCAATCCCACCGATGTTAACAGAACGAATTTTGTTAGAATCAGAAACGCGTGCAACCGGTCGATTGATACCGCGAAGAAGGCTCACAACGACAGAGTGACCAGTAAACTCCTTCGGTGCCCGACTGGCTCGCGCTCCTTCTGGTCAGTGGCAAAAGCTTCCTCCTCTTTTCCTCCGTTGGTGACGGGTAGCGGGACGTTGGTCACAAATTCAAAAGATATTCAAAAGATCTCGATCCCGATCTTTTGAATCCACCTGTCATCGCGCGGGTACGGCCTTTGAAGCGGGATGTGAGGTTCCGCCCGCGTGCTATTTAACACATTCTACGCGGAATGGAATGTAGCAAGGCAACCGGCCTGGACGGAATACCAACAATACTGGTTAATAACTGTGCTCCAGAACTATCACCGGTTCTTTGCAGACTATTTCGCTTATCTTATGGGCGGAGGACATTTCCTACCTGCTGGAAAATCGCTCGAGTTCTGCCAATCCCAAAGAGGGGAAATAAGTGTCTCACACCAAATTACCGGCCGATAGCATTACTGTCTATGTTATCTAAGGTGATGGAAAAGGTTATGAACGCCGAGTTAATTAAGTATTGGGAGTGTAACGGACTTCCCAATGATCGTCAATACGGATTCCATGGGAGGCGGTCCACGGGAGATATTTTGACCGTTATAACCGATATTTGGACATCCGCGAATGACGGGTGTGGGGATTGGGGAGCGGTCGCATTGGATATCTCCAAGACCGCGCCTGGCACGGGGAATAACTGAGCAAACTTCGTTCATATGGACTATCCCAGCAGCTTTGCGACTGAACGAAGAGCTTCCTCGAAAATCGATCGAGCCGGGTTGTTGTGGCGGCGAAACTTCGGATATGTATCCTGTTAATTCCGGGGTGCCTCAAGGTTCTCTTTTGGCTCGAACCTTGTTTTTGCTTCAAATGAATGATTTATTGGATTCAACGGACAACAGAGTGTCCAGTTTTGCGGATGATAGTACGCTTGTTTCCTCTTTTTCGAGTTATCGATTTGCCCGATTAGTGCATCAACGTCACACCAGCTGAGATAAGGTCCTGCAGTGGGGAAATGCCAAACTCATCGACTTCAGTGCAACGAAGACAGAGTATACAACATTTACAAATAAAAGTGGATCATCGTTTCCACAGCTGATGATAAATGGCCAGGCCCTTGAATCTGGGGAAAGCATCAAATTACTCGACGTCACGGTCTGTAGCATAAACATGTATTGAACATCGCCAGGTCCGTCTTAGGAAAACTGAGTTATCTTTTTAGAGCCAAGAAATATTTACTCCGACCCAACTTCTTCTCCTGTCTAAATCGCAAACTAGACCCGCGCTCGAATATTGCTCTGATGTTTGGAGGTCTGCTCCTAAATACATTCTCGGCCTACTTGAGAGCATACAGAGACGAACGATATTCTTGATCGTGGACATGGCGTTGACGTCGGGACTACAGTCACTATCTCATAGCTGACTCACGTCTGATTTACAGACATTATCACGGGTATGTTCTGCGCAGATTCGTGGTATTGTTCCGCGCAATTCGGTTTATATGCGCTCCACAAGACAATCCGACGGATCGCCCCAATTTGCGGCTCATCTCCCTACGTCGCGAACATCTCTGTGTCAGTGCTCATTCCGTCACAGAGCGGGAAAGCTGTGGAACTCCCTCCCCGCGGGAGTGTTCCCGGAGCGTTACAATCTGCAACTGTTCAAGAAGAGCGCCAACGGTTATTTGGGGCATCTCCGGCGCTCTAGGTTCGCCTCTCTTGAGATATATATATATATATATATATATATATATATATATATATATATATATGTATATATATATATATATATATATATATATATATATATATAAAGAATTCGTACACGCCGCTGCGGTCTGATGTGTTGAGCATTGGTTCTATCTTTTAGTGATTCTAACCGTCATAGCGTCGGTTCGAATCACACGCTCTTTACTATCGCCGCAAACAATATACACTCACACAAGAATAAAAATAAGAGTGTGGGGCCTGTTGCACTTAAAATTGAGTGCATACAAAAATATAAAGTAAAATAATGTAACGTCCGTACTCACGTTTTGTGCGAAGCCATCGGAAGCTGAATCGTTTTGAAAAATTAAGAGAATTGTGATGAAACTCGGGAGGATTTTCCCAAATCCCTGATATTGGCTTCGGTGGGACATTCGCCCGTTGGTGCGACACAACCCGTGCAACATGAGGATGCAACAGCTGGAAGTCACAACCACTTACTTGAACGGCAAACTCGACGAGAACATCCTTATAGAAGTTTTAAAAAACCCGTAACAAGGATTAAAGCAGATCATCAAATCCGGAAAGGAAGGGAAGAATGTAAATAGTGTTGGAGGTGGTAATACATACACACGCACGCGTCTATACACAGCGAACGCTGTCGCGCAGATACACACATATATGTACCCTATCGCATAGTAGTCGCTTAACCAGCAACAGTAACACACCGGAGTTAATCAGTGCATATACTTGTAATTATGCATAAAAATAAACTCTCCATTAATTATATCACCTGATACTGTCTATCTCCCACAAATAGTGCCAGAGTAATACTGACAAAGTTGAGGAGTGGAAATAACGTGTGCCTGCTGAAGAAGGCCATATGTGGACCCCGCCAGGCCGGTCCTCAGTGGCACTTAAGGTTGTGCAAAGAATTCAAGCACCTCCGACTCAAGCAATCTTCAGCCGATCGGGCATATCCATCAAGAGCGACGTTTACGTCAACGCCATATTAGTTGCTTCGCGCGAACAATCGAAAATCGCAGATCTCTCAGGGCAACTGTCTATGGCATTCAAAATCAAAGACCTGGATTATATGAAATATTATCTAGGCATTGAATTTAACTGAAATAAAGAGGTAAGGGGATTAGAATGACCCAAATGAGATACGTAAACGAAATATTCGACCGTTTTCGTTGCAGTTTCCGACCGCCAAAAAGCAAAACCGAAACCGAGAAACAACTACCATAGCTAATCGGATCGTTGATGTTTTTTGACCGTTTGCATAAGACCGGATAATGAAGTCACTCCGGAAGAATGGAAAACCTCAATAGTCGTCCTCATCGTCAGAAAAGGTGACAGATCTGACTGCGAAAAGTACAGAGGAATAGTATTGCTCTCAACCACATACAAATTACTAACAAATGTCACATTGGTGAGAATCACACCATACACAGAAGAAATACTGGGAGACTACCAATGCGGATTCCGTAGGAACGAGTCATCTGAGTCAGTTCAGCTGTTATAACAACATGAATCATCGGAAAGGCGCGAAACATGTACGCCGATACCTCAAAGGAACGACGAATGTCGGATTATCTTTCATAAGACAGGGGGAATGTCTCACAGTTTATGCGGATTGGGCTAATTGTCTGGATGATAGGCAATCCTACACAGATTCTAGGTATCAAATCCATCAGATAAGAATGAATGTAATGCATAGGAACTTGTGGTTTTATTGCTGCATTATATGTGTGACGCGTGAGAGTGAGGGAATCGGATCAGGTGACGAAACGCCTTTATTCTAAAGACGAAATAAATTTTTTTTATATAAAACGGTTTCCGCCTTTATAGTTAAAACATATTTTATATTTTGTTGAAAGCAAGAACTGCTATCCTCAACCATCTCCCCATCGGGGTCACGTCCCAACATAATTGAATTCATTTAACATGAATTCCCTCGTGTTGGCTAATATGTGCTTAATCAAGATCCTTAATTATTTATGTGTGCCTGTAAAAGTGCATCAAACCTGAAACGGAAAAACACGCCACGAAATCCTAGACTTCTTTTACTGGACAAACGGTGCTATCCATAAAATAAGCAAATACGTGCGAACGATGCCAATAAAATATATAAAAATATCTTTAGTATCGTTGACAACAAACGGGCAATTGTGTAAACATTAACTGCTTGAGACCATTATATTCATATTGCAAAGTAAAAAACAAGTACCCACGAACAATCAAGAATCGCTTGTAAATATTCAAACATTATTAACAAATAATGCACTGCGATGGGTGCATCTTAAATGATGTTAAAATTGCACCCATAGATAGTATGCCCTGATTGTAATGAGCAATCAAGAGAGGGTAAGAAAAATCGAAAATGTATCCGTTGATCTGCTGGATCGAAGAAGAGTCGCAACCGTCGACCGTCATCCATGACGGTCGTGTCATTAAGTTAAATATAAGAAGAGCTCCAGTGAAACTGTCAGCAAAGGCGGTCGGGTGTTTTATCTTCCATTAAAAAAAAAGTCGGGTACGTATGTTAACTTAATAAAACGTGTGTTCTAATTTTC
Organism: Microdon myrmicae; assembly: GCA_963931805.1. Classification (NCBI taxonomy): domain Eukaryota; kingdom Metazoa; phylum Arthropoda; class Insecta; order Diptera; family Syrphidae; genus Microdon; species Microdon myrmicae. Next base: position 135,978,412 of record OZ007500.1, read on the forward strand.
TGATATTTTCGTGTTGAGACGTTATTGAGAGTGAACTGTAATTCGTTTAATTGTGTAATTAAAAGTATTCCGTAATAAAACAAAAAATTAAAATTGTGTGTTGTATTTTGAAGAGATTAAACAATAATGTGTGGATCCAGTGTGTGTTACGTTATTCTACTACTATTTATTGGTCTGTTGGAGCCCGAGAGTTCATGAGCTCACTAAAAAAACGGTCGAGGATTTCCCCGGATGATCGCAAGGACCCTCATAGATCAAAATCCCCGTATGTGCGCGCGTTCGTGTAAAAAAATGGGGTTGTATTCCAACGGGCGTTTGAACCCCCCCTAACACTCAGCCTTTAGTCGCCTTTTACGACAAGCTGGCCTTGCTGTGTTTTTTGTCTAAAGCCCTACTCACACGGCTTATCAAACTCCGTAATCTATAAAAAGAAAAGAGATAAAGGTGTCTTTACCTTTTGAGATTGAAAACATATAACTTAAAGGAACCGCAATGTCAACTACTATAGGATGTCAAACCACACCACATCAATTGTAGCTTTTCTCAAATTGCATACCAAAACAAAAGTCTATTACTTGTCCCCTCCATGCTTTACCAAACCAAACTGTTACCCCAACCAGCATAGAGATAACTATCGGGAAACTTTCACATTCTTGGAAGAAGTTAGTCCGATAAGGACTAAAAGGGATATTAACTGATGACCAGCCAGTTGAACAACGAGTGATGACACACCAACGCCCACTTCCCCCCATTACTCTTTCCAGCATCCAACGATATTTTGTCCACATCGAACAATCAGTTCGGTAGTAACAGCAATTTCTAGATTTATTTTATTTCATTATCTATTTTTTATGCTCAACCGAATAACAAAGAAGAGGATAATAAGGACAATAGCTTTATTATACGCATTACTTTTATGGATTTAATTTCCAATGTCCTGCTGTCAACAGCCGACGCTATCAGTGCTGACAAGGATCCTGGTACATCCGAAGTATGGTCAACCGGAGGACCGGCATACATCGCATGTGGACAATGTCCTTTCTAATTTCCTTGAATATTGCCATCAAGTACGGAGTGTATTCTGATCTCGGTGGTTTTGTGCGAAAGGACATAAGGACATGATTTTTCTACAATTGTCAGCATTTTTGCTGTGCCATCGTTGCGGTATCGTTTGCTTGTAGGTTTTTACGATTGTCCTTTTAGAACGATGGCAAGAAGAAAACAAATGAATTTTGAACTAAACGGACGTGTCCTCCCAGAGATTCTGGTTAATAGCAGGACGACACATATATGCGGTATGCTCGTCATCTAGTGTAGGCGGACGTTAACATAATTTATGTGGTTACATGCGGATGCTGTGAGAAGTGATAGTTTCAGTTGGTTGCGTACAAGGGATTTAATAGTCCCAATAGAATGTTTAGCCGAAGGGACCGTCTCGTAGGTGGAGACATTGAGATTAGATACGCCTGATGTAGAAGCACAACACCATAATCAGAGTGAGTAAAGGAATATTTAACCGAATAAAGATCTAGTTGTTCGATTGAAATAAAAGTATTACGTTGAATCTAGGAGAGATGGGTGACTTATTTTTAGATTTTGTCTCCAATCGGATCATCTAATACGATTTTGAACACCACCCTTTTTAAACGGACAAAGGAAACAACGTGCACTACGCCAAACTCATATTCGTTTTCAAGAGATGTATAAGTGGGTGTTGGGGAGAAGAATGAAGATCGCAAAAATTACAAGCCAGACAGTCGACAATCGACAATCGAAAGAAGAATCTAAGTAAACTCAGTCTTCGATAGTTTAGAAAAGGGAATAAATAATTTGAACTTCTAACACAACAAGAATTTGACTGAAAAAAAGTATATGTAAATGTATATGAAATGTCAGAAATTTCGACAGTGCACAAATTTCGACTTCTCTCCAAAAAATAGGTAACTGGGCACCAGAGATATAGTTACCTATAATTGGGGTGTCGAAATCTCATCTATTGGTTGTATTAGAAGGAAATACCTTATTTTTCCAATAGAATGCTTTGGTGATCTGTATCTCGCGTTATATAAGTGCGATTAGACTAGATAGCATCAGAAGGATAAGATTTCGTACTAAAAAAGTTGTTCAGACAGTTTTGTGTTTGCTTGACTCATTTTTGTTTGAGCGTGCGTCAAATATGGGTATCAGCAAAGATAAAATACACAATGTTTTACAGTTTTTCTTCGATAAAGGCGAAAACGCAACACAGGCGACTGAAAAAGCGCAGATTATCAGACGCCAATGACGTGATCTGCGTTTACTACCGCACCCAAGATCTACCGGTCTTGTACGATTTCTTTCCCACCATCCCTCTATACAAGTAGTTAGAGAACACCTGAACTAACACTGTCCACACTATCCCTGGATACCCCCCTTTTTTCTTTTCTTTTCAGATATCGCGAGACCGAGCGCAACATCCTGACGGATGTGGGTGATTCTGGTTATCGCAAGATGACCAGAAGTCAGAGACAAGATGAAGGACACATCTATCCTTGTCTCGCTAAAGTCGGCCCTCTCGACACCCATTTTTTTTTTTTTTAGGCGACTAAAAATGTGAATATCTTTATGGTCCTGATACGCTAACAGCCAATCACGGACAATTTTGGTTTTCAGTACCAAATTGACCACCATCCGGTGTAGACGTATCGACAATCGACAAACGATAGTTGATGAACCTTTCAACGGAACGGCCTTAAAAGTGAGTTGTACTTCAAATTATTATTAAATTATTGTTAAATTATTATTATTAAATTAAAATGCGTTGCACATCTTAAATGAGTACGGGTTCGCTTGGAACATCTCTGAACCCAAAATAATTAAAAAACAATTAGTGTCGATACGCGACATACAAAGTGTTCCTGTTTATAATAAATAAACTCTGAACGTGATATTCTAGTTGTCACTCGCGCAATAAAAATAAAAACAATAAAAAAAAGTGAAAATGGACGTAAATCAAATGGATGCCAAAATGGTGCTTCGGAGAAAGCAAAATACAGACCCGAATCTAAAGGCTCAACATCATAAAGCCAATAAAATCAAGGATACAGACACGTTGAGTGACGGCGAAGACAACGCCCATGGTGCCCAGTACTCAGGGGCTGGAAACCAATTCTAAGAACTAGCTGCCTGCGAAACAAATGCAGACCCCAGCAATCAGGTCAAGGTCCTCAACAGACTCATCCATGAGATTAGTTTTAAAAAACAAGAACTGGATAAACAAATGGAAGGAGTTCTTAAACTGAAAAACAATTTGAGCCAGAATGAGCGGAACACGAAGAAGGTACAACAATAACACCAAGAACAAAGACAACAGCAACCCACGAAGACAAAGAAAACACGACAAGCTAAGGAAACTCATCATCAAACAGCAGGAACTGTAGCGGTTCCGCCAAACCCCACGGTCCACTTACCTGAAAAACCCCCATAACTTAATCCCAATCTGCATAAGTTTTCGCTAACGCAATCGTATTAGTCCTTAAATGCTTCACACATCAAATTGATCAAGTCTATTTAGCTAAAAGCTCCTAGAAAAGAATCCTTACCTTCATGCATCTCTTTGTATACTAATTCCCTATAAGAATTCTTTCCTAACTTATCATAAATTCCCTGAAAGAAAATTCATCGGTTCACATATAATACAATCGCATAATCAGGGAATCTTACCCTTGAGTTGGCTTATCGCAGCCTCAACATGTGTACAATAAAAACTACCTACATACACATTGGCTGGCGACCTATACTCAAGGGACAAAAACAAATATACGCATCTTGCGTCTTAAGGCATCAATTAAATCCTACAGCATAGGCAAATGCAAATAGGAATTGAATACCTACCCGTACCAGCGATGCCATAAACACCATTTCCCGGTAAACAAGCTAAAACCAATTAGCACAATGTTCATGATGCATTGCGGCTGTCAATACAGCTGCTATGCATATTGTAGACAACGATCATCAACGGTCCCTTTGTCTTACATATTCCTGGATCCGTTGACCTTCTCACATAAGCAAACGCAAACCCAATTAGCATCCAATGAGATTCGGATGGCGGAGTCGAGTCGACGAGCTCATGAACTTGCGGGTTCCTACAGGCCAATAAATAGTAAAAATAAAAAAAAAAATAGTAATGACAAGAGGGCTATTTCGTTGTAGCCAACTTCATAGCAGGGTAAACGTTATATGCTATATGGCCCTAATCAGACCCATGATTATATATGGATGCCCAGTGTGATTCAATATAGGTCCAAATATGATGGAAAAGATTCGGGTGTTCGAAAGACAATATCTTAGAACTTGTCTCATAACGAACACGGGAATCTGACTATAAAAGGTATTATCCAAATGAGACCTTATATAACGAAGCCTACATAAACAGGGTGGATAATTTTATGATCAAATTAATCAGAGGATATATTGCGAGAGCAATAGTTGCGTCCAATGACCCAATTTTCGGAGCTTATTATACAAATACTATGTATTTTGAGAGGATGCGTCGCAATGGATTTGTTCCACCAGAGGCATTCCTCGAAGTTGATATGAACGCTCTTATACAGGGTGAATCCGGAGTTCCGTAGATTTATCATGTAGGTAGATCTTCCGAAGACGGGCGATTCTGCTACGACCGAGAAGTCAGGCGCACCGAAGAAGAGCTGTGGGGAAGAAGTATGTGTACAGGCGTACTGCACCGGGTTCCCTTCTTCCTCCATCGTCACTAAAAGTTCCACCGTATATCGTCCGCCGGAACTTGTCACCCAGAAACAAAGCGAAAACACAGAGATGGTAGTCACCGGAAAATAAAACGCACAAGTATATTTATTTTGTAACAATTGTTCTTTTTATTGTTAATCTGGTCACCCTTATTTCGATCGTTCGGGTTTATTGTTATTTTGTGATTTTTACATTGAATTTTTTGATTTGGTGAGATATAATATTGGTCTCAATTTGTACATTAAACCGAGTTAATTAACAACCATGGTTCATTGATTAACAAGCACAACACAAAACGTCTCATTAAAAATTCTAAACTACCCGCGCACGACATTAGAACTGGATAAACAATAATAAAGCACTGTGACTGTAGGACAACACGAATTGTAACAGCAAAGGTTTTTTTGTTTTATATCCACATTTATTTAACAAATTAATTGCACATTTTACTTAAGACTAAATGTTAATTTCTATTTTACAAATATCAGTCTTACATTAACATACTGGCTCTTCGCAAGCACTCTAAATTATACATTATTATTTTTCTTATGCCCTTCGGCGTACAATAACTGTTTTTATAAAATGTCACAATAATTGATGTTTTCTTTTTTAAATGTATTCTATTATTTTCTATTTGTACTATTTATTTATTTATTTATTTTTATTTTTTATTTTTAATTACATAACAGCAAAGGTCCCGACTCTGGGGTGTACGCGTCCAGCAGCGCTACGGGAGCGGAGGTGGAGAACCGACCGGCTCGATCGGTGGATGGAATAAGACTCTCCGAGGATAGAACTCTGACTTGAATTCAATCGTCAGTTAATGGTGAGATTCGGGGAAGAGAGAGAAAATTTCTCTCAATGTGGTAAGTAACCAGCAAAGGAATCCTGCTGGCCGAATTCAGGTGGTGTGAGTGTGTTCGTGTAGATCGCTATTTGCTCATGCACGAGGTCATGAGAACGTAATTAAACGTCGAACCGAAATTGGACAAAGGGATCGTGAAGACCATTGTTTACGATGTGCATTGTAGCTATATAAATAGACGGCAATGCATTGGGAAAATGGTGCTAAATGGAAAGATGGGACAAGGGCATCATAAAAGTCTTGGATGGGTGGTGCAGTTGCGTAAATAGACTTTACACAATGAAAGTTGCATATCGTATCTTTGGTCGGTGGAAGAAACGAATCCCTTGTCTGCATTTGTATATGCAGGGTAATTCGTTTGTGGCAAAGCACGAAATTGATGATTGTTTGTTCGTTAGACAAGGGATCGTGGTCGGGTATATTCCAGCTGGACAAACAAGCTCCCCGACGCTGCTTTGGTCGTTGGAGAAGGGGATCGCCAGCCAATGTGTATGCGAGAACATTGTTGTTGCCAGTGCGAGGCTGGGAATAGCCGATGCGAGGATAACATTCCCTGATTATAATGATTACATTATGTGTGAACCGATATGTTTTCTTTCAGGGATATGATGTTTGGCCTTGGTGAATTCCTGTCAGAAAATCGATATGATAGGTAAGTACTTTGAAGAATTCTTTCAGGGAATATATGAAATGCATTGGATGCATGGATGAAAGAATTCTTATAGGGAATGTAATGCAATGCACTAGGTGCATTAATGTTCTTAAGAAAAGGAAAGGTTTGCAGGTGTTAATGCAGTTCCATTAGCGAAACAATGGGGTTATGGGAGCTTCAGGACTGGAAGCTTTTAGGTAATTTGGGAAGGTGAGTAGTGGCGTTTATGGGAACCGCCACAGAGCTTTTGCAGTTCAATAGAGCTATTTCCCATAGAGAGCGGGATGACATTCTTAATCAGCACCAACAGTGTTGGTGGTTGAATGGTAAATAAGGACCTATGTACCAAAGTCGGTAAAGTAACTGCAACATCAACCAGCTTACACAGATTTAGCTTTTCTGGGATTAGGGTAGAATAAGATTAAAGTTATATTAAATTAGGTTTTGGCGGATTTGGTCTTTTAGCGAAGTGTTCCGCCGAACACTGTTCACAGAAAAACAAAACGACACCGGAGCAAAATTGCCACAAATAAAACTCTGCAAAATGTTTTCTTTATAACTTTGATTTATTTTTATTTCCGTTTTATTCTTTTTTTTCTTGGTTTCCCTTTTTTTATAGTTGGGTATGTTTTAAAATTAACTCTTAAGTGCACATTCGATTCATTCCACCACTTTACTAATTAACTTATTATTTAACATGGCCAGTTGATTACTCTTAGTTTAAGCTGCCTTTAATAAATCGGCGCATGTATTTCTCGCCACAAGTGTTGCGTTTTGTTGGATTTTTTTTAGTTCGCCACTATTACAATAACATATTTTTACTCTTATACTCTGTCTATTTGCCTTTCAAAACATCCGATTTTAAAAATATATATCATTTGTTCGGTTGTAACAGAAGAAAACTCAAGGACTTAATACACTTGTACGCGTCTTAAAACCACTGTACGTAAGATCACACCTTCTCGTCCCGATTCTCAAAGTCGACTGTGATAACTTCTCTGGGGATGATTCCATTCACCCCACAGTTTTCTTTTCCCTTTCGCTGGTGGTGACTTTCTCTCAATCGAGAATCTCTCCACCAGGGACGATCGTGCTCACACATACAGGCGCGGAGGCTATTGCCTGGTTGGTCATTCTGTGATCAGAATTTCACACCTCTGATGCATCGGTTATGCACATAATCGAATGTGTGATTTACATTAGACGATCGTGGGATAATGTTCGCTTTGCCCTATGGGAACAGCATTTTCATTTATTGCTGTTGCTCCGCAATGGCCTTTGTTTAGGCGAAGTACATTGCGGTAAGGACAAAGGTTTTGTCGACGGATTGGTTTTCCAGCAATTTGCTTATCGCCGGAGATGTGATGTTTGTCGACATCTGGTGCAGCTGTGCCAACCGTTTTTGTACCTCCAGTTAATGGATCGATACACAATTTCTATGCTGGGTCATGTCCTTCGATCGCCGTGCAGGCGTAGAAAAAATTGTTCGGACTAGTGGCCCATGTATCTGTTGACCCCAGGATGAATGTTACCTTTTATTTCAGGTGGAAAGGAGGACTTCTGAGGACACGTCATGACGTATAGTTTGGATATTGGTGAGTATGTTCCTTGGTGGAACGACGACATCTCGACTTATAGTGGTTTGTGTGGTTCGTAGAACCGCCGCAAGGTTCTTAAGCAATTACAAGAAGAAAAAGGTGTATATACATAGATGTAGTTTGAGAAAGGTTGGCTCAAGGCTAATAACCTTACCGGTAAAAACAAATTATTATGGACAATTTAACAACTCTCGGATAAAGACCGGATACCGATGGAGAGACTTGCTAAATAAGGCCAAGACCGGATCCCGGTTGTAGTGCTAATGATGATGATGATATACGTAGATAATAAGTAAAATAATTTTAAGTTAAAAAAAACAAAATTGACAACGTTTTTTCAAGTTTTTCTTTGTTATTAAAATAAACATAATTAAAAAACAAACAAAGTTCTGTCGTCGAAAGCCAAATTGTACAATAGACATGTAAAGTTTAGCTTAGAGTGTGGGGTACGAAGTATTGTACCAAACACGGGCACTGGGTTCTACCTCGTCTCCACCAGTTCTAAAAGTGTCTGCCGTAGACCGAAAGAAAAGCACAAACGAAACTCCACAATGCAACGTCCACAACAGGAAAAGGAAACACACCGATTTAGTTTATTCAGTTTTATTCTTTTTAAAATTGTGAAGGATAATTCTCTTTGTTCTCAGCCATTATTAAATATGTTAGTGTTTTATACTTCACTTAGAACTTGTATTAATATTAAATTGATTCTTATAAATTTTAAACTAGAAGAAACACTTCTTACTCGACACGACCTACGCTTCTCGCCACGCGACGGAGAGCGGGAGCGGCACGACCATAGTGGTCGGCGGATATAATAAGACTCCACGATATTCATTCGTTGTCAAAAGAAATTCGGCCAGTGAAACTGGCTCTCTTAATTAAGTGGTGCATTTTCCTATTCCAAGAGAGACGTAAAGTCTCTCTTTGGGGTAACCAAACAGATCTCGTAGAGAAGATCGTCACGGTAGACATGTATGTGTGTACAATGGTTCTTTTATGGATCAAAGCCATGGGAACGAATCTAAAAGAAAGAAAGCGAAAATGTGCATCCATGAGATGTGAGTTCGGCTAAGCAAACAAGGCGAATCTCATTGGATGCTAATTGGGCTTGTGTTTGCTTATGTGAGGAGGCCAATGGTAAACGGTTCCAGGAATATGTAAGACAAAGGGACCGTTGATGATCGTTGTCTACAATATGCATAGCAGCTGTATTGACAGCCGCAATGCATCATGAACATTGTGCTAATTGGTTTTAGATTGTTTACCGGGAAATGGGGTTTATGGTATCGCTGGTACAGGTAGGTATTCAATTCCTATTTGCATTTGCTGATGTTGTAGGATTTGATTGATGCCTTAAGGCGCAAGATGCGTATATTTGTTTTTGTCCCTATTATGATGGTTACATTGTATGTAAACCAAATCATTTTGTTCTCAGGAATTCGTCTAGGGGGAAATGCACTTGGTGAGATTGGGATTTCTGATAAGTTAGGAAAGAATTCTTACAGGGAATTTGTATGCGAAGAGATGCATGAAAGGTAAGGCTTCTTTACAGGGACTTTTAGATTATAAATTTGCTCTATTTAATGCGTAAAGCATTTAAGGTGCCAATGTGATTGCATTAGTGAACTTAAGGAAGTTGGGTAGCAGTAATGGGGGTTTTTCAGGTAAGTGGGCCGTGGGGTTTGGCGGAACCGCCACAAGAGCGTCTGCGTAGGACCAGCAGGTTATAACATACGATAATTAAGCTAGAATATGAGCATTTTTTGTCTAGCTTGTAATTTAGAATCTAAGTAATAAAGGGAAATAAAAAATGTTGTAAAATGATGATGTTTAATTGAGGGCAATTATCCATTCCTTTTCTTAGGTCTACCGTCTTGTTGTATTATGTAACTTTCTCCCCCACGTCATATAGGCCAAAACCTCAAATTTTCCGACGACCCAATTTCTATATAAACACCCTAATCTAGATGCCCTATATCTAGAAAAAAACACGTACACCGCAAGCGCAATTGAAATGAATCAATTGAATGCAAACATTGTGACATTGGCTTGAATGCTGCGCCGCATTAATTTCTTTTCTTCGAAAATCCGGCATGCGGCAAAAGGATCATAAATCACATCGACCCCACACCCCCCTCGCCCACCTAGTTAAGTTGTTTATACTTTAGTTTTAACTTAGTTGTTAAGTTTACATTAATTTATTTATCGCTTGTAATAAGCCGAATATATGAGGGTTCTGCTCTCACCAAATCAAATCAAATTAAATCAAAATCTCGTTCCAAAAAGGATCATCATAAAAGTGTAAAAACAAGAAAATCAACATCTTTGGCAGCTTTAACTTCCATCGCCCTTCAGACTCAAACTTCTGTTAAATCAGCAATATCCAAAACCACATGGGTCGACTGCTTGATCTTATCTTTACAATTGTTTACAATTTCATTTAATCCCCAAATTATTGACAATTATCCACATCTCTTTCATAGCTTAATCTTCACTCCTGGTTGTTGGCCGATGTTTAGAGTCTGGCCATACATTATTTTCCACAGGAACGGTCCGAGGACTGAACCCTGTGGCACTTCTCTTTTCAAGTGATACTTTCTTTGGTCGTTTTCAATGTCATTTATTAACATTTTCTATATGAAGTATGGGGCAGTGAGATAATCTGGCACTCCGATTTGATGTATTTTTTCGCACGACACATAATGGTACCATAAAATCCCTTGATTGCGTGCAAAAAAAAAAAAAAAAGAAGACGTTTATCCCCCATCTGTCTCGCATTCTACCAACACTGGACTTTTTAATATTTCATATTTCATAGTCAATGTTTCTTGCATAAAAACATGGTCACTTCAACCACTTGTGCAATAATATATTTTCCGTCACCACAATTGGTGTTTTGACTTCTCTACTGCTTCGAGTTCTCTAAATTGTTGAAGCAAACGTCTTCACTCTGGAAACGAAAAGTTCAATACCAAAGAAACTGAAAAGTCTCATCGTTTTATCTAACTTGACGTTCTCCTTTAATTGGTCTCATGAAGATATCCTTGTTGTCCATCCATTCATCAGGGCCCAAGGGTCTACGTCAAATATATCTAACGTATCTCTCGGCACTTGGTTATGATGAAATCAAAACAATGCCATCTCCCGTGCCATAGCTTTGGTCCACTTGCTACTTTTTCCAAGTTCGACCGTCGATTGAGTACAGTTACAAGTCCATACAGCTCCAATGGTGGTTGATCATCCTTGTTAGTTGTGTGAGTGCAGGCTGTCCCCCTGATAACAGCGACCGAAAGGAAGTGTGTGTATGATGATGAATTCCTTTTTTCCAATTAAAAGTGAATTGTTTTCTTGTCTGTCCAGTGTTTATTTAGGACTTGTGAAAAAGGTTGTATGCACCGTTCCATTACCTTCACCGACTTCCGGCAGTGGTTCACGGAAATCTATTAAAATATCCACTCCATATGACCTAAGGATACTCTGCTCATCAAGAGGTGTAAGAAAAGTGAGACGAAGTTTCCTTAAAGTTGGAAATATCTAATGCGGAGACGTAACATAAAGTAATAAAAAAACGAAGTACATTTTAAAAGTAAAGTTAGCTTTCCGATTAATGCCCTCGATCAGCACCTACCCTATTCGGACCATGGCTCTTTGCTCCCAAAGAAAAGGTTACATCCACATTTAGAAGTTAGCTGTAGAAGTCAGCTCAAACCCTGATTGTCCTTTAATTTTGGGGTATATTTATACGTGGGCTCCACGATAGTATAGTGGTTAGTATACCCGCCTGTCACGCGGGAGACCGGGGTTCGATTCCCAGTCGAGGAGCCTCTGGCGCAAGACTAATGACCTTGCCCGGAAAAACAAATCATTATGGAAAAATTTAGCAAGCTTCAGGACTTGCTAAATAAGGCCAAGACCGGTCCCCGGTTGTAGTGCTGATGATGATGATGATATTTATAAGTACATTTCTTTATTTAACCTGTGACTTATTAGTGATTTTGATTTAATTTTATTTGATTTGATTTGATTTGGTGAGAGCAGAACCCTCATACATTCGGCTTATTACAAGCGATAAATAAATTAATGTAAACTTAACAACTAAGTTAAAACTAAAGTATAAACAACTTAACTAGGTGGGCGAGGGGGGGTGTGGGGTAGATGTGATTTGTGATCCTTTTGCCGCATGCCGGATTTTCGAAGAAAAGAAATTCATGCGGCGCAGCATTCAAGCCAGTGTCACAATGTTTGCATTCAATTGATTCATTTCAATTGCGCTTGCCGTGTACGTGTTTTTTTCTAGATATAGGGCATCTAGATTAGGGTGTTTATATAGAAATTGGGTCGTCGGAAAATTTGAGGTTTTGGCCTATATGACGTGGGGGAGAAAGTTACATAATACAACAAGACGGTAGACCTAAGAAAAGGAATGGATAATTGCCCTCAATTAAACATCATCATTTTACAACATTTTTTATTTCCCTTTATTTCTTAGATTCTAAATTACAAGCTAGACAAAAAAATGCTCATATTCTAGCTTAACTATCGTATGTTATAACCTGCTGGTCCTACGTAGACGCTCTTGTGGCGGTTCCGCCAAACCCCACGGCCTACTTACCTGAAAAACCCCCATTACTGCTACCCAACTTCCTTAAGTTCACTAATGCAATCACATTAGCACCTTAAATACTTTACGCATTAAATAGAGCAAATTTATAATCTAAAAGTCCCTGTAAAGAAGCCTTACCTTTCATGCATCTCTTCGCATACAAATTCCCTGTAAGAATTCTTTCCTAACTTATCAGAAATCCCAATCTCACCAAGTGCATTTCCCCCTAGACGAATTCCTGAGAACAAAATGATTTGGTTTACATACAATGTAACCACCATAACAGGGACAAAAACAAATATACGCATCTTGCGCCTTAAGGCATCAATTAAATCCTACAACATCAGCAAATGCAAATAGGAATTGAATACCTACCTGTACCAGCGATACCATAAACCCCATTTCCCGGTAAACAATCTAAAACCAATTAGCACAATGTTCATGATGCATTGCGGCTGTCAATACAGCTGCTATGCATATTGTAGACAACGATCATCAACGGTCCCTTTGTCTTACATATTCCTGGAACCGTTTACCATTGGCCTTCTCACATAAGCAAACACAAGCCCAATTAGCATCCAATGAGATTCGCCTTGTTTGCTTAGCCGAACTCACATCTCATGGATGCACATTTTCGCTTTCTTTGTTTTAGATTCGTTCCCATGGCTTTGATTCATAAAAGAACCAATGTACACACATACATGTCTACTGTGACGATCTTCTCTACGAGATCTGTTTGGTTACCCCAAAGAGAGACTTTACGTCTCTCTTGGAATAGGAAAATGCACCCCTTAATTAAGAGAGCCAGTTTCACTGGCCGAATTTCTTTTGACAACGAATGAATATCGTGGAGTCTTATTATATCCGCCGACCACTATGGTCGTGCCGCTCCCGCTCTCCGTCGCGCGGCGAGAAGCGTAGGTCGTGTCGAGTAAGAAGTGTTTCTTCTAGTTTAAAATTTATAAAAATCAATTTAATATTAATACAAGTTCTAAGTGAAGTATAAAACACTAACATATTTAATAATGGCTGAGAACAAAGAGAATTATCCTTCACAATTTTAAAAAGAATAAAACTGAATAAACTAAATCGGTGTGTTTCCTTTTCCTGTTGTGGAAATTGCATTGTGGAGTTTCGTTTGTGCTTTTCTTTCGGTCTACGGCAGACACTTTTAGAACTGGTGGAGACGAGGTAGAACCCAGTGCCCGTGTTTGGTACAATACTTCGTACCCCACACTCTAAGCTAAACTTTACATGTCTATTGTACAATTTGGCTTTCGACGACAGAACTTTGTTTGTTTTTTAATTATGTTTATTTTAATAACAAAGAAAAACTTGAAAAAACGTTGTCAATTTTGTTTTTTTTAACTTAAAATTATTTTACTTATTATCTACGTATATCATCATCATCATTAGCACTACAACCGGGATCCGGTCTTGGCCTTATTTAGCAAGTCTCTCCATCGGTATCCGGTCTTTATCCGAGAGTTGTTAAATTGTCCATAATAATTTGTTTTTACGGATAAGGTTATTAGCCTTGCGCCAACCTTTCTCAAGATACATCTATGTATATACACCTTTTTCTTCTTTTTTTTTCTTCTTGTAATTGCTTAAGAACCTTGCGGCGGTTCTACGAACCACACAAACCACTATAAGTCGAGATGTCGTCGTTCCACCAAGGAACATACTCACCTATATCCAAACTATACGTCATGACGTGTCCTCAGAAGTCCTCCTTTCCACCTGAAATAAAAGGTAACATTCATCCTGGAGTCAACAACACCATGTATCCACAGATACATGGGCCACAAGTCCGAACAATTTTTTCTACGCCTGCACGGCGATCGAAGGACATGACCCAGCATAGAAATTATGTATCGATCCATTAACTGGAGGTACAAAAACGGTTGGCACAGCAGCACCAGATGTCGACAAACATCACATCTCCGGCGATGAGCAAGTTGCTGGAAAACCAATCCGTCGACAAAACCTTTGTCCTTACCGCAATGTACTTCGCCTAAACAAAGGCCATTGCGGAGCAACAGCAATAAATGAAAATGCTGTTCCCATAGGGCAAAGCGAACATTATCCCACGATCGTCTAATGTAAATCACACATTCGATTATGTGCATAACCGATGCATCAGAGGTGTGAAATTCTGATCACAGAATGACCAACCAGGCAATAACCTCCGCACCTGTATGTGTGAGCACGATCGTCCCTGGTGGAGAGATTCTCGATTGAGAGAAAGTCACCACCAGCGAAAGGGAAAAGAAAACTGTGGGGTGAATGGAATCATCCCCAGAGAAGTTATCACAGTCGAATTTGAGAATCGGGACGAGATGGTGTGATCTTACGTACAGTGGTTTTAAGACGCGTACAAGTGTATTAAGTCCTTGAGTTTTCTTCTGTTACAACCAAACAAATGATATATATTTTTAAAATCGGGTGTTTTGAAAGGCAAATAGACAGAGTATAAGAGTAAAAATATGTTATTGTAATAGTGGCGAACTAAAAAAGAATCCAACAAAACGCAACACTTGTGGCGAAAAATACATGCGCCGAATTATTAAAGGCAGCTTAAACTAAGAGTAATCAACTGGCCATGTTAAATAATAAGTTAATTAGTAAAGTGGTGGAATGAATCGAATGTGTACTTAAGAGCTAAATTTTAAAACATACCCAACTATAAAAAAAGGGAAACCAAAAAAAAAAAAAGAATAAAACGGAAACAAAAATAAAGCAAAGTTATAAAGAAAACATTTTGCAGAGTTTTATTCGTGGCAATTTTGCTCCGGTGTCGTTTTGTTTTTCTGTGAACAGTGTTCGGCGGAACACTTCGCTAAAAGACCAAATCCGCCAAAACCTAATTTAATATAACTTTAATCTTATTCTACCCTAATCCTAGAAAAGCTAAATCTGTGTTAGCTGGTTGATGTTGCAGTTACTTTACCGACTTTGGTACATAGGTCCTTATTTACCATTCAACCACCTAAACTGTTGGTGCTGATTAAGAATGTCATCCCGCTCTCTATGGGAAATAGCTCTATTGAACTGCAAAAGCTCTGTGGCGGTTCCCATAAACGCCACTACTCACCTTCCCAAATTACCTAAAAGCTTCCAGTCCTGAAGCTCCCATAAC
The DNA here is from genome assembly GCA_963931805.1 of Microdon myrmicae. Taxonomy (NCBI): domain Eukaryota; kingdom Metazoa; phylum Arthropoda; class Insecta; order Diptera; family Syrphidae; genus Microdon; species Microdon myrmicae. Next base: position 135,994,021 of record OZ007500.1, read on the forward strand.
CCCATTGTTTCGCTAATGGAACTGCATTAACACCTGCAAACCTTTCCTTTTCTTAAGAACATTAATGCACCTAGTGCATTGCATTACATTCCCTATAAGAATTCTTTCATCCATGCATCCAATGCATTTCATATATTCCCTGAAAGAATTCTTCAAAGTACTTACCTATCATATCGATTTTCTGACAGGAATTCACCAAGGCCAAACATCATATCCCTGAAAGAAAACATATCGGTTCACACATAATGTAATCATTATAATCAGGGAATGTTATCCTCGCATCGGCTATTCCCAGCCTCGCACTGGCAACAACAATGTTCTCGCATACACATTGGCTGGCGATCCCCTTCTCCAACGACCAAAGCAGCGTCGGGGAGCTTGTTTGTCCAGCTGGAATATACCCGACCACGATCCCTTGTCTAACGAACAAACAATCATCAATTTCGTGCTTTGCCACAAACGAATTACCCTGCATATACAAATGCAGACAAGGGATTCGTTTCTTCCACCGACCAAAGATACGATATGCAACTTTCATTGTGTAAAGTCTATTTACGCAACTGCACCACCCATCCAAGACTTTTATGATGCCCTTGTCCCAGCTTTCCTTTTAGCACCATTTTCCCAATGCATTCCCGTCTATTTATATAGCTACAATGGTCTTCAGGATCCCTTTGTCTAATTTCGGTTCGACGTTTAATTACGTTCTCATGACCTCGTGCATGAGCAAATAGCGATCTACACGAACACACTCACACCACCTGAATTCGGCTAGCAGGATTCCTTTGCTGGTTACTTACCACATTGAGAGAAATTTTCTCTCTCTTCCCCGAATCTCACCATTAACTGACGATTGAATTCAAGTCAGAGTTCTATCCTCGGAGAGTCTTATTCCATCCACCGATCGAGCCGGTCGGTTCTCCGCCTCCGCTCCCGTAGCGCTGCTGGACGCGTACACCCCAGAGTCGGGACCTTTTCTGGTACGTAATAAAAAAAAAAAAAAAATAAATAAATAAATAAATAAATAAATAAATAGTACAAATAGAAAAAAATAGAATACATTTAAAACATCAATTATTGTGACATGTTATAAACAGTTATTGTACGCCGAAAGGCATAAGAAAAATAATAATGTATAATTTAGAGTGCTTGCGAAGAGCCAGTAAGTTAATGTAAGACAGATATTTGTAAAATAGAAGTTAACATTTAATCTTAAGTAAAATGTGTAATTAATTTGTTAAATAAATGCGGATATAAAACAAAAAAACCTTTGCTGTTACAATTCGTGTTGTCCTACAGTCACAGTGCTTTATTATTGTTTATCCAGTTCTAATGTCGTGCGCGGGTAGTTTAGAATTTTTAATGAGACGTTTTGTGTTGTGCTTGTTAATCAATGAACCATGGTTGTTAATTAACTCGGTTTAATGTACAAATTGAGACCAATATTATATCTCACCAAATCAAAAAATTCAATGTAAAAATCACAAAATAACAATAAACCCGAACGATCGAAATAAGGGTGACCAGATTAACAATAAAAAGAACAATTGTTACAAAATAAATATACTTGTGCGTTTTATTTTCCGGTGACTACCATCTGTGTGTTTTCGCTTTGTTTCTGGGTGACAATTTCCGGCGGACGATATACGGTGGAACTTTTAGTGACGATGGAGGAAGAAGGGAACCCGGTGCAGTACGCCTGTACACATACTTCTTCCCCACAGCTCTTCTTCGGTGCGCCTGACTTCTCGATCGTAGCAGAATCGCCCGTCTTCGGAAGATCTACCTACATGATAAATCTACGGAACTCCGGATTCACCCTGTATAAGAGCGTTCATATCAACTTCGAGGAATGCCTCTGGTGGAACAAATCCATTGCGACGCATCCTCTCAAAATACATAGTATTTGTATAATAAGCTCCGAAAATTGGGTCATTGGACGCAACTATTGCTCTCGCAATATATCCTCTGATTAATTTGATCATAAAATTATCCACCCTGTTTATGTCATCATCATCATCATCGGCACTACAACCAGGAACCGGTCTTGGCCTTATTTAGCAAGTCCTGAGGCTTGTTAAATTTCTCATAATGATTTGTTTTTTTTTTTTTCCGGGCAAGGTCATTAGTCTTGCGCCAGAGGCTCCCCGACGGGGAATCGAACCCCGGTCTCCCGAGTGACAGACGGGTATACTAACAGCTATACTATCGAGGAGCACCCTGTTTATGTAGGCTTCGTTATATAAGGTCTCATTTGGATAATACCTTTTATAGTCAGATTCCCGTGTTCGTTCTGAGACAAGTTCTAAGATATTTTCTTTCGAACACCCGAATCTTTTCCATCATATTTGGACCTATATTGAATCACACTGGGCATCCATATATAATCATGGGTCTGATTAGGGCCATATAGCATATAACGTTTACCCTGCTATGAAGTTGGCTACAACGAAATAGCCTTCTTGTCATTACCATTTTTTTTTTATTTTTACTATTTATTGGCCTGTAGGAACCCGCAAGTTCATGAGCTCGTCGACTCGACTCCGCCATCGTTCCCTGTCCTGTGCGCTGTCCTTTCACGTTTGACGATCCGATCCGATCTCCTCAAGGTCAAACCTAACATCGTCCTCCAACCCCCGTCGTGGCCCATCTTAATCTTCCCGACTTGATTACTTTCATTATTGTAGGTTTGCGGTATCATCATCATCGGCACTACAACCTGGAACCGGTCTTGGCCTTACTTAGCAAGTCCTGAGGCTTGTTAAATTTTCCATAATGATCTGTATTTTCCGGGCAAGGTCATTAGTCTTGCGCCAAAGGCTCCCCGACGGGGAAACGAACCCCGGTTTCCCGCGTGACAGGCGGGTATACTAACCAGTATACTATTGAGGAGCAGGTTTGCGGTATAGATCTTTTAATTCGTGGTTGTGGAGTCTCCTCGATTGTCCTGCCTCCTCGTCATATTTACCGCCAAAGATACTCCTTAGAACTTTATTCTCGAATACGTGGAATTTGGTTTCTTCCCGTTTTGTGAGAGCCCATGTTTCGCATCCGTATAGAACAATCGGCATGATTATGATTCTATAGATACGGAGCTTTATGCTAAGTGATAGCAGTCTGGATTTCAGCAGTTTACTGACTGCGTGCCAACTTGCGTTGCCGAAATGCAGTCTTTTGTTAATTTCCTTCGACATTTCGTTACTGGCCGTCAGTATCGTTTGCCCGGACGCGTTCGGAAGCGAATCCGGCTCATGTCGTGCTGCTATGCTCAAGTTGAAGCGGAACTGATGTGGTAACAGGCAGCGTTGAGCTGGCTGCAATAAACGCAGCAAGTAGATTCGCTTTCTCTATTATACTGGTGACTGGTCTGTCATCGACTATTAGCGAAGGAATGAATGGGGAATTCGAGTTTTGGATGTTCTTCACAAATGCCCAGAAGTTTCTACTACCTGTAGTATTTTTAGTCTTGTCTCTGGACATGCAAGAACTTTTCACGTTGAATATACGCATTGCAGTCGTTTCTAGCTTTCTTAAATCTTTTCCGGTTTTCCTCAGTATTGTTTCATTTATACAACCGGAAGCTCAACTCTTTAGCCTTAATGGCTTCTCTGCACCCAGAATCGAACCACATATTTCTCTTGGGTTTGATACTCTTTACTCTGTGTGGAATACAGGTTCGCATGCCAAGCAGAATCGTATCTGTCAATGTGTTCGCTATAGAGTCTATAGCGTTTGGAGTGATATAACGCTATGACAGTTAGAATCGTCAAAATTGAACCAATGCGTTACACATCAGGCTACTGGCCGTGCTTAGAATTCGATTTTTAAACACCAGTATATTCCACTGATGTGAATTGTTATTTTATCGCTATGGTATACGGCTCTGATGCATTATCTTATTCGATTTTCGTTCGGTGTTCTTCACTATTTGCTTGTGTATTGTGTGTATATCTGTTAGAGACGCCACAAGTCAACATCGTTATTGAGGAAAAATAACGACCAATTTAACATCCCAAAAAAGTCGTTCAGACCTTCCCAGTTGGCTTTCTCATAGAACCATAGTGTTCTTTTGGGAGTTTTGTCGTTATCGTTGCTGTTGGTTAGAACAAATTTAGCTGACACAACACAGTGGTCTGAAGTCCCCAAGGGTGAAGAAACTTCAATTGTGTATTTGTTCGGGTAGGAGGTAAGACACAGGTCCAGTGTTTTGACGGAATGACCATCTGTATCTGGTACCCGTGTTGGCTCGTTGACGAGTTGAGTTAAATTATTTGACTCAGCAAAGAGCAAACCTATAATAGTGAGAGTAATCAAGTCGCGAATATTAAGATGGGCCAGACACGTGACGCAAATGGGCAACAATAGGACCGTGCATAGAATTCTTGACGGTAAGCCAACAGGAAAGAGACCGACAGGGCGGCCGCGACGGAGATGGGAGGACAATGTTAGGTTGGACCGCGAGGAGATCGGATTGGATGGTCGAACGTGGAAGGAGAGTGCACAGGACAGGGAACGATGGCGGAGTCGAGTCGGTGAGGTCATGAACGTCCGGGTTCCTACAGGCCAATAAATAGAAGTAATAGTAGCAAAGAGCTGCACATACTGACCATCAGGTGTTGTGTCCAGAGTGGCGAAGCTACTGAGAGTTATGCACATTAAAATCACCCGCAATAACGATTTCAGTGTGGGGATATAGGGTCGAGATCTCATCGATAGAATGAAACAGAGCATCAAATTCATTAAAGGATGCGTTTCTATCCAAGTTTGGGCTTCTGTAAAAAAAGCAGTAATGTATGATATGCTTACGACCGTGAAGCTTTAGCCACGAGAAATTAAATTCTGGATTCGAGCAGAGCCCATATTGTGGCGGAAGCTGATAAGCAATATCACTTCGTATATGTGTAGCTAGACCACGATGTGGAAAGAACAAAGCCACTAGGTTATAGCCGAGTATAGTGAAATCGGAAATCTCTGCATCAGTTATTACCTGAGTCTCGCTAAGTGCAAGGATTACTGGTTTCTGGTTACCGACGTGGGCAGACACAGAGGAGAAATTGCATCTTAGTCCACGGATTTAGCAAAGATCGACGTGAAATTCCCGTTCTATTGAAACGACGACACAGAAAACCAATATCGCCTTAGAAACGGATGCAAGTTGGATCCGGCGATAGATAAGCGAAAGCACCACTACAGGTGTTATGCCCTTGTAGTAGGTGCCCCACTAGATCCGTGCCGAAATCGAGGTCACATCCCTTTCGTGACGAATATCACACCACTCAAAACACCGAAAACTCTTCAAAGATTATAAATCAATCGAGAGTTTCGATGCCTGAGGGACGCAACAGAGTTGTGAAAAAGAGGAAAAACAGACACAAGGAAAGGAAAGGGTATGAGTAAATGTAAGGACAAAATTAAAGGTTAAAAGTAACCTAGTAAATAAAACCAAATGAATAAATTTATAGACAACCATTAAAGCTATCAATAAACCGACACGGACCGATACGATCGGACGCTTGAAAAAGAAAAAAAGGAAACAACGTTTTTTTTTTTTCTATGCAGCAGGTGTTTTTATTCGTCCTACCTAAATAGTAGCCGTAGCTAATTAATAACATAACTCGGGCACCGAAGAAGAGCTTTTGCGGTTCAATAGAACTATCTCCCATAGAGGGGAGGGATGACATTATTACACAGCACCAACACTTTTGATGGTTGAATGGCAAATAAAGACCTATGTACCAAAGTCGGTAAAGTAATTCCAACATCAAGCAGCTTACACAGATTTAGCTTTTCTAGGATTAGGGTCGAGTAAGATTTAAATTATATTAAATTAGGTTCTTAAGCAATTGAAAAAAAAAAGAAAAAAAAGGTGTATATACATATCGAGTTTTCCAATAGGGACTTGACGAATTTTTTTTAAAAATAAAACGCAAACCATTTGAGATATTTCAAAAACTTTATTATCAGCTTGAAGTACAATCAAAACATTTATAAATGGACCTCGACTCCGTTCATATGGCCAACGCCGGCCCGTTTGCAACGGTCGATTCCAACTTTCGATGACTCTGCCACACATTTCGGCCGCTATTTCGCGTTCAATTTTGGCTCTGAGTTCTTCCAACGTCGTCGGCTTGTTGTCATAGACCAATGACTTGACGTAGCCCTAAAGAAAATAGTCTAGAGGCGTTAAATCGCACGAACGAGGAGGTCAACCTACTGGCCCATTTCTTGAGATAACACGCTCATCAAACTTACTCTTCAATAAATCGATTGTATCGTGTGCTGTGTGGCTTGTGGCACCGTCTTGTCGAAACCACATGTCGCCCAAGTCCATATCTTCCAATTCGGGGCAAAAACAATCGGTAATTATGGCGCGATAACGATGGCCATTCACAGTAACGTGACGATCGTTATCGTCGACGAAAAAATATGGCCCAATGACGCCGCCGGCATGCAAACCGCACCAAACAGTTATTTTTTGTGGATGAAGTGGTGATTCATGAAGCACATGTGGATTTTCAGCCGACCAATAGCGCATCTTTTGGTTATTGACGAACCCATTGAGCCAAAAACGAGCTTCGTCACTGAAGATGATTTTGCGATGAAATTCATCATCTTGGCGCATCTTTTCCAGAGCCCAGTCGGCGAACGTACGTCGCTTTCAATGGTCCATCGGCTTCAATTCTTGAGTCAGCTTGATCTTGTATGGGTGTAAACCAAGATCCTTACGCAAAATTCGCCATAAAGTGGTTTGGGCGATGCCCAATTCTTGAGAACGCCGTGGAATTGACTGATTTGGATCGTTTCCTACGGACGCCTGAACGGCAGCGATATTTTCGACACTTCGCCCAAACCGTTGTCTCACTGGCACGGCAACACCACACAACAAATATGTTGACTCAAATTTTTGCACTAAACTTGTTATTGCCTGTCTACTAGGGCGAGAATTACGAACGAAAATTGGAGTTAACGTTCTTAAAGTTGCGCTCACCGACTCCAAATTTCGGTAGTAAATTTTTATAATTTGCAGACGTTGTTTGTTCGTGTACTTAACCGCGATGATAATGTTGAGTTTACTGAATAAATTGACAGTGACAGTTCGATGATTAGTGAAAGGGTGCGTTCACAAATTAAATTCAAAGTTGTCAAGTCCCTATTGGAAAACCCTTTATATAGATCTAAGTTAATTTTAAGTTAAAAAAAAAATTGACAACGTTTTTTCTAGTTTTCCTTTGTTATTAAAATAAACATAATTAAAAAACAAAGTTCTGTTGTCGAAAGGCAAAGTGTACAATATATATGTAAAGTTTAGCTTAGAGCATCTGCGTAGGAGCAGTAGTTATAACATACGATAATTAAGCTAGAATTTAAGCATTTTTTGTCTAGCCTGTAATTTAGGATCTAGGAATATAAAACAGAAATAAAAAATGTGGGAAAAATGAAAAAAATGACTGTCAAAGGCCGACCCAGTGAGAACAGAAATAAAATGAACAATAAAATGTGCACTATTGAAATTTTCAGTCTGGAATCACGATACACCTACAAAATAAGACCGATTTTCGCCAAAAACCTGCATTCTAAGAGAACTGAAGTTTCCGGCAGATGGCATCAGAAATGAGGAAGAATAATCAACCCGATATTGTTCAAAAAGTTGTGCTTTACAAGTCTCAGGACTTTTACGACAGATAACACCGCTTCCAATACAAACTACATTAGCTGAAAAGCTTCTTTTTACAAATCCTTAAAACTTTTACTCCATGTGGTATTTACTATGACTTCTATATCCTCTTCATTTTATGGATACCAAGGCTGCCGTGGCAATAATTGCATGAGTCTTATCTCTCTTCACAATTCTTATTAAAATCTAAAAGATGTATTGTAGCGTTCTACGAACGCACAATTCCGCGCAGATAAGGTTCCTACCTTCAAAGAACTTACTTACCTGAGAGCGTTGCACGCGCCCACAGACGCGTGCCCCAAAGTCCCACCATAGGGCCTGCAACTCGCAGCCAACGTTGAGACCGACACCAAAAAGAAGCAAGGAACTGAACGTCCCAAAGCTTTCAATATCAAGCAACAAGTCGATATGGAGCATCCAACCGAGGAAGGCAATCCGGGAACCCCGACGAGGAGGTGATACGCGAGACGAGATTTAAAGAATTGGGCGTTTGCTATTTGAAATTGTACCGAGTGTGTTTAAAATGGTCAAGCCAATCAGTGGCTTCGTGTTAAAAATTGTAAAGCAGCCTAACTAAATACAAGTGAATGCGAAGGTTGTGCCTAAGTTTAATACTGTAATAATGATAAGGATACCTGTAAGAATCAACGAACCATATTTACCAACGACTAGGTCGTGCCGAAAATAAAAAAACATACAATATTTAAATAAAATAACCCTCAGTGTTTGTTTTTTGGACAATTGATTTCACTCCATTGGTGCTCCGGTGGGGATATCACTTCGGACAGTGATTGGCGGACACCTGCAACATACACGAAACACGCCTCCAAAGTATAATCACTAACTAGATAGAAAAGATAGATGCATGTTTCCAAGTCAATTTAAACTCGTTCTATTCAGAATTAAAAACCATGATCTTTCAAAGTATGAGGAGTGAATAAAATGTTTGGTCAAAATATAATTTAAAATCTCGTACGTAAAATAAAAATACTCTACGTACTCCATGCTAACTTCTAAAAATAATTACTTACATACTCCATACAACTTAACTTCTATTGTAATTTCAAATAAAATGACGGTCGACATGTGCAGTCGAAACTCTAGTCCGTCATGCTACCAGAAACTCAGAACTTAGTGACACCACTTCGTTGCAAAATTTAAAAACCTGGCGAAAAACTTGGGCTTTCCCTCCCACCAATCACACATTTAGACGTTCATACATACAGGTTAGTTGGCATATAGCTATAGCGTATAAAAGTACATATGTACACATAAGCTCAGTGAGCTTTACAGTTTTCACAGCAGTGGATTAAAGGCACAATCCTTCAGTAGATACAGCAATCGCCTAGAATAGACACGGGGACGCTTTTTTCGTTCAGTCTCATACATCCACCAGCACTAAATAACGAATTCAGCAACACTACTCTTGGAATCCGCTAGCGCTGCAGTCGTTTGTAACGGTTTTTAAATTCAAAATCATTTTTAATTGTTCTTATTTATGTCATGCGGAGGTTTTGCCAAGTAGAAGGAACTCTAATGGCATCTTCTAAGTGCTGACTCGGCGTTATAGGTTTGTGGAGTTTCTCTATATCACATGGAGAACCAGCCCACAATCCTAACCTAAATTCGACCGCTAACAGCGCGTCAACCCAATCCCAATTCCTACCGTCGGCTATTTCACCTGCAATAGATAAATCTCTAAAAGAAGACCGGCCGGAAGTCATTGATCTATTCGGTTAATGCACAATTGCATTCAGTGTTTTATTGCCACACGGCAACACTATTGCATTAACCCATGAGATTTCCACCGGAAATTTCAGTCATTTTGGTTAGCAACAGCCAAGACCAGGCCAAACGACGCCGTTACATAATCATGCTTCGGCTGGGGATATTCCAAATTCTTCGAATTTGGTTCACACGATAATATTTCCCTAGCCGATTAAGCGTCACTTATGACTTCCCCCGGCCACTCTATTCGATTGCGATCAATGATCTCTTTTAACAGGTGAATAGCTACAAACCAACTTCCATTCTCACCTCATTTCCCCTTACCAGAGTCCAACGTACTCTGAGATCACCATAATATCCTAATTGGGTCACTAGGTCAGTCTCAGAATAGCATTGCGACATGCGTGCTAAGACTAATTCCACCTCGAGATCATTGCACTTTGTGTTCTGGTTCTCTCATTCTCTCTTGTCCGTCGACTATTGAATTAACTGAAGCGTTTATCTACCTCGATAGGCGGAGAGAATGAGAGAGCACAGATGTAAGGATGATCTCGATTGGTTGTTTGTCATGCAAATCCAATTGCCCATGTTTCCTCCCCTAACCAAATCAGTCACCATTCAACCACTGCCATAGGAGGTTACGCTGCTCGTGTTCGAATTTAATTGCGAAAATTGAAACGAAGTCGTAATCCAATCATTACAGTACGCGCACGTTTCGAGTCATGGGTTGCTTAGAATTGTAATATTCACATTCGAAAATAATAAACAAGTGCCGGTGTTTAATGAGGAATCGTAGTGTAAACATTCATGCCAAATCTTGGATAAAAAAGGAACCACTGCAATGTATGCCTCTTAAAGGCCGTATACTCGCTCTGTTATTATTTGATTAACATACCGTACTTCCAGAACCGGATTCTGCTCTGGACGAGAGGCGCTGTTGTCTTGCCCTGTACGATCATTGTAATAGGGTCAACTCCCCAACTGCCGCCGCTTATCCTGGTTTTCTGACCTTTTCCAGGAAGACGAAACACTACTAAATGTATAAACAGACATCTATCCTGTAACTCTTAAAACATTGTTTGGAAAATGTATGTATTATTATAATAATTAGCTCCTCGATAGTACAGTGGTTAGTATACCCGCCTGTCACCCCGGAGACCGGGGTTCGATTCCCCGTCGGGGAGCCTCTGACGCAAGACTAATGACCTTGGCCGGAAAAAACAAATCATTATGGAAAATTTAACAAGCCTCAGGACTTGCTAAATAAGGCCAAGACCGGTTCCCGGCTGTAGTGCCGATGATGATGATGATGATTATAATAATTACATGTAAACAGTTGTTACAAAACTAATTTTAAGTCACTGAATCACTTAAATGTACAAATTAAAATTACGGTTAATAAATACAGTTTAAAAAAAACCGCGCTTATATTTTCTCTTGTGCCCCGTTCCCCCGTTCGCATGTTTGTCACAAAACAAAGAGAGAAATTGGTATAAATAACCGATCCTCAGTCCTCCAGTAGGCAGTCACACACACACACCGACCAAAGCGCAGATTATCAGACGCCAAAAACGTGATCTGCGTTTACTACCGCGCTCAAGACCTACCGGTCTTGTGCGATTTCTTTCCCACCATCCCCCCATCCAAGTAGTTAGAGAACAATTGAACTAACCCTGTCCACACTATCCTTAGATACGTCATTCCCCTTTCTTTTCAGATATCTTGAGACCGAGCCCAACATCTTCACGGATGTGGGTGATTCTGGTTATCGCAAGATGACCAGAAGCCAGAGACAATATGAAGGACACATTTGTCCTTGTCTCCCTAAAGTCGGCCTCTCGCAACCCCATTTTTTTTTCTCCAGTCGGCAGTTGAGTACTGCCCCGTCTCCAACAGGCTGTCTACATCCGTAGATATTGCGCCTCGCTTGTAAGTTAAGTGTGGATGAAGAGAAATCTAAGCTATTACCATACATCCTTGCGAGTTAAAGATAAAGGAGTCGATTATAAACCACCCACCTGAACTGTCGTAAGAAGGAATAAGAAATCGGGGTTTTGTATTGGCAAAGGGTTGCGCATGAGGTAGAAAAAGTTGGCGTACTCGACTAGTGCGATTCGTGCCCGAGATTGACATAAAAAGAAAATAATTATTATTTATTAAATCGAATTGTGCATAGAATTCTTGACGGTAAGCTAAAGAGAAAGAGACCGAGAGGATGGCCGCGACGGAGATGGGAGGACAATGTTAGGTTTGACCTCGAGGAGATCGGATCGGATGGTCGAACGTGGAAGGAGAGCGCACAGGACAGGGAACAATGGCGGAGTCGAGTCGGTGAGGTCATGAACTTCCTGGTTCCTACAGGTCAATAAATAATAATAATAATAAATCGAATTGTAGGTTATAGCGTGTTTAGAATGTTTAGAATCAAAAAAAGGACAGCTTGTATGAGACAGTGACGACTCCATGAATCCCCATACAAACTTCTAGACCCTTCGCCCAATAAAGGGGCTATGCGCCGTTTGTTTGTCTCCACTCGCACTGTGCTCTGACATTTAAGGGTACTCCAAAATCCCCTTTTGTGCGCGCGTTTGTGTAAAAAAAAAATACGACCACGTGTCCCACATCGCACAGATACCTCATGACATGTGGACTACATTTTTTTTTTTCATTTTTTACAACATTTTTTATTTTTCTTTTTATATTCTTAATTTCTAAATTAAAGGCTAGACAAAAAATGCTTAAATTCTAGCTTAATTATCTTATATAATAACTTACTGGTCCTTCGCAGACGCTCTAAGCTAAACATTACTTAACATTTGTATAATTTGCCTTTCGGCGACAGAACTTTGTGGCAATACTTATAATTATTTGAGACAAAGAAAAATTTGAAAAACTTTGTCAATTTTTTTTTTTGTTTTTTTTTTTTCTTAAAATTTAACTTACTTAACTTACCTACGTTTTTTTTTTTTTTTTTTTTTTTTTTTAATGTAAAAGCACTTAACCTAACTTAGCTTAAATCTTATACTACCCTAATTCTAGAAAAGCTAAGTCTATGTAAGCTAGCTGATGATAGTGTGATTCTATACCGACTTTGGTATCCAGGTCTTTATATGCCATTCAACCACCAGAACTGTTGACGCTGTCTAATACTATCGTCCCGGTCTCTGTGGGAGATAGCCCTACTGAAGCGCAGGAGCTCTTCTTCGGTGCGCGTTACTTCCCGGTCGTAGCACAATCGCCCGTCTACGGATGATCTACTTACATGATAGATCAGCGGAATTCCGGATCTATCCTGTATAAGCCCTTTCATATCCAAGTCAAGGAACGCCTCTGGTGGAACAAAGCCGTTGCGACGCACGCTCTCATAGTACAGAGTGTTTGGATAATAGGCCCCGAAAATTAGGTCATTGGACGAGCTTATTGCTCTCGCAATATGTCCTCTGATTAATTTAATCATAAAATTATCCACCCTATTTATGTACGCTTCATTATATAAAGTCTCATTTGAGTAATACTTTTTATAGTCCGATTCCGGTGTCCGATATAATCTGAGACAGCTTCTGAGACACTTCCTTTCGAACACCCGAATCTTTTCCATCAAATTTGGACCTATGTTAAACCATACTGGGCAACCATATACGAGCATTGGCCTGATTAGTGTCATGTAGCATATGACTTTTACCTTGCTGTCAAGTTGGCTACTGTGAAATAGCCTCCTTGTCATAGCGAAAGTTTTCCTCGCTTTGAGCAAAGCAGCCTCTACATGTCTGTTGAAATACAGATATTGGTCTAGCCAGATGCCCAGGTATTTAACTAAACTCTTGGTTTCCAGTTTATCTCCATGCGGTCCCACGATAACTAGCTTTCGCCAGTTTTTCCTTGTGTCGTACGTGGCTTTATATAATGGAGTTCTAACTAGGATGGCTTCACATTTCTGGAAGTTGATCTTAAGCTTCCAGTCATCGCAATAGCGCTGCACTTTGTTGAAGTCTCGCTGTATTAACTTATTTATGATCGCAACTTTCGGAGCTGTTCTGTAAATTATGAGATCGTCTGCGTACGCAATAGCCTGCGGAAGTACTTCTAATAAGTCGCTAATGTAAATGTTAAAAAGAATCGGAGAGAGTACCGCACCCTGTTGCAAGCCATTCTTGATATTATACGTTTTATTAGAGGTCACATTACCACTTTTGACCACGAACCTCCTGTCCTTTGACATATCGTAAAGTACATATAGTAAAGGCTTATGTATGCCATGTCTGACCAGTTTGTAATACAACCCTTCGATCCAGACGGTATCAAAGGCTTTTTCCAAGTCGATCAGACAGGCACCTGTGCATTGGTTCCTACATTTATTCCATTGTATGTCGGAGACCAGTTTAGCTGCGGCATGTGTGGTTTCATGACCCGCCCTAAAGCCAAACTGGTTATTTGGAATAATGCTATTGTCGTCTACCCATTTTAGCAGAGCTTTGTTAATGATTTTTTCAAATACTTTACTGATGCTTGGGAGTAAACTTATCGAACGCATGTTCATTGGGTTTGTACAGTCTTTGCCCTTTTTTGGGATGGGCTGAATGATTGCCGTTTTCCAACGCGCGGGATAATATGCATTATTCAACGCATTGTTAAACAGGACTGTGTATATATCTATTGCCTTTGGGGGCAGGTTCTTGAGTACGATGTTAGGTACTCCATCTATTCCCACTGACTTTTTGCTTCTTAATGAGTCGAAGATACTCTGGATTCCTTCCCTTGTGATTAAAAGGCTATTAGCCTCACCATTGGCATTAATGTCAATTGACAGATTATCGTCACTGAATTCCGTGAAACCAGGATTCTCCGATTGCCAAAGTGAGATTTCATTCCGGAGGTGCAGGTGATTCAGTCGAATTCTGTCCTCCAGGTCATGGTTTCGGTGAATGCTTTCATTCACCTTGTACATTTCCTGAAAGACAGCTCCCACAGCGTTCGCCCTCTCCAAAGGATCTTCGATCACGAAGAGCTCACTATTGAGGATAGCGTTCTCTGTATCTATGCCAATGTTGGTTAGCAGCTGCTTGTTTACCTCGGTACGTGGAATTTGGAGGCACTGAATCTCGTTTTGATTATTTCTCCTGAATATTTTATTTATTTGTGGGAACATATTCGGGTTATTAGTTTTTATAGCTCGAATTCTGTTGTTCCAATACAAATTTGTTGCTAATCTATAATTAGCTTTAAGTAATTGTTGGAGGTTTTTTAATTGAGATTTCAGTGATATTATCTCCTGGTCTTGTCTGTCTGTAAACTGTCTGTGTAATTGTTTTAATTTCGATAGCAGTCTGCTCTTTTTCTTGTGGAGTGCGTTTATTGTTGCGTTTCTGTACATGTTAATGTGATCTGTAACTGTTGTTTTGGGAATTGTTTTGTCCATTGTTCGTTTTACGGTTTCGTCCATTTGTTGAATGTATTTGTCGATTTCGTCATTTGTCAGGTTTCTGTTTACTGGCAGATTCAAGTCATTCGAACAAAGTTCTCTTGTTAATGATCTGGTGAACCGCGGCCATCGCATTGCCCTGTAGTTATAGGGTTGCGGGATCACGAATTCCTCCAGATCTGCGAGCTCGTTCGGAAGCTCTATTACTGCCGTGAATGCACAGTGGTCGCTGTCGTATTCAATTGTGCGTAAACAGTTTGTGTTTCGTCTGTTGGTGTTAAGTAATCTCAGTCGTGAGTCGATTAGCAAGATATCTAAGAACGATCTACCTCTGGGGAACGATGGATATTTCGTAGCTAGCAGGTCAGTTCTATATTCAATATGATACTGATCTAACCAACGAGCCAACTGATTTCCTCTGGCATTAGATATATAATTTCCCCAATTTCTATGCTTGGCGTTCATATCTCCCCCTAGGATAAAGTAATTTTTGTCCAGGTGCAATTGTAAGCATCGAAAGAGTGTCTCGAGCTCAGCTATAAATAGGTTTTGTTGGTGCTCCTCAGGTGCGTAGACCGCAATCGCATACAAACCCCTTCCTTGCTGAAGGTGTATGCGGACGATACAGGCTTCCAGCACCCGGAACCTGCGCACTTCTCCACTATATATTACTTTATGATTGATCCCTTTTCTAATAAAGATTGCGACACCCCCCCCTTGAGAGGAGTTAGGTCGATCTCTTCGTATAATATCGTAGTTTTTATGTCCTATCTTATGTCTCTGGTTTAACTTTGTTTCCCCCGCCAGAAGTACATCAGGTTGTTCCTCTTGCAACAGGTTAAAAAGATTGGCTCTTCTCTCAGTTCTTATTAGTGAATTTACATTCACGACAAGAGCTTTTATTGATGTTGTGGTTAGAGGGTTTATATCGACTTGTTATTTAGACTGGGCAAATGCGAGTAGATCTCGTTTATTTGGCTTTGTAGCTGTGTCATCTGTCTCTGCAGATTGAGCAGGATTGCGAACACGTCCGCTTGCGGTGTTGTTTCAGTCCGTGTGGGAGTATTTGTGGCTACCTGTGATGTAGCCTGATTTCGTGTTCTCCCACTCGAAGCAACTTGTGCGTACGACCGCTGCGATGTTACGGGCATTGTTGTAGTACGAGCTGGCTCTGTGTTTTTTTGCCGAGTCACACTTCTTGCCATTATTTCTCGGAATTTAGGACATCCTCGATAGTTAGCGGGGTGTCCCTCATTCCGACACACTGCGCACTTTAGAAGGGCTTTGTCTTCTACCCTTTCTTTTCCCAGAGGGCATTCTTCTGCCTTATGGTCCTTTCCGCATTTTACGCAACGGCGCTGCATTTCACAGTTAGCCGCCGAGTGACCAAACCTTTGGCAACGTACACATTGCAGGATGTCTCTGCCTTTTTTTAATTTGTCCCATGTGACCATTTGATGATCCAAGACTGTAATTTTTCTTAGACCACCAATCCTACTGTTGGGTGTTAATTGCACCAAAAAGAAGGGTAGCTTGCGGTTTTCCCTTCTTGCCCTGGGTGTGGTGAATGGTTTTACCGCGGTAAACTCGAGATCTTCGTGCTTCAGGTTTTGAAGCATTTCGAGCAGAGCCTCCGGTTCCATTTCAGGGTCGACACCCTTTAATAGAACCGTTACGCTCTTCGTTTGTTTCGGCGTGAACGAGTAAAATTCCGCGGTGGCTCTTTTTAAGACCTCTTTAATTTTGTCGTGGTCTGCCACCGTATATGTTTGAATGGCGTGCCTGTTACCCGTCAGTCTTTTAACTGCAAAATTGTTACCTATGGCTAGCTTACAAAGACTTACCAATTCCTTACAGTCAACATCTATGGTGTTGATTGGTGGCATCTTTATTTTTCTGCTGTTATTGTTGCTTTGCTGCTGCTGTGTTGCTTGCTGGTTCGTTGATCGCTTTTGTGTTGATTGTTGCTGTTGCTGTTGCTGTTGATGGTGCTGATGTTGAAGTTGATGTTGCTGTTGATGGTGAAATTGTTGCTGTTGGCCGACTTTTGGCTTTAGCTTTTGTAGTTGTTGCTGGTTTTGTTCTTGTTCGAGCGCCGCTATTTTTTTCTTTCGGCGTCTCTCTTGTAATCGGGCTCTTGCCATCGCCAGTTTCGCCTCCAATTCACTTATCTCTTCCTCTTCATCCTCAGACTCTGAGGATGCAAGAGAAGCGAATGAATTATTTGCCCCATATATGTTAAAATTGGAGGGGAAGGGAAGCTCACTGTCGTCCGCCAATTGTTGATTTCCTTTATCCATCGTCAATTTCGCGGTTTTGCTTCGCGTCACAATGGAGTTTTTCGGGGCGCCTTTTCGTTTGTGCGTTGTCGTGTTTTTATCGTCCTCCGCGTTCATTCTGGTTCTTTCCAGTTTGTTTTCATTAAAAAAAACAAAGTCGACCTTTTGAACCACGGCGACTTGATTTCTCCTGCAAGCTGAGTTGAACTCGCCTACCGCCTGCTAAGAGTCAGTAAGCTTGCACTCGCGCCAAACGACGATTTAAAGATTGCTTTCTTAACAAGCAATATATTGTTTGTTTTAATTTTCGCGTTTGCGACCGAAGTGTTCTCTTTTTATTGTTTTTGTTTTTATTGTCTCGAGCACTTTTTGCACCTCACAACTGTTTTTATATGCACTTATTTTGATTTTATTTCATGCATTTATACCGGTACACCTGGTAAATACAGATTGCTTAACGAGCAATCTATTTTAATTTTTGTTTTTTGCGCTTGCGACCGAGGTGATATATTATGTTTCTTATAGTTGATTATTATTTTATTTTTCGCACTTCACTGCAATATGCACATTTGCTTTTAGGTTTTATTTTAATTTATGTGTTTTTAATTCACTTAGTATTTACAATTAAGTTTTTACGTTTATTATTTGTTTTGTTTGGTTTCTGAATTTCATTGTTTTGACTGTCTTCACTGTTTTAATTTTGGTCACCACATGTCTATTGAATTTAAACTTTTGGCGTGAACTCGAGTATATTTATTGTTTGTCGCGCTTGTTACATTAATATTTAGTTTACTGGTGTGTCCTTGTTGTCTTTTGTTTGTGAATTCTTAGGAATTGTATTTGTTGTCAAAACTTGCTTTTGACATACTTTTACTTTTTAAATATGTAGTCACTTCACTTTTTAACTGGCGCACTGTTAAACTGGTGTTCTCTGTAAGAGAGTTCGCGGGTGACTGGACATGTGGACTACATTCCCCTCATGTGAGTCATATCCACATTTATCCCACGGATCCATGGCTATTTCGCAACATATGGTTGTAAAACCAAAACAGTCTCGCAACCCAA
The DNA here is from genome assembly GCA_963931805.1 of Microdon myrmicae. Lineage (NCBI taxonomy): Eukaryota > Metazoa > Arthropoda > Insecta > Diptera > Syrphidae > Microdon > Microdon myrmicae. Next base: position 136,012,187 of record OZ007500.1, read on the forward strand.
ATGCTGGTTAAACAAAATTGGTTAAGCGCAGCATCGTTCAAAATCCCAAGCGATAAAAACGCAGTCGAAGAGACATCAAACATAAACAGATTTTACGACCCTGTTTGGGCCAAGCGGCGACTGGGTTTTCCTTTACGGAAATTTTGTTAATGTAAACAGCATTAAAAAACCATTTAAGGTAATTTAATTTAATAGATCTAACGCCATAGTTATTAGATTAGTACAGCTAACAAAATGAGTCATAATGAAACTTAGGAACTAACTTAACTAGACATAATCTAACATAATTTTAACTTAACCCATTTGCATCACTGAGCGGAATATGTCAAATACCGTGCATTTAGGACCATGATGGAAATGAGGTAAGTTACGAGCACGAAAGACAATGTGAGAGAAGAACTTTTTAAAACAAGGATAAATTGGGGGGTAAATTGGGGATAAAATAAGGATAAAGCAATGATAATTAAGGTTAGTAAAGGGATGTGTACTGTGGGTGGCTGGAAAGAATTAAGGGGGATTATTTAGGAAAGGGAGTTTAAAATTCTAAGTGCTAAGGTTCAAATCAAAGCAAGTGATATAAGAGTTAGCAATCCGTAGTATTTGGGAGATAGGTTTGCAAGAGCCATGAGAGGTGTGGTGGACAGATATATAGAAAAGGCGGAGAATTCGTATGCTGTGTGATCTGGTATTAAACGGAGTAGAGGAAAAACGGTTTACGTGATCCACTGGACCTGAGTGAGGATAAGGACAATTTTTTTAAGGGCTTTTGATTAACTAGTTTGTGGCGGTTTAGGAGCCAAGGGTCTTCCAATTTTAGTCTATCGATAAGGGGTGAAAGTGCGAGTGCTAATCAGTTGTGAAATTGAAAAGTTATCAACCATGTTAACGACGCATCGTGTTCTCTTTCGTGTGTAAGCGTTGCTGGGCGTCTATCTTAGCTCATACGTCAATCTCTCGGCTGCGTCGTTGACGAAGACTCGGGGCACTTTCACCTACGGTTTTCTGTCATACAAGTGATCGCCATTTTAAAGATTTCGGTGCTTATCCCCGGTCAATTCTTGGCACAAGACAAAATGTCTCGCGCATTCCTCAATCTTGGGAAAAAGGCTCATAACGCGATCACATCGGGCTTCCCGGCACCATTAGCATCTTAAGCAACAATTGCGACCATCATCGATGCTAATCGCGTCTCCTCTCGCAAGCTGCCTCCAGTGCAGCTACCAACGTTCTCAGGCAGATACTCAAAATGGAAGCCTTCAAAGATCTGCTCCAGGTAACACTGGCGGACCATCTAGATCTCACTGATATGGGACCCCTGTATCACTTTAACCAGTTAATTGTTTATGTGTTATGACGAGTATATTCGTCATACGCCTTGAGTAGTGACGATCGGTAGTTAATTTTGCAATCTTAGTTAAAACTAGAATATATTCGTAAACTGCAAGAAGTTTGGAATATGTTGAGGGCAAATTTAAGTGTAATAGTCGCTTTGGCTCAAATGGACCAAGTTGTCGTTGATCCGGCTCGAAGGGTCAAATGTAATCTGTTGATCTGGCTCAAGTGGACCAACGCACCAGCGCCTCAATGGCTGAGTTGGTAAGGAGGTTGTGTCTTGCGTTTGATTGTGCAAACCTAGGTTCAACTGACGACACTTGCTATTGGGCAGTTCGGCACAATTACTGAGTGGTAGGTAGGGCCCCAAAGCCAGCCACCCAGTGAAATGCCACCCGATTAAGGAGGCGACTTCCTTTCCTTACTTTCCTTGCTACTATTAATCCCCAGTTGACCTGTCCCATTAGGAGTTTAGGCTCTTCCTTGCTGTAAGTTAGCTGGTCTGTGATAGTTCTCAAGTAGTCGCAACTTCTGATGGTCCCTCCGTTTATTTCCTGCCTGAAGAGCTTGAATTCGTCGATTTACCGTACCTCTATCGACCTTCTGTCCCGCCTGTGGGAGCCTTTGAACTTGACTCGGACCTTTTGCGAGTCACTCTTCTTGATGTCTTCTCCACCGACTGTCTCCAAAATGAGCGCTCCTCATTTGCCTTCTATGCCGATCTTCCTGGCGATTTCCGAATCTAGCAATGAGGTGGTGGGTCCTTCACCCAGAAGGGCTAAAATCCGGATTCATCCCTTTGGGCCGTAAAGGTCGATTTCTTAGGTACGCCTTCCCGCTGCTGATGGTGCGCACGGAAGTGACAACTTCCCCTCTTGGCTCCTTTGGCTCGCCGTCAGAACCGCTGCTTGATTGGAGTGGTTTGTGGTGTGGGCTTCCCTTTTCGCCCCGGGACGTCTTTGGTGGAGGTTAGTCTGAGAGGAAGGCGGTGTGGTGGCTTCTTACACTCTTCCTGCATGTTGGCGCCGTGCAGGTTGACATACTGTGTTGATGACGACGGCATTTAAAACAGAGTCTGGTTTTCTACTCTACTCATTTTCCTCTGGTGCTGGCCTTCTTGAACTCGCGACATTCAAGGATCCCATGTCCCTCGTGGCATACCAAGCACCTTGAGTTATTTCGGCTCTATGAAGCCCCGTCTTCTTCGAATGCATAGACGCTTCATTTTGGCGTACCTCTTTCCCTGTGCATTTTTGTCGATGGTTTCTCGCCGATTCCCAGGATATATTCGGATGGGGCGAAATCGCCACACATGTCCGCTTCTAATTATAGGAAGTCGCTGAGAATTATAAGTTCCAGTCGTTCTTCCTTTCTGTGGCTGTATTGGTACATAAACAGTCTCTGTTTCATGGCTGCTGGCATTTTGTTAATTATTTCCTCCATGGTCTCTGGTGAACTTAGGTACTGCACCTTCCCCAGTGGTTGAGTGGTGGCGACTGAGTTCCTCATATGTCTGGAGGACATCTCACTTGGGTCTTCTGTAACTCGTGGTAGACCCATGAGTTTCTTCAATTGCGGTAGTACCAAGGCTCCCGGTATTCTGAATTGTGTTTCCAGTCCCTCCTGATATCTTTGGGGTCCTCCGGAGCGAATAGGAGACTTTTCAGAACTCCTCTAGCCCTTCCCTGGAACGCTCTGCGCAAACGCACCAAGTTCTGAGCATGGGTGAAGTCGGACGCTGTGTCATCGTAAGTCCTTCGAAATGCCAACCATTCTTCGCCAGCACCGTTGAAATGTGGCCGCTCGATGGCATGCCTTGGGATGGGTTGTTCTGGTCTTTGAGAAAGCCTAGCCATTGCTTCGGCTAGGTCTTAGATGTCACCTTTTCTTGTGTAACTGTAATCCAGCATCGCCTTTTCTTCGACGCCCGGTTTCGGTTGGTTGAACCATGATTCGACTTGGCTGTGTTGAGGCTCTTCGCCGGACTCGTCTTCCACTTCTGAGCTCGCTTCCGAACTTGCTTATAATATTGCAAGTTCCGCTGGAGTCAGCTTGCTTTTGGTTTGGGAATTTCGAGCTCTCTCTCTGGGCAACCGCCATTGCAGCTTCGGCCTTCGCTCTTCTTTTGGATGATTTGATCGCAAGTCTGTTTGTCGCGATGCTTCTGTTGATTCATTCATCTCTGCACGGGTGGTGTGCCTTTTCTGTCCTGCGATCTTGCAGTTCGACAGCTCTTTCTGTCGAGGCATCCGGTCGATTGTCAGCACCAGGGTGTGGGGCTCGAGAAGTCTTCCATCTGCTCTCGTAACATCAGTAGTCGGTGGTTCCTCTCTACCAGTATGCACGGTGACGAGTTCTCCCCTAGAGAGCGTGGGGGGCGCCTCTTCTCCTGTGTGGACAGCTGGCACGATGCGGATTACCTCGGGTTGGGTAATCGATGCTCCTCCAGTGAGGCGTACTGACATTCTCTTCAGCAATTGCACTATCGGTTCACGCGTCAAGTCTTCAGATCCGAAGTAAAGAAACGAATCACCACACACGCGTCCGAGTGTAGTGTAGTGATATCTATGGGATTCGCGCCGTAGTGTGAAAATTGTGTAAAAGTGTACACTGCGGGAAATTCCCATACCCTTTCCTTTCCTTGGGTCTGTTTAACCTCTTTTTCGCACGTCTGCTGCGTCCCTCAGGCATCGATACTCTCGATTGATTTATAATCTATAGCGCCAAATCATACCTAAATATGGTTTCAGTGGATCTCTATGGGCCTAGGGGATCGACCCCAGTGTTGGATCTGGTTGATGAGCGATCCACTATTTCATTACTGGACTCGTGAATCTCCAAAAAGATCGGTGCGCAAGGCAGAGCGGCAGCGCTCGTTCTGGAGACAGTCGGTGGACTGGGCATCAGGGAGAACGACTCAAAAAAAAGTCCAAGTGCGAATCAAGGGAGGTCATAGCCGAGCTGGAAGTTTTATCGAGATAAAAACCATCCCCAATTTTAAACTTTCGAAGCAGGAGGTGAGGAAAGAGACGATTGAAGGATGCGACCACCTACGAGACCTCGGAGGCCAGTTGACCTTCACCCAGCAAAAGCCTAAATTACTTATCGGTTAAGACAACTGGGGCCTGATAGTTACAAGGAGGCTGAGGAAAGGGAGAAGCACCGAACCAGTTGCCCCACTTACCAGTTTGGGATGGGTCTTGCATGGATGTGGGGCCAGGAACAGTGCGCCAGTGAGTTTTGCTAACTACGGCAGGACAAAGGAACGGACAAAGACGAGACGGAATTGCTCGTTAGACGACGCTTCGAAATCGAAGCAATAGAAGTGTAGCGGCGACGCCCAAAGAACGATGCCGACAGAAGGGCCTTGGAGCTTCTGGAAAAACCATGAGACGACCGACAAATGGAAGATACGAGGCGGGGTTTTTATGGAAAAGCGATGACTAAGTGCTGCCCAACAACTACAGCCTGGCCTATCGACGCCTCCTGAATATAGAGAAAATTGGGTCAAGATGAGGACCTGAAGGAAATGCACACAGAGCAAATGAACAATTTGCTAGAAAACGGGTATACAGTAAAGGTGCCGGCGAACACGACCCCGGGAAGAACCTTCTATCTCCCACACTTCGCAGTAATACACCCGACAAAGAAGAAGCCACGAATAGTACTCAACGCAGCAGCCAAATTTGACAGCAACAGCCTTAACAATGCCCTTGTGGCATTTCTAACAGATACACACACAATACACAAGCAAATAGTGAAGAACACCGACCGAAAATCGAATAAGAAAATGCATCAGAGCCGTATACCATAGCGATAACATAACAATTCACATCAGTTGAATATATTTGAGTTTAAAAATCGAATTCTAAACACGGCCAGTAGCCTGATCTGTTATGTGATTCTAATTGTCATAGTGTCAGGTCGAATCACACGTTCTTCACTATAATCCCAAACTCTATGGGGGTGCTGGTGTCAGATTCAGAGAAAGACCAATCGCTGACATCAAGGAAATGTTCCTTCAAATCCAGATCCGCGAGGCCGACCGTGACTGGTTAAGGTTTCGTTGGCACGACGATGACACAGAGATCAAGCCTGAAGAATAACGCATGACGTCCGTGGTGTTCGAAGCCATCACCATCGACTGCAATCTTCGTGATGAACAAAACGCGGAGGAACTCGACGAGGAACATCTGATAGCGGCGCAAGCCATCCATGAAAACCACAACATGGACGGCTACCTACAGAGTTTCGCGACTGTAGAAGAGGCCAGAAATCTAGCAATGGCTGTTGAAAAGATCTATGCAAAGGCGGGATTCCGACTCAAGGGGTGGAGTAGCAATATACCCCAAATTCGCGAAGGTTTTCAGGAGCAACCCCAGTCAGAAGCATTGGAATGATCAAAGGAAAAAAATACCCTTGGGCTCAGATGGCTAATGGCGGAAGACACTCTGGCCTTCAACGTAGAGTTTCGGAACACTCCCTTGGAAGTCCCCACTGGGAAAAATGATGCCTACTAAAAGAGAAGTCACCAGTGGGGTAATGTCTACCTTTGACCCACTAGGATTTGCAACGCCGGTGCTCATACAGGGGAAAAAGCTGATACAGGATATCTGGCGCGCCAAGATCGGATGGGATGATGAGATCTCCAAGCAACAGAGGATCGCCTGGACCAACTACCTAAAAGAAGGGTCCGTACCTTAAAGGACTGAAAATTCCCCGGTGCTTGTCGAGCAGTCAGAGAGAAGACCAACTGCACACTTTCAGCGACACCAGCGAAGAGGCATACGCAGCAGCAATTTATCGGAGAATGGTAGAGCCCGATGGGAGAGTGAGCGTGACCTTGATCGCTGGTAACGCCCGAGTAACAAGCCGACAAGGCCGGTGTCGATGTCCCGACTAGATTTCCAAGCGGCCTTGTTGGGAAACAGATTGGCGGCTACGATAAGGAAGGAGCTTAGGCCCCAAATATCGAAGAATTGGTATTGGACCGATTCCAGCACGGTTTTGCAGTAGATAAAATTAGGCCCACGTAAGTTCAAGACATTCGTGGTCCATCGATAGGCGGAAATCGTCGAGCTAGCAGGGCCGCGGGACTGGAGATGGGTGCCGACAAAGGTAAACCCAGCAGACAACGGTACTAGAGGCACACCCAACGAGATCAGCAGTGCGGTTAGGTAGTTCAAAGGACCCACCTTCTTGTACGAAGAAGAAGATAAGTGGCCAAACCAACACTTTAACCGATTGCGGAGACAACCACTGGGGAAGAAAAGGGCTCTCAAGTGAAAGCCGCGACAAGGTAGATGACAACAACAAACACCCACATTGCCTAAAACTAACGATAAGAAAACATTCATCGTCACCATCATTGGCACTACAACCGGGAGCTGATTTTGGCCTTATTTAGCAAGTCCTGAGGCTTGTTAAATTTTCCATAATCATTTGTTTTTTTCCAGGCAAGGTCATTAGTCTTGCGCCAGCGGCTCCCCGACGGGGAATCGAACCCCGGTCTCCCGCGTGACAGGCGGGTATACTAACCACTATACTATCGAGGAGCCAAGAAAACATTCATACCCGTGAATAAAAAATATTGAGACGGGGCTGAAGAACAACTGATCAGGATGAGTCACCAAAACAGTTTCACAGGAGATGTAGCCCGCCTGCGGGGGGAAGACCGGTAGAAGACTCGAGTCGGCTGCGAAAATTAGACGTTTACCTTGACGAAAAAGGCGTGATAAAGCTAAGGTCTCGGATGAGAAAATTAAAAAACGACGGCTATAAAACAAATCCCACCATACTGGATGGAAAACATCGACTGAGTCGGCTCCTGATCGACCACTACCATAGGAAGTTTGTTCGCGGCAACACCGCAACTGTAATGCACGACATTCGGCAGAGATACTGGATCTTGGGGCTACAAACATCGACAAAGGGAGTGATACATCGATGTCAATGGTGCAGAGTTCATAAAATCTTCCCTCAAGTGCCGCTCATAAGAGATTTACCTATCGAACGACTGGCCCATCATCAAGATCCGTTCACTAGCGCCGCGGTGGACTACTTCGGTCCAATGCAGGTTGCCATTGGAAGGAGAATCGAGGAGCGCTGTGGAATACTGTTCACATGTCTCGCCACGAGAGCCGTGCACATGGAGCTGGCTAATTCTCTCAGCGCCAGTTCCATGATTATGGCCCTGCGGTGGATGACCGCCAGAAGAGGACCTCCAGGGATAATATGGAGGGATAACGTGACCAACTTCACCGGGACGAGCAACGAACTGGAGAAATCGGACAACGAATGTGGGATCAAGTGGAAGTTCATCCACCTGGGTGCCCTAGTGTGGAGGGAGCGTGGGACAGGCTCGTGCGGTCAGTGAAAACGACCTTGACTACCGTTCTACACTCCAAGACGCCACCAGAGGAGGTGAAATACACCCTGATGACCGAGGTGAAACATGTTGTCAACTCGCTCCTACTTACCCATTTTAGCATGGATCCGAACGACGAAGAAAAGTTCAGACCGAATCATTTCCTGCTGAGACGTTCTTGCGGTGCAATGGCGCCTGATGAATTCGATGACCATGACCCTATTGGTAGGGCGAGCTGGAGAACTGCGCAGCGGCTGACGGACCATTTTTTGGAGAAGATGGATTAAAGAATACCTACCAACCTTGATGCTCAGAAGGATCTCTGGACGAGACACTATAGTGTTTGGAATGATAGTGAAGAACGTGTGATTCGAACTGACGCTATGACAGTTAGAATCACCAAAAATTGAACCTAAGCGTAACACATCAGGCTACTGGCCGTGTTTAGAATTCGATTTATAAACTCCAGTTTTTTTTTATTAGACTTCTCTCGGGAGAGGCGAACCTATAGCGCCGAGTGGGCGCCCCGAGATACCATCAAATACCAGTTGCAGTTCTTTTTGAACAGTTGCAGGTTGTTCGCGCGGGAAGGGAGTTCCACAGCTTCCCCGCTCTGTAACGGAACGAGTTCTGATACAGGGATGTTCGCGCCGTCGGGAGATGAACTACAAACGGGTGCGATCCGTCGGATTGTCTTGTGGAGCGCATATAAACCGAATTGCGTGGAACAATGCCAAGAATCTCCGAAGAACAGCACCCGTGATAATATCTGTAAAACAGACAGAGGTCGGCTACGCGCCTTCGATGTGATAGCGGCTGTAGTCCCGACATCAGCGCCGAGTCTTCGATCAGGCGGATCGCTAGTCTCTGTACGCTCTCACTTAAGTCGAGGGTATGTTTAGGAGCCGAGCTCCAAACATGAGAGCAATATTCGAGCGCAGGTCTAATTTGGGATTTATATAGGAGAAGAAGTTGGGCCGGAGTAAAATATTTCTTGGCTCTAAAAAGATAACTCAGTTTTCCTGAGGCTGATCTGGCGATACCCGATACGTGTTTATGCCATGATACATTCCCACAGACCGTGACGCCGAGCAATTTCAAACTTTCCCCAGCCTCGAGGGCCCGGCCACTCATCATCAGCTGTGGAACCGATGATCCAGTTTTCTTTGTGAATGTTGTATACTGGGTCTTCGTGGCGTTGAAGTCGACAAGATTGGTCTTTCCCCACTGCAGGACTTTATCCAGATCCTGATTCAGAGAGTCAATCTGTCTAAATATCAGCTGGTGCGACCTTGATGCACCAATCGGCCGATCACTCGAAAAGGAGGAAACAAGCGTACTATCATCCGCAAAATTGAACACTTTGTTATCCAAATCATTTATGGGAAGCAAGAACAAGGTTGGAGCCAAAATAGAACCTTGGGGCACCCCCGAATTAACAGGATACAGATCCGAACACTCGTCGTCCACAACAACCCGGATCGATCGATTCTCGAGGACGCTCTTCGTCCAGTCGCAAAGCTGTTGGGAAAGTCCATATGAACGAAGTTTGCTCAGCAATGCCCCGCGCCAGACGCGGTCAAAAGCCTTGGAGATATCCAATGTGACCGCCCTTGACTCACCATGCCGTTCGATCGCAGATGTCCATATATCGGTTATAAGTGTCAAAAGATCTCCCGTGGACCACCTGCCACGGAATCCGTATTGACGATCATTCAGAAGTCCGTTGCACTCCAAATACTTAACCAACTCTGTATTGATCACTTTTTGCATCACCTTAGATAACATAGACAGTAATGCTATCGGACGCTAATTTTGTGGGAGACACTTTTGTCCTGTCTTTGGGATTGGCTGAACTCGAGCGATTTTCCAGCAGGCAGGAAAGGTCCTCCGTGTATAAGATAAGCGGAAGAGTCTGCCAAGAACCGGCGATAGTTCTCCAGCACAGTTCTTAAGGACTATTGCTGGTATTCCGTCCGAGCCGGTTGCCTTCCTATAATCCAGTTCACGTAGAATGCGTTGAATAGTGCGCGGACGAAATCTCATATCCCGCATGGAAGACTGTACCGGCGAGATCACAGGTGGCTCCAAAAGACCGGGATCGACGTTGGAAAATAAATTCGCGAACGCATTAGCTTTATCCTTTGAATTTGTGACTAACCTCCCGCTGTCTGTCACCAACGGAGGGAACGAGGAGGATGCGAAGTTACCGCTGACAGCCTTTGCCATTGACCAAAAGGAGCGCGAACCAGTTGGGCACCGAAGGAGCTTATTGATCACCCTGTCGTTGTGTGCCTTCTTCGCGGCATCAATCGCCTGGTTGCACGCGTTTCTGATTCTAACCAAATTCGTTCGGTTAACATCGGTGGGATTTGAGCGCCATTGCTTAAAAGCTCTATTTTTTTGCCACTGTAATCAGCTCGCATTTTTTGTCAAACCAAGGTTTATCAGACGAACTTCGTTTGATGGAATGTGGAATATACATCTCTATCCCCAGGAGAATAATCCCTGATACCGACTCCGCGCAAGCGTTAACATCGGAGTTTCCGAAGCACACCTCGGACCATGGAAAGGATGCGAAGAAATCTCGCAAATCGTCCCAGTTAGCGGCCCCATACTTCCATACATGGCGAAGCTGCCTAGACCGGTTATTCGCTTGGTATGCAAGTGCTTGCGCGACAGATACCAAGCAGTGATCTGAGTTTCCCAATGGCGCAGAAACCTCTACGGTATAAATACTCGGTTCGGATGTCAAAAACAGATCCAGGGTGTTCGCATAATCGCGTCGGGCATCCGGCACTCGCGTTGGCTCCCCCACGAGTTGAGTTAAGTTGTAGCTTACAGCAAACATCTCCGCCAGCCTCCCAGCCTCGCCGGTTCTGTTAGAATGTAACAACCAGTCGGAATTGTGCACATTAAAATCGCCAAGGACAACAATTTCAGAAGCTGGGTGGTTGATCTGTATCCAGTCGACGGTATATGAAAGATGTTCGAAAAATGTCGCCGGTCGATCGTCATTCGGGGAGCGGTAAAGACAACAAAGAAATTTAACAGAATAACTCAGCACGACCCTCAACCCTATGATGTCCATGTTATTGAGTTCCAACGCCCCCATCCTCTGGCAAGCCAGATCGGACCGCGCGAAGACGCAGACTCCGCCCTTAAAACGGAATCTCGAGTGTATATCGTATCCTGAGCAACGAAGATATGTCGAATCAGTTGATGAATCGACCTAGGTTTCAGTTAGGGCAAGGGTATCAGGTTTCGTTGTTTGCAAATATTGGTGGACGGCGTTTACATTGGTATTGGTGAAACCGATGCCCCTGATGTTACAAAATGCCGTCACCAGTCGAGCGTGGGCAGAGCCTCGAGAGCAAGCCCGGTTATGCGATGGCGAACCTATTAAAGTTCCATTATTTATCATGATATCTGCATGATGTTCCCCCTGACATAATATATTCCACTGATGTGAATTGTTTTGTTGTCGCTATGGTATACGGCTCTGATGTATTTTCTTATTCGATTTTCGTTCGGTGTTCTTCACTATTTGTTTGTGTTTTTGTGTGTGTATCTGTTAGAGACGCTACAACACCACCGATCCACAGGTTGTAGTCCTGGTGGTGAAATCTTCGATACCCCGAAGTACCTGGTGTTACATGCTTACATGCGTGCAGTGGTATTGCCCAATGCAACAAACATTTCATGTTGTACACATATTGTACAATGAACTCCAGAATTCCTATATTCTACATCTATGCTTTACGCAAAATTCTGCGATACAATAATGTTACATGCATATAGAATAAGTTTTAATAACTTTAAATCGACGGAATTCTTTCGGTGTAGCATCAAAAAGAATCACCTGCTGCAACCGATGGAATCCTTTTAGTGTAGTTGTGAAACTTTATCACACGCCTACGTGTTGCTAAACGCAAATTCCTATCAAGCTTTTCCAACTCTCATAACTAGAATTCATCATCATCATCATCGGCGCTACAACCGGGATCCGGTCTTGGCCTTATTTAGCAAGTCTCGAGGCTTGTTAAATTTTCCATAATAATTTATTTTTACGGGCAAAGTTATCATAACTAGATTGGAATTCTGCAGTGCCCACGTTCCATCCATACCCATCCCCATACACATGCTCCAATATTGCATGCTATTGCTACAAGCAAACAAAGATTCTCATCACCTTGATGATCACCCAACATCCCATCACCTTCAAGGTAATTCCACCTGCATGCTATTTGCTTGGGCAAATCAGATTCGCATCACCTTGAATCGAAATTTTCCCATGGCCTTAGGGTGGTGCTGCAGCAAGAGTAGGCGTAAAGTTGCCACCTCAGGGTGAATGGCGACAAAGTTGCAGCGTTGCAGTTCCCATCGTCGTTGGCATGGCCTTCGACTGGGGCTAGCATCAGGTGGCTGTCTCAAGGTGAGCAATGAATCGTGGGATGGAATGTAAAATTCGGATTTGATTTTGGGTATAAATAGGGAGTTCTGTTGTAGGAATTTTCAGAATTAAGTGAATTGCTGGCGTCAAGGGCTAGCGTCAAGGGCTAGCGTCAAGGGTGGACCTGAGCATACTTTGTTATTAGTTAAGTGTATTTGGAAAGGACTAATAAAATAAGTCACCGCAGCCGCGGAGCAAACCAAAAAGTATTGTAGTGTGTATTTCAATTCTGGATCTCTCAAAACAAGAGCAGATAGTAGTCAACACACGGGCTCAAAGAGCCGGAAACCGACTACAAAATTAAATTGTTATTATTATAGCAGTATAATATTCATTGATTACCTTGAAAGAGGCCAGATCATCAACAGCGATTATTAAATAGCGTTGTTGAAACGTTTAGGTAAGTGTTGTATAAAAAAAAAAATACAACAAGAGAATTCAATTGATGTCAATATAAAGTGATGAAAGGAAATATCATAACGACAGTTGGAATAAACGTTTCAATACATGTAAATAATAAATGGTGAACGTAAATATGGTAATCCTAGGTTTAAGATAGGATCCTTGAATTATAAATTTAAAGTTCTCACCATAGGAAGGCAATAAATGGAAAAAAATATATATCTAGAAAGTGACCTTCGTTTTCATGTTCGTCGGTAAGCACACCAACAAAGGTTTCTTTCTGATTCCACAATAAATATTTTACAAACCGGGTTAATAGGCTCACGCCATCCTGAAAAAGGAGTAATTGACTAACAAATACCACGAATTCAAAGTAGAGCCGATGAAATCAGTAGAGGTTTGTCAAAGAACATGTATGCATAGCTGAGATTTATCCTTCCATGAGGGTATCAAAATATGTGGTTAGGCAAAGTGCAATGACGTTCCTCCAGAGACTGTCGGCTCTCGCGAGAAGTACGTAACAAAAGACTTCGATATGTGATATTCGCTTAACGAAATTATTTCATTCAGATATCGAAAGGACTTTCACCTCGTACTATAACCAGTCATTTCAGTCACATTGCTCAAAGCTTGGATTTTGAACGCAGCCCTGTGATATCAGGACTCATCAAACTGTAGAACTGCAAAACTGTCTCGAAATACACGAGAGAGGGTAAATGACTTGACTTAATTCGCAAGCTAACACTTATTGGAATCTAAAGTTTACCGGAGTGACTTTGTCAATTCTGCTGAATGTAATTTCGCGAGCTGAATGGTGAAAGCTTTGTGCGTAAATGCTTTCACCGATTTCCAACAAATATTGTGCATGCTACATAGTATTGAAACGACGCAAGATTGGGGTACATTTTTAATCGACACTGAAGAGAAACTAGAGTTTGGTGTAGAATAAAACATGTTCTCTGGTATCCTGTTTTCGGAGTTGTAAATTGTACCATGATGATATTGTATAGTTTCGGAGAATAAATCCTATGCTATACATATCAAGGATTTTTGATTAAATGGCGTTCTATTAATAATTTAATCCATTTACTGCATTTCTAATATATATAATATTAGTGCATTGAAAAGCATACAATTGCTTGTATTTTGTGATTTGTACTACGTCGGAAATGTGGACAATACTCGTTCTTTTTAATTGTGATTGACTGTGTCTTATGGCCAAAAGTGTTTATGGTTGAAATTATTATTATTCACCTTCACTCATTTTCTTAATAAATCAATTTAAATATCCGGAACACGGTTCCGGTTTGAACATTTTTAACGGACTCCGAAAAGCTGATGGACTGCCCTACTCCTCCGCCACGACGTTGGGGATTCAGATAGGACATTGTATAAGCTCACTCAGGTATGGTCATACGGTTAGGATATTAAGATCATCGAAAGAACATCGAGTTTTGTGCGAGGGTCGATCAATAAATACCTGTGTTTGATGACAGGTCTGGCTGCTAATGAAAATCGATATTCATTTCGCTAAGTGTTATTTCTCAAACAACGTCTTACAAAGTTTCATCTTGATTTAGAGATTAGTTGTTTTTTGACAGCTGATTGCAGCACTCTGACGGAGACCAACCTTATCCCTAGTATCAGTAGTCTTGAACTATTCCCTCCTTCCTTCAACGTTTTTCGCGATGACGACGCTCATCGAGAAGGTCCCTACTCCCCATGCCATGGAGTGCTGCTCGCCACTCATAACAGACTTACTTCATCTCTAATTGCCATCTCTTCTTCTCCGGATCTCGACTACGTCGCTATTAAAATTGACAGGCGCCCTAAGTCTCTATTTATTATCTGTTTTTATATTCCTCCCTCTCGACCCACCGCGTCATACGAACTCGCAATAGAAGCGGTAGATAACCTTACAGTGTTAAGCACCGCAATAGACGATATCGTCGTTCTTGGCGACTTTAACCTGCCCCACCTACAATGGACATCAGCTGACGAACTAGCCTTCTACGTCTCTAACCCCACTAGTTCTAATGAACGTATTTTTATTAACGGGCTCTCCGACTCAGGCCTCCATCAAATTAGCAATGTCCCAAATCATATGGCGAGACAGCTGGACCTCGTGTTCACAACCGACCCTCTCATGTCCTCAGTTGCCCCTAGCCCACACGCCCCCTCTACCATTGACAATTATCACCCCCCCACTGCTCTTATCCTTATATCTCGACCATGAAACCCAGCCCCCTCTACCTCCTGACTGCTTTTCTTACAATTTCCATAAGGCTAATTTCCGCCTCCTAAATAAACATCTTAGCAAAACAGCGTTTCGCTTTGATCATTTGGGTGTAGAAGAAGCCACGGCCACTCTCTATAAGGAGATTTACTATGCCGTCGCCTTATATGTCCCCTATTCTCGCCGCAGGTCATCGGTTTCTTCGCCGCCATGGTACAACCGCAATCTCCGCAATCTTCGGAACAAAAGGAATAACTTATGGAACATTTTCCTCAAAACGCGATCCATTGAAAACTACTCCAACTATCTCGGGGCCTTTTATAAATTTTCCGAACTCTACAACTCCCTCTATTCCAAATACCTTATTAAAACACAATCCAATTTGATTAGCGATCCCAAATCCTTTTTCCACTTTATAAATTATAAACGTAAATCCGACGCCTATCCTAACTCCCTCTCTTATGGCACGACTACGTCAAACGACAACCTAACTATTGCCAACCTGTTCGCGTCGTTTTTCAATAAATCCTTCACGGACATCTCCTTCGAACCCAATCCGTCGTATTTCAATGACTTTCCCGAATTCTCCCTTGGTCCTTTCTCTCCTCAACTTATTCAGCGTCACGTAGTTGAGGAGAAACTAAACTTACTCAAAGACGAGTTCAGCCCCGGACTTGATGGACTTCCGTCTGTATTCTTAAAGAACTGTTCCACTTCTCTTTCTCTCCCGATATCAAAGATTCTCAACCTATCTCTATCTCAAGGGACCTTCCCTAGTATATGGAAATCCTCCTAAGTCACCCCCATACATAAAAAGGGACCTAAAAATGATATCAGCAACTACCGACCCATCGCCAAACTATCTCATATCCCCAAACTGTTCGAAGGGCTTCTTTACAATGCGTTATCTTTTAGTTGTAAATCCATCATCTCACCCAACCAGCACGGTTTCCTTTCGGGTAGGTCGACCACAACCAATCTGATCGAGTTCTCATCCCATACTCTCCGTGCCTTAGAGAATGGCAACGAAGTTGATGTTATCACCACCGATTTCAGCAAGGCATTTGACAAAATCTCCCATAATCTCATCCTTTTCAAGCTGTCCTCCCTAGGCTTCGAACCCCTATTGATCAAATGGTTATCTTCTTATCTGAAAGACCGATCCTACCGTGTCAAATTCAGATCCTCCCTTTCCGATCCTTTTTTTCCCACCTCTGGGGTTCCGCAAGGAAGTCATCTAGGCCCCCTCCTTTTTATCCTAACCATCAATGATGTCGACTCTGTTATTAAACACTCATCCATATCCCTCTATGCGGACGACGCCAAACTCTACAAAACAATCATCTCTCCCCTCGACTCCTCACTCCTCCAACAGGACCTCGACAGCTTCTCAACCTGGTGCCGTAATAACTGCCTTGATCTCAATGTTGCCAAATGTCACTCCATTACATTCTCCCACAAACGTCCACCGTTCATGGCCTCACCGACTCGACTCCGCTATCGTTCCCTGTCCTGGGCACTCTCCTTCCAGGCAGGTCAAACCTAATATTGTTTTTTTTTTTTTCAGTTTTAAAACAATTTTTTTATTATCTTTTTATCTTCTTAGTTTCTAAATGACTTGCTACACAAAAAATGCTTAAATTCTACCTCAATTATCTTATATTATAACTTACTGGTCTTTCGCAGACGCTCTAAGCTAAACATTACATAACAATTGAATAATTTGCCTTACGTCGACAGAACTTAGTGGCAGTTCTTATGATTATTTAAAAGGCAAAGAAAAATTTGAAGAAATTTGTGTCGAACTTTTTTTTTGTTTTTCTCTGAAAATTTAACCCATTCTTTTTTTATTTAAAATAACTTAACTTAAATCTTATACTACCCTAATTCTAGAAAAGCTAAGTCTATGTAAGCTGGGTGGTGATACTGTGATTCTATACATTGGTATCCAGGTTTTTATATGCCATTCAACCACCAGAACTGTTGACGCTCTCCAATACTATCGTCCCGGTCTCTGTGGGAGATTTCCCTACTTAAGCGCAAGAGCTCTTCTTCGGTGCGCGTTACTTCCCGGTCGTGAAACCTAACATTGTCCTCCCATCTACGTCGTGGCCGTCCTACCGGTCTCTTTCCCGTTGGTCTACCGTCAAGAATTCTACGCACGGTCCTATCGTTGCCCATTCGTGCTACATGTCCGGCCCATCTTAATCTTCGCGATGTTATAGGTCCGGGACGCCGTGCTTCCTCGGTTGAGGGAAGAGCGTGGACCTTTTATTAAGATCTATTAATATTAATTAATACTCAGGATTCATCTTTGCGAATTTATATTCACTATGCTTTATTTTAATTCTCAACTTCCTCAACTGAACTTAACTCTTTATCTTTTTTCTCAAACTGGACTCAACTAACTCAACTCTCCAAAACTAACTTTCGAAAACTCAACTCTCAAAACTCAACTGACTGTTTTCTCAAACTGATTTTACAATGAATTTTTCTCTCTTCTTATATAACATTGTGTTCTAATCTACTGTAAATTATAATTTGAACAAAAATCCATTTTATCAAAGTATCACTTAATGTACTGTGACTTTAAATTTTGAACAAACTTTGAACGAAAATCAAAGAGCCATGTTTCAAATGAAAAAAGGGGCATGTATGAAGTGTACTGAAACTGACTTGATAGAGAATATTGTGGATGTTTATTTATGATATATATTAAATAGAATGTTAGATATGTTAGGAGAATGTTTTAAGGATGTGTTAGATAAATAATGAGATTCAGTGTTAAAGTTAATAATTATAAGGACAGTAGTATTCTGGAATACTACAGCGACCTGATTACACTCGCTATTGTAGGTTTGCGGTATAGCTCTTCTCTATTAAATGAGAATGTTAGATATGTTAGGAGAATGTTTTAAGGATGTGTTAGATAAATAATGAGATTCAGTGTTAAAGTTAATAATTATAAGGACAGTAGTATTCTGGAATACTACAGCGACCTGATTACACTCGCTATTGTAGGTTTGCGGTATAGCTCTTCTCTATTAAATGAGAATGTTAGATATGTTAGGAGAATGTTTTAAGGATGTGTTAGATAAATAATGAGATTCAGTGTTAAAGTTAATAATTATAAGGACAGTAGTATTCTGGAATACTACAGCGACCTGATTACACTCGCTATTGTAGGTTTGCGGTATAGCTCTTCTCTATTAAATGAGAATGTTAGATATGTTAGGAGAATGTTTTAAGGATGTGTTAGATAAATAATGAGATTCAGTGTTAAAGTTAATAATTATAAGGACAGTAGTATTCTGGAATACTACAGCGACCTGATTACACTCGCTATTGTAGGTTTGCGGTATAGCTCTTCTCTATTAAATGAGAATGTTAGATATGTTAGGAGAATGTTTTAAGGATGTGTTAGATAAATAATGAGATTCAGTGTTAAAGTTAATAATTATAAGGACAGTAGTATTCTGGAATACTACAGCGACCTGATTACACTCGCTATTGTAGATTTGCGGTATAGCTCTTCCAATTCGTGGTTGTGGAGTTTTCTCCATTGTCCTGCCTCTTCGTCATATTTACCGCCATAGATACCCCTTAAAACTTTATTCTCGAATACGCGGAATTTGTTTTCTTCCCGTTTTGTGAGAGCCCATGGTTCGCATCCGTATAGAACAATCGGTTCTATAGCATGTGATAGCAGTTTGGATTTCAGCAGTTTACTGACTGTGTGCTAACTAGCGTTGTCGGAATGTAGTCTTTATTTAATTTCCTTCGACATTTCGTTACTGGCCGTCAGTATCGTTCCCAGATATTTAAATTCTTTAAGTTTTTCAAATATCTTGCCTCTGACGTTTATATGTGTTCCCTGAGGTCCACCTGTTCTCGCCGTAATCGTGTATTTTGTTTTGTCTTCATTTATTTCTAGGCCCACTTCTTCTGCCGCTTGCGTGATGATTTCACAGTTTTTACATACAGTTTCTAGATTATCGCCCAGAACGGCGATGTCATCCGCATATTCGAGCACTTGTGTGACCCCGTTCAGGGATGATCCGGCCATGTTGTCGTATCGTACCTTTCTGATGACATACTCAAGCACAAGGTTAAAAAGAACTGGTGAGAGACCATCCCCCTGTTTTAGTCCGTCCCGGATTTCGAATGGTTCTGAGAGGTGGTTTTTTATTCTAACTCGCCCTTTGTTTTCGTTCATGCAGATTTGAATGAGGGCGTCATATTTTTCGGGATTCCCAGCTCAACTATAATATGGTAGAGTCTTTCCCTTGCTACTGAGTCGTAGGCTTGTTTGAAATCAACAAACAGTTGGTAACCCGTCTCTCCGTATTCCCACTTATTTTCCAGCAGTTTTCTTATTGTAAACATTTGGTCGCTTATTGACCGGTTCCTACGGAATCCGCATTGGTAGTCTCCAAGTCTTTCTTCTGCGTACGATGTGATTCTTGCCAGTGTGACATTTGTTAGTATTTTGTATGTGGTTGGGAGCAATGATATTCCTCGGTAGTTTTCGCAGTCAGGATCTGTCGCCTTTTTTGAAAATGGGGACGACTATTGAGGTTTTCCATTCTTCCGGAGTGACTTCCTTATCCCATATTGTTTTGATAAGTTGGGGGATCTGTGGCGGTTCCATTGAACGCCACTACTTACCTTCCCATTAATTACTTAAAAACGTCTTACTAGAGCACCTAAAACTCTGGAAAACAATCACTTACCCTTCTATTATCTGCTCAAAGATTTTCTCCTGAACCACCGGGGTATACCACCCACAATTCTTCTCGCTATGACACCCACAGCACCATACATTACCTGCAATCACCGGCAGACATTCTCCCTTTCCAGGTTCTTCCCCATATCGTGCATTCAATGCATCTCCAGAAGCTCACTGGAAGGAAACTCTGTTCATGCATTTACTGCATCACCATAGGGCGCCAGTAAAATTCCCAGCAAACGAAATATCGTTCGCTTTTATGTTGTATAACCCGAATCCTTGTAAGGAATTATTAACAAACACATACAACAGGGAAACCAATCGGTGCCCCGTATATACATACTTACCCTGTTGCGCACGTGCGCGGCGTGTCTTCGTGAATTATCCCAAGTCACCCCAAATTTCGTCCGACCGACAAAACTTGTCCGATCATCCCGCGCCACGATGCTGAGATTCGATTTTCAGCATCATTACATGCAATAGAATTCAACATCGGCCATCAACTTCGAATACCCATATATAATAACAGCAAATAACCCAAGTCGCACGTCGGACGGACAAACCACGGTTCGGATGCAGCTCCTTCCTTAACCGTTTCATTTTTGTTGATTTTTGTCGACACGTCTGCGGCAGGAAAGTTCATGCACCCTCGTCGTGATCAATCGGGGATCTTCTCTCTGATTGGTCACCGTACGACCAACTTTATGTTGTTAGTGCTGAAATAGGAAATCAACCCCTAGTGAATTGGGCACGTCCACTGGGGAATATTTCGTAGAGTCGAGATTTAACCGCCACCGCGTGCGGTGGCGTCACCTCAGTCGAGATCGAGCGGTCATCAGATGGAGTGGTATTTTCAGCCCTGAGAACTAGAATAAGTCGAAAATAGTCGCTGCGAGAAAGCTAATGTGAAACGTTGTATATAATGAACTTGGTAGTCAAAAAACGCCACTTAGAATGTACAGTACACCGCGTAGAAGGAAACTAGTGCGGGGTGTCCCTCATTCCATTTTTCCTTGTGAACGTTGTATATTGGATATTCGCTGCATTAAAATCAGCGAGATTGATTTTTCCTCATTGTAGGATTCTCTTCTAATGTTCGATACGTGTTTATGGCAAGATACATTCCCACAGCCCATGACGCCGTCGCCCCAAATTCAAGCGCCTGGCCATTCATCATCAGCTGCGGAAACAACGATACATTTTCCTTTGTGAACGTTGTATATTGCATATTCGTTGCATTCAAGTAGACGAGATTTGCCTTTCTGCACTGTAGGACCTTATCCAGATCCTGATTCAGAGAGTCGATTTGGATACATCTTAGCTGGTGCCACGTTGATGCAATAATCGGTCGACTACTCGTAATGGAGGAAACAAGCGCAATCCGCAAAAATGAACAGTTTGTTGCCCGTTGACACCAACAAATCATTAATGTGAATCAAAAACAACGTCGGAGCCAAAATAGAAGCCCGAAGCCCCCAGAATTAACGGAACACAGATCCGAAAACACGTCATCTACAACAACCCGAATCGTTCGATTCTCGCGGAAGCCTTTGTCCAATCGGAAAGCCGCCGGGAACGTTTGTATGAACGGACATTTTCTTAGCAACGCCCCGTGCCAGACGCGATCGAAAGCCCCGAAGATATCCAATCCGACTGTCTATTGCAGATGTCTACATGTTAGTTACAAAGGTTAAAAGGTCTCCTGTGGACCGCCTGCTACGGAATGCGTATTGGCGTTGCGTTCTATCTATCTATCTATTTATTGGCCTGTAGGAACCCGAAAGTTCATGACCTCACCGACTCGACTCCGCCATCGTTCCCTGTCCTGGGCACTCTCCTTCCACGTTAGACCAGCCCATCCAATCTCTTCAAGGCCAAACCTAACATTCTCCTTCCGTTGCGTTCCAAATATATAATCAATTCGGCATTAATAACATTTTCTATGACTTTGGATAACAATGACGGTAATGCCATCGACTGGTAATTTTGGAGGAGACACCGTTTCCCCCTCTTTGTGGATAGTTGAATTCGAGCGACTTTCCTGCAGGTAGGAAAGGTTCTCTGTGAATAAGATAAGTAAAAGAGTTTACTAAGAACCGGCGACAATTTCGGGGCACAGATTTTAAGAACTATTGTTGGTATTCCATCCGGTCGGTTGCCTTCATACAATCCAGTTCACGTAGAGTGCTTTTAATAGCACGTGTACGGAATTTCGCATCCGGCATTGAAGATTCCATCAGCGCGGGCGGTTCTAAGAGACGGGCATCGAAGGAGGAATTCTCGGAAAACAAATTCGCGAACACATTGGCTTTATCTCTTGAATTTGTGGCTAGTGCCGCGCTGCACTTCACTAACGGAGGAAAAGAGGAGGATGCAAAGATACTGCTGGTACCCGTTGTCATTGACCGGAAGGGACGCAAACCAGTTGGTTATTCAAGCAGTTTGTTGGTCACGTGATTGTGAACCTTCTTCGCGGTATCAATCGCCTTGTTGCAAGCGTTTTAGATTCTGACAACGTTCTGTTGACCTTCGTAGGATTGGAACGCCACTGTTAAAGCTTTAGTTTTTTTTTGCCGCTGTAATCTCCTCGGATTTTTAACAAACCGAAGTTGACTGCCCTCCGACCACGGAAAGGATGCGAGGAAATACCGCAAATCGTCCCAATTAGCAGGCTTATCAGATGAATTTTGTTTGATGGAACGTGGACAGCAAAGCTCCATCCCGGGAATAATAATCTTCGTGACTGACTCCTCGTATGCGTTAACACCGGAGTCCCCATAGCACACCCCTGACCACGGGAAGGATGCAAAAATATCCGGCAAATCCTCTCAATTCACAGCCCAGCGCCTCCATACTTAACGAAACTGCTTTAGTTGGTTGTTCGGTTGAAATGTAAGTGCAACCGATATCAAGCAGTGACATAAGCTTCCCAATGGCGCAGTCGTTTCCATGCCCAGCGCGGATCCTAAAAAACATTGAGACATATGAGACGTACAGTTACTCCTGCAGGAGTAATACAATACATGATAAGTTCCAAATAAACATGGCTGCTACGGGTGACAAGATGCAGCAGTTGCGATGCGACGAGCGGAGTAACAGGTAAACTCCGTTCCGCCCCGCGATGGAATATCTAAAAAAAAAGTTCCGCGGGGATCAAAGGTAATATGAGTTCGGCGGGAGGTGGTTTTAGTCGGTAAAAGTATGGCATGCCTCTGGATCGGTCCAGAGGTACCGTTTGAAGATTTCCACCTTTCTACCGAAAAAAAAAACCAAAGGTCCATTATGATCGCAAAATCGCCTCGGGTATCCGGCATTCGCCTAGGTTTCTCCACGAGCTGAGTCAGATTGCGGCTAACTGCGATCATCTTAGACAGCCTCCTGTTGATATAACTTTTATCGACACCACCCACTTTGCACACCACACACACACTTTGTTTTATTTCAGTGTTAACCTTTATTAAATTTCACTTAGGACTAGGCGTTGTTATATTAATTTATAATTTACTACACACGATAACTCCACGCCCACTCGTTATATTGTTCACAACACAAAATCACAGCACATCCATCTTTTTGATCGTAATATTCTCAAGATCCTTTATTTTTTCGCGCAACGGACTTCAAAAACCTCGCACCAACTCCTGACCGTCCTGGTCAACTCTTAAGACCCAACTCCTCCGCAGTCTCGGCGAATCGTCTACAACCAACTCGTTTAACGAAGACCCTTTTTTTTTCTTCCATCCTGCAGATCGAAGGATATGTCCTTTTTTCTGCTTGGCCCTTTTTGCTAGGCGCTATTTCCTTTCTTTATCTTTCCCGGCTTGGGATCAAAAGAGGAAACACAAAGGAAAAATCAACAGAGGATCGTGCTAATGCACATTTATGATCCTCTAAGTTGTTAGGTGCTAAACGAACGTGCAATTCGATTTATGCCGCAAGTTATTTGTTCTAGGCGAATGGGCAAGGATGTTCCTTGTGGGAAATGGTTTGGGTAAACAAACCTTTGAAGGATCATAAAATTGCAGATGATTCTCAACAACTTTACTTGAAAGTTGGTCATCTGGCCACAGATTTGGATCCAGGGGATTCTGCGTGTTGAACATATGGTTCGTTCTTTCACGTCTTGGATTCAACTTAAATTCAATATGGGCAAATTGAATGTGTAGTTCAATTTGTTTGATATTGAATTGATATCCCCGCTTGGTAGAAACCTTGACGTGGTGCGGGGGCTTAAACTACGATGAATCGCTCAGGCTATGCTGACGGAATCATACGCTTCCAGTAGGGCCACCCATGTCAGACAGGCTAGCGAGGAGTAACACACAAAGATCTACCGCCCCTAATCCAGGGTGTTACGAGTCACCGTGCCCATTGGATGGTTTGCAGCCAGGGGTATACCGGCTGTATTATAACGGCGCCTCTTTGACACCGGGTCGAATCAGAGCAGTAAGCAGACCTTACCATATCAAAGAGGGGCTCTGATATGGCGGACCATTTGAAACCCCAGAGTGATCCAATTAAATGAATGATCAATACACAAAAAACAATCTCACAAAAAACCCGGTAGGCGTAGGTGTGATGAGCCAACACTACCATAAGGGAACAAATCATCAGGAAAACACCGACTCGGCAAAAATAAGACGTAGGGAAAAACGGAAAAGGTGGGATATACGCGTAGGCACGTGGAATGTTCGAACGTTATATAAACCAGGCGCGATACAGACGGTCGTAGAAAACACGAAACAATATTAAATGGACATCGTCGCGCTTCAGGAAGTCCGACTCCCACATCAAGTATTCGAAACCAACGGATTTACACTGGTGTGTGGAGGTACCGATACACATAACCTCGGAACCGGCTTCATCATAAGCAAGAAGATTACGCTCCATGTAAAAGATGTGAAATTTATTAATGACCGAATGTCTGTGCTAAAAATACAAACCTTGGTTTGACGATGAGTGCAGGGCGAAGATCGAAGAACGTAAACGCCTCAGAGTGATCCACATAGAAAGATATGATGAAGTCAACGCAGAAAGATACGCGACAATTCGGAGAGAGACAATCAGGCTCTTCAAACGCAAAAAACGCGAATGGGAGAAAATTCTAGGGCAAAGAACATCAGGGGTATGTATGTCGGCATAAATTCAATTAGAAATGGCTACCGAGGAAGAGCCAAAATAATTCGAGACGCAAACGGCTGTCTGGTCACAGAAACAAACAATGTCGTGACAAGATGGAAGCAGTACTTTGAAAACCTGCTCAATGTACGCACCCATCAACCACAGATAAATGCACCAAGCGTACATACAGCCGAGCCTCAGATCCCAGAGCCGTCTCTCAACGAAGTTGTAGACGCAATAAATCGATTGAAAAACAACAAGGCTCCCGGAGTCGACTGCATACCGGCAGAGCTTGTGTAGCATGGAGGAGAGGCAACCGCTCGAAAGATCCACCAGCTCATCCAAACAATATGGGATAAGGAAGTGACTCCGGAAGAATGGAAAACTTCAATAGTCATCCCCATTTTCAAAAAGGCGACAGATCTGACTGCGAAAACTACAGAGGAATATCATTGCTCCCAACCGCATACAAAATATTAACAAATGTCATTCTGGCTAGAATCACACCGTACGCAGAAGAGATACTGGGAGACTACCAATGTGGATTCGTGGGAACCGGTCAACAAGCGACCAAATGTTCACAATAAGACAACTGCTGGAAAAGAAGTGGGAATACGGAGAGACGGTTCACCAACTGTTCGTTGACTTCAAAAAAGCCTACGACTCAGTCGCAAGGCAAAGACTCTACCATATTCTAGTTGAGCTGGGAGTCCCAAAAAAATATGCCGCCCTCATTCAAATTTGCATGAACGAAAACAAAGGGCGAGTCAGAATAGAAAACCACCTCTCAGAACCATTTGAAATCCGGGACGGACTAAAGCAGGGAGATGGTCTATCACCGTGTCTCTTTAACCTTGTGCTCGAGTATGTCATCAGAAAGGTACAAGGCGACAACATGGCCGGATCATCCCTGAACGGGGTCACACAAGTGCTCGCATATGCGGATGACATCGCCGTTCTGGGCGATCATCTATAGACTGTTAGTAAAAACTGTGAAATCATCATGCAAGCGGCAGAAGAGGTGGGCCTAGAAATAAATGAAGACAAACCAAAATACATGATTACGGCGAGAGCAGGTGGATCTCAGATAACACATATAAACGTCAGAGGTAAGATATTTGAAAAAGTTAAAGAATTTAAATACCTGGGAACGATACTGACGGCCAGTAACGAAATGTCGAAGGAACGGCAACGCGAGTTGGCACGCAGTCAGTAAACTGCTGAAATTCATACTGCTATCACGTAACATAAAGCTCCGTGTCTATAGAACCATAATCATGCCGATTGTTCTATATGGATGCGAAACATGGGCTCTCACAAAACGGGAAGAAAACAAATTCCGCGTATTCGAGAATAAAGTTTTGAGGGGCATCTTTGGAGGTAAATATGACGAGGAGGCAGGACAATGGAGGAGACTCCATAACCACGAATTGGAAGAGCTATATCGCAAACCTACAATAGTGAGAGTAATCAAGTCGCGAAGATTAAGATGGGCCGGACACGTGGCGCGAATGGGCAACGATAGGACCGTGCATCGAATTCTTGACGGTAGACCAACGGGAAAGAGACCGGTAGGACGGCCGCAACGGAGATGGAAGGACAATGTTAGGTTTGACCTTGAGGAGATCGGATCGAATGGTCAAGCGTGGAAGGAGAGTGCCCAGGACAGGGAACGATGGCGAAGCCGAGTCGGTGAGGTCATGAACTTCCGGGTTCCTACAGGCCAATAAATAATAATAATAATTGAATTGATATCGCGATATTTACTGTATGCGTGATTAATGATGGAGCTTAGCTCCAAACAGGTAGGTATTCGGGGGTGGAGGGTTTTGTGCGTAACACTCCCAACATCGTCTGTTCTGTTAGAATGTACGAACCAGTTGGAGTTGTGTGCGTCGAAGCTGCCAAGAAGGGCGATCTCGAAAGCTGGCTAGTTAAATTGTACCCAGTCGAAAGATGGTAGAAAAATGTCACTGGTCGATCATCATACGGTGAGCGGTATAGGCAACAAAGAAATTTCACAGAATTCTTCAGCACGATTTTCAGCCAAATTATGTCCAAGTTATTGGGCCCGAATGTTTTTCCCTTTGGCAAGCCAAGTCGGACTGCGCGAGGACACCGACTCCACCTTTAAAACGACATTTGGAAAGCAAGTCGTATTCTAGGCAACGAAGATATGTCGAGTCAGTTGACGAGTAGACCTGAGTCTCGGTTAGGGCAAGGATATCAGGTTTTGCTGTTTGCAAATATTGGTGGACGGCTTTAAATTCGTATTGGTGAAACCGATGCCCTTGATGTTATAAAATGCCGTTACTATCTGAAAGTGTTTCGCGGGAGTTATATGTAATACGACGGCACCGAGATCAACAAACACTTACGTTCGCACCGTCACCGCACGGTGTGAACGGGAGCAAAGAATAAATTGATGGCTGCACTAGATTTTGTACAATAATTCTAAGTTGAACCATGTGAAATTAGATTAGCGGTGGGCAGTCCTTAAATGGTGTTTGAAGCAATAAAAAGGACTTTTTTGAAAATAAATACTAGTTCGTTGTATGTTGTGTAAAATCCTGTATGCTGTATGAAAAATTTATAAGTCGGGCGAACCCAACTACGCCGTGATGAATTGCTTAAAGTTCGGTCATTTATCAAAATATTTCCATGATCTTCCCCCTGACATAGTCCTGGGATAGATCCGAATGGAAAATTAGTTTAACTCCGGAATTTTTTATCTCAGATAATACCGTCATTACTTATCTCCATTTCAGCCCGGGCCGTCAGGCATACGTCCGGAATATAGTCAACTCCTCCCGACGATATCACGGAATGTATAGCGTGACAGGGTGGTAGTTTGTGTGGGTTCTTTTAAGCTTACCCAAAGAACCCCCCATAATTGCAACCCAACTGCCATTATTTTTCCCCAATGCAATTGCATTGACACCTGAAAACATTTCCTTGTCCAAGGACAATTAATGCTTCCAACGCATTAGCTAGAAATTCCTGAAAATAATTTCACCAACAAGGGTATTTTTCCATGCATCAACGCATCGGCAAAATTTTCCCAACAAAGGATTCTTAGCATTCATAATTCAATGCATCATATTTATTTTCCTAGAAGAATTCCTTAAAGAACAAACATCATATCGTTGAAAGAAAACATATCGGTTACAGTACCATCTAACCATCATAATCAGGGGTAATGATCTTTGAGTCGGCTATTCCCAGCCTCACCATGTGTACAACAATGTTCCCCACATACACATTGGCTGGCAGATGCCCAAGGAAGGCCTAAAGTGATTATAGCCGGCGACTTCAACGCATGGGCAGTGGAATGTGGCAGCCGATCAACAAACACTAGAGGCCGTATGCTGTTGGAAACCTTTACATCTCTGGACATCGGCATTGCAAACAACGGGCGGGTAAATACATACCATAACGAAGAAGAGGATGGGTCATCGACATCACTTTTGCGAGCAACTCCCTCCTACGTAAGTTAAAATGGCGGGCCAGCGAGGAATACACGCACAGCGACCATCAGGCCATTATAGTCAATATACAGCAAAACAAACGTAGGAGTCTCCAAGTAGGTGACCCGAAATGGAAAGACACATTTTTTGACAAGGACTCCTTTGAATTAATATTGAGTACCAACGATGTAACCAATGCTGAAACAGCCGAAGTCCAGTCACACCAACTCATCCGTGCTGTCACGACAGCGTGAGATGCAGCTATGCCCAGGCGATCTAACGGAGAATTTATTACATCTTGTTATTGGTGGAATGAGGAAATAAAGGCACTCAGGACTCGCTGTCTACAAGCCCGACGCAAAGTGCAGCGGTCTAGGAGGGCAGCAAACTTCCAAGAGCACTTGGACGAGTTCCGGTCAGCACGGCGCAATCTGCAAAAGGCGATCAAGGACAGCAAAACGAGGTCCTTCAAAAGCATATGCGAAGGAGCCGATATAAATCCATGTGGTACGGCGTACAAGATTGTAATGAGTAAGCTGAAGGGTTCCAGGTCCCCGCAGATATCATGTCCAAAAATGCTGAGGTCAATAGTAAACCAACTATTCCCACAAGGCACATCCCCACACTATGACTTAATAAGCGAGACAGTGGTGGAGGGCATCCCGAGAGTCACGGCAGACGAGCTACAGTCAGCATGCAGGAGGATACAGGACGGCAAAGCGCCGGGTCCTGACGGAATTCCAAACAAGGCGGTGAAAGCGGCAGCTGAAAGTCGACCGGACATGTTTATAACCACCATGCAAACGTGTCTAGAGGAAGGTGTCTTTCCAAAAACTTGGAAACTGCAACACTTGGTGCTTCTACCAAAAAGTAAAAAATCACCTGGAGAGCCCCCATCATATCGCCTAATATGCCTTCTAGACACTATGGGAAAGATATTGGAAAGAGTGATATACGAAAGCTCAGCTCCTCAATAGTATACTGGTTAGTATACCCGCCTGTCACGCGGGAGACCGGGGTTCGATTCCTCGTCGGGGAGCCTCTGGCGCAAGACTAATGACCTTGCCCGGAAAAAACAAATCATTATGGAAAATTTAACAAGCCTCAGGACTTGCTAAATAAGGCCAAGACCGGTTCCAGGTTGTAGTGCCGATGGTGATGTGATATACGAAAGACTGCTAACCGTAGCAGAAGAAAAAGCAGCCCTATCGAACCAACAATACGGGTTTAGAAAATCGCGCTCCACCGTCGACGCCATAAAGAGAGTAGTTGACATTGGGACGGAAGCAATAAGTGGAGAGAGCTGGCGCTGGGGCACAAAGGAATACTGTGCAGTTGTAACACTGGACATAAAGAATGCCTTTAACTCGGCAAAATGGCCAGTCATAAATAGAGCGCTTCACAGAATGGGCACCTCACACTACCTCCAGAGAATAATTTCCAGCTACCTCACTAACAGGAAGCTGAGGCATGCAACAGATGATGGTGTAAAATACCACAACGTCTCAGCAGGAGTTCCACAAGGATCAGTTCTGGGACCCCTATTATGGAACATCATGTACGATGGCGTTTTGCGATTGGTGTTGCCACAACAGGTCCAGATGATAGGTTTTGCGGACGACATTGCCCTTGTGACAGTGGCAAAACATATTCATGAGATAGAGGCAATTACTAACAAGGCAGTGGTGAAAGTCAAAGAATGGCTGGTATCCGCTGGTCTCGACCACAAAACAGAGTCGGTTTTAATAACTAGCCGAAAAAAGGTGGAATATATGAATATAAGGGTTGGAGATCAAATTATTAGATCGAAAGACACAATAAAATATCTAGGAGTTATGATTGACAACAGGCTACAATTCAAAGAGCATGTCAAGTATTCTAGGAAAAAAAGCGTCAATGCTGCAAGCAGCACTTGCTCGAATACTACCAAACATCGAAGGACCTGGATATCCACGAAGAATCTTGATGTCTAGAGTAGTGACCTCGGTCATACTATACGCCGCCCCTGTTTGGGCCAGTATACTGACGACGAAGGAAGCGAGGAGAAAGCTGACGTCAGTCTATAGACTCTGTGCCTTAAGAACCATCAGCGGTTTCCGAACCATCGCGGACGAAGCTGCTTTTGTCGTAGCCGAAATGGTTCCAATTGATATCCTTGCGGACGAGATGTTAAGAATCTACAACAGGAGAACGTCAAGGCAACTGGAACCAACAGCAGTCAAGGAGATCAAGGAGGAAGAGAAAGCAACCTCATTAACCGTATGGCAAACTCGATGGGACAACACTACGAAAGGCAGATGGACGTACAAATTAATCCCATCTATCGCCACCTGGATGAAGAGAGACCACGGTGCCTGCAAGTACCATCTTACCCAGTTCCTGACCGGCCATGGTGGATATCGCAAATATCTGCACCGTTTTGGACACAGCAGCTCACCGTTGTGTCCAGCGTGTCCAAACCAAGAGGAACATACGAAGCATGTGGTGTTCCACTGTAGACGCTTCAACGAAGGAAGACCCAATCTCCCAGGCCCGCAGGACCTCATAGAGCAGATGCTATGCTCCGAGGATAACTGGATGGAGATAAGCGCATATGTGACCAAAGTGCAACTCGAACTTAGAAGAATCGAAAAAGTAAGGCAAGCACAAATAGCCGACATGGAGAGAGCCGCTTAAAAAAGCATAAAGCTAACCAGCCCCGCGAAGTAATACCTAACGGCAGTCCCGCGGGGAGAGTGGTTGGCGGGAGCGAGGGTGTGGTTTAGTACGCAGGCGTGCGACTTGGAACCGTCGTTCCAGGTACACAAATCGTGCATGCTAGTAGCACGGGCTGCTAGTATCTATGAAGATTCCACATCCGTTGGCGCATCAACAAAAAAAAAAAAAAAAAAAACACATTGGCTGGCGATTCTTTTGTCCAACGACAAAGCAACTCCAAGCAGCTTATTGACGCAGCTGCAGACAATTAGCGCAATAGCCGGTAAAACCAAATTCTTTAGCACGGATCATGTGCAAACAAAAGAACGCTGTTCTTCCGCAGGCATTATGGCGATACGATAAACAATCCAAATTGTTTGAGGTATCCCAAATGCATTTCCCATTTAATGAGTTGCAGCTTATTTATTTAGCTGACCTTAATTACAGACCGATGCCTTAGGACGCTTCTCCCTTTGTTCTTTTTCCCTCGTTGTAGGTTTCGTTTATCCTGTGCTGAAATGCATCGATAAACACGGTGATGTGTACGATCACACATACACACCACTGGATAAAGCGATCGCCGTCCATTGGTCACAGCCAGTAAGGAAAGATCGCATTTCCTTGGTGGCCACACCCTAAGAGAAAATTTTCTCTTTCTCCGCCGAACCTCACCCTTAACCGAGGATTGAATACAGGTCGGAGTTCTTTCCTCGGCGAGTCGTATTTCAATCTTCGAAGCGGACGGGTCGCCCGCCATCCACCCTACCGGCGCCGGTACGGTGGGTTTGTAGGGATACGAAGTCTGAGCGCCAGCACGGGCGCAGGATTCTACTTCGTCCCCACAACTTTTCATTAACACTCCGATTGTTCCACCGCAGCAACAAGGAGAATGGTTCACCAGGAGAAAACGAAAGGAAGTAATACACATTAAAAACACCCACGAACTGCAGCCGGAAAAGAAAACGCTATTGTATGTTGTTCGCAATTAATTCTTTAATTTTATCGGTCAGCCGCAAGGTAAACACAAATTTAATAGGTGTACATTATCAGCATCTAGTTCCAGAAAAAAAAGAAATGGACCGCGATATGCACACTACACTTTAATTGTTAATTGGATATATGCACTATTTAAAATCTTCGTTGACGATCTACAGTCCGGGGTGAAAACTCGCGATTCTTACAACTCGATGCACTCGACTCTGGTGTGTATTATCTTCGCGTCTCCGCAGCCGGCGGAGAGCGGGAGTGGCGCGTGACCCTTCTGGTCCGCGGATGTAAAAGGACTCCCCGAGGATAGAACACTGACATGAATTCCATCCTAGGTTAGGGTTAAGGAAAGGGAAAAGAGAGAAAAACTTTTCTCTTAAGGGTGTGGCCGCCACAGAGGTGCACTCTTTCAGGGCAGTAGTGTGTGTGCCTAGAACAAAGAAAGGCATAAAGTGCATTCCTAGGATACGATTTCGGTAAAGCAAATAAAACCGAAATCGTCGGATACTAATGGGATCTTTGTTGGGACATGTGCGGCTGAACAAAGAAACAACGAAGCGATGTGGAAATGTGCTAATTGGTTGGTGGACGAAACAGATCCCCTGCTTGCATTTGTATATGCAGGGAAATCCGTTTGTGGGAAACGGGTTCTATATTTGCATTGTTTATGCTTTGAATTCAATTGATGCCAAGAGACGCGGAATGCGTATTTGCTTTGGTTTGCACATTGTGCGAGTCAGAGAATTTTATTGCTGGGAGAAAAAGGTCGCCGGCCAATGTGTACGTAAAGAAATTTATCGTGCACATGGCGAAGTTGGAAAATAGACGGCGCAATAATTATGATCCCTAGTGAAGGTTACAAAGTATGTAATTCAAATCATTTTTTTACAGGAATTCGTCTAGGAGATTGTCTGGCAACGTAGATGCCGAAATTGGTTTGGAATTCCTGATAAGCCAATAAAGAAATCTTACAGGGGATTGGTATGCAAAGAGAATGCATGAAAGGTAAGTTTTCTTTACAGGGACTTAAAGATCATAGATTTGATCTCTTTAATGCGTAAAGCATTTTCAGGTGCCTAATGCGATTGCATTGGCGAAAACTTATGCGTCTGGGGATGAGGTAATGGGGGTTTTTAGGTAAGTGTGCCGTGGGGTTTGGTGGCACCGCCACAGGTTCTTTAGGAGTCGTTTTTCCTTACGAGTCTTTATCCATCCTGCGACCGAGCGGGTCGTTTCTTCCTTCGCTCCCCGGTGCGTACGGCCGAGTGTTTAGTTAGTTCGGGTATTATGTACGTTTGAACGATTCAATGAGGAATATTAAGAAGCGCGAATTTATATAGCAAACAAAATTGTACCATTAGTTTAAGTACTTTAAACAACTTGAATTCCTATTTTAACAATTGTTTTAGTCTGAGTTGAAATTAATAAAAAGAAAACCTTATCATTAAAAATTACACCAGTGTGTTTCAATTAAATTCTCCTGTGTGTGACGTTTTCTCTTGGCGAACATTTTGCTGCGGTGTTCGGTGGGTGACCGCCGTTCCTTGTTGGTGTTTTCTTTCGTGAAATCTTTTAGTGGCGATGGGGACAGAAGAGTACTTAGTGCCGTACGCCGGCGCACAATACTTCTTCCCCACAATTTCACCTAGGGACCGACTTGCCACCTAAACCAAACTTTTCTCGAACCGGTCTTTCAGCCAAGCTCCGAAAGATAGTCAGGGGTTTGTGGCAACTATTCCACGGAACCTATAGATTGATGGGGTGGTATTTCACCGGGAGACAGGGCAATGGGACCCCACCAACCACCACTCGACTTTTAGTCGCCTTTTACTACAAAGCGGGCCTAGCTGTGAGTATATTTTAACGCCCTACTCACACGGTTGTTAGAACATATTTTGTTTACTGGAAGGTATACATTATTAAGTATGCTCCAGGGAAAGATATTCAGATCGAATGAGGAAGTCATCACGAGAGCTTTCAAAGGCTTATTTCGTACTACAGAAAGGGCATCGACATGTTGGAAAATCGCTTTTCCAAATGTATGGCCCTCGAAGGCAACCATGTTGAGGAATAAATATAACTTTGCCCACCAAAAACGCTTATTTTCACTAAGAATCCCGAGACTTATATGTAGTATATTCCAGTTAAATGCGGTTGGATACAGAATTAATAAAAGCAAATGTCTGTATGCATAATACGAGGGTTGCCTCTTATGTTTCGGGATTTGGCAACCCTAGCGTTGCAATCCGGCAATTGACAGCTCTGTCGTAAAGTTGGACATTTTTGAGGTTATACGCACTCAGAACGTTTTGACATACGAGCGCCATTTGAAATTAGATGAATTTCGTGAAGGTCGTCCAAAATCAGTTGTTGTTCCGAAAACCATTGATGCTGTGCGCGAACTGATATTGGAAGATCGTCATGTGACCTATCGTGAGATTGAGACAACCTTAGGCGTTAGTGGGACCAGCATACATTCAATATTGCATAAACATTTGACTGTCAAAAAAATTTGTTCGCGTTGGATCCCACACAATTTGTCAATCGCCCAAAAAAAGGCTCGTGTCAAATGGTCGAATGAAATGCTCAAAAAATACGGTCGCGGTGCTTCGAAACACGTCTATGACATCGTGACAGGTGATGAATCGTGGATTTACGCGTGTGAACCCGAAAGTAAACAGCAGTCGACTGTCTGGGTGTTTCAAGATGAGCCAAATCCAACAAAAGTTGTTCGCGCACGAAGCACTTCCAAGCAAATGGTCTCATGTTTTTTCGGAAAAACTGGACATGTCGCAACCGTACCACTAGAACAACGCAGAACAGTCAATTCTGAGTGGTACACAACCATTTGTTTGCCAGTTGTCTTCCAAGAAATCAGGAAAACCAACCGCCGAAGACGGATCACTCTTCACCACGACAATGCGAGCTCTCACACATCGGCTACGACAACTGCATTTTTGAGCACCCAAAACATCGATTTGATGGGTCATCCGCCGTATAGTCCTGACTTGGCACCGAATGACTTCTTTTTATTCCCGTACGTAAAAAACAAACTGAGAGGTCAACGTTTTTCGACACCTGAAGAAGCGGTTGCTGCATTCAGAATGCATGTGTTGGAGATACCTCAATCAGAGTGGCAAAAGTGCTTCGACAATTGGTTCAAACGCATGCAAAAGTGTATAGATCTTCATGGGGAATATTTTGAAAAACAATAAAGTGATTTTCGATGATCAATATTTGTTTTTGTTCTCTAATCCCGAAATATAAAAGGCAACCCTTGCAGTTGTTTAATATTACAGAGAAACTTCCGCCAACTCGCAACACTATGAATAAAGCATTTATTGTTAAATATATTGTTTATCAAATTGCTCAATGTCAGTGTGATTCAGCTCTCTGAATGAAAAAAGAACAGCAAACGCACTTTATTTCTTCTACAAGTATAATTACAATATGTTATCATCAACCAATCAGTAGTCTTTAATCATGACTGTGTCAATTGGCGATGACCAGTCGACCAAAGCAACTCCGACTCTTTTTACAATCTTACCCGTGTATAAACCAGTTCGTTTCCCACAGAATGGTAATCCAGCGGGGAACTTACGCAATGCCCCACCACACATAGCCCTCACCCGCCGTTGCTACCAATTCCATTGTATGACGTAGTCCAATGAATCTGTTCGCAGCAGACAAAATTTATTTTGGCACCTCTTATTGTCACGTTTATTACTAGCTCACACAGATATTTTTCAAGATCATAAAAAGCGAAAGTTACCAACACTTTGGACAAAACAAAGATCAGAAGAAAGGAGGGCAACCTTGAAGTATTAAAGACACCAATGTGGAAAGCCGCGTGTTTGGGGAATAAAACTGTGACCAGGTTTGATTTATCTAGACATTTGTTACTACTATTATTAATATTATTATTATTATTATTATTATTGTTATTATTATTAAATAGGGTGCCCTCAATATGTTTTTCAACCCAAAATTCTTTAGGAAAATACTGGATAGATTTATAGAACTGGGTATTTCCAAAGCACTCAATGATAATGTCCCTCTTTCTATTTATCGAAATTACATCCTTGTGTACGAGGGTGGGTTGAAAAGTTTCCTACCTAACAAATATACAACACATTATTTCTTAAGATTTATTTTTATTTCTCTACATCATCATCATCATCGGCACTACCACCGAGATCCAGTCTTGGCCTTATTTAGCAAGTCTCTCCACCGGCATCCGGTCCTTATCCGAGACGTGTTAAATTGTCCATAATAATTTGTTTTTCCGGTTATTAGACTTGCGCCATATTTCTCTACATAGTCTCCTTGTAACTCTATACACTTCTCCCAGCGATGCTCCCATCTCTTTAACCCGTCCAACTAGTACTCGGCGTTTTTCTCTGCAAAACAACTATTCACGAAGGTGACTGCCTCCTCATTTGACGAAAATCTCTGTCTTTCGAGTGCAAGTTTTAGATTAGGGAACAAAAAGTAGTCGCTTGGGGCTAGATCTGGTGAGTAAGGCGGATGGTCAAGCAGTTGAAACTGTAATTCGTGGATTTCGCCATAGCAACCGCTGAGGTTTGAGACGGCACGCTGTCTTGGTGAAACAGGATCTTCTTTTTCTGCAAATGTGGCCGTTTTTCCGCAATTTCTGACTTCAGTTGGTCAAGTAATGATGTGTAGTATGCTCCTGTAATGGTTGTTCCTTTTTGAAGATAATCGATTAAGATAACTCCATGATTATCCTGAAAAACAGTCGCCATTACTTTCCCAGTCGAAAAAACAGTTTTTGCTTTTTTTTGGAGCCGATTCCCCCTTTGTAGTCCACGGCTTTGACTGTATTTTTGTTTCGGGCGTATAATGGTGTATCCAAGAAGCTAACATACAGGGCAAAAACTCTGCTTTCAACCCGGCGTACGCCAGGACGATCCTTGTCCCTGTTCAATCCAAGTTGAGATGCAATCTCCACGGAACACCCCTGGATAGCTATTTTGGCACCCGCTAAGTAGTAAACCAATGCATGTAGCGACAACCTGAAAAAGGTTGACGCAAGGTTAACAACCTTGCCCGGCAAAACAAATTATTATGGACAATTTAACATTTGACGGATTTTCGTGTCTTTACGTCGCAAGAAGTGTTCCGCCCAACACTGTCCAATACTTAACCCCAACAAAACACCAAAGAATTTCAGCACACAATTGAAACACTGTTAAGTTGTTTTCTGAAGCGTTTATTTATAACTTTTTTTTTGCTTTATTATATAAACTTTAGTTTCGGTGAAACGATTACACGGATTTAAACAAACATAGATCATCCTTTAAACCGAAAATCATTCAACTTTTTACTACACGGAGTTTACATCAGTGGTCTGTCTTTCGTTTACGACTTCGGCACTATTTCTCCTTCAGACTTTGTAACTAAATTTTTTTTTAATTGCACACGCGCGGACCGACCTCCTTGTTGGGTTTCTCTATGTCGACCTCCTCGGTGAGGTTCTCTCTGTCCTGCTGCTCGATATAGACTAATTGTATCTATCCTAAAAATATCCCATTTGAATTACTCAACGCGCATCTGCAAAGGAAAATTTTCCCATCCAATCTGCTAACAGACTTTCCCATCATATCTGTTACCAGCATAAAATTTCCCTTTGCATCTCAAAAGGAGAATTTCCCATAAGATCTGGAAAGGAGAGAACTTACCTAATAATCATCATTGTTCGTCGCTGGTGGTCGGAATCTTTTTTTCTTTTGTTTACGGATCGGATGCCGCCGTTTACTCTCCGATCTTTCCGTGGTTTATTTGAACTACACATCTGGCATGCAGCAAAGGATCGCCTGCATTTCGGGTGTGTACACGGACTATGGGATGTAAGGCTTTGTTTGCCTTTTCCATCATAAACATCTATCGGGGATTGTGTTATGCGTTTATGATTGTTCGCCTACTAATCAGCGGTGCAACGCATTGTTTGTTTGCGCAAGTGTGCCTTAGCATTAGGTCATGCAAGGGATTTAGGTGCTAATTGCTTTTAGCTACCCGAGAATGCATCCCTTGTTCGGTTTACTTACGGACAATGGTATTTCGTGGGAAAACATCGCGTTGGTGCTCAGGCTGGGTGATCGATTTACATGCGATGCTTCCCTGCATTTTGGAGTTGGGGTATAATACCATGTATGGATGCGTTGAACTCGATATTGGAAGCTTTTTGAACGTTAAGTTCCCTGGTTTTTGATATCGGGTTCAACGTTGTTGCAGTTTCATATGACCTTTGTTACAGGTATGATTAAGGACTTTGGAACACGTGTCTGTGGTCAAGTGTAATGAATAAAGGTAAGTATGTTCCTTGGCGGAAAGGACATCTCAACCTATAGTTGGTTGTGCGGTTCGTAGACTACAAACAAGTCTCGGATGTGGACCGGATACCCGTGGAGAGACTTGGTAAATAATGCCAAGTCCGGGTCCTAGTTGTAGTGCCGATGATAATGATGAGATAGGGAACAAGACAGGAACAACTTTTGGCACCCTCTGTATTGTAAAAATGAAGACGGGTATAAGAAAGAAGATTTACATAGGATATTCAATTCAATTCAATTTTATTTTGTAGATAATTGCATTTATGGTATATTTTACAACTAGTACTTAAGAGATTTAGGATAGCAATTCCTTTACAACTATAATCTTAAATCTATATAATGACAACTGCATAGGATATGTTACATAACTTTAAAATTAAAATTATATATAGCAAGGACAATAATTATTTAGGACAATTTTTTCTTGTGGGTTTTCAATATCAACGAAATGTATCTGGATAGTAATCTCCAGAAAGTATTCATGTCGCTCGAAGCATTTCTCTTATTAGACAGAAAATGCCTTATACAAGACCACTCTTTCCGGTAAGCTAGAGATGAAAGAACTTTTCACGATCACAATATTTAAAACCCCACGGAACACTTATGTTTCAGCAAGACGATTGGTGATCGAGATAAATTTATTTTATTTATTTTTTTACTTATTTTTCAACCTTCCTGATGGTGGTCTAATGACAAAGAAAGGACTACATATGCCCATATGTTTAATGCTTTATAGCATAAACGCTTTTCCCTTCCCTCTTCCTCGGTTTTTATTCTTTTACTTCTGTAAATAGTGTGGTAGCATAAGTGGTAACTCACCTCATAATCTATCAGAAAAACAAAACATGACGCTAGTAAAAATCGCTCTATTTTTGAGTTGAAAACATTTCTGAATATCGATACACTCACGGCTATGGTCCAGGCCAAAGGGTGCCAAAAAAAGGTATTTTTTCCTTACTTCTGTAGCATAACGGTAAGCCGGCGCTCTGAGATGCTATTTTTTCCCGGACGGGTCCACCAGCCAAGCTTCAAAAAAGGGTCAAGGATTTCTCCCAATTCAATTTCATTTCGCGAAGCCTCTTACATGAAATAGATCCCTAAATGTTATGTATTTCTTAACATTTTTTCGTTTACTTCAATGAAATTCATTAAGAAATAAAAATAAATTGGGTTTTGAAAAGTTTCCAGTTCAATTGGGGCACCCTGTCAAATATGTAGCAGTACATATACAGGGTGGCCTACATAGGAATATCATTGCTCCCAACTACCTGTTACATAATTAACACAGTTAATTACCACCCCCCTTTCCATCTAAATCAATACGCAAATTCGCGTCTTTATCCCATAATCACACATCTATCATATCCAAAAACATTATCCTACACTTCAATACCCCTTTTCAAATTCAAATCACATTTTCGCCATCCCTTACAATACACAATCCTATCCCAACAACGATAATTCATGGTCAAAACTTTGAATTGAATATAACACACAAACATTTTCCATCATTTTCATCCCCTATCTCGCATTTTTGTAATTCTTAAATCAAAACGAATTACAAAGTTCACTTAACGAGGACCTTAAATATTTGCACACATTTATTAAGTACAATGACCCTTCCCACCAAATTCATCGCCATCCTATATATTTGAATTCGCTGAAAGGGGTCAGGCTGGTGAGAGCGAAACCAATTTCGACGAATCAATAAATGTTACGGTGGGGGCAAATTTGTATTCCTCATATAAAAAGGACAAGAATGGACCAATAACAGGTTTTTAAAAGTTGGAAATTGACTCGCGTGGTGCGAAGAAGGAATTCGACGTGCGTGGTGTGCAAAATTGTAAAATAAGTAAAAAATATATATGTGTGGGTGAGCTCTTGTGTTTTTATAATAAGAATTCTTAAACATATGCTAAGCGTAAAATCGTCTAATTGTTTTAACCAGCACCAAGTTTTTCCTTGAGTGAATTAGCCAAAAGTGAAAAGACATAGTTGTTCAAACGAACATAAGAAAATTGAAGGACGACATGCACTTCAATATTATATACATATTTTAATAAAATCGAAGGGAAGTAACTTCATCGAAGTTGTAGACGCCATAAATCGATTGAAAAACAGTAAGGCTCCCGGAGCCGACCACTACTTAGCGACAGAGCTTATGAAGCATGGAGGAGAGGCAACCACTTGAAAGATCCACCAACTGATTAAGACAATATGGGATAAAGAAGTCACTCCGGAAGAATGGAAATCCTCAATAGTCAAAAAAGGCGACAGATCTGACTGCGACAACTACAGAGGAATATCATTGCTCCCAACCACATACAAAATATTAATAAATGTCATACTGGCGAGAATTACACCGTACGCAGAAGAAATATTGGAAGACTACCAATGCGGATTCCGTAGGAACCGGTCAACAAGCGACCAAATGTTCACAATATGGCAACTGCTGGAAAAGAAGTAGGAATACGGAGGGACGGTTCACCAACTGTTCGTTGACTTCAAAAAAGCCTACGACTCAGCCGCAAGGCAAAGACTCTACCATATTGTAGTTGAGCTGGGAATCCCGAAAATATATGCCGCCCTCATTCAAATTTGCATGAATGAAAATAAAGGACGAGTTAGAATAAAAAATCACCTTTCAGATCCGTTCGAAATCCGCGGCAGATTAAAACAAGGATGACCTCTAACCTTGTATTTTCAACCTTGTGCTCTAGTATGTCGTTAGAAAGGTACAGAACGATAACATCGCCGGAGTATCTCTGATTGAGGTTATACAAGTGCGGATGGTATTGCTGTTTTGGGCAATAATGTGGAAACTGTAAGTAAAAACAGTGAAACTATCTTGGAAGCGGCAGATGTTGTGGACCTGGAAACCAACGAAGAAAAGACGAAGTATACCACATAGGCTGAAAATCCCGGGATTTTTAATGAAAATAAACGTTTTTTTGGGCGAAGTTATATTTATTCCTGAACATAGTTGCCTTCGAGGGCGCTACATTTGGTAAGCCTTCGAAATACGGCTCGGTTTCCACGATGATTTTCGCATTCGATCCGAATCTCTTTCACTAGAGCCACCGCTAAGGTCTGAGATCAGATAATAGTCGCTGAGGGCCAGGTCTGGAGATTACGGTGGGTGCGCAACCAATTGAAATGGTAGTTTATCCAATTTGGCCATTGCTTTCAAGGAGGCGTGTGACGGTGCGTTATCGTGAATATACAGAACTTTTTTTCTTCGCCATATGGGGCCGTGTTCTCTTTATTTCGTCGTCCATTTGTCCAATAACGCTGCATAATACTCTTCTGTGACTGTTCTTCCGCATCCCAAAAAAACGGAGGCCATAACCTCCCCTTGCGAGCTTTGGTCTTTGTCCATATTGGTCGGATTTCATTGTTATCCAGTCACTCTGCAGACTACCTGTTGGACTCATACATATCGTAATGGATGCACGTTTCATCCATCGTCATCGAAAAAAGTCCCCTTGATTACGCTGCAACAACGCCAAACCGGTCGTTGAATCATTAACGCGCTGCTGTTTTTGGTCGACGGTCAGCAAAGGCGGCACGTGAATAGATGCCCACGGCCTTAGCTAACTAGTGTAACTTCACTTTACGATCACTCAAAACGATTCGATGCGCTTGCCTTACGATTTCCAGATTTTTCTTCTTTCGGCCTTCCAGAGCGACGTACGTCTTCGGTACTTGGTACGACCCATTTTAAGTTCACTAAACCACCGATAAACTGTTGTTCTCGAAGGAGCAGATGTGGCACTATAGCGTTAGCGATGATAGTGAAGAACGTGTGATTCGAAATGACGACATGACAGTTAGAATCACTAAAAATTGAGACAATGCTCAACACATCAGGCCACTGCCGCGTGTACGAATTGGATTTCTAAATTCAAGTACACTCAACTGATGTGGAATTATGTTATAGCTGTGGTATACGGCTCTGATGATTTGCATATTCGAATTTCCTTTCGGTGTTCTTCACTATTTGCTTGTATAATGTGTGTGTCTGTTAGAAACGCCACCCTACTCCCTCCTGAGTAACTTTGTTACGATCAACTTCGTGTGCGAACGAAGGAGCGAGGAACGAGCAAGCGAGAGGGCGTCCATGCTCTATGCGGAAGTCGTGATCGAATAGTAAAGTTCTGTTTACCTATGGGAAATTGTGTGTTGTGTGTATACAGATCACGTCGGTTTGTTGCGTTAAGCAAGGATAGTGAAGACGGTGATTTGAACATACGACGAAACGGGTGAGAAGCGAAGCAACGAAGCATCAGGCTACTGGCTGTGTGTACGAATTCGATTTCTAAACTCAAGTACACTCAACTGATGTGGAATTGTTATGTTATCGCTATGGTATACGGCTCTGATGCTTTGCTTATTCGAATTTCTTTCGGTGTTATTCACTATTTGTTTGTGTATTGTGTGTGTATATGTTAGAAACGGCACAATTCCGGGTTTGCGGCACTCGTGTAAGTTCCTCCACAAGTTGAGTCAGCAAACAACTCCGCCACCCTCCCAGCCTCGTCGGTTCTGTTAGAATGTACCAACCAACCGGAGTTGTGTAAATTAATATCGCCAAAGACGACAATTTCAGATACCGGGTGGTTGATCTGTATCCAGTCGTACGTGAAAGATGTTCGAAGAATGTCGCCAGTCGATTGTCATTCAGGGAGCGGTAAAGAGAACAAAGACATTCAATAGAATTCCTCAACCACGTGATGTCCATGTTATTAGGCTCCAACGCCTCTATCCTCTGGCAAGCCAGATCGGACCACGTGAATCCCCAGACTCCACCCTTAAAACGGAATCTCGAATGGAAGTCCTCTCCTGAGTAACGAAGATATGTCGAATCAGTTGACGAATTTTGAATCGGCCTTGGTCTCAGTTAGGGCAAGGATATCAGGATTCGTTGTTTGCAAATATTGGTGGACGCCGTTTACATTCGTATTGGTGAAACCGATGCCCCTGATGTTACAAAATGCCGTCATCAGTTGAACGTCCACAGAACCTCGAGAGCGAGCCCGATTACGCGATGACGAATTTCTTAAAGCTCGGTTATTTATCATAATATCTGCATGATGTTCCCCCTAACATAGTCCCCCCCAGAGATCCGAATGGGAAACTAGTTTACCTCCGGAATTCTTTATCTCAGATGGTACCACCATGACTTATCTTCGTGTCAGTCCGGCCCATCAGCCATACTTCCTAAACATAGTCGAAGATATCTCCCGATGATATCGCGGAATGTACAGCGTGACGGGGTGGTATACCTTGGGACCGACTACCACCTAAGCCAAACTTTTCTCGAACCGGTCCACCGGCCAAGCTCCGAAAGATGGCCAGGGATTTCTCCCCACCATTTCACGGAGCCTATAGCTTGGTGGTGGGGGGGGGGGGGGGGTATTTCTCCTACTACGCGGCCTTTTGTCGCCTCTTACGACAAGCCGGCCTAGCTGTGAGTATATTCTAACGCCCTACTCACAAGGCCAACTGGATAACATCGAACGAGGACATTGACGGACGGAATTAGTTTTAATACAAAGTTGTGCGTTTTACTATTTCAATCAATTTGCGTAATGCCATAAAGTATTTGTGTGATTAAATCACAGCGGAATAGAAGGATTTTTTTTTTGGTAATCGGCAAGGCCGTTCTCCTGGCACTCCACCGGACGAACACCCGCAGAGCTAGCCGTTCTCTTGGGATTATACCGAAAGGCTTACTGTGGCATGTAATACAGGTAAACTCTTCCAATTACTTTTGCTCATCAAGGAGCATAATTCAATCGACGTTCATTATCTAACATTATACGTCAACTTATTAGTCTCACGTCGTCTCCACTTTTTTTGGGGATAATTTTGGAAGACCACTACTAGTTCAATTAGTAATTGGCCATCAGTTAGACAAAAAGTTACTATTCATTTATATAAAATTGTAACAACATCGTATCCGCGGAGTGGGCCTTTTACGTAGCTTCATCATGAAGGCGGAAGGCGCCATAATAAAAATCGAAAAACCTTGTCAAGTAGTATTATGAGTTAATGAAAACGTCCCATCGATATCATGTATTTAAAATTAACAATAAATATTGTAAATCTTATTTTCTATGGAATTTTACCCAAAAAATCCGCCCCCTCCTCCTATTCCTCCCCCATACCCTCCTCCGTATCCTCCGCCATAACCTTCTTCATAACCACCGGCGTAACTTCCTCCACCGAAACCTCCTGCACCAAATCCTCCATAGTTCCCACCATAATGACTGTGATAGTGACTATTATATTGCCCTCCGTATCCTCCGACGCCGCCACCAAAACCGCCTCCACCGAATCCGCCGAAACCTGGATAACCTCCTCCGGGAAAGCCGCCATAAAATGGCGGTCGAGGCTTGTGAGAGCCGAATCCACCATACCCACCGTGCCCGCCGTATCCGCCGTATCCGCCGTATCCACCATAACCTCCATATCCATGTCCATATCCAAGCCCTAGGCTTGCGCCGAGAGCATTTCCCAGTAATCCTAAGGTTCGACCTTGAGGCTTATCATCACTTTTAGCGTTCGCCAAACAAAAGAAAACGACGACAAACAGCAACTGCAAATAAAACACCTTGTCACCAAATGAGTCAG
Organism: Microdon myrmicae; assembly: GCA_963931805.1. Taxonomy (NCBI): domain Eukaryota; kingdom Metazoa; phylum Arthropoda; class Insecta; order Diptera; family Syrphidae; genus Microdon; species Microdon myrmicae. The sequence goes on from OZ007500.1 coordinate 136,056,967, forward strand.
GTATTTGTACTCTACTTACAGCGGCACGCATTTTGAAGTCGTTTTTTTTGTTGCCTTTGTTGGCCTTTTTTGGCTTTTTTAAACACTGATTACTCAATCGCGCTAAGTGGTACTATGGTGGTCAATGCGCGGCTCCAGTGCCTTATATACGCTTTAGAGTCTAGGTTCAGTGCTTATAAGAATGGGTAGGGACATATTTAGAGCGGGTGCGATGCCACAGAACCTACAAAGCATCTGCAGTAGGCTGGTGTTGGATCTTAGAGGTACCGAAAGTTACATTGATGGGAACGTGGTCAACGACGTCAGCGTGCGTGTGCTACCACGATGCATTCTCCGGACTTGAGGGTCTTGAGGGTCAACCGAACAGAAATGACCGATTGGCGCGGAGCAGACTGTAGAGCTTGTGTTAGGGCCATTAGTCAGAAACTGAAGTGTTACTAGAGTCTCGTCAGTTAACGACATCGGCTAAGGTCAGAGATTTTTGGGAATTTCCATAAACGGGTGCCTGACGCAAGAGATGTTTACATTGTTTCTGCGAAGTGACTGGCAAACAATAATGTTGAGGTCAATTATAATAATGGGATTGATGCTTGTGTACTTGGAGAGAAGTGGGGGCAAGATGGGCAAGGTGCTCTTCGTCGATGATTTGCATCTGGCTATTGGAAATACCAATTGAAGTGGTTTTCACAATTCGGGTGGGAATTCCTTCCAATACGAAGGGGATTTAGAACATTCCAATAACGCGTTCGTAAACAAAATGTGTAAAATGCTCAGATTCAAAGTCGACTTACTCATTTTATTATTTTTCTCGTGGGCAATTTACTGAATCTTTGAGAGCTTTTCGGAGTATAACTATGATTTGAAAAAGAAAAATTAATAAGAAGGTAGAGCCATAAGAGGAACGAAGAACTCTTCAGTTTTTTTTTTGTTTTTGTTTTTTGAAACCTTGTTTTTTGTTATTATCCTTCTCTCAGGAGAGGCGAACGTATCGCACTGAGTCGAAATTAGTAATATAGAAAAAAAGATAAACCATAAAAAGAGAGAGATATGTTATGCTATGGATACGAAAGTCCAGATGAAAGTTCTTCTTTTGCACGAAATGTACCCTAAAACGCCACAGTACAGTAGGAGAGTGAGTAGGGCGTTAGAATATACTCACAGTTAGAATGGCTTGTCGTATGAGGCGACTAAAGGCCGAGTGGTAGGTGGGGTCCCAACGCCCTGTCGTCCGGTGAAATACCACCCCATCAAGCTATAGGCTCCGTGAAATGGTCGGAGTAAAACCTGGCCATCTTTCGTAGCTCGGCTGATGGACCGGTTCGGGAAAAGGTTGGTTTGGGTGGTAGGTCAGTCCCATGGTGAGATACCACCCCGTCGCGCTGTATATTCCGCGATATCACCGGGAGAAATCTTCGACTATATTTCGGATGTATAGCTGATGGCCCGGATGGACACGGAGATAAGTCATGATGGTATCTTCTGCGATAAAGAATTCTAAAGAATCTAAAGGAATAAAGACGACAATCGGAATCTAAAGGAATAAAGACGACAACCGAGATCTGAACGAATAAAGACGACAACCGGGATCTGAAGGAATAAAGACGACAAGCGGAATCTAAAGGAATAAAGACGACAACCGGGATCTAAAGGAATAAAGACGACAAGCGGAATCTGAAGGAATAAAAACGATAACCGGGATCTGAAGGAAGGAAAATAATGACGTGCATAGAAAATTACAAGCCCAACAAGATGTTGGAGACAAGAGTGAGTATAAGACTCATGTTAAAAGACAACGAACCAGTATATCCAAAGGTAAGGCGGCTTGCGGCCAACTAAAGGCACATAGTCAACATTCAATATGTGGAATGGTGGAACCAGGGCATCATCCGACCCTCATCATCTGACTATGCCAGCCCAATTGTGTTAGTCAAGAAGAAAGACGGAACACTCCGATAGTGCGTTGACTATCGACTTCTGAATAAAAAAATTATTCGAGATTTGCCGATAATCAAGGACCAACTGGAGAAACTGCAAGACGCGAAGATCTTCAGTACACTCGAGTACTTCGACGCGCCATTCGGGACGGGCATCTCTTAACGTACATGGATGATCTGATTGTTCTTTCCAACAATGGCGAAGACGGGCTGATAAGATTGAAAGACGTATTCGAGACGACCAGACGAGCTGGGCTGAGTATCAACTGGAAGAAATGTGGCTTCCTGACAGGACGTGTTGAATTCTGGGACCACATTATCGACGACGGAGCGGAAAACTGAAGCGTTTAGACGTTTTTCCGGGCCTAAGAATATCCGTCAAGTGCAAGCTTTTTTAGGACCGACGGGATACTTCAGGAAATTTATTCCTGACTACTCAAGGATTGCGCGACCATTATCAAACCTTTTGCGAGTAGATGTCGAATTTAATTTTGGAGACGCCGAAAAAGAAGCTTTCGACTCCTGAAGATGTGCCTAAGCCAAAAATCTGTGCTTAATTTATATAGAATAGGAGCTGAGACGGAACTCCATACGGACGCATCGAAGTATGGATACCTTCTGATATAAGGAATTCCGGAGGTAAACTAGTCTCCCATTCGGATCTCCGGGGGGAATATGTCAGGGGAAACATCATGCAGTATTATGATAAATAACCGAACTTTAAGAGGTTCGTCAGCGCGTAATTGGCCTCGCACCCGAGGCTCTGCCCACACTCGACTGGTAACGAGATTTTGTAACATCAGGGGCATCGGTTTCACCAATGCGAATGTAGACGCCGTCCACCAATATTTGCAAACAGCAAAAGCTGATATCCTTGCCCTAACTGAGACCCAGGTCGATTCGTCAACTGATTCGACATATCTTCGTTACCTAGGATACGACTTACATTCAAGATTCCGTTTTAAGGGCGGAGTCTGCGTCTTCGCGCGGTCCGATGTAGCTTGCCAGAGGATAGAGGCGTTGGAACCCAATAACATGGACATCATATGGTTGAGGGTCGTGCTGAGTTATTCTGTTAAATTTCTTTGTTGTCTTTACCGCTCCCCGAATGACGATCGACCGGCGACATTTTTTGAACATATTTCACATACCATCGACTGGATACAGATCAACCACCCAGCTTCTGAAATTGTTGTCCTTGGTGATTTTAATGTGCACAATTCCGGCTGGTTGGTACATTCTAACAGAACCGACGAGGCTGGGATGTTGGCGAAGATGTTTGGTGTTAGCCACAACTTGACTCAACTCGTGGAGGAGCCAACGCGATTGCCGGATACCCGAGGTGATTATGCGAACACCCTGGATCTGTTTTTTGACATCCGAACCGAGTATTTATACCGTATAGGTCTGTGCGCCACTGGGAATCTCGGATCACTGCTTGGTATCTGTCGCGCAAGCACTTGCATTTTAAGCGAATAACCGGCCTAGGCAGCTTCGCCATGTAGTAAGAAGTATGGGGCCGCTAACTGAGACGATATGCGAGATTTCTTCGCATCCTTTCCATGGTCGGAGATATGCTTCGGAGACTCCGATGTTGACGCTTGCGCGGAGTCGGTCACAGAGATTATTCTTCTCGGGATGGGGATCTACATTCCGCATTCCATCAAGCGAAGTTCATCTGATAAACCGTGGTTGACAAAAAAATGCGAGCAGATTACAGCGGCAAAACAGAGCTTTTCGGCAATGGCGCTCCAATCCCACCGATGTTAACAGAACGAATTTTGTTAGAATCAGAAACGCCTGCTACCAGGCGATTGATACCGTGAAGAAAGCTCACAACGACAGAGTGACCAATAAACTCCTTCGGTGTCCGACTGGTTCGCGCTCTTTCTGGTCAATGGCAAAAGCTGCCAGCGGTAACTTCGCTTCCTCCTTTTTCCCGCCGTTGGTGACAGACACCGGGACGTTAGTCACAAATTCAAAGGATAAAGCTAATGTATTCGCGATTTTATTTTCCGCGAATTCAAATCTCAATTCCGGTCTTTTGGAGCCACCTGTGATCGCGCCGGTACGGTCTTCGATGCGGGATGTGAGATTTCGTCCGCATACTATTCAACGCATTCTACGTGAACTGGACTGTAGGTAGACAACCGCCCCGGACGAAATACCAGCAATAGTCCTCAAGAACTGTGCTGCAGAACTATCGGCGGTTCTGGGCAGACTCTTCCGTTTATCTTATACACGGAGGACCTTTCCTGCCTGGTGGAAAATCGCTCGAGTTCAGCCAATCCCAAAGACGGGAAAAAAGTGTCTCCCACAAGATTACCGTCCGATAGCATTACTGTCTATCTTATCTAAGGTAATAGAAAAAGTTATCAATACAGAGTTGGTTAAGTATTTGGAGTGCAACGGCCTTCTAAATGATCTTCAATACGGATTCCGTGACAGGCGGTCCACGGGAGACCTTTTGACACTTATAACCGATATATGGACATCTGCGATTGAGCGGCATGGTGAGTCAAGGGCGGTCGCGTTGGATATCTCCAAGGCTTTTGACCGCGTCTGGCGCAGAGGTTTTCTGAGTAAACTTCGTTCATATGGACTTTTCCAGCAGTTTTGTGACTGGACGAAGAGCTTCCTCGAAAATCGATCGATCCGGGTTGTTGTGGACGGCGAGTGGTCAGATCTGTATCCTGTTAATTCGGGGGTGCACCAAGGTTCTATTTTGGCTCCAACCTTGTTTTTGCTTCACATGACTGATTTGTTGGAGTCAACGGATAACAAATTGTTCAGTTTTAAAGATGATAGTATGCTTGTTTAGTCTTTTTCGAGTGATCGGCCGATTGGTGAATTAACGTCGCACCAGCTGAGATGTAGACAGATTGACTCTCTGAATCGGGATCTGGATAAGGTCCTGCAGTGGGGATAAGCCAATCTCGTCGACTTCAATGCAACGAAGGCACGGTATACAACATTCACAAAGAAAAGCGGATCATTGGTTCCACAGCTGCCGATGAATGGCCAAGGCCTCGAATCTGGGGAAAGCTTGAAATTGATCGGCGTCACGGTCTATGGGAATGTATCGTGGCATAAGCATGTGTCGAGTATCGCCAGGTCAGCCTTCTGAAAACTGGGCTATCTTTTTAGAGCCAAGAAATATTTTACGCCGGCCCAACTTCTCCTGTATAAATCCCAAATTAGATCCGCGCCCGAATATTGCTCTCATGTTTGGAGCTCTGCTCCTAACCATGCCCTCGACCTATTTGATAGCATACAGAGACAAGCGATCCGCCTGATCGGGAACACGGCGCTGATGTCGGGACTACGGTCGTTATCACATCGAAGGCGCATAGCTGACCTCTGTCTGTTTTACAGATATTATCATGGGTACTGTTCTTCGGGGATTTGTGGTATTGTTCTGTAGGAGTTTTCTTAGTTATGTGCGAGCACGGGCACGGGTTCACTAAGATTCCCTAACAAGTTCACTGTATAACCAAACCGCCAACTTCACTAAATTGGATGAGTACGCTTGCCACAAATTTATCCAATCACTGTGTGCATCAGGTTGCGTGTTCTTTAGTCACCTGATTGATGTTCGCTTCCCTGAATACCAAGTCAGATTTGCTGCGTGGGAGATGCCCTTTTTACATACTTGTCCCGATTTGAAGTACTCCACGTAACGAGCTGCACAACAAGAAATGAAACACGTTGTAACTTTGGTTTGTTCACGATTATGTTTATTGCTTTATTAATAGTTCTATTTGATGCACGTATTTTTCGGCTACACAAATTTCACAGAGTTTACTGATTTATTAATAGGTTTAACAAGTAGGGAGACTCCTATGCACTCGCGCAGCGACTAAACTCGAACCGAGGTGTACGCACTCCCGTGCGTACGCTACAGGGGATGTAAGACGACTCGATTTCGACTGACTGTGAAAACTCTCCCAGCTAAGGGTGAGTTTTCTTTTCTTTGAGAGAAACGTGAAGTCTCTCTTTGTGGTGGTGTAACGGAGAGTTGGAGAGGATCTCTCCGGTTGATCTTAGCGAGAGTGCTAAGATACTTGTGTACCCATACAACGGAAGTCATGGGAAAACGAAATTGAGAAAAGAGAAGATGAACAAAGGACATTATTAATGGCATGAATGCAGCTGCGTACATGGTCTGCATTGCTATTAGGAAAATGGTGCTAAAAGGGATTTCGGTACACAATGGTGACGTGCATCGAATATTGCTGGCGGCAAGGGTCAGATTCTTGTTTGCCTGTTTGTATGCTGAAGAATTCGATTTATGGCCACTAGACGCTAGATCCGTGTATTTGCTTTTGTCGCCTGGACAAAAGGCTGTCGAGGCCATTGAATTGCCAGAAAAATGTGGTGTGCACGTGTGCAGCAGAATTGCTTGGAAAACAGGGGTGCCGATTCGTTTTCCTAATAATGGTTATGTATGCAAAAGAATTCTTTTCAGGAAATTGATATGATGCATTGAATGTATGAATGCTAGAGAATTCTTGACAGGGACTTGGGATAATACCTTAATGAAGAAATAGTCCTCGGTGAAGGGAATGTTTGCAGATAACTGCAGATTTGCCAAGAGAGTTGGGGTTGGAATTGTGGGTGGTGGCTAGAGAACCCCGACAGTTCCACGCAATTCGACTTATATGCGCGCCACAAGACAATCCGAGGGATAGCACCAGTTTGCGGTTCATCTTCCGACGGCGCGAACACCCCTGCATAAGAACTCATTCCGTTATAGAACGGGGAAGCTGTGGAACTCCCTTCCCACGAGAGTGTTCCCGGAGGGTTACGACCTGCAACTGTTCAAAAAGAACTGCAACAGTTATTTGGTGGCATCTCGGGGCGCCATGCCGGCGCTAAAGGTTCGCCTGTCCCAAGAGAAGTGTAATAAAAAAAAAAAGCTCAAAGTAATAGTTAGTTCAACGATAAATTAAGGAAGTGAATATTTGTATATATATATATATATATATATATATATATATATATATATATATATATATATATATATATATATATATATATTTGTATTAATGGTGTATATATATATATGTATATATGGTGCATATATATATATATATATATATATATATATATATATCATCATCGGCACTACAACCGGGAACCGGTCTTGGCCTTATTTAGCAAGTCCTGAGGCTTGTTAAATTTTCCATAATGATTTGTTTTTTTCGGACAATGTCATTAGTCTTGCGCTAGAGGCTCCCCGACGGGGAATAGAACCCCGGTCTCCCGCGTGACAGGCGGGTATACTATATATATATATATATATATATATATATATATATATATATATATATATATGTATGGTATATTTTATACCACAACAAGATATCACATTTTGTCCTAAGTAAAATCTGTAATTTTGAGAGCGTTCAACGTCGACTCTTACGTTTTGTTCTCTGACAGCTGTGTTGGGAAAGCCCCTGGCCCTGTTCCCTCACACAAGTCGTATCAAACTAATCAACCCTACCACACTAGAAGAGGGAAGAATTCCCACCGACATTTTTTTTTATTAGACTTCTCTCGGGAGAGGCGAACCTATAGCGCCGAGTGGACGCCCCGAGATGCCATCAAATAACTTTTGCAGTTCGTTTTGAACAGTTGCAGGTTGTAAGGTTCCGGGAATACTCGCTAGGGAAGGCAGTTCCACAGCTTCCCCACTCTGTAACGGAACGAGTTCTGATACAGGGATGTTCGCGCCGTCGGGAGATGAACCACAAACGGGTGTGATCCGTCGGATTGTCTTGTGGAGCGCATATAAACCGAATTGGGTGGAACAATGCCAAGAATCTCCGAAGAACAGCACCCGTGATAATATCTGTAAAACAGACAGAGGTCGGCTACGCGCCTTCGCTGTGATAGCGACTGTAGTCCCGACATCAGCGCCGTGTCCCCGATCAGGCGGATCACTCGTCTCTGTATGCTCTCAAGTAAATCGAGGGTATGTTTAGGAGCCGAGCTCCAAACATGAGAGCAATATTCGAGCGCGGGTCTAATTTGGGATTTATATAGGAGAAGAAGTTGGGCCGGAGTAAAATATTTCTTGGCTCTAAAAAGATAACTCAATTTTACTTATGTGATTATGCTATGATACATTCCCACAGACCGGGACGCCGAGCAATTTCAAACTTTCCCCAGCCTCAAGGGCCCGGGCATTCATCATCAGCTGTGGAACCGATGATCCAGTTTTCTTTGTGAATGTTGTATACTGGGTCTTCGTTGCGTTGAAGTCGACAAGATTGGCTTTTCGCCGCTGCAGGACTTTATCCAGATCCTGATTCAGAGAGTCAATCTGTCTACATCTCAGCTGTAGCGATGTTGATGCACCAATCGGCCGATCACTCGAAAAGGAGAAAACAAGCATACTATGATCCGCAAAACTGAACACTTTGTTATCCGTTGTCTCCAACAAATCATTTATGTGAAGCAAGAACAAGGTTGGAGCCAAAATAGAACCTTGGGGCACCCCCGAATTAACAGGATACAGATCCGAACACTCGCCGTCCACAACAACCCGGATCGATCGATTCTCGAGGAAGCTCCTCGTCCAGTCGCAAAGCTGTTGGGAAAGTCCATATGAACGAAGTTTGCTCAGCAATACACCGTGCCAGACGCGGTCAAAAGCTTCGGAGATATCCAATGCGACCGCCTTTGACTCACCATGCCGCTCAATCGCAGATGTCCATATATCGGTTATAAGTGTCAAGAGGTCTCCTGTGGACCACCTCCCACGGAATCCGTATTGACGTTCATTCAGAAATCCGTTGCACTCCAAATACTTAACCATCTCTGTATTAATGACTTTTTCCATTACCTTAGATAAAATAGACAGTAATGCTATCGGTCGGTAATTTTGTGGGAGACACTTTTTTCCCGTCTTTGGGATTGGCTGAACTCGAGCGATTTTCAAGCAGGCAGGAAAGGTCCTCCTTGCATAAAATAAGCGGAAGAGTCTGCCAAGAACCGGCGATAGTTCTGGAGCACAGTTTTTAAGGACTATTGCTGGTATTCCGTCCGGGCCGGTTGCCTTCCTACAATCCAGTTCACGTAGAATGCGTTGAATAGTGCGCGGACGAAATCTCACATCCCGCATGGAAGACTGTACCGGCGAGATCACGGGTGGCTGCAAAAGGCCGGGATCGAGGTTAGAATTCGCGGAAAATAAATTCGCGAACACATTAGCTTTATCCTTTGGATTCGTGACTAACGTCCCGCTGTCTGTCACCAACGGCGGGAAAGAGGAAGATGCGAAGTTACCACTGACAGCCTTTGCCAGTGACCAGAAGGAGCGCGAATGTGGAATATACCTCTGCATCCCCAGGAGAATAACCTCTGATACCGACTCCGCGCAAGCGTTAACATCGGAATTTCCGAAGCACACCTCCGACCATGAAAAGGATACGAAGAAATCTCGCATATCGTCCCAGTTAGCAGCCCCATACTTCCATACATGGCGAAGCTGCCTATGCAAGTGCTTGCGCGACAGATACCAAGCAGTGATCCGAGATTCCCAATGGCGCAGAAACCTCTACGGTATAAATACTCGGTTCGGATGTCAAAAACAGATCCGGGGTGTTCGCATAATCGCCTCGGGCATCCGGCACTCGCGTTGGCTACCCCACGAGTTGAGTCAAGTTGTGGCTTACAGCAAACACCTCCGCCAGCCTCCCAGCCTCGTCGGTTCTGTTAGAATGTAACAACCAGTCGGAATTGTGCACATTAAAATCGCCAAGGACAACAATTTCAGAAGCTGGGTGGTTGATCTGTATCCAGTCGACGGTATATGAAAGATGTTCGAAAAATGTCGCCGGTCGATCGTCATTCGGGGAGCGGTAAAGACAACAAAGAAATTTAACGGAATTCCTCAGCACGACCCTCAACCACATGATGTCCATATTATTGGGTTCCAACGCCCCCATCCTCTGGCAAACCAGATTCGACCGCGCAAAAACGCAGACTCCGTCCTTAAAACGGAATCTCGAATGTAAGTCGTATCCTGAGCAACGAAGATATGTCGAATCAGTTGACGAATCGACCTGGGTCTCAGTTAGGGCAAGGATATCAGCTTTCGTTGTTTGCAAATACGAGGGTTGCCTTTTATATTTCGGGATTAGAGAACAAAAACAAATATTAATCATTGCAAATCACTTTACTGTTTTTCAAAATATTCCCCATGAAGATCTATACACTTTTGCATGCGTTTGAACCAAAGGTCGAAGCACTTTTGCCACTCTGATTGAGGTATCTCCAACACATGCATTCTGAATGCAGCAACCGCTTCTTCAGGTGTCCAAAAACGTCGACCTCTCAGTTTGTTTTTTACGTACGGGAATAACAAGAAGTCATTCGGTGCCAAGTCAGGACTATACGGCGGATGACCCATCAAATCGATGTTTTGGGTGCTCAAAAATGCAGTTGTCGCAGCCGATGTGTGAGAGCTCGCATTGTCATGGTGAAGAGTGATCCGTCTTCGGTGGTTGGTTTTCCTGATTTCTTGGAAGACAACTGACAAACAAATGGTTGTGTACCACTCAGAATTGACTGTTCTGCGTTGTTCTAGTGGTACGGTTGCGACATGTCCAGTTTTTCCGAAAAAACAGGCGACCATTTGCTTGGAAGTGCTTCGTGCGCGAACAACTTTTGTTGAATTTGGCTCATCTTGAAACACCCAGACAGTCGACTGCTGTTTACTTTCGGGCTCATACGCGTAGATCCACGATTCATCACCTGTCACGATGTCATAGACGTGTTTCGAAGCACCGCCACCGTATTTTTTGAGCATTTCTTTCGACCAATTGACACGAGCCTTTTTTTGGGCGATTGACAAATTGTGTGGGATCCAACGCGAACAAATTTTTTTGAGAGTCAAATGGTTATGCAATATTGAATGTATGCTGGTCCCACTAACGCCTAAGGTTGTCTCAATCTCACGATAGGTCACATGACGATCTTCCAATATCAGTTCGCGCACAGCATCAATGGTTTTCGGAACAACAACTGATTTTGGACGACGTTCACGAAATTCATCTAATTTAAAAATAGCGCTCGTATGTCAAAACGTTCTGAGTGCGTATAACCTCAAAAATGTCCAACTTTACGACAGAGCTGTCAATTGCCGGATTGCAAAACTAGGGTTGCCAAATCCCGAAACATAAGAGGCAACCCTCGTATTGGTGGACGGCGTTTACATTGGTATTGGTGAAACCGATGCCCTTGATGTTACAAAATGCCGTCACCAGTCAAGCGTGGGCCGAGCCCCGAGAGCGAGTCCGGTTATGCGATGACGAACCTCTTAAAGCTCCATTATTTATCATGATATCTGCATGATGTTCCCCCTGACATACTCCCCCCTGGAGATCCGAATGGGAGACTAGTTTACCTCCGGAATTCTTTATATCAGAAGGTACCATCATGACTTATCCCCGTGTAAGTCCGTGCCATCAGCCACACATCCGAAACACCGTCGAAGATTTCTCTCGGCGATATCGCGGAATGTACAGCCTGACAGGGTGGTATCTCACCTTGGGACCGGCTACCACCTAACCAACCTTTTCTCCATCAGCCAAGCTCCGAAAGATGGCCAAGGATTTCTCCCGATCATTTCACGAAGCCTAAAGTTTGATGGGGTGGTATTTCACCGGGCGCACAGGGCGTTGCGACCCCGGCTACCACTCGACCTTTAGTTGCCTCTTACGACAAGCTGGCCTAGCCGTGAGTATATCCTAACGCCCTACTCACAGGGCCTCTTCATCCAACGTCTTCTCTCAGGATCAATCGACTGTGCAAATGTCTGTCCTCTATCCCGTTCTACACCAATCCACATAACCTACGGAACCCTTGTCTATTTTATCTAAAGCCTATGGCTTTAACGAACCGATCTCACGTATGCCACCGTACGTCAACTCCAATCCCACCTCCTTTGACTTCAACTTCGCCCCTCCGCTCTCAAACTCACTCTCCTTACTAGCTCCGCCTAAGCTTCTCTTATCATCATCGGGACTACAACCGGGAACCGTTCTTAGCCTTATTTAGCAAGTCTCTCCACCGGTATCCGGTCCTTATCCGAGACTTGTTAAATTGTCCATAATATATTGTTTTTCCGGGTAAGGTTATTAGCCTAAGCTTCTCTCCCCCAGCTAATAGAGCCACACATTGAGCTACACACACCCGTGTCGTGCCTATTATGCCTCCTTTCACCCACTTAGTTAAGTTTATTATACCTTCGTTTTTAAGTTAGTTGTTAAGTTTATATCGCTTGTAAAGGGTTATACAATAGGGACTTGACAACTTTGAATTTAATTTGTGAACGCACCCTTTCACTAATATCGAACTGTCACTGTCAATTTATTCAGTAAAGTCAACATTTTCATCATGGTTACGTACACGAACGAACAACGCCTGCAAATTATAAAAATTTACTACCGAAAAAAAGTTGTCAAGTCCCTATTGCAAAACCCTATACTAAGCTAAATAAATGACGGTTCTGCCCTCGCCAAAAATTAAAATTTCCTATTGTATATTTGTAAGAGTTCTACGACGAAAGGGTAAAAAAATAAACAAGTAATTCTTATATGAATCCTAGGTACGTCTTTAAAAAAATTCTAATGAATCTTCTCCATTTAAAATCTTTCAAAGGTGTTTCACATTTTCATACATATGCAAGAGCTTAATTATCACTCGCAAAAGCCTTCTTGGTAATATTGGCATCAACTGTTTACTACCTTTCACAACGACGTCATTAATTGTGTGGGTCTCGAGAAACTCAAGGCAGATCGTTGGCCGGATAGGGACAAGCAAATGAAATACTCCACCCACTACACAGTTCAGTAAATAGGTAACATTGTTTTTAATATAAATGCGACCTGTGATACAATCCACCTGGCACTGGCTTGGGGCTTGAGAACACATCCGAAATCTGTTGACCAAACTAAAAAACGGTGTGCAACAGACCGTGATGGCCGAGAGGTTTCGCGAAATTCAAACGCATCTTATGCAATGACCGAGATACCATTTTCTTTTTTCTTTAATTGCCATGGATGATCGACAGCAGTTGTGAATATTAATATAAAAGACGTTGGTGGATCGTAAATCATTGTAGTCCAAAGTGTTCCAGATTCTTTCAAAGTTGTCGAAATACCCTGATGAAGTGCTTTGTGAGTTGATTACATAGTCGATTGACTTTTTGATAAATAATTCCTCGTTGATTGTCCTTTTGACTTGACACATGTCTCACTATTTTAGCCGATTGTACTTATGTTCGTCATGGCGATGTACACGCTGGCTAATGGCCAACAAACGTCTCAACGGCGAACATTTGACCTGTTCAAAAAGGAGGACAAGAAAAATAAGAATGACCAGAAGTATGAACACGAACATTTCGAATATTATGGACCTGAAATACACAGCTATCATTACCCGGCACATCATAGCGCCGGCTATGATTTTGGATTTTTGAACAGCGGTGGATACGATGGACAGTTTCACGGGTCTTCATATCTCAATGATCATGACCAGTTTTCTGATCACTTTGAAAGCCATGGACACTTTTAGAAGTATTTGGTATCAGAACTTTGTGTATTAGTTGTTACTAAGTGTTAAATTTATTTTTAAACCCGACATTGTATAACAAACAAGGACTTTAATTATTCAAACAAATAGTGCTTTACTGATTTTGCACTTCGAAATTGAGTGAACAAACCATCATCGACAAATAGAATGAAGGAAAACTTCAAACCTTGTTTTGGTCTTGGAATTATAGATTATTGAGGGCTTAAACCTTCTGAAATGAATTTCAGGATTCCTAACGTAAAGGTTTTACTGAAGCAAATAGTAAGTTTATTTCTCAACCGCCACAAAAGCACCGAATCCTCAGTTGAACCCGGGAACGTTGTAGTCGATGAGACCTATTGGTGAGAATTGTTCCACTGCCACCTTATCCTTGGTGGAGGAAATGTAGTAGCAAAGACTCAGTCAAAAGGAAAGTGAATGTTGATATCCTTGTTTCGATCATCTCTGTATTCCTTTAAATTGTATATAGTGCGCCGTTTTATATAAGAATTTTTACCTGAATTATATAGATAATGAAAAAAAACTGCCATTGAGCTGTTGTTGTTGATACAGTATTTTCCTGACAATATTTGTTGCTATCGATAAGGAATTTTCCTGTGAATAGTTTGTTGTAATGTATGTACAAGTCCGCACATTCTGCCGTACCCGGGTATCTCAAACTTTGCAGTCAGAAACTGTGAACCTCTGTGCGCCTGAAACCTGATTTGGACAGGTTTGTAACTCGATCACCGGGTATACAGTTCTGCGGTGACTTCTTGTAGTAGAATGGGAATCCATTGATCAAACCATATCTTATTGTTTATTTTGGCTTTGGCTACGATCATTTTTTTCTGTCTTCTCTCCATTCTTGATAGGCACGTTAGCCAATTTGTTTGGTCTCCCCTATCACCCTTGGATACGTTTTTCTCTTCGTGAGTGCTGTTGTTATCGATGGTCGGTAACAGACTCACCTTGTTTAAGCAATAGAGTCCCTTAAACATCAGTGCTTTCGAATGATTTCTAATCATTGGCGGGTTTTTGATGAGAAGGTGGCATAATGTTCGTTATGGAAATTATATAACTAGATTTCGGCGCAGACCCAGTGAGTAGTCGCTCTCACTCATCCATTGCAGATCCCGGCTTGCATTTTATTCTAAGGAACTATTGGTTTTCTGTGCCGGCCATTTCGAGAGTTCCATGTCGATCAATGGCGGTGTGGGAGCGAACATACAGGGCAAAGTCACTGATTGCTTTCAACCCGGCGAAGGCCAGGACGATGCTTGTCCCTGTTCAATCCAAGTTGACAAGCAGTCTCCACGTGACACCCCTGGCCAGCTACTTTGGCACCCGCCAAGTAGTGAACGAATGCATGCGGCGACATCCTGAGAAAGGCTAATAACCTTGCCAAACTATTATGGAAGACTCAACAAGCCTCGTATATGGACCGGATACACGACGACGACCAGGAAACGAAAATGGCAAAATGATTTAGGAATTTTTTCATGGAACGTCCGCTCTGTATAGTGCTCGAGCAGCACAGCAGCTAGCCGATGCCCTGTCCGAATATAACGCTGACATAACAGCATTACAAGAAATAAGATGGACGGCGAGTGGTGTTATTCAAAGAAACGAGTATGACATTTATTACAGCTGTCATGCAAAACACCATGTGCTCGGGGTAGGCTTTCTAGTCAGCCAAAAACTGAAGCCTGCTATTATCGGCTGTAATGCAATGAACGAAAGGCTATGCATTCTTCGCGTGCGAGGCAATTTTAAGAACATGTGGCGGTTCCTTTGAATGCCACTACCTACCTTCCCATTATAGTTCGAAAATGTCCACCTAGACCGGCCGAAAACCGATAAAACAAGTACTGAGGCAGTTCCATTGCTTGCCTAGGAATTAAGCATTTACTTACCTTTCTGTCGCCCACCTAAGGTGTCTCCTAAACCATATTTTCGCTAATTCAATAGCACGAACCACAAGAGACATTTTCCTCACGGGCATCATGTGCTAGAAAGCAATTCGTTGGGTGTATGTTGCATCATCAGATTTCCTAGTAAGAAAGTATAACATGCGGCATACACCAAGGAAAACCATTTGGTGCTACATAGAAACATATTCACCCTGCCACACACGTGCAGGGGATATTCTTTTATTATTTTACTACAGCACAACGATCGGCAAACCGACCGGCAAGCTAAAGAATTAGCATCCATGGCCATGTTCCATAAAGGCAATTTGGTTTCACAACCAAGCAACCAACATGTCTCGACCACTGCGGTGCACATATCCCACATCCAATTTGCAGCATACAAGCAGGAGATACTCTTGCCTTACTTTCATGCTGCAATCATATCGGTCGCTAAACCAATCGACATGAAATGGATAATTCGCACCTGGCCACAAATGGGAACCGAGTTCTCGTTAGTGTAAATACACAGACGAGAATTCGACCCTCTGATGACGCCAGCAACGTGCGCCCGATCAGCATAGATGCCTTACGCAGTGCCGATCGGGTAAACATTTCCTTTTATGGAATTACAATATCCACGGTTCGCATGCTCATGGACACACGTCATGAGCGTGCGATGTAAACACATCTGTGTGAGTGCACATCCTCACCGTGTACAGGGCATCTGAGATCATCCCTTATTGGTTGCCGAAGCGATGGATGGAATTTGGTATTCTGTCGTTTCGATGGCAATCTTCAATCGCGATACGGATTCCGTGGAGGAAACTCGGGCCTCCACGTTAAACAAACACAGTCAGTCGGAGTCAAGATTTCGCCACACCGGTATGCTTACATCTTCCATCGGTATTCTTCCGTCTTAAACACGGATAAAACAAACTATACACGTAACCTTTCAATTAAAATTACTTAGTGAATAAGACAAACCGACATGTGAGCTTTTCAGTTAAAATTATTTAGTGAATAAGAGAAGCCGACATGTGAGCTTTTCAGTTAAAATTATTTAGTGAATAGACAAACTATACATGTAACCTTTCAGCTAGAATTACTTAGTGGTTAAGCCAAATTGTACAGGTGTGACTTGTTGTTTAAAATTTATTAGTGAAATAAGCGTACCATATATATCCTCTGTTTGGAACAGTAACTGTTACGTTTTAAGTTCAATTGGTGCGGCGTCTGAACTGTAGTATCCACAATACAGTTGTCGGTAAAATGTTCGACAGTGTCTTTTAATTTCTCTCGTCACGACGTGGTAATAGGTTATATACTTTATGGGAAAAAAACTCGCCACCCACAAACATAAGCCTCATAAACGTTCACGAACGTACAGAGGAGTCCCCTGACGACGAAAAGGGGGAAGATTACGAGGATGTCGAACGGGCCCTCAACGCCAGCCCAAGATACGATGTGAAAATCGTTCTTGGTGTTTACCAGGAGTCTCCTGACGACGACAGGATACACGACAACGACCACGGAAACGAAAATGGCTAAACGATTTAAGAATTTTTTCATGGAACGTCCGCTCACTATACAGAGCTCGAGCTGCACAGCAGCTAGCCGATGCCCTGTCCGAATATAAGGCTGACATAACAGCATTACAAGAAATAAGATGGACGGGGAGTGGTGTTATTCAAAGAAATGAGTATGACATTTATTGCCGCTGTCATGCAAAACATCATGTGCTCGGGGTAGGCTTTCTAGTCAGCCAAAAACTGAAGGCTGTCATCATCGGCCTTAATGCAATAAACGAAAAGCTATGCACTCTTCACGTGCGAGGCAAGTTTAAGAACATAAGCCTCATAAACGTTCACGAACCTACAGAGAAGTTCCCTGACGACGACAAAGAAGAATACTACGAGAACGTCGAACGGGCTCTCAATGCCTGCCCAAGATACGATGTGAAAATCGTTGTTGGTGATTTGAATGCAAAAATAGGCCGGGAGCCGGTTTTCAGGCTCTACGCTGGTTGCCATAGTTTCCAAGAGAACACTTTTGACAATGGACTACGAGTCATCGAACTGGCAGCATTAAAGAACTTGGTCGTTGGGAGTACCAGGTTTCTGCGTAAACATATCCACAAAGCCGCCTGGGTATCACCTGATGGAGCCACTCGCAACCAAATTGACCACGTGTTGATAGATGGCCGCCACTCCTCGAGCCTGATGACGGTACGAAAGTACCGAGGTGCCAACGTCGACTCGGATCACTATCTTGTTGGTATAGTTTTCCGAGCGCGGATTGCCTTACGGAGACGTATTGGATTCGCGGATCAGATTCGGATCAACACGGCTGCCTTACGCAATGTGAACACCAGCAACGCATTTGGTCATGTGTAAAGACTCGCCCTCGAAGCGGTCGATGGAGGGAGAGTAAGTCCTGGGTCCAGAATGCCGCGCGTAGGAGAGAAATGGACACGCCTTAAAAATACTGTCATTAGTACTGCCAACTCCATCTTAGATAGTAGTCGTAGAGATCGGAGCGACTGGTTTCATGATGAGCGTAAACTAGCGACTAAACGTAAGAATGCCCCATACCAGGCAATGCAGCGGTCTTATAGGACGCGGCTACGCGAGGGGAAATACAAAGAGCTCAGAAGATCTGAAAAAAGACTCCACAGACAAAAGAAAAGTGCCTGGGAGAAAAAATTTGTCTGTGAAACAGAGAAAAGTAGAGAGCGAGGTCCGCACCATGCGCGGAAGTTTTACCAATTATTCCGCAGTATGGCGCGGTACACACCACGCTGCACTTACTGCTAGGGTAAAGAGAGTAATCTGATCACCGATCCTGAAGGCATCCTGGAGCGAGGGGAAGTGCACTTCAATGAATGGCTAAATGATAAGCTCACAGAAGAATTGGAGGCTCCACCAATGCAAGATCAAGACTAAATGCTGCCGTCACCAAGTCTTGAGGAAACAGTAAAAGCCATAAGACAGTTTAAATCAAATAAAGCCCCCGGAGCTGATGGCATACTAGCTGAGCTGATCAAACAAGGAGGAACACCATTCCATCACGCAATTCATGAGATCGTGGTGCACGTATGGGAGCAAGAGAATATGCCGGAAGATTGGCGTCGTGGTATAATTTGCGCTATACATAAGAAGAGAGATATCACACTGTGCAGTAACTATAGGGGTATAACATTGCTGAGTACCGCCTATAAGATACTTTCCACTATCCTACAAAATCGGACAACCCTCTTACGCTAGTCATAATTTTATCATTGGTCAATATCAGTGTGGTTTCATCCGAGGCAAATCAGCGATTGATCAGATATTCACCCTTAGGCAGGCGATGGAAAAATGTCAGGAATTTAAGATTCCATTATATCATCTATTTATAGACTTTAAGGCTGCCTACAACAGCATACCAAGAGTAGAACTATATAATGCCTTGAGAGAGTTCGGCATTCCAAACAAATTGATACGACTTTGTAGGTTGACCATGACCAACGTAACTAGTCAAGTAAAAGTAGCGCGTTTGCTGTCCAAACCAATAATGGACTCGGACAAGGGGACTGCCTGGCCTGCCTCCTCTTAAATCTGGCGTTGGAGAAAGCAATCCGTGACTCTGGCCTCACAACTAGAGGGACTATTGTCACCAAGTTCAGCCAGATACTTGCCTACGCAGATGACATCGACATCATCGGTAGATCCGATTGGGCTGTACAGGACTCCTTCACCCAGATCGAGCAGGCGACACAAAAACTGGGACTGCACATTAATGAGGGGAAAACTAAGTATATGGTGGTAACTTCTGCGAAGAGAACACCTAACGTTGGTCAAACTATCAGGGTAGCGGAGCACGAATTTGAAGCAGTGCAACCCTTTAACTACATTGTGTCAATAGTATCAGCTGATAACAATATGGAAGAAGAAATACGCGGACGGGTGATCAAATCCAATAAAGCCTACTATGGTATATCAAGGCTCTTTCAATACCGAAATTTATCCAGAACATCAAAGCTACTGTACAAGACCATGGTCAGTACTCATGTATGGATCCGAAATCTGGGTGCTCAATAAAAGGCACTCTGAACTCTTCGCCGCGGTCGAGAGGAAGGCCTTAAAGAGGATTGTTGGCCCCGAGGGTTGTTGGGCGCGGGGGGGGGGGGGGGGGGGGTTAATTAACTAGAATCAAGAGTTTTACAGTTTTAAAGAGTGAGGAGATTATTGCAAATAGAGATGAGCATTTTCAAAAGGGACTTAAGACCAAGATGAGGTTGGAATTAAGAGTTTAGGTTAGAAATTTTAATGTTTTAGTCAAGATGATTATAAATTAAATAGGAAAATAGGAAGGGAATCCTTGGAAAAAGACACGATCAAGATGGTACGCTTCACCAAAGCCAGGTAGGTGGCAAATAATAACTCACGAAACCTTCTAACACTTAAAAAAAAATGTTTGCTAGTTTACTTAAGCAGAGACTAAGTTATAATAAACAAACATAAAATAAAAAGATGGTCTTGTTAGTGTCGTGATACAACGTTCGTCAACGGGAGATCGCCACTTCCACAGCAATAATCATAACTTTTTTACGCGGTTACGATCCAAAACCAATGATCGATTATGATCTACTCAATAGACATTACCATAGGAAAGCAAAGTGACACCATGGGACACACGTGTGAAATACCATCGATTTACTAGAACCATATAATATTGAGCTGTTTGTTTGCACATTGACGCGCCTAAATCTAACACATCTCGTCCTCCTACGTGAATCGCATGCTAATTGGAAGAGTGTATAATGACGTTATCCACTAAATAGCAAACTACCTGGAATCAGGTTTTGTAACATCTTCAGCGAATCTTCTCTCTCGAGTCGGCAGTTAAAGGCGGCGATAGAAGATGCGACCACTTAGATTGTACCTGACCTATTCCAACAGCCATACGATATAAACGTTTTGGGTTTTTTTGGTAAAGCAAAAAAACCCAATTGACAAGTCATGCCAGCTTTAGCGCAGGCGTGTCTTGATGAATTGGTGACCTTCTTCGGTCAATTGCATGAAGGCCTCCATTATTAGATTTCGAAGGTCACGTCTCTCGTTGACTTTAAAGAGATGCTAATGACAACGCTCAACCGAAATCGAAAGTTCGACCGCAACGCGTTAAGTAACACGTAATACAAATTCCTGGAACTCTATTGACGCCGTTAAGGTACACAACGTAACAACGACTGATGGATTTAAGAAGGGCAACAAAAGTCCGATGAGCGAACGACTAGAGGGACAACTCGGTGGGCGATTGCACAAGTTATCGTTATAAGGTGATCGGTTGGTCCATGCAGTTAAACTACTTACCCACGACAGTTAAGACGTTCAAGACACGTCCTACTCGATTATGAATCTGATCGTGAGTTCAGTCCCTCATTTAACTACCTGAGTTAGATTGAATATTTATTTTTTGGATTATAGAAATACGTTGCAATTGTCCTGATGCTAGCGGGTCATGTGATATCTGGTCTGCATGGGCCAGGTTTCTTCCGCAAAGGGAAACTAGGCGGTGGATTCATTGGGGGAGGTGGTGTCGGAGGTTTTGGCGGAGGATTTCACAAGCACGGATACGAACATCATGTAAGCAGTTATCACAGCAGCTATGGCGGCGGTGGTGGCTTTAAAGGAGGTTTCGGAGGACTCGGAGGGGCCGCACTTGGTGGTCTGGGAGCTGTCGGACTACTCGGAAGGTAATGATTCAGGACAGTGCTGACTGAATACCAGAATTGTGATAAATTCAGGACCATGAATTTAATTTCATGAAACAATGAAAAGTATTGTACAATTACGTTGAAATGTTAAACATAGGCTTAAATCATTGACTTTGTTAAGAAGTTATTAAATACAGGACAAGAGAATCATCTTGCAAAACTTACTTGTTCTGTGCGTCATATCTTTCTTAAAGTTCCGTCATTAGTAACGTGAGTGTTATTGAGTGAGTAGTGTGAGTTCAATTAACGATTCGTACTATGAAATAGAGACTTTTTATTCCTGTGCATTGGTTTAAATTATTTTTTTTTTGAATCGCTGCTTTACATGGACCACTGTTGTTTGCTCCTAATGCAAATCAAATTTTTTAAAGTGTTCAATTACAGTTACTAAGTTATGAGATTTCTGGTGCTTCATGGGCTATCGTGGTTGTTTTGTAAAGAGCTCGTGGATATTTTCGTCGATAAGTCAGCAACTATATAAACCTCCGGAGCTTCTGGGGATAATGTCACGAATCTAAGAAATTCCAGCCCGGTAGTACAGATTGTCCCAAAACAACGTTTTTTAATTTGTTTTGCTCCGTGAATAAATATAACCGCTGGGAGAAGTGCGTGGCGCCAATAACTTGCATAGCTAGCATTTGGACAATGATTTGGGGTGTTAGTCAACCAAAAGTTAACCAACATAAAGGAATTCACGTTAAGTGAATCCTTTTATCGTGAGAGGCGATCCCAATGGATAAACGTTTGAGGCTGGCATTTTTTGCATATAACAAGTACAAAAGAATAAGGAAACTGGTTTGATAATAGACACACCACGCACAGGACGACATAAATCCTCAAGAAACAAGGAAAACGTGAAAGGCATGCACCAGCCAGTTCGTGAGATTCCAGACCTCTGCGTTCGCATGAAAGCAAGTGTCTTATCGGAGATATACGCACTTTTCGCTGGGGCCATCTCTAAGTTAAACCGCAAAAAACATATGCAATAACTTTTCCACTCCAGCTTTACGCGATTTTATTCTTTTTAATCGTTATACGTAGTTCCAGTAAGGTTAAGCCTCATGTCATACGTCTGACATATCTCTACCAGCTGTTCGTACGTCTTATCCTGGAAAAATTAATAAACCGACAAGGAGATGCAAACAAGACTTTATGTAGCACCGACTTGATACCAATAAACTTTTTCTCTTAGGGCTAGTTGAAATCTGAAGTATGCATCAACGCTTTCTGGATCAATTAAAAGCAAACATTCGTACAGAACTATGAATCATAACGGAGAACACATGCCTGCTACTTCTCAGTCATTTTCCCTCATATTTAGAAGAATGTTAGCAAAATAACTGAACGCAACTAGGCGACATAATTTTATAATATACGCACGTAAACACAGTCAACCAAAAGTAAAAGTTAAACGCATTACCGTTACATATTAGCGTCGACGGTAAACCCCGAATCATAAGAGCGCAATTAAAAATGCATCAAAGGAACGCAAATATCGCGATTCTCGTTTGGATGCCAACCTATCTTCTTCTTTGGAAATCTTCTGATACAAATCGGTACTAAAAATCATTAAATGTTATTAAAAAACAGATGTGGCGGATGGCCTGTAGTCTATCTTTCCACACATAGAAGACGTAACGCCACATTGTCGGGAGATATTGTCACACCGATAGTAAAGTGGTTAGTATACCCGCCTGTCACGCGGGAGACCGGGGTTCGATTCCCTGTCGGGGAGCCTCTGGCGCAAGACTAATGACCTTGCCCGGAAAAAACAAATCATTATGGAAAATTTCACAAGCCTCAGGACTTGGTAAATAAGGTCAAGACCGGTCCCGGTTGTAGTGCCGATGACGACGATTGTCACACCGAACAATGAGCGCAAGGAATATTTGTCAATAATCATAAATTATGGAATTTCATTCCAAAATGTAACAATCTAAAAGAGTGAAATGCCGAAATGATCTTTATCGCTCTTTCGGCCACGGGGGCAGTGCCATTTTGTGGCTATGTGTTTGTGGTGTTTTCACCGAGCAGGGGTCATACCGAACAATTACTTTATCTAGGATCGTAACTCATATAATGGAAACTCGTTTCAAAAAGGAACACTTTAATTTCGAAACGATTCTTATCGCCCTTTCGACCATAGGGGCAGTGCCGTTTTGTAGCTGTGTGTGTCCAGTGTTTTCAGCAAACGGGAGTAGAATGCGAGAAAAAAGAAAATTGGGAAACTGGTCTTAAAAACCACTTCAAGGATTCGGGGACGAACTTTGGCAGGGGCAACGGGGATGGGGGATCATTGCCCGCTGATGGGCATCAAAACGTGCGTGCTCGTTGTTTTATTTTGTTAAAATCGGTGGAGAAACTCGAATAAAGTTATGTAATAGCAAAAGTATACTGGTTAGTATACTCGTTAGTATACCCGCCTGTCACGCGGGAGACCGGGGTTCGATTCCCCGTCGGGGAGCCTCTGGCGTAAGACTGATGACCTTGCCCGGAAAAAAACAAATCATTATGGAAAATTTAACAAGCCTCAGGACTTGCTAAATAAGGCCAAGACCGGTTCCAGGTTGTAGTGCCGATGATGATGATGATGATGATGAATAGCAAAAGTGGATTGCTCAATTCGATCGTCCAAGCTCTTCGCCAATGTTCAAAGCATAGTCGAACATCTCTTTTTTTTTTTTTTTTTTTTTTTATTAGGCTTCTCTCGGGAGGTGAACCTATAGCGCCGAGTGGGCGCCCCGAGATGCTATCAAATAACTGTTGCAGTTCTTTTAGAACAATTGCGGGTTGTAACGCTCCGGGAACACTCGCGTGGGAAGGGAGTTCCACAGCTTCCCCACTCTGTAACGGAACGAGTTCTGATGCAGGGATGTTCGCGCCGTCGGGAGATGAACCACAAACGGGTGCGATACGTCGGATTGTCTTGTGAAGCGCATATAGGCCGAATTGCGAGGAACAATACCAAGAATCTCCGAAGAACAGTACCCGTGATAATATCTGTAAAACAGACAGAGGTCGGCTACGCGCATTCGATGTGATAGCGACTGTAGTCCCGACATCAGCGCCGAGTCCCCGATCAGGCGGATCGCTTGTCTCTGAATGCTCTCAAGTAGGTCGAGGGTATGTTTAGGAGCCGAGTTCCAAATATGAGAGCAATATTCGAGCGCGGGTCTAATTTGGGATGTATATTGGGGAAGAAGTTGGGCCGGAGTAAAATATTTCTTGGCTCTAAAAAGATAGCTCAATTTTCCTGAGGCTGATCTGGCGACACTCGACACGTGTTTATGCCATGATACATTCCCACAGACCGAGACGCCAAGCAATTTCAAACTTTCCCCCGCCTCTAGGGCCTGGCCATTCATCATCAGTTGTGGAAGCCATGATCCACTTTTCTTTGTGGATATTGTATATTGTGTCTTCGCTGCATTTCTAACGGTCTATAGCACACTTATCGTTATATATAGTTGTGTCTCACAGGGGCCCAGAGGTAGGACCATCCTATCAATCATTTCTACCGGGCCATTAGACCATCAGCCCAACTTTGGAAGCTGCCCACCCACCACACTTCTCACGGCTCTAATGAACCCATTTTGCGAATGCTGCAGTGGGCAAACTCCTACCCTACCTCCTTCGATTTCAAATTTACCTCTACTGCTCTCAAACTTCATCTACTCCCCCCTCTTACAACCCGTACTAAACTAAATAAATAAATGAGTAATAATTGATGGATAAACCTAGTAACCAACTCGCCAAACATACCCCCCCCCCCCGCCACCTATTTTTTTTTTAACCATACTGTATATTCTTTAGTTTTAAGATACATGTTAAGTTTTATCGCTTGTACTAAGCTAAATATATGAGGGTTCTGCCCTCACTAAATTAAATTAAATTAAATTTCTTAAAACTATTTCGTGGAGCTTATAACTTAATGGCGTGATATCGCACCGAAGACCCAGAGCTGGAGCCGATCTATCTGTTCCAACATTTTCGACCATTAGCCCAACTTCGGAAGATGGGTGAGGATTTCTTAAAACTATTTCGTGGAGATTATAGCTTAATGGAGTGATATCGCACCTAAGACCCAGAGCTGGAACCGATCTACCTGTTCCAACCCTGTAGTGCTCCAAGAAGCCCTACCATTTTTCTCCCACATACATATCTCCCATTCGGATCTCCGGGGGGGACTA
Source organism: Microdon myrmicae (assembly GCA_963931805.1). NCBI lineage: Eukaryota > Metazoa > Arthropoda > Insecta > Diptera > Syrphidae > Microdon > Microdon myrmicae. The sequence continues at coordinate 136,082,345 of OZ007500.1, forward strand.
TGTCAGGGGGAACATCATGCAGATATCACGATAAATAATGGAACTTTGAGAGGTTCGTCATCGCATAACCGGGCTAGCTCTCGAGGCTCGGCCCACGCTCGACTGGTGACGGCATTTTGTAACATCAGGGGCATCGGTTTCACCAATACTAATGTAAACGCCGTCCACCAATATTTGCAAACAACGAAACCTGATATCCTTGCCCTAACTGAGACCCAAGTCGATTCGTCAACTGATTCGACATATCTTCGTTGCTCAGGACACGACTTACATTCGAGATTCCGTTTTAAGGGCGGAGTCTGCGTCTTCGCACGGTCCGATCTGGCTTGCCAGAGGATGGAGGCGTTGGAACCCAATAATATGGACATCATATGGTTGAGGGTCGTACTGAGGAATTCCGTTAAATTTCTTTGTTGTCTTTACCGCTCCCCGAATGACGATCGACCGGCGACATTTTTCGAACATCTTTCATATACCGTCGACTGGATACAGATCAACCACCCAGCTTCTGAAATTATTGTCCTTGGCGATTTTAATGTGCACAATTCCGACTGGTTGTTACATTCTAACAGAACCGACGAGGCTGGGAGGCTGGCGGAGATGTTTGCTGTAAGCCACAACTTGACTCAACTCGTGGGGGAGCCAACGCGAATACCGGATGCCCGAGGCGATTATGCGAACACCCTGGATCTGTTTTTGACATCCGAACCGAGTATTTATACCCTAGAGGTTTCTGCGCCACTGGGAAACTCAGATCACTGCTTGGTATCTGTCGCGCAAGCACTTGCATACCCAGCGAACAACCGGCCTAGGCAGCTTCGCCATGTATGGAAGTATGGGGCCGCTAACTGGGACGATATGCGAGATTTCTTCGCATCCTTTCCATGGTCCGAGATGTGCTTCGGAAACTCTGATGTTAACGCTTGCGCGGAGTCGGTGTCAGAGATTATTCTTCTGGGGATGGAGATGTATATTCCACATTCCATCAAACGAAGTTCGTCTGATAAACCTTGGTTTGACAAAAAATGCGAGCTGATTACAGCGGCAAAAAATAGAGCTTTTAAGCAATGGCGCTCCAATCCCACCGATGTTAACAGAACGAATTTTGTTAGAATCAGAAACGCCTCCAACCAGGCGATTGATACCGCGAAGAAGGCTCACAACGACAGGGTGATCAATAAGCTCCTTCAGTGCCCAACTGGTTCGCGCTCCTTCTGGTCAATGGCAAAGGCTGTCAGCAGTAACTTTGCTTCCTGCTCTTTCCCTCCGTTGGTGACAGACAGCGGGACGTTAGTCACGAATCCAAAGGATAAAGCTAATGTGTTCGCGAATTTATTTTCCGCGAATTCAAATCTCGATCCCGGCCTTTTGCAGCCACCCGTGATCTCGCCGGTACAGTCTTCCATGCGGGATGTGAGATTTCGTCCGCGCACTATTCGGCGTATTCTACGTGAACTGGATTGTAGGAAGGCAACCGGCCCGGACGGAATACCAGCAATAGTCCTTAAGAACTGTGCTCCAGAACTATCGCCGGTTCTTGGCAGACTCTTCCGCTTATCTTATGCACGGAGGACCTTTCCTGCCTGCTGGAAAATCGCTCGAGTTCAGCCAATCCCAAAGACGGGAAAAAAGTGTCTCCCACAAAATTACCGTCCGATAGCATTACTGTCTATTTTATCTAAGGTAATGGAAAAAGTCATCAATACAGAGTTGGTTAAGTATTTGGAGTGCAACGGTCTTCTGAATGATCGTCAATACGGATTCCGTGGCAGGCGGTCCACAGGAGACCTTTTGACACTTATAACCGATATATGGACATCTGCGATTGAACGGCATGGTGAGTCAAGGGCGGTCGCATTAGATATCTCCAAGGCTTTTGACCGCGTCTGGCACGGGGCATTGCTGAGTAAACTTCGTTCATATGGACTTTCCCAACAGCTTTGCGACTGGACGAGGAGCTTCCTCGAGAATCGATCGATCCGGGTTGTTGTGGACGGCGAGTGTTCGGATCTGTATCCTGTTAATTCGGGGGTGCCCCAGGGTTCTATTTTGGCTCCAACCTTGTTCTTGCTTCACATAAATGATTTGTTGGAGACAACGGATAACAAAGTGTTCAGTTTTGCGGATGATAGTACGCTTGTTTCCTCCTTTTCGAGTGATCGGCCGATTGGTGCATCTGCGTCACACCAGCTGAGATGTAGACAGATTGACTCTCTGAACCAGGATCTAGATAAAGTCCTGCAGTGGGGAAAGGCCAATCTTGTCGACTTCAACGCAACGAAGACCCAGTATACAACATTCACAAAGAAAACTGGATCATCGGTTCCACAGCTGATGATGAATGGCCGGGCCCTCGAGGCTGGGGAAAGTTTGAGATTGCTCGGCGTCACGGTCTGTGGGAATGTATCATGGCATAAACACGTATCGGGTATCGCCAGATCAGCCTCAGGAAAACTGAGTTATCTTTTTAGAGCCAAGAAATATTTTACTCCGGCCCAACTTCTTCTCCTATATAAATCTCAAATTAGACCCGCGCTCGAATATTGCTCTCATGTTTGGAGCTCGGCTCCTAAACATACCCTCGACCTGCTTGAGAGCGTACAAAGACGAGCGATCCGCCTGATCGGGGACTCGGCGCTGACGTCGGGACTACAGTCGCTATCACATCGAAGGCGCGTGGCCGACCTCTGTCTGTTCTACAGATATTATCACGGGTGCTGTTCTTCGGAGATTCTTGGCATTGTTCCACGCAATTCGGTCTATATGCGCTCCACAAGACAATCCGACGGATCGCACCCGTTTGTGGTTCATCTCCCGACAGCGCGAACATCCCTGTATCAGAACTCGTTCCGTTACAGAGCGGGGAAACTGTGGAACTCCCTTCCCACGCGAGTGTTCCCGGAGCGTTACAACCTGCAACTGTTCAAAAAGAACTGCAACAGTTATTTGATGGCATCTCGGGGCGCCCACTCGACGCTATAGGTTCGCCTCTCCCGAGAGAAGTCTAATAAAAAAAAAAAAAAAAAAAAAAAAAAAAAAATATCTACCCACCTACAAAAATCGCATCCAAAATACCCATTCATATCACCAAATTAATATTGAATTCAATGTCAAGCAAATTGAACCAAACGTTCAATTGTCGAACATTGAATGCAATTCAAAAATCCGAACATCACAATGCACATTTTTTCACATGCATACAATCAAACACGTGTCCAAACAAACCCATGTCCATTTGATCCGATGACACACAATTCCGGCAATCTAAAGATCACAATGCCTACGCATTGTAACCAGATGTTTTATGACATGCAGAAATAGACCCAAATTCTCACCCATTTCCCATGGACTCTGACTCCATTTAAAGTTCAATATAATCTCTTGTTTGCATTAGCCAGACACGCTAACGGATACCAAGAAACCCCAAAATCTGCGATAAGGGGCGATGTATCCCAGACTTCAAGAAAGAAGAAAAGTAAATTAGTATGTAGCGCGAGTGGTGTAAAGATCTAAAAATAAAATGTATTCATCATCATCATCGGCACTACAACCGGGAACCGGTCTTGGCCTTATTTAGCAAGTCCTGAGGCTTGTTAAATTTTCCATAATGATTTGTTTTTTTTCTGGGCAAGGTCATTAGTCTTGCGCCAGAGGCTCCCCGACAGGGAATCGAACCCCGGTCTCCCACGTGACAGGCGGGTATACTAACCACTTTTTATTATTAATAAACTTCAAAACATAATCAGTCTTTTTTTTCTACGGCTACGGCTGTGAGAGTTCCTTGGTGGCCGCGTTAATTTCGGACAGTTCTAATTGATCGTTTTTATCAGTTTAAATGTCGATATACAACAGAATTAATACCGATCACGTCGAGGGACTTACAAGGCTCCATCGTTCGCTTCTCTTCCTCGCTGATCGAGAAGCACGGAAGCGAACCGTACTAAAACCCTTTCGACCGAACCATTTGCCAAATTACGGACGGCGATTAAGGATTTCTCCCAACCATTACGCGGAGTTTAGAGCATAATGGAATTGTATCACACCAGGTGCCTGGGAAATGGGTGCCAGCCTTCCACCTGACCTGTTTTTAATGTGTAAACAAGTTTGCACAACTGCCTGGGTTCTCCTTCATTATGTTCCAGTTCGCCACATAAAAGATTGTAACCTTATAAATAATATGAATGCCAGTGCAGGTCTCCGGGCACACTAAAAAATTTCATTTGTATATATATATAAAAATAACAATATTTAAACTTTATTATAATTTCTCAGTATCAAATACATAAAACAAAAGACGTAAAAAAATGTATGAAAATGATTGATAGCCTAACTTAACCAAAGAAACCACCTCCATAGCCTCCCCCATACCCCCCGCCGTAACCACCGCCGTATCCACCTCCATAACTGCCTCCGTATCCGCCTCCATAGCCACCTCCGTATCCTCCACCATATCCTCCACCATAACCACCTCCGTATCCTCCTCCATATCCACCACCATAGCCACCACCGTATCCACCACCAAAGCCTGGATATATATATGGCGGATAAATTCCATATCCGTATCCTCCACCTTTACCAAAGAGTAGGTTTTGGAAAAGGCTGAGGGGTCCACCACCGCCACCGCCACCGAAACCTAGAAATCTTTCCTGTGGTTCATCTGGTCCAAAAGCTCTGCCTTGTGGTTTACTTGGTTCTGATGCCGCCCTTACTACTGTCGTACAAATAACGAGAGTACACACTCCAACGATAATTCTCTGCAACTCTTTAAATTAAAGCAGCTAAAACAGGATGCACCGAGTCTACTCACCACTGTCTGCATCTTCACAGAACAAATAGATATTTCTAACTTTGATTCCTTCTAACTGTTCGTTTGCCTTATATACAAAAAAAAATCGTTGCGAATCCGCCCACTCACGCAACTGTTGCTTCCCGATGTCTTCTGAACCTTCAACTTGAGCTATGACCTCCCTTCGTACATCACAAGAATCGCGAGATAATATTTTATCGATTTCCTCGTCCATTTTCGGAGCACGGAAGTATAAATTGTTGGCGTATAAAAGTCTAGAATCGCAACAAAATCGAACAGTGGTTAAATTAACTTGTGTGCGAAACCATGTTAAGTTGGGTAAGTGCGTGACTCGTTTCTGCTTCTGTACTTGCGAACATTCTCAGAACGTCGCTTTATCTTCTAGAGTATTTTTCTATTTGTTTGCACTGCCTTACTGGTCTCATGCTGTTCAACAGCTGACGTTGCCGGCAAATCAGTTGCGGGTAAATCAGTTGCCTCCGAAGGCCGGACTCCAGGATCAGATAAAGCGTCTGGAAAGAATTTTTCGCCCTTTGACAGTATACCACCTTTTGGCTATGGGTCTCCTGGTTACGGTGTTGCTTTTGGATATGGAAACCCATTTGTCGGTGGTGGATTTGGGTATCCTCCTATTCTCCCATTAGGAGCGTACAGTTACAGATTTGGTGGTTTTGGACCGGGTTTCGGAGGTTTTGGACCGGGCTTCGGAGGTTTTGGACCGGCGCTAGGGCCTTTTGCACCGCCCTTTGGTTATTTCAAATAAACATCTATAAGCTCATTTAGGGTATTAAACGGAGTTTTATTGGTATAAGGAGCGACAATCATTAACATACGCTCTTCTAGTCTCTTCTCTAATATAGAAGCTGCAATCTGCTCTACTCATTGCAATGATTTCTCTGATATTTGACACACTACAGTAAGCATATCGTTTGCCTTTGTAATCTCAGAAAGAAGTGGGCTTCTTCCATTCTATTATATAGACAAAACATTATTGTTCTCCAAACTAAAGGAATTGTAACTTTGCTGCTCCTACACAATATAATATTTATTAGTTTATATATTTAATAGAGATACTAATTCATATCTATTTATCAAAAACAACATTTCTTGTCAATCATACCAGGTACACACAGTGGTCTCAACCTACATCCCATAAAGTCGATATTGGCGTCTTCCTGGTTCAACTATCGATAAATGTTGTTCAATTCTTCTCACTTGTTTAATAATGTTTGTGATTTTCGCCTTTCTCGTTAACCTTGAGATGGGGTAACGTTCTCATAATCGATAATCTTACACGAGTATTCGTTGCCTTCTGGATTCTTATTGCAATTTTCATAGTTGCTAATCTTGTTTTACGCCTCGCTGTTAGTTGTTTATATCTATTCATTTCCTTGAACTCGTTAAAATCGACACGTCTGTTAATCTTATCATATTCACTAACTGACTTATTTTACAGGTTTTTTTATAGCTTCATTTTGAATTCTATTCACTAATATTTTGATCAAAAGTCAATGACACTAAGAGCCGCATAGTGCCAAAACCCTCTGATGTTAAGGAGTAACTAGTGAGGTTATTGCCTAACGGGCACAATACTGTCGTTAATTGAACCTAAGTATCTTCCATCGCAAAAATGTCGCAGTCTCTCTGTCAACTGAGTAATTGAAGCGAGTTTATTATAAGACTGAATCCTCCTGAAATTCATTCAGGGTGCCACATTTTATAGAGACAAGTCGAAAGTTACTTTTAAACACATTACCACAAGACAAATTTTTCGGCTGAAATGGCAACTTCACACCTGCCACAAATTACTTTTCAACTGCACTATTGAGGTCGGTTTTCTGTATATGTAATATACTATTCCTGTACTATTACTATTTATTGGCCTGTAGGAACCCGTGAGTTCAAGACCTCACTGACTCGTCTACGCCTTCTTTTTGCCAAGTCGGTGTTTCTTTATGGTCGTATCGCCTCATCACACCTACGCCTACCGGGTTGTTTGTATGTTTCTTGTGTTTATAGTTCTCATCCAGCTTGTTTGTTTTCATGAGTCTTGGGGTTTCAAATAGTCCATAGTCATATCAGAGCCTCATTTTAGGGTCTACTAGGCTCTGAGTTCATCCGGTGTCAGAGAGGCGCCGTTATAATACAGTCGGTATATCCCTGCCTTCAAACCATCCAATGGGTACGATTACGCTTAACACCCTGGATTAGGGGTGGTCGATATTTGTATGTTACTCCTCGCTAATTTAAAAATGGAGGAGGACAGTGAGCTCCCCTTCCCCTCCAACTTTAACATGTATTTTTTTTTAATTTTTTTTTTTTTTTTAATAGACTTCTCTCGGGAGTGGCGAACCTATAGCGCCGAGTGGTCGCCCTGAGATGCCATCAAATAACTGTTGCAGTTCTTTTTGAACAGTTGCAGGTTGTAACGCTCCGGGAACAATCGCGTGGGAAGGGAGTTCCACAGCTTCCCCACTCTGTAACGGAACGAGTTCTGATGCAGGGATGTTCGTGCCGTTGGGAGATGAACCACAACCGGGGGCGATCCGTCGGATTGTTTTGTGGAGCGCATATAAGCCGAATTGCATGGAACAATACCAAGAATCTCCGAAGAACATGGGGCAAATAACTCATTCGCTTTTCTTACATCCTCAGACTCTGGGGATGAAGAAGGAGAGATAGGTGAATTGGAGGCGAAACTTGCGGTGGCAAGAGCCCGACTAGAAGAGAGACGCCAGAAGAAAAAAATAGCGGCGCTCGAACTGGAAAAAAACACCCAACAACAACAAGAGCCGAAGCCAAAAGTCAGCCAACAGCAACAGTATCAACAGCAACAGTATCAACAGCAACAGTATCAACAGCAACAGTATCAACAGCAACAGCAACATCAACATTACAGTGTACCGGTATTTTTTTAAAAATAAAACACTAATTTTAAATGGGAAAGTAAAAAACATTTTATTCGAAGTATTGGCCATTGATTTCTACACATTTGGACCACCTTTCCACCACAAATTGCCATGTGGATACCACGCCAATAAAACCGGTCGTCTTTTGAGGGAAACCATTCGGAGACCTAATTTTCGACTTCCTCGTAGGTATTGAAATGCTGCTCAGCCAATGCATCTCCCATCGATGAAAACAAATGGTAGTCGGAAGGAGCCAAGTCTGGTGAATACGGCGGGTAGGGCAACACTTCCCAGCTGAGAGCTTTTATTGTTTCTTTGACGGGTTTTGCTGTATGTCTCGGAGCATTATCATGCAACAAAATTACCTTTCCGTGTCTTGTAGCCTATTCTGGTAGTTTTTCGATCAATACATGGTTCAAGTTGATCATTTGTTGTCGGTAGCGATGCGCATCAACAGTGTTGACGTCCGGCGCCGTGCTTCCTCGGAATGAGGGAAGAGCGGGAACCTTTTATTATTCCTTTATTTAATCTTCTTTCATCAATTCGCGTTTTGTTTGATTTCAATTCTTGATATAAAGTTGTCCGTTTTCGAATTGAAAAATTGTTTGCTTATGTGGGCGGTTTCTATAGTTTCTTTTCGTTTATTGTGTGTTACTTTGTTTATTTTTATTACAGCTTCTCCTTATTTTTTATAACAAAACTCAAACTAAAACTTACAATTCAATACTCTCAAACTAAACTTCTTCTTCCAACTGCCAAAACTAAACTCTACCAACTTCCAACCTCAACTTACAATCTCAAACTAACTGAACTGAACTGATTTTACAATTGAATTTTTTCTCTACTTATAGAACATTGTGTTCTAATTTACTTTAAATTACTTAATAGAAGAAAACATAAAATTGGCCGTACAAACATTTGAGGATGGACTACAGAACGAACAATTAAAAATACTAGCTAAAGTCCATGGGGGAAACAATTTAAAACAGTCGATTGCACACGTAGTATCACATGCTGCTCGAATGGCCAACTCTCCCAGGTCATATCAATATAACGAAAAACCTAGACTGAATCGTATAGTCTGCCAAACCTGTGTTAAGTCAGGGCATTCTCAGGACACATGTTATCGGAACATGCAGTCCAACAGTTTCGCCAGGTTTTAGAAGTTTATGATACACCACCCCCTTTTGGTCCTGTGGCGGTTCCGCCATACCCCACGGTTCGCCTTCCTAAAAAATACCCATAACTCGATCCAGTCATACAGCACCTTAAATGCTTTACGCATCTAGGATTATCTAAGGTATAATCTAAAAAGTCCCTGTAAAAGAAAACTTACCTTCATGCATCTCTTCGCATATAATTTCCCCTAAGATTTTTTTTCTACCTTTTGAGGTATCCCAAAACCTATTCGGTACCTTTGGTTCCCAGGCATATTTCAATTTCCCACACCTGCACCGCAATCTCCACCCAGCATACCTGAAACATTTCCTTTTGCAAGGACATTAATGCATACAACGCGTTAGATAAGGTCCCTGGAAATAATTCTTTAAAGTGCATGAATCCCAAGCCAGTCGGCACCCTTTGTCTGTGTTAAAATCCTATGTCGGACAGCTTGTTTTTACAGATGTCATAAACCATATTTCTACCCATGTAAACATGCATAGGATTCAACTCATCGTTTGTTTTCCCACTAACAAACAATCTTCAATTTCTTTCCCTGCCGCGACTAATTACCCGGCATATACAAATGTAAGCAAGCGATTCGTTTTGGCCACCGACCTAAGATATGATATACAATTCTCATTGTATAAAGTATTGTAATACATTAGCACCTCTTTCGAATAGCTTTTCATATATTTATACAAGGGCACCACTCATCTAAGACTTTTATGATGCCCTCGTCCCATATTTGCTTTTAGCACATCTCTTCGATTCCTTAGGTCGCTTCTCCCCTTTTTCTTTTTTTCTCGTTTCGGGTTTAGTTTATCCTTGGCTAAACGCATCGATAAACACGGTGATGTGTATAAACACACACATACACCACCGCGTCCCAGAGATCGCCTTCCATAGGTCACTGGTCAAAGGAAATTTCATTTCCTTTTCACCACACCACCAAAAACTCACCCCAAACGATCGAATATCGTTGAGTGTATTTCCAAACGCCGGCCGCCATGGTCGTTGCCGCCCCCGCTCTCCGCCGGCTGCGAAGACGCGATAATACCCGGAGTCGTGAGAGGTATTTCGAACTTGTGGGTTTCCAATTGTTTGTCGAGTTCGTTTGTAATAGTGAAAGGAAGAGAATTTATAACTGAGAAAAGTAACCTTATTTGAAAACAATAAAAACCAATTGCAATAAATAAAAACAGTGTTTCATTTTACTTTCTTTATTGCTGCATGTCTTTTGGCGAACAGTTTTATTTCTCCTGTTGGTGCTTTTCCTTGATACGTGTGGGAACAATAAGTGACAGTCGGATGGGGATAGTACGGAACGGAGTGCCCATGACTGGCACAATACTCCTAATCCCCACAGTCCCACCAAACACAGAGCATTGTCTTTTTTTCCGAACCAATCAGGCTTTGCAGTCGATGTTGATGCTTCTCCTGGATGTACCCATGACTTTTTGCGTTTAGGATTTTTAAATCACCAGTCACAATTCGACGCAATACTGACTTCCTTTCGTGTCGTAGAAGCAACGTTTCACATGTGGTGTTTCGCTTTTCCATCTGCCTGTTATTCAATTCATGTGGCACCCAGTTTCCACACTTTTGGATCTTTCCCATAGCTTTTAAACGACCAGAAATTGTTTGTTGTGCAACATTTAACATTTGTGCCATTTGTTTTTGACTTAAAGTGTCATCTTGAACCAATATTGCTTGCAATTCGGCGTCTTCAAACTTTTTTGGTGGTCTTCCACGTTCTTCATTTCGCACATAAAAATCATTATCTCTGAACCGCTTAAACCATCTTTGGCATGTTGCTTCCGATAGCGCATGATCACCATAAGCCTCGACAAGCATTCGATGCGGCTCTGCAGCACTTTCCTTCAAATAAAAACGAAACAAAAAATTAATGCTTTCCGCATATCCTCATTTTGTGGTGTAAAATTCGACATTTTTAAATATGAGGGCTCGTTTACAACAAACGTTCCCTATCGAGACATTTGTATCTTGACGCTCACTTCACACCGGTACACCTGGTATAATATACTACTCCTGTACTATTACTATTTATTGGCCTGTAGGAACCCGTGAGTTCAAGGCCTCACTGACTCGTCTACGTCTTCTTGTTGCCAAGTGGGTGTTTGCTTACGGTCGTATCGTCTTGTGGCGGTTCTTTAAACATACACAAGAACCATCCACAATTCCAACCCAACCCCCTTTGCAAACCTGCAAACGCTTCATTCATTAAGGACATTTAATGCACCTAATGCATCACCTAAAATTCCCTGCAAAGAATTCATTAACATGCATACAACCAATGCATCATCAAAAAGAATTCTTTTGCATACATGCGTCATAAATTTGGAAAACTTATCGGCGTACCCTGCCACACACGTGCGCAGCATATGTTCCTGGTTTATCTACAGTCTCGGCAGCCTTTTGTCAAGAATCGATTTCTTTAGCATATAAACAGGCTTACAAGAATTCGACCCTGTCCGCCAGCTAAGATATAGTGCACAATCACCATTGTATACCCAAATTGCTCTTAGCGCCAGTTTTCTAATTGCAATGCAGACTATTTTTACAGCTGCATCCATGTCTATGATGCCCTGTGTTCATCCCCTTGTTTCAGTTTCGTTTTCCCATGACCTTCGTTGCATGAGTAAAAAATGGATCATTAGCACACTAGCTACGATCGATCCGGAGAGATCCTCTCCAACTCACCACCCCAAAGAGAAACTTCACATTTCTCTCGAGGAAAAGAGAACTCACCCTTAGCTGAGAGAGGACTCACCAGAGTCTCTCGAGGTTAATCACTGGGTAAGTTTTTCGAAATCCAACCACCGGTGAGTCGTCTTCCATCCATCGTAGCGTGCGCCCGGGAGAAGGGGTTAGAATTATTGGGCGATAGTGGCCGTAGCTAAACATCTAGATGATCTGGATGATATTTGCTCCCAAGAAATCCAGAGCTGCTGACTAGATATGGCCGGAGTGAAACTAGCTAGACATAAGACGGAGGCAGTTTTAACAAGCAGCCGCAAGATTTGGAAATAGAAGGACAAATAATCTGATCCAGTCCCTATATTAAATATCCTGGTGTTATACTCGACAACAGGTTGAGCTTCAAGGAACACCTGAGGAAAACGAGTGAAAAACGGCAAGAGTATGCAAAATTTTGGCGAGACTGTTACCCAATGTTGGAGGACCCTGGCCCCACATAAGGAAATTCATAACGAGTATCAAGACCTCCACTATAATGTATGCAGCTCACATATGGGCAGCAGACGCACAGTATAAGTCGTACATGAGGGGAGTGAACTCAGCGCATATGCTGGCATCACTAAGAGTATGCTGTGCATTCCGAACGGCATCCGAAGATGCTATAAATGCTTTGGCCGGGAGGACACCACCTGACATTCCAGATAAAGAAAACGTTGCATTGCATAAGGTGTCCCAAGAGAATCGTCGGAGAATGCGGTCACAATTAGAGCTCTCAAGCCTAAGAGAATGGTAACGAAGGTGGGATTCTTCCACCAAAGGAAGATGGACCCACACCATGATACCTGATATAGAAACATGGGTGAAAAGAAAACATGGCGAGCTGAATTACCACTTGACTCAGCTAATATCAGGACATGGATGCTTTCGGCAATATTTGCACAAGTATAAGCTTGTGAATCACCCATACTGCTTGTGTTGCGAAGGCAAAATAGAAAATACGTACTCACAGAGTGCGTGAGATTCGAGACCGCACGAACGATTTTGGAGAGACATATGAGACGGACAGTTACACCGGCAGGAGTAATAGAATACATGCTGAGTTCAAAACAGGCATGGTCCGTAACAAATGGTATTCTCTGTGAAATTATGCAGCAGTTGCGACGGGACGAGCGGAGTAACAGGTAAACTCCGTCCCGCCCCGCGATGGAATATCTAAAAGAAAGTTCCACGGGGATTAACGGGAATATGAGCCTGGCGGGAGGTGGTTTTAGTCGGTGTTGTATATTATTTTTATACAGCACTTATTATTTTGTTACTTGTTTTTTGTTTATTGGATTACTTACGGCTTGGTCGGCTTCCTGCTGCTGCCTGTAGGTAGTTTTAATAAGAAGTCCCTTCTTTTTTGTCTTTGTTTTTAGTTGATTTATTTTAACTTAATTTCAAGTGCACACGCCTAGACTGTGTGATATCAACTGTGCATTCGGCCTCTTAGATTTTGACTGCATCGAATCCAAAATGCGCCGCCCTTGTATACTTTGGGAGATCGGGATTTGTCAACGGTGTTTAACAATTCCAAGAAGCACAAACAAGATTTTGTGGGCTCCAATTGGAATTGGGTTTCGGTTTTAGATAAATGGAAGAGGGTAGTGATTTAGGATCACTACATCGGTAAAAACCCGGCATTCCTCTGGATCGGTCCAGAGGTATCTTTTGAAGACTTCCTACCGAAACCAAAAAAAAAAAATAACTGAAACAACATCGCAAGCAGACGTGTTCACAATTCCGCTCAATCACAGCTACAAAGTCAAATAAACGAGATATACTCACGCTTGCCCAGTCTAAATAAAAACTCAATATAAATCCTTTAACCAAAACATCAATCAAAGCTGTTGTCGTGAATGTAAATTCACTAACAAAAACTGAGAGAAGAGCCAATCTTTTCAACCTGTTGCAAGATGAAAATCCTGGTGTACTTCTGGCGGAGGAAACAGCGTTAAACCAGAGACACAAGAGAGTGCATAAAAACTACGATATTATACGAAGAGACCGACCTAACCTGGCTTTGGGACTATTTCATCCTGCGGCACAATGGAATGAAGGCTGCTATTGATCAGCAGATTATTCTTCCTGATAACAACCTGGATGCGCAACTTCTCTGGCTCAATCAAGTGCCAGTTGTAATTCAACAGGATATTCTTATTCTACTTACGGATTTACGATCCAACATGAGACTACGTCCTAGATATTCTTACTCTATTTATGGATTTACGATCCAACATGGGACTACGTCCAAGATATTGATACTCTACTCACGGATTTACGATCCAACATAGGACTACGTCCGAGATACTCATACTCTACTTACGGATTTACGATCCAACCAACATTTCAATTATCAACAAATATCAACAACAACAACGACGGCCTTACCTCGAGCTACAACGTTAGCACACAATGGCCAACTTCGCCCTATTGTCACATATACACACACACCCACACACACTGATAACATCAACTATTATAATATAACTCATTATATTTCATAACTGAGATCAATTAATAGAATCAATATATAGTATAACAATATAAGTAATTATTGCCACCCTACCTCTGCACCGCATCGGTTCTGGAGTGGAACATTTATTGAAACTTCTGGCTCTCAACCACAATCATCCGTATACAACCAACGACCCTTTTGTCTAAGTGTCTCGCCGGCCCGGCAAGATGTTGCAGCACAAAGCAACAACAAACAACAATAAGGGATGAATCGATTCCTCAAGATACAACAAAAGGGGAATCGATTCATCATAAATTCAAATAACCAATTCATCTGTCATCGGAGCAACAGAAATTCACCACATCAAATTTCATCACGAAGGTATGCAACCGAATTTGCTAAACTGTTGCATCGATATTACAACTGAGAAAGCATTACGTTCGATAGAACAGTTTTCACGGTAATTTCCTGGTCCATGACACAGTGCTTTTTGATCGGATGACACTAACGGCAAACGATAGTGCGAGGTATATTAACGGGCGCATAGAAAGAATTTGTGCTTCTTCTTCGTTTATCGCTTGTGCTGTGCAATTCGGCATCATCGTATCATTTAAACTTTAAGGTATTCAAGTGGCCGTTAAAGTGGCAAATTTTAAATATAGGGAAAAATAAAGTAACTTATTTTAAATTAAATGAATTAAAAGTTTCCTTTTTGACCACATTGTGGGAACGTGTAAAAGGCTGTCCCCAGAACCAACTATTGGGGTTGGCGTTTAATGTGCTTGCTGTTCCCGAACCAACTATTGGAGTTGGCGTTTAATGTGCTTGCTGTTCCCGAACCAACTATTGGGGTTGGCGTTTAATGTGCTTGCTGTTCCCGAACCAACTATTGGAGTTGGCGTTTAATGTGCTTGCCGTTCCCGAGCCCACTATTGGAGTTGGCGTTTAACTTGCTTGCTGTTCCCTCTTTATTAGAAAAAGAATCCATCAGAAAGTTATATATAGTGGAGAAGTGCGAAGGTTCCGGGTGCTGGAAGCCTGTATCGTACGGTCTATGTACCTGAGGACCACCAACATAACCTCTTTATAGCAGAGCTCGAGACACTCTTTCGATGCTTACAGCTGCACCTGGACAAAAACTACTTTATCCTAGGTGGAGATATGAACGCCAAGCATACAAATTGGGGAAATTATATATTTAACTCCACAAGAAAAACAGCTTGGTATCGAAACTAAAACATTTATACAGACAGTTTACAGACAGACAAGACCAGGAGATAATATCACTGAAATCCCGATTAAAAAACCTCCAACAATTACTTAAAGCTAACTATAGATTAGCAACAAATTTGTATTGGAACAACAGAATTCGAGCTATAAAAACTAATAACCCGAATATGTTCCCACAAATAAATAAAATATTCAGGAGAAATAATCAAAATGAGATTCAGTGTCTCCAAATTCCACGTACCGATGTAAACAAGCAGCTACTAATCAACATTAGCATAGATACGGAGAACGCTATCCTCAATAGTGAGCTTTACGTGATCGAAGATCCTTTGGAAAAGGTGAACGCTGTGGGAACTGTCTTTCAGGAAATGTACAAGGTGAATGAAAGCATTCGGCGAAATCACGACCTGGAGGACAGAATTCTACTGAATCACCTGTACCTCCAAAATGAAATTTCACTTTGGCAATCGGAGAATCCCGGTTTTACCGAATTCAGTGACGATAATCTTTCAATTGACATTAATGCCAGTGGTGGGGCTAAAAACCTTTTAATTACGAGGGAAGGTATCCAGGGTATCTTCGACCCATTAAGAAGCAAAATGTCAGTGGGAATAGATGGAGTACCTAACAACGGACTTAAGAACATCCCCCCAATGGCATTAGATATACACACGGTCCTGTTTAACAACGCGTTGAATAATGCATATTTTCACGCGCGTTGGAAAACGGCAATCATACAACCCATCCCAAAAAAGGGCAAAGACTGTACAAACCCAATGAACATGCGTTCAATAAGTATACTCCCAAGCATCAGTAAAGTATATGAAAAGACTATTAAAAAAGCCCTGCTAAAATATGTAGACGACGAACAACATTATTCCGAATAACCAGTTTGGCTTTAAGACAGGTCGTGAAACCACACATGCCGCAGCTAAACTGGTCTCCGACATACAATGGAATAAATGTAGGAACCAATGCACAGGGGCCTGTCTGATCGACTTGGAAAAAGCCTTTGATACCGTCTGGATCGAAGGGTTATATTACAAACTAGTCAGACATGGCATACATAAGCGTTTACTATATGTACTTTACGACATGTTAAAGGACAGGAGGTTCGTGGTCAAAAGTTGTAATGTGACCTCTAATAAACCGCATAATATCAAGAATGGCTTGCAATAGGGAGCGGTACTTTCTCGGATTCTTTACATTAGCGACTTATTAGAAGCACTTCCATAGGCTATTGCGTACGCAGAGGATCTCATAATTTACAGAACAGCTCCGAAAGTTAAGATCATAAATAGTTTACTACAGCGAGACTTTAACAACGTGCAGCCGTATTGCGACGACTGGAAACTTAAGAGCAACTTCCAGAAATGTGAAGCCATCCTATTAGAACCCCATTATATAAAGCCACGAACAACACTAGAAAAAACTGGCGAAAGTCAGTAGTCGTAGGACCGCATGAAGGTAAACTGGGAACCAAGAGTGTAGTTAAATACCTTGGCATCTCGCTAGATCAATATTTGTATTTCAACAGACATTTAGAGGTTGCTTTGGTCAAGGCTAAAAAAAGTTTGCTATGACAAGAAGGCTATTTCGCAGTAGTCAACTTGACAGCAGGGTATAAGTTATACTAGCTGTATTAATAAGGCATTAGAATATACTCACAGCTAGGCCGGCTTGTCGTAAGAGGCGACTAAAGGCCGAGTGGTAGGTGGGGTCCCAACCCCCTGTGCGCCCGGTGAAATACCACCCCATCAAGCTTTAGGCTCCGTGAAATGGTCGGGAGAAATCCCTAACCATCTTTCGGAGCTTGGCTGATGGACCGGTTAGAGAAAAGTTTGGTTTAAGTGGTAGTCGGTCCCAAGGTGAGCTATCACCCCGTCACGCTGTACACTCCGCGATATCGTCGGGAGAAATTGTGGCGTTTCTAACAGATATAAACACAATACACAAGCAAATAGTGAAGAACACCGAACGAAAATCGAATAAGGAAGTGCATCAGAGCCGTATACGAGGGTTGCCTCTTATGTTTCGGGATTTGGCAACCCTAGTGTTGCAATCCGGCAAATACGCACTCAGAACGTTTTGACATACGAGCGCTATTTGTGTTGTTTACAGTAACTTAAAAGATTCATCTCGGCCCAAAAATGGAATTAAATCGTCAACATTTTCGTGCGATTATTTTTTACAACTTTCGGCGCGGATTAACTCAGCAACAGTGCATGGATGAACTTAATTCAATTTTTGGCGATGAAGCTCCATCAAGGACCAGTGTTTATCGATGGTATGGTGAATTCAATCGTGGTCGTAGTTCACTCCAAGATGAATTTCGTGAAGGTCGTCCAAAATCAGTTGTTGTTCCGAAAACCATTGATGCTGTGCGCGAACTGATATTGGAAGATCGTCATGTGACCTATCGTGAGATTGAGACAACCTTAGGCGTTAGTGGGACCAGCATACATTCAATATTGCATAAACATTTGACTGTCAAAAGAATTTGTTCGCGTTGGATCCCACACAATTTGTCAATCGCTCAAAAAAAGGCTCGTGTCAATCGGTCGAAAGAAATGCTCAAAAAATACGGTCGCCGGCTTCGAAACACGTCTATGACATCGTGACAGGTGATGAATCGTGGATTTACGCGTATGAGCCCGAAAGTAAACAGCAGTCGACTGTCTGGGTGCTTCAAGATGAGCCAAATCCAACAAAAGTTGTTCGCGCACGAAGCACTTCCAAGCAAATGGTCGCCTGTTTTTTCGGAAATACTGGACATGTCGCAACCGTACCACTAGAACAACGCAGAACAGTCAATTCTGAGTGGTACACAACCATTTGTTTGCCAGTTGTCTTCCAAGAAGTCAGGAAAACCAACCGCCGAAGACGGATCACTCTTCACCACGACAATGCGAGCTCTCACACATCGGCTGCGACAACTGCATTTTTGAGCACCCAAAACATCGATTTGATGGGTCATCCGCCGTATAGTCCTGACTTGGCACCGAATGACTTCTTTTTATTCCCGTACGTAAATAACAAACTGAGAGGTCAACGTTTTCGACACCTGAAGAAGCGGTTGCTGCATTCAGAATGCATGTGTTGGAGATACCTCAATCAGAGTGGCAAAAGTGTTTCGACAATTGGTTCAAACGCATGCAAAAGTGTATAGATCTTCATGGGGAATATTTTGAAAAACAATAAAGTGATTTTCGATGATCAATATTTGTTTTTGTTCTCTAATCCCGAAATATAAAAGGCAACCCTCGTACCATAGCGATAACATAACAATTCCACATCAGTTGAGTGTACTTGAATTTAGAAATCGAATTCGTACACACGGCCAGTAGCCTGATGTTTTACGCATTGGTTCAATTTTTGGTGATTCTAACTGTCATAGCTTCAGTTCGAATCACACGTTCTTCTATCTATCTATCATCGCAAACGCTATAAAATCTTCGACTATGTTTCGGATGTATGCCTGATGGCCTTGACGGACACGGAGGTAAGACATGATGGTACTTTCTGAGATAAAGAATTCCGGAGGTAAACTAGTTTACCGTTCGGATCTGCGGGGCGTGGGGAGGGGGCTATGTCAGGTGGAACATCGTGCAAATATTTTGATAAATAACCAAACTTTAAGAAATTCATCATCACGTAATCGGGCTCGCTCTCGAGGCTTGTCGACGCTTGACTGGTAACGGCATTTTCTAACATCAGGGGCATCGGTTTCACGAATACGAATGTAAACGCCGTCCATCAATATTTGCAAAGAGCGAAACCTGACATCCTTGCCCTAACTGAGACCCAGGTCGATTCGAACTATCTTCGTTGCTCAGGATACGACTCACATTCGAAATTCTGTTTTAAGGGCGGAGTCTGCGTCTTCACGTGGTCCGATCTGGCCTGCCAGAAGATGGAATCGTTGGAACCCAGTAACATAGACATCATATGGTTGAGGGTCATGCTGGGGACTTCTGTTAAATTTCTTTGTTTTCTATATCGCTCCCCGAATGACGATCGATCAGGGACATTTTTCGAACATCTTTCATATACCGTCGACTGGATACAGATCAACCACCCGGTTTCTGAAATTATCGTCCTTGTCAGTTTTAATGTACACAATTCCGACTGGTTGGTGTACTCCAACAGAACCGACGAGGCTGGGAGACTGGCGATGATGTTCGGTGGTAGCCACAAGTTGACTCAACTCGTGGAGGAACCTACGAGAGTGTCAGATGGCCGAGATGACTTTGCGAACACCCTAGATTTGTTTTTGACATCCGAGCCGAGCATTTGTACCGAGGAGATTGCTGCGTCACTAAGAAACTCAGATCACTGCTTGGCATCTGTCGCGCAACTACATCCATTTCAAGCGAATAACCGACCTAAGCGGCTTCGCCAAGTATGGAGGTAAGAGACTGCTAAATGGGACGATCTGCGAGATTTCTTCGCATCGTTTCCGTGGTCGGAGGTGTGCTTTGAAGACTCCGATGTCAATGCATCCACGGAGTTGGCCACAGAGATTATTCTTCTCGGGATGGAAATCTACATTCCATCAAACGAAATTCATCTGATAAACCTTAGTTTGATAAAAATGCGAGAAGATTACAGAGGCAAACAATTGAACTTTTAAACAATGACGCTCCAAACCTACCGAAGCTAACAGAACGAATTTTGTTAGAATCAGAAACGCGTGCAACCAGGCGATTGATGCCGCGAAGAAGGCCTACAACGACAGAGTGACCAATAAACTCCTTCGGTGGCCGAATGGTTCGCGCTCCTTCTGGTCAATGGGAAGGGCTGTCAGCAGTAACTTCTTTTTCTCCTCTTTTCCTCCGTTAGTGCCAGACAGCGGGATGTTAGTTCAAAGGATAAAGCTAGTGTGTTCGCGAATTTATTTTCCGCAATTTCAAACCTCGATGCCGGTCTTTTGGAGCCGCCTATCATCGCGCCGATGCGGTTTTCGATGTGGGATATGAGGTTCTGCCCGCGTACTATTTAACCCATTCGACGTGGCCTTGAATGTAGGAAGGCAACCGACCCGGACGAAATATCAGCAATAGTACTTAAGAACTGTACTCCAGAACTATCGCCGGTTCTTGGCAGACTCTTTTGCTCATCTTATGCACACATATTTCTTATGCACAGGATATTTCCTACCTGCTAGAAAATCGCTCGAATTCAGCCAACCCCAAAGAAGGGGAAAAAGTGTCTCCCACAAAATTACCATCCGAAAGCATTACCGTCTATGTTATCTAAGATGATGGAAAAGGTTATCAACGCCGAGTTAATTAAGTATTTGGAGTGTAACGGGGTTGTGAATGATCGTCAATACGGATTCCGTAGCAGGCGGTCCACGGGAGGCCTGTGGCGGTTCCGCCAATCCCCACGGTTCGCCTTCCTAAAAAACACCCTTAACTCTATCCAATCATGCAATCGCATTAGCTTCTTAAATGCTTTACGCACCTAGGATTATCTAAGGTATAATCTAAAAAGTCCCTGTAAAAGAAAACTTACCTTCATGCATCTCTTCGCATATAATTTCCCCTAAGATTTCTCTTCTACCTTTTCAGGAATCCCAAAACCTATTAGGTAGGGATTCCTAAGGTAGGATAGGCATATTTCAATTTCCCACACCTGCACCGCAATCTCCACCCTCCACAGCTGAATCATTTCCTTTTGCAAGGACATTTAATGCATACAACGCGTTAGATAAGGTTCCTGGAAATAATTCTTTAAAGTGCATGAATCCCAAGCCAGTCGGCACCCTTTGTCTGTGTTAAAATCCTATGTCGGGCAGCTTGTTTTTACAGATGCCATAAACCATATTTCTACGCATGTAAACATGCATAGGATTCAACTCATCGTTTGTTTTCCCACTAACAAACAATCTTCAATTTCTTTCCCTGCCGCAAATTATTACTCGGCATATACAAATGTAAGCAAGGGATTCGTTTGGCCACCGACCTAAGATACGATATACAATTCTCATTGTATAAAGTATTGTAATACATTAGCACATCTTTCGAATAGCTATTCATATATTTATACAAGGGCACCACTCATCTAAGACTTTTATGATGCCCTCGTCCCATGTTTGCTTTTAGCACATCTCTTCGATTCCTTAGGTCGCTTCTCCCCTTTTTCCTTTTTTTCTCGTTTCGGGTTTAGTTTATCTTTGGCTAAACGCATCGATAAACACGGTGATGTGTATAAACACACACATACACCACCGCGTCCCAGAGATCGCCTTCCATAGGTCACTGGTCAAAGGAAATTTCATTTCCTTTTCACCACACCACCAAAAACTCACCCCAAATGATCGAATATCGTTGAGTCCATTTCCATACGCCGGCCGCCATGGTCATTGCCGATCCCGCTCTCCGCCGGCTGCGGAGACGCGATAATACCCGGAGTCGTGAGAGATATTTCGAACTTGTCGGTTTCTCATTGTTTGTCGAGTCTGTACCGCAATTCGTTTGTAATAGTGAAAGGAAGAGAATTTATAAGTGAGAAAAATAACTTTATTGTAAAACAATGAACTTTAAATTGCTGTCGATCGGTGCACTCTTCGCACTGGTCGTCATCGTCGTTGCTGGTGCCTGTTAAAAAAACGTCCACAAATGTATTACAATTAACAATCAATAAAATAATATTAAACTAAATCCGTGCGTTTAATTGTCAGCAGTCCTGGGTGTATTTATTTCTTTTGTGTTGTAAGCAGTGTCCATGTGAACAACTTATGATGGAGGAGGAAGTGAACGGAGTGCCCCTGTATTGGCACAATACTTCTTCCCCACAGACCTTTTGACACTTATAACCGATATATGGACATCTGCGATTGAGCGGCATGGTGAGTCATTACTGGTATGGCCCATTACTGAGAAGACTGCGTTCATAAGGACTTTCCCAGCAGCCTTGCGACCGAACGAAGAGCTTCCTCGAAAATCGATCGATCCGGGTTGTTGTGGACGGCGAGTGTTGGGAACTGTATCCTGTTAATTCTGGGGTGCCGCAGGGTTCTATTTTGGCTCCAACCTTGTTTTTGCTTCACATGACTTATCCGTTGGAGGCAACTGATAACAAAGTGTACAGTTTTGCGGATGATACTACGCTTGTTTCTTCTTTTTGGAGTGATCGGCCGATTGATGAATCAACGTCTCACACGCTGAGATGTAGACAGATTGACTCTCTGTATCGGGATCTGGACAAGGTCCTGCAGTGGGGAAAGGCCATTCTCTTCGACTTCAATGCAACGAAGACACAGTATACAACATCCACAAAGAAAAGTGGATCATCTGTTCCATAGCTGATGATGATTGGTCAGGCCCTCGAATCTGAGGAAAGCTTGAAATTACTCGTCCCCACGGTCTGTGTGAATGCATCGTGTCATAAACACGTG
This sequence comes from Microdon myrmicae, assembly GCA_963931805.1. Lineage (NCBI taxonomy): Eukaryota > Metazoa > Arthropoda > Insecta > Diptera > Syrphidae > Microdon > Microdon myrmicae. The sequence goes on from OZ007500.1 coordinate 136,105,072, forward strand.
TCGATTATCGACAGGTCCGCCTCTGGAAAACTGGGCTATCTTTTTAGAGCCAAAAAATATTTTACTCCGGTCCAACTTCTTCTCCTGTATAAATCTCAAATTAGACCTCGGCTCGAATATTGCCTTCATGTTTCGCGCTCTGGTCCTAAATATACTCTCGACCTACTTGAGAGCAGACAGAGATGAGGGATCCGCCTGATCGGGGACTCGGCGCTGACGTCGGGACTACAGTCGCTATCACATCGAAGGCGTGTAGCCGACCTCTGACTGTTTTACAAATATTGGGTGTGAGTGCTGTTCTTCGGAGATTCGTGGTATTATTCCGCGCAATTCGACTTATATGCGCGCCACAAGACAATCCGACAGATCGCACCAATTTGCGGTTCATGTCTCGACGGCAGGAACATCCCTGCATCAGAACTCGTTCCGTTACAGAGTGGGGAAGCTGTGGAACTCCCTCCCCGGGCGAGTATTGCCGGAGCGTTACAACCTGCAACTGTTCAAAAACAACTGCAACAGTTATTTAGCGGCATCTCGGGGCGCCGTTTCGGTGCTATAGGTTCACCTCCCGAGAGAAGTGTAATAAAAAAATTAAAAAAATAAAAAAATTAAAAAATATACTTATTTAAAATGGAGTTTTTTGAATTAAGCTTAATTGTAGCAAATACGGGTGACAATCTGTGCCCGTCAGTATGCAAATCCATTCAACAAAGTTGTTAATCCTTGCCTTACCAATCTTTATCTGTCGCTGCTTTTTTAGAGTTTGTTGCTGTTGGTGTTGTTTTCGATAATGGCCTCTAGACATAGGGGGGCCAACCTTTTTGAAAGCAAAAGCAGAATTCAAAATGTTCACTTTCGTTGCGGACGCAACAATATGTAATAACATATTGGGATGGCCAGCCCTGCTCTAGATAATATAGTTTGGCATACAACGACCAAAGAAAAATAATATTAACAATATTGTCCTCCATCAAGGAACATGTCTTTGTTTTGTGTACGAATACAGAGGAAAAAAGCACCATAACAGTTAGATAATTTCAATACCAGACGTCGCGTCATTTATTAAAAAGACAGCATACATATAAACAAAACAAATCGATAAAAACTTAACAAAACATAAATAATAAAACACTGAAGATCTATGATATCGATGAACTCATTCACCCATAGTTGGGAATTGGAGCATTTCCCGACAACTGTTGAATGAATGAGTTCACGGTGCCAGCCAACCCTCCAACTAATTGACCCAAGGGGGGATTATTCTGCAAAATAAACGAAGACAACAAATCCCCGTTGGTGTTTAGTCATCTAGTGTCTTCTAAGCCGTCTTACCCCATTTGTTACAGCTGAACCGGTGCCCCCACCACTGTTGCCACCTGAGCTGCCACTGCTGCCACCTGAGCTACCACTTCCTGTGGTACTACCACTGCCGGTACCTCCTAAATTTGGATCGATTTCAGGATCACTCTGTACATCATCTGATCCACCACCTCCGCCGCCAACCGAATCGGTTTGCACCGGCGATAGTAATGGCCGAACTGGACCTGGTGCTAATGCCCCACCAGGAAGGAACAAGTTTATGAATCTATGGAAAAAGCCTTGATTATATGGTCCATAACCATTAAATCCTGAACAACCGACTGCCGGATACACTGGTGGGTTTTGATAGATATTATACACATTTACATCCCACAAAAATCGTCCTTCCGCTTGATTTCCCTTTCCTGCATTCCTGAGATAACAAGGATTTCCGAGGTAGGACTGTCTGATACGTCGTATATTACCGAAAGTCCTTTCAGTATCCACTACTTCTTGGTTTTTGGCCCCAAGAAATTTGGCATTCTGCAAGTCAGATCGGTCAATGCGATTCCGATTATTATTAGCAGCTCCCGGATAACCACGCCTATTATTTTGTGGTCGTCGATTTTGAGCCTGTACTCGCTGCACCTGCTGCCTGTAAGACTGAGCTCGTTGCGCATTGATCCTTTGTTGCTGGTAATTGTAGTAGTTGTAGCGTTGACTTGCGCTCAAAACTATCCCGATTGACAATAAAATGAATGCAATACACCATACGCGAGAACCAATTATACGTATCATGATGCCAACCGACTAGTGCTAATCCACTTCTGAATGCGTCCCGATATCAACTAACAAGTAGCAACGATCTCGAATGCAACTCATCACATTGGTCCACTGACCAAATTCAAGTGACTGTAAGTAACTCAACGGTCTGAGACAACTTCAACCCGGAAAGGTATCGTTATCCAATAAGTCTTGTGCTGCTTTTCGCCAAACGCTTTCCTGGCTTTGCACATTTCAAATTTATGTTAACAGAAAACGCGTCAGCGAGGACCTCCTACGCAAACGAGGGCTTGTTTTGCCGTCGACGCCTTTTTGGGTTTATCTAAAGCTGACTTCGAGATGATTTGCATAGAAAATTGTGCAGTATTCGCAGCTCGTCTCCTTGACCCAGTTATTCGTAAACTACATTATGGAGTGGAGAGCTAATGACGAAGCGAGAATTCAATCGATCATCATGACTAAGGTAACGTAATTGCTTAAAAATGGCGAAGACAATCGGATCTTAAACGTTCTCCCTACATGAATCTGTTCTTCCGCTAAGCAAGCCTTTTTCTCTGTACCGAGGTTACATGGTCAATCCAGGGTCAACTGATTTTGTCTAAGATTAATCGGCTTTATTGCCTTTATGTGGCAATTAATTTGCGAATTTTAAAGTCGATGATGATGCAACTTGAAAATAGACACCAACGCGCTCCATTCTAGTTTCCTTTCCTAGTCTAAGTTATCAAGATGTACTAATGATCTAATAGCCTTTAAGTAACCTTAGCTATGTTAGTATTTCCTACTCACAAATATTTGGTCAGTGAGGAACTTGTTAGTTTCTGACGCAATTCAACATTTACGCTCAGAGTAGTTGACTACATATCTATGGTATATCCCATTTTATCCCCCTTATAAACTTCGCCTCTTGGAATAAAAAAACTGCATTTTTTATAAAATTTCCTACGAAAATGTTCCCAAGGACGCAACATAGTGTGAACATTTTCTCATCTGTCGGGTTATTCAATTTAAATGTTACAAATCACGATGCAGACAGAAGGCACCTTAGAATCGCGAACCTTTATTACTACTAGGTTTCTAGATTTATGCGAACCGTTCCTTACCAGTGGTGGGGGATTGAAAAAGATGCCGCGGTACATAAACCGCCGGTATCCTTCGGCTGAACGGGTAGAGTATGTGGCGCAGCGAATCCTCTTTTCAAGGCAGGGAATCGCCTAGAGGAATTAGTGAAAAAGCCCACTGATTAACAATGGTGACCTCGACATGATCTAATCACGCGCTCTGTTTTTGTCTTGCGTTCTCTCTCGCAGGTTATTTTGCGTTTCTCCAGGTCCACATACCTTGGAGAGTTATATATTTAAGTTCATTTAATTATCACCCCCCCCCCCCCCCCCCCCGAATAATTAACATCTCGTGTCTTCACATGCATATCCTTCACTTCCCTCCAAATCACCAATAGTTAAATAATTTAAATAAAGTAAAACCCCTATTTAAAAACCACAATCCTATTGTACATAGCCATATTCTCTCTATTAGCCATAGTCTCCCTATCACCATGGCCCAGCCCCCTATTAGCCAATTCCGCTTCCTAGAAATAACAATCATGGAAGCGGAACAAAAAAGGATATGAAAAACAACGACAGAAGTGCTCATTCGGCGAAACGCCCACGACGCAGCCGCCCTCCAGGACGGAATAATCCGGGGTAAGTTTGGTGAATTAAAATCATTCATTTAATTGTTAAAAAACCCTTAACAGGACCAACAATCGACGGAAGAGTTATTGTGCTTCCATTACAAACTTCCTTGCAGGATAAGTGTTGCAAAGATGACCGGCATGAAGAAGGCGCTGCAAAAGTCTAATGAAGCTGAAAAAGTGCTGGACGAGCTAGCGTAACGACATGAAGAACTCGAGCGAGTCATCGCGGCGTACAGGAAAGAGCCACTAGCATGAAGAAACAGAGAAAACCTCACCAAAAGACTACACATTTTCGGGCGGCTTTGGTCAGAGTTCGACAGAACTGACACCACCATCCGTGGGAGCTTCGAGGAGGAATTGTCCCATCCATACTCCAAAATGCACCATTATGATCGTATGCAGAAGGCATATAAGAAAGTTCATGAAGACATCACCACAAGGCTCAACGAGCTAAAATCCATGCTGACAGCCGTGGAAGAGTTAAGGCGAATCTGTACATAGATAACTAGCCGCGAGACAAATCAAACTGCAGCACAAAACAAAAGTGCATCGAGCGATGCTGGGAGGACACCCAAGCCATGCAGGGGAAAATTTCCGTAAAATCGCTCGATCCTGGTCGTGGAGGTTACGACATCGTTGAATATTTCGACCTGGAGGGAGACGCACAAGGATGCCTAATTAGATTACAAGAGATGAGGTCAAGACATGCAGAAGAAACCTCAAGGATGACCGATAACAGCTGTACATATTTATATGTACAACACGCATGTAGCCAATAGGCTATTAAATTTGTTACACGCAGATACTCTACGCAAAATTCTGTAAAAACAATAAGGGTGCATACATATAGGACATCTTTTATTAACGTTAAAACCGAAAGAATTCTTTCAGTGTAGCATCAAATATAATTTCCTGCTACAACGCATGGATTCTTTTCGGTGTAGCTGTGAAACCTTATCACGTGTCTACCTGTTGCTAAGTGCATTCCCTGTTCTCATGTTCAGAAATACAATCTTGCATTTCCCACATTCTATCTATGCCCTACAAGCAACCCAAATCTTCATCACCTTGAAATGCATACATTTCCCATTGCCATACCTAAAATTGCAATTCTACAATTCCTATACCCACCATTCTCATTACCTTGACGATCACACCCAACCCCGGCACAAGCTTGCTATTCGCCATGGGCAAATTAGATTAGCGTCACAGTGAATCGAAAATTTCTCATAGCCTTGGGATGGAACTACAGCCAGAGTGGGCCTAAGGTTGTGGGGGTTCTCTATATTACATGGAGAACCAACCCACAATTCCAACCACAATTTCCGCCTTATTTCGACCGCTTTCAGTTTGTCATATTATCCCCTATTCCACCGTTCATGCTATTCACCTGAAATATCATGTTTTCCCAAAGGACGCATAGCTAAACTCATTATCCTATGCAGATAATACATAATTGAGTTTAGCTACCATTTTTGCCATACGGCAACTCCATTCCTCTAACCCATGAGATTTCCGCCGGAAATTCCATTCATGTTGGTTAGCAACAACCAAGTCGAATCAAACGACGCGGTTGCATCATCATCCAATGGCTTGGGTAATTACCGAATTCCTTGCCGTTTTTCCCACGGTAATATTTCCCTAGCCGATGTAGCGTCCTATCGATTTTCCGGAGATCATCCATTCGCTTGGGATCAATGATCTCTTTTCGCAGGTGAATAGCACCCGATACATTTTCCTCTCCTTCACAGTTCTGTCTTCCTACAGTTCAATGTACTTTGGGATCGCCATATTCATCGAATTAGGTCAATGGGTTATCCTCAAAGTACATTGATTCGTGTACACACAACCAAACCCATCCCGAGATCATCGTACATTGTGTTTCTGTTCTCTCATTCTCCCATGTTCGTCCATTATCAATTAACCGATTATTCACCACACTTCAACGGGCGTGACAATGAGAGAGCAGAGGCGTGATCTCTACTGGTTGTCCTGTGTGCAAAAATAGAATCCAGAATTTCACCCCTAATTAGAGCAGTCGCTATCCAACCATCACAGTGGATAGTCACGCCGCCGCTTCGAGTCGCGTTTCAATCACCGTAGCGTGCACACAACACCAGATTCGAGGTCGTTGCGTTAAACTACACGTTCTGCTCAGATTCCCTTAAGCAAAATTAACAAAAAAATATGAAAGGATAAAATAGAAACTAAAGTGAATTGTCCAAAAAATGAATGTACCATTAAAGCCAACAGATTAAATTGACTTAGTTAAAATAAGGATTTTCTTCTGGCGAACATTTGCTTTCAGAGTGACGTGCAGTGGGGAAGAAGTGAACCGTGTGCCCGTGTCTTGGTGCAATACTTCTTCACCCCCACAAAGTTACCACCTAGGGACGATTCACGGCAGAAAAAATGCAACGTTGAGGTTCTCATCTTCGTTGACATGGCCTTCGACTGAGACTAGCGTCAGGTGGCTGTCTGGAGGACAGCTATGATCGTGGGAAGGTATGTGGGTTTTGATTTAAGTTTTGAATATAAAAAGGGGAGCTCGGTTAGAATAGAATCAATTAGTATCAGACAGCCCAAGAGTGCTGGCGTCATTTATATACTTTAAATTATATCAATTAAAAGGAATAAAAATAAACACTAAAACTAGACACGAAGAAAAAGGTGGGTCTTCTTATTAAAAATAAAAACACCATCGGGGTCCCATCAAGCGTCCCAAAGGAGAATACTCCGGCCAACGTCCCTCAACTGAGGAAGGACAACCCCAGGAGAATCCCCGGAAGTGGAGGTGCCTGAGTCGTGAGATGACCAGACGGAACGTGTGCTGCGGAATTCCCTGTATACAACACAGGCTCGTGAGACGAACACACGAGGACGACACATACGGGCTAACCAGCCGGAAGACACCTACTCACGGGCTCTAACAGCCGAAAGCCACACAAACCGACTACGGACTCCACGAGTCGGAAGCCGGTAAGTGTTGTGTTAAATGTTTATACAACACCGTTCAGCGAGCTGTACACTCAACCAAATTTCATTCAATTTTGAACATTTGACGGTAGAAGATGCTATCTTTTGCCTCTATCTTTCGTACCTCCATGACAAATGTGATTTAGTCTGCTATGAAGGGAAGATGAAAACCAGCGTCGCGGTTTCCATTCAGCAGGCAGGCTTACCTACCGCCTTCGCAACCTGTTTATGAAATTTCACAAACATTTCAATATGGTTCCACAAATAGTGTCGAAAGATCTCTCGGCCTTTCGTATATATATTCACAAGAAAATTACCTCTTCCAATAAGGGCAAGTCTTTTTTACCCTAATCAACCACCCTCCCCAGACCCCCTAAGACTCGCAATACTCTCCCCATAACCATCTACTATCAAAATGTCAGAAGTCTCCGCTCTAAAACTCAATCGATTCTGCAAAATTCTCATATCCTCCCTTTCGATATATGTATACGCACTAACCGAAACCATCCGTATCCCCAGTATTCACAGTCAAGAATTATTCTCTCCCACCTTTTTCGAGATGATGATGGCATATGTCTGGATTCACCTTGCCGTGGTGTGCTGCTTGCCATCCAAAATAATCTCGCCTCATCTTTTATTGCCATCGCTTCTTCGCCTAATCTAGACTATGACGCGATAAAAATTGACCAACGGCCAAAGTCGTTATACATTATATGTTTCTATATCATCGGCATCATCATCATCATCATCGGCACTACAACCGGGAGCCGGTCTTGATCTTATTTAGCAAGTCCTAAGGCTTGTTAAATTTTCCATAATGATTTGATTTGTTTTTTCGGGGCAAGGTGATTAGTCTTGCGCCAGAGGCTCCCCGACGGGGAATCGAACCCCGGTCTCCCGCGTGACAGGCGGGTATACTAACCACTATACTATCGAGGAGCCGTATGTTTCTATATCACTCTGTGGCGGCTTCCCCCGACGCCACTGCCCGCCTCACATTTTCAACGGGAACACCCCATAAGAAAGGGCATTAACCCAGGCGACGGTGCATAGTCCGAATTTATCGGGCGTGCGGTTGATGCGCTATGGACCGTGGTTCTCGTGCCGCACCATGGGGGCGGAAACAACAAAAACCTGGTCGTCGCAGAGCATCAAGTTCTATAGGGAAAAAGAGTAAAATTTCCTGCAAGGTTGAATAACCAGTTTGTTTGTGCGGTATACCAAATTAAATTGTAAAATATTAAATAAGATTTGATAATAAAAATAAATATCTGAGGATTCTTGCGAACCTATTCGTTCTAAAATCGAGTGTGATTTTTATTTGGCCTTTAAGTCGTGTAAGAAAGAGTTTAGTATCAAGTGGAGTCAGATATAGGACGGAACTAGTGGGGTTACGTGGTTAATCTGTGCCCCTGTGGCACCCTGATTGACACGCCGCGTAACAAACACATAAAAGACCCATAATTGGTGACCTAGCGACGTGTGACGTGACACGCAAGTGCCAAAATAGTGACATTTTCCGTTTTACTGTCGCCAAAAAGAAACCACCAACCATAATTGGTCACACGCTGACGTGTGACGAACGTCTTAAGTGAATCAACAACAACAACTAAGGGTTCCATCCCCAACGAAACGCAACGCAGTCGTAGGAATAAACGGGTGACGACACTGACGCAACCATCTTCGGATACCCAACGTTGGACTCCAGGTTCCTTTTTTTCTTTCCTTTTTTGTTGTGATATTTTCCTTTGCCAGTAGATTTATACTTTCTTTAGTAGGTGAGCTCCATCAGAACCACCAAAACAAAAAAAAAATATTTTTTTCAATACTAGTATAACCATAGAACAACTGAATAAAAAAAGAATATATTAAAATAAAGGAAAAGCAAATAGTAATATAGCCGAAAATATTAGTTAGAAATCAAACAAAAATACAAACACAGTAATAGAAAACATTAGTCCAAGAAAAGGTTCGCTATAATACATACATAACGAATAAAAGTATTCGAATAATAACAATAGTTCACACAAAATATATTGCAAACAATAAAATTATAATAAACATCTTTTTTCTGCCCAAAGAAATACACGGCTATTGTAGTAAAATTCAAATCCCATTGTATTTACATGTAGAGTACATCATTTTTTTTTTTTTTTTGATTAACACAAAAAGAAAAAGAAGAAAACAGTAAAGCGAACAGTTTATCCTTATTTTACTATACTTAAGAAAAATGCAAATAATAAATAGCGCTTAAAAGTAAGAGAAATTTCAGATATACGTCCTACGAGAGAAAAGGGGACATTGCAAGACAAAAAATGAATTTTTTTTTCTTCTTCTTTCGTTAGTATAATAATATTATAAATAAGGAAATAACACTCGTAAGCCCCTTCCGGGCAGCAAACACTGATACATTCAGACGATATTGGCGACACCTAAACACACGACATTCTCAACTGACTCCATCGGCACCTCCAGACTCGACTCGCGTAATCCATCATCACACGCGCACACCCACCCTTGTCCCTTGACACTAGTAGCGACGACAACCTTTTCCGCCGATTCGCGCAACAAGTCGAGGTTCCTTCGTCGCGCGTTCGATACTCCGCGTCCGGGCACGGGTCACCAGTTCTAAAGAGAAAAATGGCCTAGTCAACAAGGGCAAAAACAGCACAGCTGGAGCAACAGCAGCCGCGCGCGGAATCACCAGCGTTCGAGGACGCATCCAGCGCTGAACAACCACCGCGCCCCACTCACCGCGTCTTGCGTTTACCTCCTTTTGACGAGGAGGACGCCGAGCTTTGGTTCGACATGGCGGAACGCAAATTTAAGGCTACCGATCTGCACGATGAAGAGCTCCGTGCAGTAGAGGTAATCCGAGTGTTGAGTCGCACACAGAGGACTCATGTCGCACATATAATTAGGTCACCAGACCCAAACCCATATAGCAGCATGAGAGAGGCCCTCCTAGGCGCCCTGGACGAACCCGAGGGCAGACGACATCAGCGTTTGGCTGCAGAGACGAATTTCATTGGGATGAAACCTGCACATTTGCTGACACATCTGCGTGCGATAGCGGGAACCGGGATCTCTGATGATGTCATCAGACCCCATTTTTTAAGATGCCTTCCCCAGTATGCACGTGCCGCCTTGATAGCTCAGCCCAACCAGAGCTTGGGTTGGCTGGCGAAAGTCGCAGATGCAATTATGGAAAGCGCGGACCCTCAATCCGAATCTCCCACCTTCCAGGTGACAACGGTAAATCACAGCGGCGCACCGTTTTTCCAGCAGCGATACGTTCCACAACCAGCACCGCGTAACTATTTCGATTCCGCACCCCTACCGGCCGCCTCACGAGATGCGTTGCAGTCTTCAACGCCCCCGCGTGACCCATTGCAGGCGCATGCGCGGCAATCGGGACCGTCGCGTTTCGAGGCGAACCTCCAGCGAGAGATTAACCAGCTACGCGCGGAGGTGCGAAGTGCCACGCGCGCGGTGCTTAACGGACCAAATTACCAACGACCAAAAAAACACAGGCTTCACACCGACGGATTGATCCTCCGGGAGGCGCATCGACCTCACGCGGAACGGCATCGGTGCCTGGACGGGACAATTCAAACAGAGCCCTGACACACGCTTGGTGCGTGTATCACCGACGCTTCGGGGCAAAGGCTCGGAAGTGTAAACAGCCGTGTGGTTGGAAGCGACCACCTCCTGTCCCTAACCCAGCGTTAAACTAGAACGGCCGACCGTAATACAGGCGCGAACGGTCGGCGTGCCCTATATAAGGCGCTTGACGATAAGAGACCCGCAGTTAAACATAAGCTTCACCGTTGACACAGGCGCCGATGTCTCCGTCCTGCCCAGGTCATACGCCCCGCACAATAAAGTGCCCGGTCGGCTCCGGCTGTTGGCAGCGAACAACACTTCCATAGCCACGTACGGGCGAAGATATTACAAACTAAATTTGGGTTTGCGGAGCCCCATTGGCTGGCATTTTGTGGTGGCCGATGTCAGCGAACCGTTAATAGGGTCAGACTTGTTGGCACGCCACAACTTACTCGTGGATTCCGCAAACAACAGACTGGTGGCCAATGATACCTGCAGGCAGCCGCCTAGGGAGGACCCACGGATACCTGCAGGAACAGATGCGAGCTTAGACTCAATCCCGGCCTTATTGGAGGAATTTGAAAAGTCAACAGTTCCGCTTCCCAACCAGAAGCACATCAAGTCAGGGGTCTATCACCATATAGAGACACGCGGCCCGCCAGTCAGTCAACGCCCGCGCCGCCTCGCACCAGACAAATTACGAGCGGCACGCGAGGAATTTAATTACATGCTCGAAAAGGGAATCTGCCAACCTTCAGTCAGCCCGTGGGCTAGCCCGCTGCACTTAGTTGAGAAACGCAATGGGGAGTGGCGCCCATGTGGAGACTACAGACTGCTGAACGCGGTCACAATCCCTGACAGGTACCCCATAGCCCATCTATACGATTTTTCGTACAAGCTACGAGGATGCACCGTTTTCACGACCCTGGATCTAACCAGAGCCTACCACCAAATTCCGGTGGCACACGAGGACATCCCTAAAACGGCAGTCATTACCCCCTTCGGGCTCTATGAGTTCAAGGTAATGACTTTTGGCCTCAGGAACGCAGCACAGACTTTCCAGAGGTACATAGATACAGCGCTACGCGGGTTAGACTGTTGCTACGCTTATATAGACGATATCCTGATAGCTTCCCAAAACCGTACGGAGCACCACCAACACCTGAATCAGGTGCTTGAACGCCTCCGTCGATTCGGACTCGTGATAAACCCTGACAAATGCCACTTCGCCAAAGAGCAGGTGACTTACTTGGGGTATAACATCAACGAGCAGGGTATACGGCCTTTGCCAGACAGGGTAGAAGCACTCAACCAATTTCCCCGACCCTCCAACGTCCGCGAGTTACGGCGTTTCCTGGGAATGCTCAATTTTTATCGGCCAACCTTACGAAACGCCGCGCATGTCCAGGCCCCATTAAACGAATATTTAAAAGGGGCAAAAAAGAACGATAAGCGCCCAATCGCCTGGACGGAAGCTGCAGAGAACGCATTTCGCCAGGCTAAGACACAACTCGCGAACGCAGCACTGCTGCGCTACCCTGTGGAAGGTGCTCCGTTGGCCATCCAATGCGATGCGTCAGACACCGCAATAGGAGCGGTATTGGAGCAAGAGAGTAACGGAAGTTGGGAACCGCTCGGGTTTTTCTCGAGAAAACTCAGTAATACCGAGCGGAAATACAGCACATACGATAGAGAGTTGCTGGCTATATATAGCGCCGTTAAGTATTTTCGTCACATGGTGGAGGGCCGCCCAGTGGTGATAAGAACGGACCACAAGCCTTTGAGCTACGCCTTACGGAAGAGGTCCGGAAACGCATCACCACGTCAGGAGCGGCAGCTTGACTTAATTGGCCAATACGCCACCGAGATTAGGCACATCCCGCGCGACCAGAATATTATCGCGGACGCACTCTCTCGAGTGGACACAATACAGTTGCGCCCCGCCATCGCGGACGCCGACCTGGCCCAAGCCCAGAAGCAAGACAGCCAGCTTGAAGCTCTGTTAAAAGCGGACACTGCACTTCTGTTGAGAAAGTTGCCGCTAGGGCACTCGACGGGTGCGATCTGGTGCGATGTCTCCACGGGAACGGTCAGACCGTATATCCCCACTGAGCTGCGAAGAAGAGTTTACGAAACCTTCCACAATCCAGCTCACCCCAGCGGTCGCGCAACCGCCACGGCCATTCGACGTAAGTTCGTATGGCCACACATGAACAAGGACCTCACAAGTTGGGCTCGCGCGTGCCTCAAATGCCAGCGTTGTAAAGTAGGACGGCACAACGTACTGGAGCCGGCCCAGTTTAAGCTTCCCGAGGCACGTTTCGCACACGTTCATATAGATATCGTAGGACCATTGACGCCCTCGAGAGGTTTTTCCTATGTCCTGACAATGATTGACCGTTTCACGCGATGGCCTGAAGCGACACCGCTACGAGTGGTTACAGCCGAAAGCGTCGCCAGGGCGTTTTATTCAACATGGGTTACACGCTTTGGCGTACCGGCAACACTAACATCAGATCGAGGCCCTCAGTTCGAGGCTACGATCTTCAGACAGCTCACAGAGTTGCTGGGCTGTCGGAGGGATCGTACGACCGCATACCACCCTTCATCCAACGGGATGATAGAGTGTTGGCACAGGTCATTAAAAGCCTCCCTAATGTGTCACAACGACACGCAGTGGTTCGACGCCTTCCCACTGTCCTCCTTGGTTTGAGGACATGTATAAAGGAGGATTTGGGCGCGTCCGCTGCCGAACTGACATATGGCACCAGCCTCGTTTTGCCCGGCGAACTATTCGTGGATGGCGAAGCACCAGCGGACCCATTAAAAAGCGTGGGCTACTTGCGTGATTTAATGCGCAAGATCAGGCCAAAACCGGTGGCCAGACACGGTGCGAAAAGAGTTTTCGTCCAGCCCGCGTTGCATAGTTGCACGCACGTTTTCGTTAGGGTGGACAAAGTGAAGAGACCACTCGACCCTCCGTATGAGGGCCCGTTCAAGATTCTAAACAGAATCAACGAGCGGGTGTAAGAGTTGGATATTCGAGGGAGGTCTAGTACGGTTAGCGTGGAGCGATTAAAACCGTGTTTCATGGAGGAGAGCAGCCCAGAACTTACCCCTGCAACAGGATCACCATCGGCGACATCGGCGGGGATACCAGATAAAAACGAAGGCCCCCTTACGCGAAGCCGCTCTCGAGTGTATCCGCAGAGCGTGATTTCAGACAGAAAGGAGTGAACTGATACGGCTGGCGAAGACCTCCACCCACCACGCTGGCACTTTGGAGTACCAATTCCAGCGAGACTTCTACCACACCGCAGACACCTTGGAGAACCAATGTCAGCGGGCCACATGGGATCCATTTAAACGGAAATTACCGCTCACCCAATCATTAAAAACAAACCTCACAATGGACCGTACCGCGCACCTTTGCCCGTGCCGGCATCACCGCGGCGTAAGCGGGTCCATTGACAATGGCATGGTACGCCGGTGTATGGTGGTCCTGCATCGCGCGTAACGCGTCTGCTTCTCTTCCGTTTCCTGGCGTACTTTCGTCAATGAGGCGGCCCGTGCCCTGCCTTTGTATCGTGACTACGTCACTGGGGGGGGGGGGGGTGCTGTGGCGGCTTCCCCCGACGCCACTGCCCGCCTCACATTTTCAACGGGAAAACGGGAACACCCCATAAGAAAGGGCATTAACCCAGGCGACGGTGCATAGTCCGAATTTATCGGGCGTGCGGTTGATGCGCTATGGACCGTGGTTTTCGTGCCGCGCCATGGGGGCGGAAACAACAAAAACCTGGTCGTCGCAGAGCACCAAGTTCTATAGGGAAAAAGAGTAAAATTTCCTGCAAGGTTGAATAACCAGTTTGTTTGTGCGGTATACCAAATTAAATTGTAATATATTAAACGAGAAAACATATACTTAAAACAATATTTACGGTGTTGAATAACCAGTTTGTTTGTGCGGTATACCAAATTAAATCGTAAAATATTAAACAAGAAAACAAATACTTAAAGCAATATTTACGGTGTTGAATAACCAGTTTGTTGTGCGGTATACCAAATTAAATTGTAATATATTAAACGAGAAAACATATATTTAAAACAATATTTACGGTGTTGAATAACCAGTTTGTTTGTGCGGTATACCAAATTAAATTGTAATATATTAAACGAGAAAACATATACTTAAAACAATATTTACGGTGTTGAATAACCAGTTTGTTGTGCGGTATACCAAATTAAATTGTAATATATTAAACGAGAAAACATATATTTAAAACAATATTTACGGTGTTGAATAACCAGTTTGTTTGTGCGGTATACCAAATTAAATCGTAAAATATTAAATAAGATTTGATAATAAAAATAAATATCTGAGGATTCTTGCGAGCCTATTCGTTCTACACCGAGTGTGATTTTTATTTGGCCTTTAAGTCGTGTAAGAAAGAGTTTAGTATCAAGTGGAGTCAGATATAGGACGGAACCAGTGGGGTTACGTGGTTAACCTGTGCCCCTGTGGCACCCTGATTGACACGCTGCGTAACAAACACATAAAAGACCCATAACTCCTCCGCAATCGATCGTGTCATACGAACTGGTAATAGCAGCAGTTGATCACCTAACCGAGTTAAGTACTTCCCTAGGCGATATCGTTGTCATTGACGATTTCAACCTCCCCCATCTCCAATGGACGTTGTCATGCGATCAATCCTTTTACACCTCAAACCCCAATAGTACCAAGGAATGTCTCTTTATAGACGGCCTCACCGATTCAAGCCTCCGTCAAATAAGTAATGTGCCAAATCATATGAGGAGGCAACTTGATCTTTTGTATACAGCGGACCCCTATAATTCCTCAGTTGCACTTAGTGCTCACGCTCTCTCCACCATCAACAATTACCACCCGCGCTCCTCGTATCCCTTTATCATGCTAGCTTATCCCAAACCTCACCAACTCACGTCAACTTTTCCTACAACTTCCGCAAAGCTAACTTTCGCATATTAAATGAGCATTTTAGCAGAATCGCATTTCGCTTTGATTACCTAGAGGTAGAAGAAGCCACTGCAAATCTCTATTAGGAAATCTACAATGTCGTTTCCCTATATGTCCCTTATTATCGACATAGGACATCGGTTTTATCGCCTCCATGATTCAACCACAAACTCCGCACTCTTCGAAACAAGAGGAATAATTTGTGGACTATTTTCCTAAGAACACGCTCTTGCCTGGACTACTTCAACTTTCTCGGTTCGTTTCATAAATGCACCGAGCTATACAACTCCCTTTGCTACAATTATCTCACAAAAACACAAAACAACCTGATAAATGACCACAAATCTTTTTTCCACTTTATTAACTACAAACGTAAATCTGACGCCTATCCGAACTCCCTCTCCTATGATACGATTACTTCAACCGACCCACAAACTACTGTCAATCTTTTTGCTTCTTTCTTTAAAAACTCCTCCACGGACAATTCTTTCGAGCTTAACCGGTCTTACTTCAAAGACCTGCCCGAATTCTCCCTTGCCCCCTTCATCTCTCAAATTATCCAGCATCACCTAGTTGAAGAAAAATTAAACTTGCTTAAAGACGAGTTCAGCCCTGGACCTGATGGACGTCCGGCTGTCCTTTTAAAAAAATGTTCCTCTTCTCTTTCTCTCCCGCTATCAAAGATATTCAATCTATCCCTTACACAGGGTGTCTTCCCAAATATTTGGAAATCCTTTCTTGCCCATTCATAAGAAGGGGCCTAAAAAGGATATTAGTAACTGCCGTACCATCGCCAAACTGTCACACATGTAGCGCGACGGTCTTCGATGTGGGATGTGAGGTTTCGCCCTCGTATTATTCAACCCATTTTACGTTGGCTGGACTGTAGGAAGACAATCGGCCCCGACGGAATACCAGCAATAGTCCTTAAGAACTGTGCTCCAGAACTATCGTCGATTTTTGGCAGACTCTTTCGCTTATCTTATGCACGGACAACAGTTCCTACCTGCTGGAAAATCGCCCGAGTTCAGCCAATCCCAAAGAGGGGACAAAAATGTCTCCCATAAAATTACCGGCCGATACCATTACTGTTTATGTTATCTAAGGCAATGGAAAGGGTCATCAATGCCGAGCTAATCAAGTATTTGGAGTGCAACGGACTTCTGAATGATACGGATTCCGTGGCAGGCGGTCTACGGGAGACCTTTTGACCCTTATAACCGATATATGGACATCTGCGATTGAGCGACATGGTGAGTCAAGGGCGGTCGCATTGGATATCTCGACGGCTTTTGACCGCGCCTCGCATGGGGCATTACTGAGCAAACTTCGTTCATATGCCCTTTCCCAGCAGCTCTGCGACTGGACGAAGGGCTTCCTCGAAAATCGATCGATCCGGGTTGTTGTGGACGGCGAGTGTTCGGATCTGTATCCTCTTAACTCCGGGATGCCTCAAGGTTCTCTGGTACAGGCCATTACGGAGAAGACTGCGTTCACAAGGACTTTCTCAGCAGCCTTGCGACTGGACGAAGAGCTTCCTCGAAAATCAATCGATCCGGGTTGTTGTGGACGGCGGGTGTTGGGAACTGTAACCTGTTAATTCTGGGGTGCCCCAAGGTTCTATTTTGGCTCCAACCTTGTTTTTGCTTCACATAAGTGATTTGTTGGAGGCAACGGATAACAAAGTGTTAAGTTTTGCGGATGATACTACGCTTGTTTCCTCTTTTGCGAGTGATCGGGCGATTGGTGCATCAACGTCGCATCACCTGAGAGGCAGAAAGATTGACTCTCTGAATCGGGATCTGGATAAAGTCCTGCAATGGGGAAAGGCCAATCTCGTCGACTTCAATGCAACGAAGACACAGTATACAACATTCACAAAGAAAAGTGGACCATTGGTTCCACCGCTAATGATGGATGGCCAGGCCCTCGAATCTGGGGAAAGCTTGAAGTTGCTCAGCGTCACGGTCTGTGGGAATGTATCGTGGCATAAACACGTGTCGAACATTGCGAGGTCCACCTCAGGGAAATTGAGTTATATTTTTTAGCCAAGAAATATTTTACTCCGGCTCAACTTCGTTTCCTATATAAATCGCAAATTAGACAGATTGATTGATTGAATAACGCATTTATTGTACAATAATTTAACAAATGTTTACTTAGGACTAAAATGCTAAATCCTGTTTTACAATACAGTGGGCCTTTTCCCACTGTAGGACGTTATCCAGATTCCGATTCAGAGTCGATCTGTCTACATCTCAGCTGGTGCGACATTGGTGCACCAATCGGTCGGTCACTCGAAAAGGAGGAAACAAGTGTACTATCATCCGCAGAGCTGTTGGGAAAGTCCATATGAACGAAGTTTGCTCAGCAATGCCCCGTGCCAGACGCGGTCAAAAGCCTTGGAGATATCCAATGCGACCGCCCTTGACTCACCATGCCGCTCAATCGCAGATGTCCATATATCAGTTATAAGTGTCAAAAGGTCTCCCGTGGACCGCCTGCCACATAATCCGTATTGCCGATCCGTCAGAAGTCCGTTGCAGTCCAAATACTTAATTAATTCGGCACTGATGACCTTCCTATCACCTTTGATAGCATAGGCAGTAATGCTATCGGCCGATAATTTTGTGGAAGACATTTTCTCACCTCTTTTAGAATTGGCTGAACTCGAGCGATTTTCCAGCAGGTAGGAAATGTCCTCTGTGCATAAGATAAGCGAAAGAGTCTGCCAAGAAGCACAGTTCTAAAAGACTATGGCTGGTATTCCGTCCGGGTCAGTTACCTTCTTACAGTCTAGTTCTGGTAGACTGCGTTGAATAGTACGCGGTCGGAACCTCACATCCCGCATCGAAGACCGTACCGGTGCGATCACAGGTGGCTCCATAAGACAGGTATCGAGATTTGAATTCGCGGAAAATAACTTCGCGAACACATTTATAGCGTTTGCGACGATAGTGAAGAGCAAGTGATTCGAACCGACGCTATCACGGTTAGAATCACTAAAATACAGAACCAAAGCTCATCCCATCAGGCCACTGCCGCGTATATGAATTCGATTTCTAAACTCAAATACATTCGACTAACGTGGAAATGGTATATTATTGCTATGGTATACGGCTTTAAAAGGCTCCTCTATAGTATAGTGGTTAGTATACCCGCCTGTCACGCGGGAGACCGGGGTTCGTTTCCCCGCCGGGGTGCCTCTGCCGCAAGACTAATGACCTTTCCCGAAAAAAACAAATGATTATGGGAAATTTAACAAGACCCAGGACTTGCTAAATAAGGCCAAGATCGGTACCCGGTTGTAGTGCCGATGATGATGATGAAGTCCCAATCGAACTCGTACTTATTTGTGATGTGCCGCGCGGTTTAATTTAAAAATAATAATTTAATAATAGTTTTACATACGCTTCACTTTTTAGGCCGTTCCGTTGAACGGTTCATCAACTATGGTTTGTCGAGGCGTCTACACGGGATGGTGGTCAATTTGGTACTGCTCTCCCCTAGACTCCTAACAACTCCAATTTGATCTTGACAGATTTTTGATTAGGTGCCAAAACAACTGCTGTTGAATATCTCGATGCCGAGCGAGGAATGTCCTCGGTCGAGATCCTTTTGCTGTTCCGCCGAACGAGGAATGTCGTCGGGGAATCGTTAAAGATGAGCACGGGTGCGAGGAGGATTGACGCAATGGCGTCCGACCCAACGATGCCTGAAACCAAATGGGTTTATAAATTGAAAGGAACAGCAATACCGTTTGATAATCTTCCAGTTTGAAGTTCCCGCGCTTACTCGATGTATGATGAACTTGCTTGTCCCTCCGTATGGTGATGATCACGAGGTTAGCGTTGGGCTTTAGCAGCGAATCCAGACTTTGCGGCACGGTTAGTAGACATATTTGTATGCATGAACTAATTAACTTGCGAACACTTAGATAACTCATCAACTCAAATGAAAACTGATAAATTCTCGATTGACTTATCGCTGAACACAACTTTATTCATTAAAAAACAAAAAGCCTCATGGTGGCGTGCGAAAAACCAATTAAATGTTCATAAAAAAGTTGTTTTAAATCCAATTACAAAACGTTGATCATTGATAGTTGATCGAGCACCAAAAAACAGTCAAGTAATGACAGTTAGTGATGACTGTTGTTCATGCACTGTCATCGAGTTGTGGTGAATATGTTTGCCGGGGAGAGTACTAGACGATGAGCGTACTAGATTCTCCCCGAGCATATAATTGTGAATCCGCAACAACTGCCTTGAACTGAATATCGCCAAATGTCACACAATTACCTTTTCTCGGAAACATTAGTACGTCAACGGGTCAAAACCCTGATCGAATAATTGTGTATCCAAGATTAACCCAACACAAGAAGATTAAGAATCAACACAAGATTCAAGATTGCCACAATTACATCAGGAACTTCATTTAGGAAGAAACCTAAATCGCCAACAATACCGATCAATTATGAAGATATGTCAAAAATACAACGACCTCTTTCAGTTCAAAGACGACTACTAGGAGCTCCGAAAGATGGCCAAATAATTTTTCTCCTAACCATTTCATGAAGCTCATTGCTTAATGGGGTGGTATTTCACCGAGCGGCTGGATCTAACCTAGCACTCGGCCTTTAGTCGCCTCTTACGACAAGCTGACCCAGCTGTGATAATATTCTCAAACCCCACTCACAGGGCCACACTATATCTTGTATTTCGGACTACTTATTATAAATACTGACCTGGCGCAAGACTAATGACCTTGCCGGGAAAAAACAAATCATTATGGAAAATTAAACGAGCCTTGCTAAATGAGGCCAAGATCGGATCCCGGTTGAAGTGCCGATGATGATGATGATTATAAATATTGAACACTATATGTTCTTTGTGTTTAAATGTCCAAAGCATTAATATCGTTTTACATTTATATCATAAACTGTTCTTTCTATCTTATTTAAATGACAGCACTGAGATCTCGAAACGTCAGTCACTTACTGATCAGTGACTTCGACCCTTGTTCTTACACCAATTGCTGCCCATTTTACCGTTTTTCCGGCATTTCTTTCGTCTACTCGTTCACATTTTTTAACTGCACTTTTGCCTTAATGAAAAACATCCTGTGTCATGTGATGACCGAATCCATACTAGCACAACCTTCAACCACATACAGCAAAGTGCTAGCGCAAGTTCCAAGCCAAAGTCCAGCCACGAACCGGCCAGTGCTAAAGCTCTCTATGTACTAAACCAAAAGCGAGGGTGTACTTTCCCCACTACCAGGTAGGTTGGTATCTCAAGAGCTCACTAATTACGACGTCCGAAATCAGTTTATTTCGAGATAACGGACAAGTAAGACGGCCTCGTACGCACTGTAATTCGCAGTACCGATAAATTTAAAAAAAGATCAAGCTTACATAGAATACAATATAATTATCTGTTGGAATTGAATTCCTGTGTTTGGTCTGGTTGCGCTCTTTAAAAACGTTCGCGATATTTCCTTAAAAGATACACTTCGAACTACCTTTAATTTATAGTTAAAAATAAAGTCTTAGAGAGAGAGGAATTTCTGCCCCACTATCTCTAATGAATTGTGTCAGTTCAAATCAATTGTAGTGTGATATCGTGATAAAAAATAACTAAAGCTGACCAATAATTCCAACCGAGCAAATTTCTCGTCTATCCTATTCGTATTACAATAAGGAAGGATAATCGGCCCCCGTCTCTAAACGTCTCCGTAAACGTATCGTCCTTAAACAAATAAAAAAAAAGGAAAAAAAGGAAAAAACGTAGAAAAAAATAGTTAAAAAAGCGCACAAATGGCGGATGTACTAGAAAGCTCGTCCACGGAAGCTGTGAAGATTTCCCCATTGCCATCAACAACAACAATAGAATCTTTCGAATTATCCAAAGCATCCCAACCAATCCAACAGCCGTTGTCGTATGAGGAAAAGCAGTTACAACCCCAACAGCAAGAAGAACAACACAATCGACAACAGCAGCAGGAGCAGCATCATCGACAACAGTCACAGGATGATCCGCTGAACCAGAACAAATCGGAGCAACAACTAACAAAACAGCAGGAGCATAAGGAAAAAAATCATATACAACAGGATAAATTGGAGCAGCAGCAGATTCAGCAAAATAAGTACCAGGCAGAACTAGAGCACCAACAAAAGCAGGCGTACTTGAACGAACGCAAACCACAACAACTACAACACGATGATGAAGAAGATGAGCACTTGCACACCCTCGACCAACAACAACAAGGTAATAAAATCTAAACTCAGCATATTTCAATGAAATCAGAAGCCGGTCTATCACATGACCACCTTCTTAAACCTCATTCCCTGTCCACCCCATTCTTGACATCTGAAAGACTGTCTAAAGTTTAAATTGCCCGTTCAAGGACCTTCAAACTTTACCGGTGTTAGGATGCACTTCCGGTGTGACTGCTATGAAAACACCAATTAGCAGGCACTGAATTTCCCAGTGACATATTTATTTGTAGTAAGGAGGGGAAAATATTGGAAAACAGATTTTTGAAGGCTCGTCGATTTTATCCATTCCCCTGTCGCCCTTAAATCGGTCCGTCTCTTTCTCTCCCAACGTTCCGGAAAGTTTAAAGTTGAACGACTTTCTTCATTGTTATGTAAAATATAATTTGCCTGTTAACATCATGGTACGGATGCGACGTGGTATAGAAATACAATTTTATAGCCAATTGAGTCCTTAAGAGGATAAATTGATCTCAATGGTTTGGAGAATCCTTTTGCGATAGAAGAAGCTGGTGAATGATGTTCGTTCATTTTAAACATTAAAATTAGAAAGCCGGTAGTTGCAGTGCGAATCCCTTTACAAGGGATTGCCTTTGACATTTATGTCGCTCTGGGTCCTAAATTAACAATCACCGGGCACTCCTGATAGAGGAATAAAATGACAGCTTTCGTGGCATTTGTCAAATGCAGCAACAACGATTACATTCCGAACGGTGAGGTGTATTGTCCTCGGATGACAGCTCGAAAGTGTGTCATAATAATAAAAAGAGATGCTACAACGGTTTTCAATTACAAATTATTGACTGAAAGCTGACGGCAGGGAAATCCGTAACGACAAGGACATTGAGTCGTAATAATAACGAAAGGCAGACAACTCTTCTTATCGTTAATAATGCGGGAAACCGTAATGACAAGTTGCGTACCATCTTTCCAAGATATTTAAGTCATGAAAGTCCTTTTTTTTTTTTTTTTTTAGTTTTTAAACCACATTTATTTTCCTAATTCTTTTTACATGTATAATATTAGAGGTAAATGTTAAACCCTTTTCTACAATCACAATCCTTAAATTAACTTACTGGCTCTATGCGAGCTCTCTAAATTACACATTGCAACTTGATTTTTATATATGCCTTTCGGCGTACATCTTTTTTTTTTGTTTCTTATATATATATATATATATATATATATATATATATATATATATATATATATATATATATGAAATAAGTCATATATTAGAGGGACTCCTCGTTTGCATCTATCATCATCATCATCATCGGCACTACAATCGGGAACCGGTCTTGGCCTTATTTAGCAAGTCCTGAGGCTTGTTAAATTTTCCATAATGATTTATTTTGTCTGGGCAAGGTCATTAGTCTTGCGCCAGGGGCTCTCCGACGGGGAATCGAACCCCGGTCTCCCGGGTGACAGGCGGGTATACTAACCACTATACTATCGAGGAGCCCAATTATTGCATCTATATGTATATATTATTGGGGCTCCTCGATAGTATAGTGGTTAGTATACCCGCCTGTCACCTGGGAGACCGGGGTTCGATTCCCCGTCGGGGAGCCCCTGGCGCAAGACTAATGACCTTGCCCAGAAAAAATAAATCATTATGGAAAATTTAACAAGCCTCAGGACTTGCTAAATAAGGCCAAGACCGGTTCCCGGTTGTAGTGCCGATGATGATGATGATGATGTATATATTATTATTACAATTTTTTTTTTTTTTTTTTTTAATTATTATAACAAACAAAAACTTCAAAACAAAACGAATAAAACATAAAATAAGAAATAAAAAATAAAATAAAAATAAAAGCAATGGGGAAAGGTGGACAGGGCGAGGGGGACAAGAGGAAGGAGAGCGTTGCTCTTGAGAGGCATACTATATCTGAGGAAGTGAAGTCCTCTCGTCGTTCAGAAGCCACCACCATTTGGGAGATGTTCGATCTTTGGCTGATTTATCTCTTTCACTGATCGCCGTGCTAAAACGCATGCGGTCTGGGGCATTGGAGATATCACTATCATGGAGAATTCGTTTGTCCCTGGCACCACGGAGAGCGTGGTAAATAATCGGGACTCCATGCATGTCTTGGATAAGGCCTTTTTGATCCAAGAAAGGAAACGCTTCTGGGGGAATAAACCCATTCTGGAGGGTATTCTCCAGATACATATCATTGGGATAGAATGCTCCCGAGATAAGATTATTGTCACTGCACATTGCCCTTGCTGTGTGACCACGAATAATTTTAATTATGAAATTGTCTATCCTATTTAACCCTGATTTGTTATACAGGATTTTGTTGGGATAGAATTTTTTGTATTGCGACTCTAGTGTTCTATAAAGTCCGAGGCAGGAACGCAAACACTGCCGTTCGAACACACGAAACTTCTCCATATAAAGTGGAGATATATTATACAATACTGGACAGCCATAAATCAAAACTGGTCGGATGAATGCCGAGTACGAAATTATTTTGACTCTGTGGTCAAGAAGAATACTCCGGAATAGACTTCTTGTCATAGAATATGCGCTTTTAGCTGCGGAGAGGGAAGCTGCTACGTGCTTGTCAAAATATAAATACTGGTCTAGCCAGATACCAAGGTATTTAACTACAGTTTTCACTTGCAGTGGAAGGTTATTGTTACCTACAATAGAGAAGTGTTTCCAGTTGTATTTTGTATCCCTCGAGGCCCTGGATAGGGGCGTTCTGAAAAGGATAGTCTCGGTCTTCTGGAAATTAATCTTTAATTTCCAGTCGTCGCAAAATTGTTTTATTTTGTTGAAGTCATCTTGGAGGTGCCTATTGATGACGTCTATTTTTCCTCCTGTTCTGTACACCACTATGTCATCGGCTTACGCAATGGCGTTTTCGAGAGAACTCACTAGATCACTAGTGTACATATTGAATAGAATGGGAGAATTCACAGCTCCCTGCTGTAAGCCATTTTTAATTTGGAAGGTCTTGTTGGAGAGTATGTCCCCGCATTTCACCACAAAATGTTTGTCCATTATCATATCATAAATAACAGATATTGCGGCATACCCAGGTTTGTTAACTTATAGACAAGTCCTTCTAACCATACGGTGTCGAAAGCCTTTTCAAAGTCAACCAAGCAGGCGCCTGTACATTGTCGTTTTGCCTTGTGCCACTGTATATCGGAAACAAGTTTCGTCGCTGCATGAACTGTATCATGTCGCGCTCGAAAGCCTAACTGGTTGTTGGGGATGATATCGTTTTCATCACACCAACCTATCAGTGCTTTGTTTATAATTTTTTCGAATACCTTGCTGATGTTGGGAAGCAGGCTAATCGAGCGCAGATTAGCTGGATTGCTCTTCTCCTTACCCTTTTTGGGGATAGGGTGGACTACTGCAGTCTTCCAATGGGTTGGATAGTGTGCATTGTTTAGAGCGTTGTTAAACAAAGTAGTGTATATGTTCACTGCTTCGGGAGGCAAATGCCTTAGAACCACATTTGGAATGCTATCTATTCCAGATGATTTCTTATTTTTTATTGAGCTAAGTATGTTTCTAAGTTCATCCTTGCGCACAAACATATTTGTATTTTCATTTCTGACGGGAGAATCCGCCCTATTATTTTGGCCGAATGTGATGAAACTATGGTTTTCGGATCGCCAGTTGTGAAGTTGATTGCGCAGCGAGCAATGTCTTTGACGGGCATTGCTTTCAATTTCAGTGTTAGCATCAACTGACTCGTTAACTCTGCACACTGCTTCGAAACAGGCTCCAATTGAATTCGCTTTCTTTTGCGGATCTTCGACTATTATTACTTCATCATTGGAGTTGATGTGCTCTAAGGTGAGTCCTGCGTTCAGCATTATCTGACAATTCTCGGGAGTCCGTGGAATTCGGAGACAGGGAATGTCATTGTGATCTTTTCTTCGACATATTTTCTTGATTTGTGAAAACATGTTCGGTCCGTTTGCTTGGACAGCTCGAATTCTGTTGCTCATTTATTACTGCTCGGTAATTATCCCGGATCAGTTTTTGAAGATTTTTAATCAAGGACTTGATTGTTTTGATTTCATTGCTATTTGGGTCACTGAACTGCCTATAGCACAATTTCAGCTTTGAGAGCAGGGTGCTCTTTTGCCTATACAAAGCATCGATAGTTGCATTTCTGTATCGGTGGGTATAGCCATCCATATGAGCTTGTGGGGGGTTTCTCTATTCTACATGAGAAACAACCCACAATTCCAACCAACATTTCCTACCTAATTTCGACCGCCTTTCAGCGCGTCAAATCAACCCCATTTCCCCATACTTACCTGTTCACCTGAAAAGCATGTTTCCACCAAGGACACATAGCTAAACTCATTGTACCACGGAGACAATGCATAAATGAGTTTAGCTTACCTTTTTTGCCATACGGCAACTCGTGTCCATGTCGATTAGCGACAACCAAATCTAGCCGGACGAAGTTGTCGCATCATTGCAGATGCGCTTGGGAAATTTATCACCACATTCGATTGAATCACGTGATAATATTTCCCTGGCGTTACTTCGGCTTTTCTCCAGACACTTCATTCGCTGGGGATCAATGTTCTCTTTTTGCAGGTGAATATCATCAGCTTAATTCTCCTCTCTTTCTCAGTTCTGTCTTCGTATGGATCAATGTACACCGAACCCACCATACTACCGAATCAGGTCAATGGGTTCCGCTCAGAACTACATTGATTCATGCACATACAACCAAATCCACCCCAAGATAATCGTACAGCATGTTTCTGTTCTCTTATTGTCCCGCTCTCTTCGATCATCAGATTACCGATGTAACCTACCACACATCGAAGGACGTGGCAATGAGAGAGCAGAAGTATGTTCTCTTTTGGTTGTATCCAATTTCTTCCCTTTTGAAGTCAGTCGATTAACGTGTTTAATCAAGGGAGGTGGTGTCGCGAATTGCCGCCGCGTGTGCATGCTCATGCACACGCTCGTCCGCGGACATCCGAATTTTAGTTGTAGAGTTATGTGTTGTGTGACCGCATCGGAATGTTCTCACTAGTGAATATTTTCAATAAATTAAAACGCTTGCTGGCAGTGCTATCTGTTATCTTTTTTATTGATGACTTTGGTGTCTTAACTCACTTATTCGAATTAGACTTCAATCGTTTATTTATCTATCCACTCGAAGGAGATGTCGTCCAATATGCGCTCGGATTCGGTACAACCAGGAAGTGGACGTGCGTCCCATAAATGTTTACAATTACACATTCCTCAATAAAGATGAACATAAATCGATGCCGCATTTTGAGAGACGAATGGCTATAAGACAAACCTGGGGTTACGAGCAACTCTTTTCGGACGTGATTATTCGAACAAATTCTTCTCACGGATCGATGGGAGATATAAGGAATACGTGCCGTACGTCGGCACATCTACCCTTATACCCCCACAAGCTACTTTGGGGATGGAACGATTCATTGTGTTAATAACAATATCGTTCATAGTTAGGAGGTAATGATCGATTTCATCATTACGGAGGTTTCTATTAGTCGGTGGGTCTATGCCAATGTTGCGTATTTCTCTTTTTACTACGCGATCGAAACGCGACCAATGTGCTTTTCGGAAATCAAAAGAGTGTACCTGGTCGTACTGCTCAAGTAGATGGTACTCGTTTGGCACGTGTATTACGGCTCCAAGTTCGTAATGATCGCTATCGTACTCAATTGTGCGAAGACAATTTCGAGTAGTTACCTCGGTATCTTGTAACTGAATTCGATCATCTGTCATAAGTAAATCCAGGAAGGAGTTACCTCTTGGATAAGACGGTGTACTTGTAGCGTACAATTCTAGTTTATGCTCGGTCGCATTTGTTCGCCACCAATCAAACAAGGCATTGCCTCTGGTGTTCGAGGTCAGATTGTCCCAGGCGCTGTGCTTGGCGTTAAAATCACCTGCCATTAAAAAGTAATTGTTTTCCGAATCTAACTTGAGACTTCGGAAAAGCGTATCGATTTCACTGATAAATTGGGTACCTTGAACAGATTCAGGAGCGTAAGCAGCGACTATATATAGATGCCTTTGACTTTTTAGCGGAATGTCTATAGTGCATGCCTCTAGCACCTGGAATTTGTGTACTTCCGTGCTGTAAACGACCTTATGGTGAAGACCTTTCTTAACTAAGATAGCGACCCCACCCCCTCGAGTAGAGTGTGGTCGATCTCGTCTAATTATGTTATAATTTTTGTAGCCCATTTTGTGCCTTTGGCTTAGCTTTGTTTCGCTAGCCAAGAGCACATCTGGGCATTCGACTTTGGGCAGATTGCCTAAATTATCCCTTCTTTCGATGTGGATTAGTGAATTTACATTCACAGCTATAATTTTTAGGTTAAGTTCAGACGGAGGGTTGAAGAGTTTGATGTGGAGAGTTATTTGAGAACAGGGTTGAATAGAGAGTATCTATTCGTGCTCTTTGTTCAGTCAGTGTTCTTTGAAATTCGGCAAATTGTCCTTGCATGGTTAATGACATTGTTATTATTTCTGAATGTGCCTCTGGTGCGGGCATTTTCCCATTACTATATGTATGTTCCATGGATGCTGGTTGCTTAGGAGCACCGGCAATTTGTGCATATGACACACAAGGAGCCACGAAATTGTTGTAAGAACGAGTTTTCATTTTTTTCTCTTCTTCAACTTGTTTCTTTTTGGATTCCAATTTTAATTTCATTTGTTGAAATTTAGGACATCCTCTAAAATTAGCAGTGTGACCTGTATTTTTACAGAGGACACAGGACATTGTTTTCCTATCTGGAAGCTGTTCCTTGCCCAAGGGGCATTCACCAATGATATGGTCGGAGAGGCACTTTACGCACCTGAATTGCATGTGGCAGTTTGATGCCGCGTGCCCGAAGCGTTGACAACGCATACACTGCAATACGCGATCGATTTTTCTAATTTTTTCCCAACTTATTGTTTCGTGGCTGAGGTGTTTGATGTATCGGAGAGCATCAACTTTACTGTTGGGACTCAGTGATACAATAAAGAAAGGCAATTTGCAATTGCGTTTTCTGGAGTTGGCGGTAGAGAAGGGTTTTACACCTGTAAATTTTAAATTGTCGGTTTCGACATTTTTTAATTCCTCTAATACCTCCTCAGGGGAAAAACATGGATCAACGCCTTTTAGGAGCATGGAGATTATTTTCTCCGATTTCGGGGTGTACGTGTAGTACTCGCTTTTTGTCCTACCCAAAGCAGTCATTACTTTGCGATAACCTTCCATATCATCGCACATTAATTTTATTTTAGAATTATTAATTTTTTTTGTTTTGAAATTTTTGCAAGTTAACTCACCTAATTTTATAACGTCCTTTGTTTCCATGGACGTAAGTATTATAGGCGGCGCCTTTTCCTTTTTGTTGGTTACGATGTTCTGGTTTGTTTGCTGCTTCTGTATCTCGATTGTTTGCTGCCTTTTGTTTGCTTCCTGATGTTGTTCCTGATTTTGCCGTTGTGCTGTTGTATTTTCTTGGCTTTGTTGTTGCTGCACCAGGTCTTTTAATTTGAGGATTGCTTCTCTTTGTTTATTGAGTTCCCCTTTTTTTGTGTCAATATCCGCAAGGAGTTTTTCTAATTCCGCCGTATCTGTTGCAGTACCTGTGATATTGTTTTCTTCCTCAGCAGGTAATTCGATTTCACTTGGGTCAAGGTCAACCAATTCGTTGAATTGGTTGCCTGCGCCTGTGTATTCGTTTTTCTTTCCTTTTGCATTTTTTTCGCCGTCTGAATTTGGCTTGTGCCGCTTTGTTATAATACTCGGCAGTCGCTCGAGTCGGCTCTGTGTCATCGCTTTCAGGTCTGCCTGGCCCCTTTTCATGAAAGGCGACGAGCTCTTTAGCACTTTGTTTGTTTCCATAATTTTTTATTTTTTCATTTTTTTTTTAAACAACCGCTCTCAGTGGCGGCCACACTGTGTAATCCACACTTGTTCACTTACACTCGCGCGACGAATTTATTTATTTATATATTTTTTTTCTATTGCTTTCTCCTGTTGTCAGGTATACGTCTTATCTCTTTGACGTGTTGGTAACGACTGATCATGAAAGTCCTTTAGTGTATTTATTGTCGCCATTCCCTACGAGTCCCGAGATGATCGTAAGGTGTGATTTTTACGTACGAGGGTGGCCTGAAAAGTTTCCGACCTAACAAAGATACAACACACATTTTCTTAAAATTTATTTTTATTTTTCTACATAGTCTCCTTGTAACTCTACGCACTTCTCCCAGCGATGCTCCCATCTCTCTAACCCGCACAAATAGTACTCCGCGTTTTTCTCTGCGAAATAACTGTTCACGAAGGTGATTACCTCCTCATTTAACGAAAATCTCTGTCCTCCGAGCGCCATTTTTAGATTCGGGAACAAAAAGAAGTCGCTTGGGGCTAGATCTGGTGAATAACGCGGATGGTCAAGCAATTCAAACCGTAATTCGTGGATTTTCGCCATGGCAACCGGTGAGGTGTGAAACAGCACGTTGTCTTGGTAAAACAGGATTTTCTTTTCCTGCAACTGCGGCCGTTTTTCCGCAAGTTTTGCCTTCAGTTGGTCAAGTAATGATGCGTAATATGCTCCTGTAATGGTTTTTCTTTTTTGAAGATAATCGATTAAGATAACTCCATGACTAACCCAGAAACCAGCCGCCATCATTTTCCCAGCCGAAAAAACAGTTTTTGCTTTTTTTTTGGAGCCCACTGTTTTGATTGTATTTTTGTTTCGGGCGTATAATGGTGTATCCAAGTTTCTATTACTATACTATTTTACTATATTTACTATTTATTGACCTGTAGGAACCCGAAAGTTCATGACCACCGACTCGACTCCGTCACTGTTCCCTGCGCTGCGCACTCTCCTTCCACGCTTGGCCAGCCGATCCGATCTCCTCAAGGTCAAACTTAATATTGCCCTAACATCGTGGCCGTCCTGTCGGTCTCTTTCCCTTTGGTCTACTGTCAGGGGTTCTAAACACGGTCCTATTGTTGCCCATTCGCGCTACATGTCCGGCCCATCTTAATCTTCGCGATCTGATTACTCTCACTATTGTAGGTTTGCGGTATAGTTCTTCCAATTTGTGGTTGTGGAGTTATAGCGTTTGAAATAATAGTGAAGAAGAACGTGTGATTCGAACTGACGCTATGACAGTTTGAATTACCAAAAATTTTACCTAGGCGTTACCCATCAGGCTACAGACCGATTTTAGAATTTGATTTTTAAACTCGACTACACTCCACTGATGTGAATTGTTATGTTATCGCTAAGGTATACGGCTCTGATGTATTTTCTTATTCGATTTTTCGTTCGGTGCTCTTCACTATTTTGCTTGTGAATTGTGTGTGTATCTGTTAGAGTCGCTACAGAGTTTCCCCCACTGTTCTGCCCTCTTCCTCATATTTACCTCCAAAGATTCTGTTTTATTTATTGGCCTGTAGGAACCCGGAAGTTCATGACCTCATCGACTCCACTCCGCCATCGTTCCCTGCGCTGTTAATATTGTCGTTCGAGGGAGTGGTAGTTTGGCGATTTGTATGTTGTCGAAGTGTCACCGAAGTGTTCCGCCGAACACTGTTCACGAGGAGAGAAACAAGCTGGAACACGGGGACACTGCCACAAATAAAACGCTGAAAGTTATTTTCACTTTCTATTTTATTGTAAATGTTTTATCATCTTTCGTCACATATAAACTAGAACGTATAAATTCGAATCACACAACAACCGGCACACATTTCCTTTTGACGACACGGAAGGTTTACTACTACCTTTAATTGTTTCGCGGTGAGATAATCTAGCGCAAGTGCTAAGTTACGGATACCTCCTCGTCGAGTTCTCTAACCGTACTCGTTTCGACCTCCACGGTGGGGTTCTCTGTCCTGCTGCTCGATATAGACTCATTGTATCTGTCCTAAAAATATCCCATTCGAATCAATCAACCCGCATCTGCAAAGGAAAATTTCCCCATCCAATCTACTAACAGACTTTCCCATCGTATCTGTTAACAGCATAAAATTTCCCTTTCCATCTCAAAGGAGAATTTCCCATCGGATCTGAAAATGGAAAAATCTTCCTCGTGATCATTATCATTACATTCGTTGCCGGTGGTCGGTATCTTTTTTTTTTTTTTGCTTTTCATTACAGATCGGATGCCACCGCTTATTCTCCGATCTTTCGCTGGTTTTGTTTATCCAACACAGCTGGCATGAAGAAAAGGGTCCCATGCAATTCAGATGGGATAGGAGCCATGGAATGTAATTCTTTTGTTTGCCTTTCACTCATAAACATCTATCTGGGATAGTGTTTAGAGTTTATGGCTCTATGGCTGCTAATCAGCGGCGCAACGAATCGTTTTGTTTGAACAAGTGTGCCTTAGCATTAGATCATGCGGGGGATTTAGGTGCTAATTGAATTTAGCTACCCGAGAATGTATCCCTTGTTTGGTTTACTTACCGACATGGTATTTCATGGAAACATCGTGGAGATGTTCGGAATTGAAGATTGTGCATTTCTGGAATGCGCTGCATTTCTGCCTTTTCAATTGTTTTTGAGTATGATGGATGAAACGTTGAACTCGATATTGGAAGCTTTTGGAACGTTAAGTTCCTTGGTTTTTGGTATCGGGTTCAACGTTGTTGCTTGTTTCAGGAATGGCCATGACTCTTGGGACACGTGTCTGTGGGCACGTGTAATGAATACAGGTAAGTATGTTCCTTGGCGGAAAGGACATCTCGCCCTGTAGTTGGTTGTGCGGTTCGTAGAACCGCTACAGTAGTGTTGAGGTTTCCTTTTGCTGCATCGGCGTAAGATATCCCGGGTCGGGTTAACTTTGCTTCCTGCAATACTGTTGACATTGCTAATTTCCGTCTTTGCTTCTGAGGACATTGAGAGAAATTTGCTGGATGTGGCCCTCCACAGTTACAACATTTGACTGTAATCTTCTTTGTGGTAATGGATCCATTGGCGTTGGTGGTTTGGACTGTCTCTGGTTCCAGGCCTTGTGGATTTACCTTGCATTCAGGGAGCTCGTGTTCCTTTGCGCATCCGCAACGCAACGTCTTTGCTGGTGGCATGAGACCGCCAAGTGTCCTGAGTCTTGGCATCGCATGCAATGTTTTTTTTTTTTTTTGGTTTCGGTAGGAATGTGGAAATCTTCAAAAGATACCTCTGGACCGATCCAGAGGCATTCCGGGTTTTTACCGACTAAAACCACCTCCCGCCAGACTCATATTCCCGTTGATCCTTGCGGAACTTTCTTTTAGATATTCCATCGCGGGGCGGGACGGAGTTTACCTGTTACTCCGCTCGTCGCGTCGCAACTGCTGCATCATTTCACAGAGAATACCATTTGTTGCGGACCATGCCTGTTTTGAACTAAGCATGTATTCTATTACTACTCCAGGAGTAACTGTCCGTCTCATATGTCTCTCCAAAATCGTTCGCACGGTCCCGAATCTCACGCACTCTGTGAGTACATGTTCCGCATTTTCTATTTTGCCTTCGCAATAGAAGCAATGCATGCAATATAGAATTTCGTGTTTGTGTGGCTCCTCGATTGCGATTTTTTGGGTAAACAAAAATTAAATTTGTTTAAGTTACTTGATATCTTGATTTGGTGGGATTTGTATGATCCGGAGGTTTTTTATGTTGTTTGTCCTCATGTATGGTGTTTGGAAGTAGTCCAGCTTATTAATCTTTATTTGTGGACATATCCAGCGATTTCCAGTCCTAATTCTTAATTGGTCCATTGTGGATCGATATGCCTTATAATAAAAGTAGCTGGTTTGCTATTCGGATGTTGGAAGGTGAAGAACTGATATTGGTCCTCTAACACTTCTTTAACTGCTCTATCATGATCGACTAATGATCTGACTGTTATGGAAGTCCTAGATCCTTTTGTATTTGTGCTGAAATTCCGGTGACCCAGGGCATTTTGCAGGGTTTGAATTATAGCTTTGGTGCTGGTCTGGTTTTTGATGTAGATTGGTGGGGGTCTTTTATTTCTTGCGGTTGATTTCATTGTTGTTTCTACTCTGGCTTGAGCGGGTATTTGATTAGGGCTTTATTTGTTTGGGAAGTTTGGTGGGTAGTTCGCCTTGGCTGTGACTCGAATTGAGGGGTTGACGGGACGTTTCTTCCATATGGACGTCATGTTATTGATGGAATCTTGTTTATATATTTGTACATGGAGTTGTTTCACTTTAACTGTTAATTCTGTTTCCAACGCTTCCTCGAACTTTTGATTGTAATTTGCGGGGCTGCTCGTTCTCTCCATGTTTGTGGATTTTTTTACTGGTGCGTTCCGTAAGATGTCTAGAGCTTTTCTTTTTCGTTCTGTTATGAACTCCAGTGCATGGCTTGGGTCATCGCCTATCATCGGAGTTGTGAAGTAAGTAACTGCTTTCCACTGCATTCCTTTTTTACTCCCCGTATCACCTTCACAAACTCACAAATGCTTTCACAATCACAATTTACACAATTTTCTAGTTTCGTTTCTCATTAATTATAATTATTTATTCTTTTAATATACACACGCGAAATGTATGAATAACAATAAATACGTGACAACGACTTGAAGGTTGCAGTGATGAACACACGTCACGATGACTCGAATGTGAAATCACGATGCATCTCCTTATATATGAGATCAAATCGAGATTTTTGTAACTGGAAGAGATCGAAAAGAAAGCAAAATCTCGAAAATATACTTTGGCTGGAGGCAAGTGTTTGCATTATGAGATAAGAATTCGTTTAGGCGAATTCTCAGAATATCTAGGGTATGCAGTGCATGTGGGGGTATGCACTGGGATTCGGGTTTTGTTTATTTATGGTAATTGAACATCTGGTTCAATTTACCATGTGTTTGTTTTATTTGGAGGCCATGGGAAATTGGGTGTATGGATGATAAACGAATATTCGATTAGTTCTAGCACGTTTCCAGTCAGGGGGAACTAGGTATTGTTCTCTGTTCTAGTTTCACCTGAGCAGCTTTCCTTTGTAGTTCGCCCCCCCCCCCCCCCCCCCGTTGGTAGCTTTTGGGGAATAACAATAAATGGTTACCTGTTGGCTCTGGTGGGTTTCCTTGTGAGTAGGTTGTTGGCTTCGGTAGGTTTCCCGGTAGGTGAGTTATTGGCTTCGGTATCTACTATGGCAAGTAAGTTGATGTTCCATACGATAAGAAAACTAAAACACTTGTCTCTAGGTTTGCTTTTATTTGAACACTTTTCTTTGTTTACTTTTATTTGTTTAACTAGGTTTACATTTACTTGTTTACTTTTATTTAGATAGCTAGATTTAGTTTTATTCACCTACTACTCTAACCTGATCAAGACAAAAGACCCGCTGTACAAACGCTAAGGTCGCAATCTTTAGCTTGATTGATTAGTTCTACACTGCGAGTTCTGTCCAATCGCAACCACTCTTTTATACCGAAATTATTGGTAAGGAAATGCAGATGATGCATTTTCTTCAACCTGGACTTTGTTCCAGAATGTATGTCCCAGTTCAAGGCTAATGGCCCGACACATGTCATTCGCATTTCTTAATTATCATTACCGTTCACTTGGATGCAACGGCATCGGTTTAAGCATTCATTCAATTTGTAATGCCAATGACCGAACCAATTATAGTACATTGCTCTACGTACAAATTGTATCGTTCAAATCGTATCATCCGATCGGTTTGCGTTTCGTTTCTGTGTCTGGTCTTTCGGAGAACTCAGCATTTTGACTGACGCGCAATTATATCGTCGTTAATAGCCTTTGAAAAGCACCGGTCGTATCATATACTTGTCTTTGGGCATGAAGCAAAAAATATTCATTCGAAATATGAGACCGTGTAGGTTCGCGGCCAGGTGCTCGCTTGGTTTCTGAAATGTGAAGCAGAATGCAGTTAGCGAGTGGCCCTGGTGGGTCAAGCGTTTGATTACATTGATATATGATAATTGTTTTAGCTTTGGTAGGTGGGCATGAATGAATTTCCTGTGGAAAAGGCGGCAGCGCTTTGTTTTGAAATCAATGAGTAATCATATGCGAATTTTAATTGCCTGTGGGTACAAGGCGGGTATTGCATTCTGTGCTGAATGATTATTGGATGTGAGGATGCTTGAATATTAATTGTTTAAGATGGGGTGTAAAGCGAGGTGTAACACTGGTGAGGATTCGTGGCCCTATGGATGGCTGGCTTCCCTTTTGTGATAAATAAAAGTGACTTTTTCTTCTTAGGTAACTTTTAATTTTTATTTATTTATTGGGAATAACCATCCCGGTACACTTTACTGTCGTCTATTCTGGCGCTCTGCCCATTTGCAACCACTCTTTTATACCTGAATTATTGGCGAGGAAGTGAAAACGACGCGTTTACCTCAGCCAGAATGTATGACCTATATTGAGGCTAAACGCCTGGCGCGAGTCATTCGCATTACCCAATGATCATTTCCACTTAATTGCCCTGTCTAAGGTGTAACAGCATTGGCTTAAGCAATTACTTAATTGATTGCTGCATATACCGAACCAATTAAAGTACATTGGCCCACGTTCAAATCGTATCGTTCGATCGATTTGCGTTTCGTTGCTGTGTCTGTCCTTCCGCAGATCTCAGCATTTTGATCGACGCTCCGTTAAGTCGTCGCTAATAGCCTTTGAGGGCACCAATCGTGTCATATGACTTGTATGACACTTGTTTTCGGGCATGAAGCAAAAAATTCGTTCGAAATATGAACCCGTGTGGACAGGTCCGAGAAGAGGTGCTTGCTTGGTGAAGCAAAATGCATTTAGCGAGTGGCCTTGGGTAGTGGGAATTTGATATCGTATGTCAACCGTTTGGTTGCATCGGGTGCAATGATACACGATAAGCGTTTAGCTTTGGAAGGTGGGTATGCATAATGGGTGGCGAATGCATATCGCAACGTATGCGATATGAATATTAATTGCCTGTGAGAAAAGGCGGCAGTTAATTGCTTATACATTGCTTTGTGTGCAATATGAATATCAGTTGTAAGGATGATTTCCAGTTGAGGGGATTGTGTAGCGAGGTGTAACAAAAGGTTCCATATTAATTATTGTGATATGTTATAGAAACACTAGTTATTGTACGCCGAAAGGCATAAGAAAAACAAAAGATTGATAATTTATAATTTAGAGTGCTTGCGAAGAGCCAGTGAGTTAATGTAAGAATGATATTTGTAAAATAGAATTTAACATTTAGTCTTAAGTAGAATCTGTAATTGAATTGTTAATAAATGTGGAGATAAAACAAAACAAAAGATAGCCTGAAGTCAATCTAAAAAGTTGTTCATAGTTACCCGAAAAGTAAAGGCATCAATACGTGTTCAAATGAAGAGGCATCGTTTCCAAAAAAAATATTTTTTAAATTTTGTCCCGAGACCGGACAATAACTCACGCGTTAGTGTAACAAAAAAAAAGTGAGTTTCCCATGACTTGTGACAACTTGTGGGACTTTATGGTCATGAGAGTTTGTGGGGTACGAGATCGCGACGCCAGCATGGGCGAGAGTTCTATCTCGCCTTCCATCATTATTATCGGTTCGTTGGACACCACACGGAGAGAAGCAAAACTGTTCGAAAGCACATCACCAAGAACAAGAGGGAAAACACTCAGGAACAGCAGCACGGCAAATTAAAACACTGGTTTACTGATGAATTACTTAATGTTTTTTTATTGTAATACATTTGTGGAAGTTTTTTTTAACAGGCACCAGCAACGACGATGGCGACCAGTGCAAAGAGTGCACCGATCTACAACAATTTAGAGTTGATTGTTTTACATTAAAGTTACTTTCCTCACTTATAAATTCTTTATCACTAACTCAAACGAACTGCGGCACAAACTCGCCAAACAATTGGAAACCGACAAGTTCAAAATAATTCTCACGACTACGAGTATTATCGCGATTGATATTCGCGTGTCCGCAGCGCTACGGACCGCGGGAGTGATGTGACCAGAGTGGTCAACGGATGAAATTCGCCTCAACGATAATCAATCGTTTTGGGGTGAGTATTCCCGAGAGAGAAGGTGTTTCTCTCGTGGTGGAAACAAGGAAGGAAGACTTGGCAATGTATGTGTATGTGTGAGTGAAGATCACATTGGTTTTTTTTCATACACAAGGGCCATGCGAATGAACCTGAAACAAGGAACGGGAAAATGTGCATTGCAGTTGAATAAATACACCGCTAGTCATCCTGGAAATGGTACTAAAAGCAAATTGGATGTTTATGGCATCTCTGTCTGCAGTAGAAACCGGGTTCGTGTTTGCATTAGGAAATGCTAGAAAATTTTGTTTCGTTGATAATACCTAAGATGCGGTGATTGTTGATTGTACAAACGAATCGTGGGTCGGTTTATTGCAGCTGTAAAAACAAGCTGTCCGACATAGGATTTTAACACAGACAAAGGGTGCCGACTGGCTTGGGATTCATGACGCCATATGCACTTTAAAGAATTATTTCTAGGAATTTTAGATAATGCGTTGTATGCATTAAATATCCGTGTAAAAGGAAATGTTTCAGGTATGCTGGGTGGAGATTGCGGTGCAGGTGTGGGAAAGTTGAAATTTGCCTGGGGTTCTTGAAAAGGTAGAAAGAAATTCTTACAGAAAATTTGTATGCGAAGGGATGCATGAAGGTAAGTTTTCTTTTCCAGGGACTTTTTAGATTAAGGATTTGATCTAATTAATGCGTGAAGCATTTACAGGTGCTAATGCAATTGCATTAGCGAAGTTAAGAGATTGAATGGGAGTTATGGGGAGTTATGGGGGGTTTTTTAGGTAAGTGTACGTGGGGTTTGGCGGAACCGCCACAACTTTAACAGATCTGTGATTGTAATTTTACAGGTGTTTTGATTAATTTTTTTTAATTCTAATATAAATGAAATGTCATAACCGTTCGTAAAGTCCCCTTTCATTACTTTTCTCATATTTATTGTTTATTGCACCATAATCCGGTGAACTTATTCGCACATGATAATTATAAAATTAACTTATTCAACACTTATGTATGAATGAATAAATCTAGAACAGTCTATTTTACTTCTCAACTTAACCACTCTACACAAGAAACATATGTATTCAGACTTGTGTAAAAAAAGACATTTATTTTCTTAATAAAGACAGTCCAATGTCTAGTCTGACGTGAAGGTCTCTCTAATTAGTGCTCTGTCGAAAAATTCACAATGAACTTAGTTGACAATCAATATCTATTAATAAACAATGCCCACTCTATGTATCCTAGATGGTGTATCTTCTTTTAAGTATGATTTGTGCTAGTTTTGCTACACAATAGTAAAGATAACTGATATTAATGGTAATGATAATGGAAAGTAACGTTTCCGACATAAAAGGGTTCGGTGTATTCATTGATTACAACACCATGAACAATTAATTTTATCTTTTAAAATATTTGTTTACCACATTTGCCCAAAACAATTAAACCACTTTTAAAGGAACTTTTTACTCTTCTTACCGTCTATGGTTCTTTTAGTTCAATCGTATGGCGTCTTTTTTAAATTCTGCACTTCTTCCATAGTTCCCTTTCTTGCTCTTTTTATTCATTCACTTCCTTGTGTTACTTCTATGCATATGTTCAATTAATGTTTGTACTATAAAC
Source organism: Microdon myrmicae (assembly GCA_963931805.1). NCBI lineage: Eukaryota > Metazoa > Arthropoda > Insecta > Diptera > Syrphidae > Microdon > Microdon myrmicae. The sequence continues at coordinate 136,144,340 of OZ007500.1, forward strand.
GGGTCAATAAAACAGGTTAAGAAATGTGACACCTTGTGGAACTAAGTTTTGTGGTAAGAAAACGTTGGTATGTATCTATGATTTCTAATCTGTCCGCTTGTTTATTCTTTTTCTATTATCTTTCTATATTTTCTGGCATTTTGGCCGTCCATGCTGGTTCCCCTTTTCAGTCTTCTATTAGTTTATTCAAGTAGTCTCATCGCCCAGCTTTAAAATAATTCAATATTTTCATCATCTTCGTGAAGCAGTGTCATTTGTTGTGCTACAGTCATTAAAAGGATATGCGTCTAATGCTGACTCCTCGGCTAATGTCCTTTCTCTTTTTGTTCATGAGCTCCTATCGCAGGCTCATACCACACAAGGGGTACTCTTTATGTCAGACCGAGAATTCTAAATGCATCATGTGAAAATTGTTTTGTCTTCCTAATAGAAAAATGACCTAGGCTCTTATGGTCTCCTTCATTCGGGTAGCGAGGCCACAAACACTTTGCCTTTTATTGTGCTTCTCAAGCACCCCTACAATCTACTCCAAACATGGACAATCAGCAATTCGCATACAAGCGCTAATACCTAATCCGCCGGGGTCACCGTACAACCTTACACCACATTTAAGTGAATTACATTAAGTATCATCCAGAGCGAATGTCGCCTCTTGGATAAACAGATACTTTTGACTGACCGCACAGATGAGTGATGGGTGCACGGTGTATCGACGATGCGATTAGGGCGTATCAGTTATTTAATATCAGCGCGACGCTAGTTCACACCCAACACTAAAATTAATACAGTTAAGTGGTGTAATAGCTTGATATTATTAAAGTAGTTTTACATGACACACTCACCTGTAGGGCGGCGGTAGAGGTAGGTGTTATCAATTTGCCGGATAACGAGGGGGTTCTTGGAAAAGCCCGCGTTTTAATGGGGACCCACCATCGCCATCTGAGGCAGAAACAAGTTGTGGCTTTTCTAGCGGGACGCAGAGTTAATGAACGGGCAGTGGGGCTATTTTTAAATTAGAAACATTAATTCGCATGACTCATTTGTTTTTATTTTCGCGTTCTGTCCTTCGGTATCTGAGAATCTTAAATTTTGTTTTTAATTTTGCTTGGCTCATGAAATGGATCTAAAATTACAAGCTATCGCAGGTTTGTGTTGTGGGAAATTAAGTTCGCGAATTATAATTGCGAGCAGTCATGCTCGAGAAAGGTCTACTTCATTTGCTCGCGTGCAGATGGGCAGTAGCCATAACATCCATGTCCAACAGAGAAGGGATTCACGCCCTCGAGGATAAACAGTGATCACATGCCAAACGATAATTCCTGGACTTTTAGGGTGCACGCAATTGTCAGTGCCGTAAAGGTGTTGTAACCATTTACTTGCAAGGTACACGTTTTGATTGGCCTCGGTTTAGAAGACCACCATTTAGATCCAGGGTCACGCCATTCCTACATAACTATGTAGCAGTCGGGTCAGGTATTATTAGAGATCATAAACTTGTCTTTTCTTTATCCTGCGTCCTTTTAAAAGGTTAATTATTGTCATTGTCATATCGTGCGCATCGGTGCTGGAAAAAGTCCCGACAGAATTGAGGTAGAGGATGATGTGCAATGACTCTGATGTGCAATTAGAGAAGAAGAGCGTGAGTAGAGCATTAGGCCTTGCCTTTGACTAACTTGATTCATTGTAAAATCTAGTTAAGTGCTAGACATCAGGTAAACATAATTCATGAATAATGATGAGACTACGTACTCTAATAAATGGAAGGGTGCTTTCACGAGACTAAATCACGTAATTCAAGGTGCGTTTTATGTTCCAGGTCGACGTTTTTCCTCGAATAACCCTTAAATGGAATATAATTTTATAATTATTATTATATTTTACTGATCAAATACATTACGAATGGAGTATCATGTTGATCAACTGGTCGCCTAAGTAGTAGTAGTAGTAGCAGTAGTAGTAGTAGTAGTAGTAGTAGTAGTAGTAGTAGTAGTAGTAGTAGTAATTTTATTTCTTATATCATCATCATCATCGGCACTACAACCGGGATCCAGTCTTGGCCTTATTTAGCAAGTCTCTCACCGGTATCCGGTCCTTATCCGAGACTTTTTAAATTGTCCATAATAATTTGTTTTTCCGGGCGAGTTAATTAGCATTGCGCCAATTTATTTCTTTTATGATCATATAGATTAAATTTTACAATCAGATTACAGATATTATTGTGGGGGTTTCTCTATTCTATAGGAGAAACAACCCACAATTCCAACCACAATTCCAACCACAATTCCTACCTAATTTCGACCGCTTTCAGCGTGTCATACCTACCCATTTCCTTTATAAGTTATTACGCTGTAAAACATGTCAAAAGGACGCATAGCTAAACTTATTATTCTATGCAGATAATGCATATTCGAGTTTAGCTACAATCTTTGCCATACGGCAACACTATTGCTCTAACCATGGGATTTCCACCGGAAATTCCATTCGTATTGGTTAGCAACAACCAAGTCAAACCAAGCGACGCGGTTGCATCATCGTCCATTGGCTTAGGTATTTACCAACATTCCACAGTGTTTTCCCCATGGTATTATATCCCCAGCCGACGCAGCGTCCTATTGACTTTTCCCAGATCACCCATTCGCTTGGGATCAATGATCTTTTTTTGCAGGTGAATAATATCAGCTAAGTTTTCCTCTCTCTCGTATTTCTGTCTTGCTATAGTGCAATGACCTATGAGATCATCACTAGGTCAGTAGACCAGTCGCATACGCGGCACTGATGCACACACACTAAGCCAGATCAACCCTGGGTTATTGTGCTTTCCCTTTTGAATTCTCCATCCTGGCTACGCCCATTGACGTCGAACGAATACACAAGTACGTTTCTACCTTGATGAGTGTGGTGAGTTGGGGAACACACAAGAGAGCATGATTACCATAGGCGGATCAATGTGTAAAACCAGAAATCACGATTTCCACCCAAGTCAGTCGCATCTCAACCATTGGTATAGTCGTGTCGCCGCTCGCCTTCGTAACAAAAGCAAAAACTGCAAAATTTCGTCTCTATTGCCAAAAGTTTCTAAGTATAGAAGAAGTTTATTATTTGTCTGTGAAGCAATTGTGTATTGAAATTATAGAGTGATATAGAATTAATAAAAACTAACGAAATAAAACGAAAAGTGTTTTCCATTTCCTTCGGTGGAATCTTTGCTTGTGGGATTGAAGTGAATCTGTGCCACACGTTGGCAACCAAACTTCAACCCCCACATTATCGGCTTACAATAATATATAAGCAAAACTAGAAGACATTCAGTCATTGGATGGTTTGCAGCCAGGGGTACCATCATCTTCTTCATCTTCATAATTTTGCCCATCAGTAGAATCGGAGTGGCAATCTGCTCCTCTATATGATCCTACGCCAAGGATGTTCGATTGGTGTCTTATGTCTGTGGGGAAGTGGTCTATTTGGTTACGCGTTACGCCGTGAGGTGAGGCTTTACTTATGTTGGACGAGCGAATACAATTACTAGATACGGACCTAACTATTCGAAATTGTCTTTGTACAATCAAGTACGATAGTGGTCATTACGGAGTAGGGCCGTAGCTCATGCACCAAACGAACACTCACTACTTGAGCAGTATGACCAGACACATATTTTAATTTACGAAAAGCACGCTGGTCGCCCTTTGAGCGGCTAATAAAAAAATAATTAGACTCTAATGGCGTAGATCCACCGACTGACAGAAATCTTTATAATGGAGAAATTGATCATTATCTCGACGATGAACGCCATTGTTACTAATACAATGAATCGTTCTATTCCGAAATATTCCCATCGTTGCTTTGTATAAGCAAAAGAGCATTCTGCTGTAGCGGTTCTATGAACCATACAACTCCCTACAGGTGAGGTATCCTTTCCGCCAGGGAACTTTACTCACCTTTTTCAGAACACGTGCCCACAGACACGTGTCCCAATAGTCATTACCATACCTGAAACAAAAGGTAATATGACATTGCAACGACGTTGAACCCGATATCAGAAAGCAAGGAACTTAACGTTCAAAAGCTTCCAATATCGAGTTCAACGCATCCATACATCGTATGCAAGAACAATTTCAAAAGGGCAGCAAAGCATCGCATCTAACCAATGCTCTAATGCAGGAAAGCGTCGCATGTAAATCGATCACCCATCCTAAGCATCAACGCGATGTTTTCCACGAAATACCATTGTCGGTAAATAAACCGGACAACGGATGCATATTTTGGTGGCTAAATGCAATTAGCACCTAAGTCCCTTGCATGACCCTAATGCTAAGGCACACTTGCGCAAACAAAACGATTCGTTGCGACGCTGATTAGCAGTCGAGCAACCACGAACTCAACACTATCCCAGATAGATGTTTATGAGTAGAAAGGCAAACAGAGTCTTACATCTCATAGTCCGCGTACCCATCCGAAGTGCATGCGATCCTTTGTCCGCATGCCAGATGTGTAGTACAAATAAACCAAAGAATGATCGGAGAATAAGCGGCGGCATACGAACAACAGACAAAGAGACAAGATTCCGACCACCAGCTACTTATGGTGATGATGATGATAATGATCATGAGGAAGATTTCTCCTTTTTACAGAGACTATGGGTAATGCAGCTAACAGATACTTTAGGAAATTCTGTTAGCAGACAGAATGGGAAATTCTGTGCAGAGATGCGCTGGGAAGATTTCCCTTGGGGAACCAGAATTTAGTGGGAAATAGACAGCCGAACTGTGAGGAAGTCTACTCGAGGAAGAAGTTCAGAAATTGATTGAGTAACTTGTGTTCCGTTAGCGTGTCGTCACCTTGTTAAAACTTTTAACTGTATAACTTGTGTTTTCTTAAAACATTGTGATGTTATGTCCTTAAGACCAGGCATTGTTTAAAACTATGAGCTGCTAATTGGTGACTACGACGTGATCTGTACACACAGCACACACTTTCCCGTAGTAAACAGAACTTCACACACGATCGTGACTTCCGCATAGAGCACCGGCACACTTTCGCTCCGTCGTTTGCGCACTAAATTCATCGTAACGAAGTTACTGAGGAGGGAATAGTGCGGTGTCTCTAACAGATACACACACAATACACAAGCAAATAGTGAAGAACTCCGAACGAAAATCGAATAAGATAATGCATCAGAGCCGTATACCATAGCGATCAAATAAAAATTCACATCAGTGGAATATATTTGCGTTTAAAAATCGGATTCAAAAACACGGCCAGCAGCCTGATGTGTTGCGCTTTGGTTCAATTTTTGGTGATTCTAACTGTCATAGTGTCAGTTCGAATCACACGTTCTTCACCATCAAACCCAAGCGCTATACTGCCCCTAGATTAAAGTTGCTATATAGACAGTTCACCGATCCAAATAGCCAGGAAGTACAAACATTTAAGTCACTAATCAAAAATCTTTAAAAAAAACTGATCCGTGACAATTATCATCATCATCATCGGCACTATAACCGGGATCCGGTGTAGGCCTTATTTAGCAAGTCGCTCCACCGGTATTCGGTCCACATTCAAAACTTGTTAAATTGTCCATAATAATTTGTTCTTCCGGGCAAGGTTATTAGCCGTGCGCCAGAGCCAGGTGCATACCGGCTGTATTATAACGGCGCCTCTCTGACACCGGGTCGAATCAGAGCAGTAAGCAGACCTTACCATATCAAATAGGAGCTCTGATATGGCGGACTATTTGAAACCCCACACTGTTCCCACGAAATGAATAATCAATATGCAAAAAACAAACTCATGAAAAACCCGGTAGGCGTAGGTGTGATGGGCCGACACTACCATAAGCGAACAAATCAACGAGAAAACACCGAATCGGCAAAAAGAAGACGTAGGAAGAAATGGAAAAAGCGGGATATAGGCGTCGGCATGTGGAATGTTCAAACGTTATATAAACCAGGCGCGTTATAGAAAGTCGTAGAAATCGCGAAACAATATAAAATGGGCATCGTCGCGCTTCAGGAAGTCCGGCTCCCACATCAAGTAATCGAAACCAACGGGTTTACACTGGCGTGTGGAGGTACCGATACACATAACCTCGGGTCTGGCTTCAACATAAGCAAGAAGATTACGCCTCATGTAGAAGATGTGAAATGTATGAATGACCGAATGTCGGTGCTAAAAATACAGGAACCATGGTATGTACTTATAAACGTACACGCCCCAACAGAATCTACGGACGAAGAAACGAAGGACACGTTTTACGAGACCCTAGAGGAAGTATTTGATGGGATCTCATCATTCGATGTTAACATCTTCCTCGGGGACCTCAATGCGAAAATTGGAAAGGAAGATATCTTCCAACCAACTATAGGTAAAGAAAGTCTACACGACGTTTCAAATGATAATGGAATTCGAATTATAACGTTCGCAGCGTCAAAAGATCCGGTAGTGAAAAGCACGATGTTCAAGCAGAACCGACGAGACTGGGGGGCTGGCGGAGATGTTTGTTGTAAGCCCCAACTTGACTCAACTCGTGGGGGAGCCAACGCGAGTGCCGGATGCCCGAGGCGATTATGCGAACACCCTGGATCTGTTTTTGACATCCGAATCGAGTATTTATACCGTAGAGGTTTCTGCACCACTGGGAGACTCAGATCACTGCTTGGGATCTGTCGCGCAAGCACTTGCGTATCAAGCGAATAACCGTCCTAGGCAGCTTCGCCATGTATGGATGTATGGGGCTGCTAACTGGGACGATTTGCGAGATTTCTTCGCATCCTTTCCATGGTCCGAGGTGTGCTTCGTAAACGCCGATGTTAACGCTTGCGCGGAGTCGGTCACAGAAATTATTCTTCTGGGGATGGAGATGTATATTCCAGATTCCATCAAACGAAGTTCGTCTGATAAACCTTGGTTTGATAAAAATGCGAGCTGATTACAGCGGCAAAAAACAGAGCTTTTAAGCAATGGTGCTCCAATCCCACCGATGTTAACAGAACGAATTTTGTTAGAATCAGCCTGGCGTGCAACCAGGCGATTGATACCGCGAAGAAGGCTCACAACGACAGGGTGATCAATAAGCTCCTTCGGTGCAATCTGTGACCTCGTCGGTACGGTCTTCGATGCGGGATGTGAGATTTCGTCCGCGCACTATTCAACGCATTCTACGTGAACTGGAATGTAGGAAGGCAACCGGCCCGGACGGCATATCAGCAATAGTCCTTAAGAACTGTGCTCCAGAACTATAGCCGGTTCTTGGCAGACTCTTGCGGTTGTCTTATGGACGGAGGACCTTTCCTGCCTGGTGGAAAATCGCTCGAGTTCAGCCAATCCCAAAGACGGGAAAAAAGTGTCTCCCACAAAATTACCGTCCGATAGCATTACTGTCTATTTTATCTAAGGTAATGGAAAAAGTTATCAATACAGAGTTGGTTAAGTATTTGGAGTGCAGCGGTTTCCGTCAATACGGATTCCGTGGCAGGCGGTCCACGGGAGACCTTTTGACACTTATAACCGATATATGGACATCTGCGATTGAACGGCATGGTGAGTCAAGGGCGGTTGCATTGGATATCTCCAAGGCTTTTGACCATGTCTGGCACGGAGAATTGCTGAGCAAACTTCGTTCATATGGACTTTCCCAACAGCTTTGCGACTGGACGAGGAGCTTCCTCGAGCATCGATCGAACCGGGTTGTTGTGGACGGCGAGTGTTCAGATCTGTATCCTGTTAATTCGGGGGTGACCCGGGGTTCTATTTTGGCTCCAACCTCGTTTTTGCTTCACATACATGATTTGTTGGAGACAACGGATAACAAAGTGTTCAGTTTTGCGAATGATAGTACGCTTGTTTCTTCCTTTTCGAGTGTTCGGCCGATTGGTGCATCTACGTCGCACCAGCTGACATGTAGACAGATTGACTCTCTGAATCAGAATCTAGATAGGATCCTGCAGTGGGGAAGGGCCAATCTCGTCGACTTCAACGCAGGGAAGACACAATATACAACATTCACAAAGAAAAGTGGATCATCGGTTCCACAGCTAATGATGAATGGCCGGGTCCCCGAATCTGGGGAAAGTTTGAGATTGCTCGGCGTCACGGCCTGTAGGAATGTATCATGGCATAAACACATGTCGAGTATCGCCAGGTCAGCCTCAGGAAACCTGAGCTATCTTTTTGGAGCCAAGATATATTTTACTCCGGTCCAACTTCTTCTCATATATAAATCCCAAATCAGACCCGCGCTCGAATATTGTTCTCATGTTTGGAGCTCGGCTCCTAAACATACCCTTGACCTACTTGAGAGCATACAGAGACGAGCCATCCGCCTGATCGGAGACTCGGCGCAGACGTCGGGACTACAGTCGCTATCACATCGAAGGCGCGTAGCCGACATCTGTCTGTTTAACAGATATTATCACAGGTACTGTGCTTCGGAGATTCTTGGTATTGTTCCACGCAATTCGGTTTATATGTGCTCCAAAAGACAATCCGACGGATCGCACCCGTTTGTGGTTCATCTCCCGACGGCGCGAACATCCCTGCATCAGAACTCGTTCCGTTACAGAGCGGGGAAACTGTGGAACTCCCTTCCCACGCGAGTGTTCCCGGAGCGTTACAACCTGCAACTGTTCAAAAAGAACTGCAACAGTTATTTGATGGCATCTCGGGGCGCCCACTCGGCGCTATAGGTTCGCCTCTCCCGAGAGAAGTCTAATAAACAAAATAAAACAAAAATGTGATGTTAAAATCCTCCTCGGGGACCTCAATGCAAAAATTGGAAAGGACCATATCTTCCAACCAACTATAGGTAAAGAAAGTCTATACGACGTTTCAAATGAAAACGAATTCGAATTATCACGTTCGCAGCTTCAAAAAGCTTACTAGTGAAAAGCACGATGTTCAAGCACAAGCAAATTCATAAAGCCGGATGGATATCACCCGACGGCGTAACGCGTAACCAAATAGACAACTTCCTCATAGACGAAAGACACCACTCGAATATCCTTGACATAAGATCATATAGAGGTGCAGATTGCAACTCCGATCATCTCCGAGTGATGGGCAAAATCAGGAGTCGCCTCGCAGCAACCCCACATGGGCAGTCACGGTAGACGAGCAAAAAGTTCGACATTGATAAACTAAAAGACCTGCGCGAAAGGGCTGAATATAAAGAGGAACTAACGAATAGATTTAGCATCCTAGAGAATGGGAGCAGTGAGGTAGAGGGAGCCAATAATGTGGACACTGAATGGACATCGATCAGAGACCCAATCAAACACACGGCCCAAAAGGTATTAGGATTTAAGAAAACAATTAAGTCCAAAGCTTGGTTTAACGATGAGTGCAGGGCGAAGATTGAAGAACGTAAACGCCTCAGAGTGATCCACATAGAAATATATGATGAAGTCAACGCAGAAAGATACGCGACGATTCGGAAAGAGACAATGAGACTCTTAAAACGCAAAAAACGCGAATGGGAGAAGACTCGGATCGAAAAAAACCTAGAAAATTTTAGAGCAAAGAACATCAGAGGTATGTATGCCGGCATAAATTCAAAGAAATGGCTGCCGGGGGAGAGCCAACATAATTCGAGACGCAAACGGCTGTCTGCTCACAGAAACAAACAATATCGTCACAAGAAGCAGAACTTGGGAAATCTGCCCAATGCGCGCACCTATCAACCACAAATAAACGCACCAGACGTACATACAGCCGAGCCTCAGATCCCAGAGCCCTCTTTCAACGAAATTATAGACACAATAAATCAATTAAAATATAACAAAGCTCCCGGAGGTGACTGCATACCGGCAGAGCTTGTGAAGCATGGAGGAGAGGCAACCGCTCAAAAGATCCACCAGCTCATCAAAACAATATGGGATAAGGAAGTCACTCCGGAAGAATGAAACACCTCAATAGTCATCCCCATTTTCAAAAAAGGCGACAGATCTGATTGCAAAAACTACAGAGGAATATCATTGCTCCCAACCACACACAAAATATTAACAAATGTCATACTGGCGAGAATCGCACCGTACGCAGAAGAAATACTGGGAGACTACCAATGCGGATTCCGTAGGAAACGGTCAACAAGCGACCAAATGTTTACAATAAGGCAACTGCTGGAAAAAAAGTGGAAATACGGAGAGACGGTTCACCAACTGTTCGTTGGCTTCAAAAAAGCCTCCGACTCAGTCGCAAGGCAAAGACTCTACCATATTGTAGTTGAGCTGGGAAGCCCTCATTCAAATCTGCATGAACGAAAACAAAGGGCGAGTTAGAATAGAAAACGTGCGTATTACCTGAAGTTACGACAAGAAGGCGTTGAACGCTTGGAAACCAACTTTGTGATCCGTAGAAGGAGCGTAGTGGGGGGGGGGGGGGGGGGGGGGGGGGCGTTTACGGGAGAAGGTGATTGAGTGGCATTTGGCAATATTTAGTTCGGGGCAGTAATTTTGGAACCAAGTTGAAAAGCTGTCAAGATCCATTTAGAGAAGTGAGGAGTCGAAAGAAGAGCGGATCGTCTTGAAAAGTTTAGTGTCGCCCGCGTATAGAGAGTTGGAGGAGTGCTTCATACTGGAGTCTATATCATTAATAGTAAGAATGAATAGGTGGGGTCCAAGATGACTGCCCTGGGGATCTAAATCTGACACGATAGGTTCGATGGTTAAGATAGGAAGAAATCCACTTAATAAGTAGGGGTTGGAAGCCAAGGGAGGGTAGCCTAAAGACGATGAGGTTGTGTGAAATTTGGTCCAAGGCCTTGCTGAAATCGGTTGTGATTACATCGACTTCGTTGCCGTTCTCGAGGGCGGGAGAGCGTGGGATGAGAATTGAACTAGATTGGTGGTGGTCGACCTACCCGTAAAGAAACCGTGCTGGTTGGGTGAGATGATGGATTTGCAGCGGAAACATAACGTGTTGTAAAGAATGCCTTCGAACAGTTTTGGAATAAGTGACAGTTTGGCGATGGGACGGCAGTTACTAATATCCTTTTTAGGCCCCTTCTTATCAATGGGGGTGGCAAGAAAGGATTTCCAAATATTTGGGAAGACATCCTGTGTAAGGGATAGATTGAATATCTTTGATAGCGGGAGAGAAAGAGAAGAGGAACATTTTTTTAAAAGGACAGCCGGAAGTCCATCAGGTCCAGGGCTGAACTCGTCTTTAAGCAAGTTTAATTTTTCTTCAACTAGGTGATGCTGGATAATTTGAGTGATGAAGGGGCCATGGGATAATTCGGACAGGTCTTTGAAATAAGAGCGGTTAGGCTCAAAAGAGTTTTCCATGAAGGATTTTTTAAAGAAAGAAGAAAAAAGATTGACAGTAGTTTGTGAGTCGGTTGAAGTAATCGGGCCATAGGAAAGGGAGTTGGGATAGTCGTCAGATTTACGTTTGTAGTTAAAAAAATTTGGGGTCATTTATCAGGTTGTATTGTGTTTTTGTGAGATAATTGTAGTAAAGGGAGTTGTAAAGCTCGGTGAAATTATAAAAGGAGCCGAGAAAGTTTGAGTAGTCCAGGCAAGAGCGTGTTCTTAGGAAAATGTTCCACAAATTATTCCTCTTGTTCCGAAGAGTACGGAGTTGGCGGTTGAATCATGGAGGCGATAAAACCGATGTCCTATGTCGATAATAAGGGACATATAGGGAAACGACATTGTAGATTTCCTAATAGAGATTTGCAGTGGCTTCTTCTACCTCTAGGTAATCAAAGCGAAATGCGATTCTGCTAAAATGCTCATTTAATATGCGAAAGTTAGCTTTGCGGAAGTTGTAGGAAAAGTTGACGTGGGTTGGTGAGGTTTGATTTAAGCTGTCACGATAAGGGGATACGAGAAGCGGGGGATGGTAATTATTGATGGTGGAGAGAGCGTGAAGACTAAGTGCAACTGAGGGATTATAGGGGTCCGTTGTAAACAAAAGATCAAGTTGCCACCTCATATGATTTGGCACATTACTTATTTGACGGAGGCTTGAATCGGTGAGGCCGTCTATAAAGAGACATTCCTTGGTACTATTGGGGTTTGAGGTGTAAAAGGATTGATCGCATGACAACGTCCATTGGAGATGGGGGAGGTTGAAATCGTCAATGACAACGATATCGCCTAGGGAAGTACTTAACTCGGTTAGGTGATCAACTGCTGCTATTACCAGTTCGTATGACACGATCGATTGCGAAGGAGGTATATAGAAACATATAATGTATAACGACTTTGGGCGTTGGTCAATTTTTATTGCGACATAGTCAAGATTGGGAGAAGAGATGGCAATGAAAGATGAGGAAAGCTTATTTTGGACGGCAGGCAGCACACCACGGCAAAGTGAATCCGCACATATACCATCGTCATCACGAAAAACGGTAAAGGTGGAAGGGAATAGTTCTTGACTGTGCATACTGGGGATAAGGTTGGTTTAGAGTGGAGACCTCTGACATTTTGATAGTAGATGGTTAGGGGGAAAGTATTGCGAGTCTTGGGGGAGTGTGGGGAGGGCGATTGATTAGGGTAAAAGAGACTTGCCCTTATTGGAAGAGGTAATTTTCTTGTGAACGTATAGACGAACGGCTTTGTGAAAGCATACTGACATTTTTGTGGAATTTCATAAACAGGTTGCGAAGGCTAGGAAAGTCGGTAGGGAGTCCTCCCTACTGAATGGAAACTGCGACGCTGGTTTTCGTCTTACCTTCATAGAAGACTAAATCACATATGTCATGGAGGTACGAAAGATAGAGGCGAACATTTTCGGAGGTCAATTTGTTTCTAAGTTTAGATAAGGCGTAGCGACTATCAGATGAATTGATGGATTGTTGTGTGATTTTAACACTTGAAGGTAAGAGGGGATCAATAATTGGTCGGGTGGAGGGGGTGTAGGGCAAGGGCGAAATGTGGATGTGGAAAGGGGTGGGTAACTTCCCTTAAAATTACATTATAACCAGACATTAAACGAAAATTAAGATTTCTAGATCTCAAAAAGAATATCTTCAAGACTTTAAAGCAATACAAGTGTCTTATAGGAAGAATATGCTGGCTTTCCTGTGAGTAGAGCGTTAGCACATTCTCACAGCTACGCAGGCTTGTCGTAAGAGACGACTAAAGGCCGTGTGGTATGTGGGGTTCCAACCGGTGAAATACCACCCCATCAAGCTACAGGTACCGTGAAATGGTCGGAGAAATCCCTGGCCATCTTTCGGAGCTTGGCTGATGGACCAGTTCGAAAAAAGGTTGGTTTAGATGGTAGTCGGTCCCAAGGTGAGATACCACTCCGTCACGCTGTACATTCCGCGATATCGTCGGGAGAAATGTTTAACTATGTTTCGGATGTATGACTGATGGCGCGGATTGACAAGGTGATAAGCCATGATGGTATCTTCTGAGATAAAGAATTCCGGCGTAAACTAGTGTCCTATTCGAATGTCCCGGAGGAACTATGTCAGGGGGCACATCATGCAAAAATTCTGATAAATAACCGAACTTTAAAAAATTCGTCATCGCGTAATCGAGTTCGTTCTCGGAACTCTGTCGACGTTCGACTGAGAACGGCATTTTGTAACATCAGGGGCATCGGTTTCACCGATCATATGCAAACGCCGTACACCAATATTTGCAAGCAGCGAAACCTGATATCCTTGCCCTAACTGAGACCCAGGTCGAGTCGTCAACTAATTCGACATATCCTCGTTCCTCAGGAACTTACTTACCAGATTCCGTTTTAAGGGTGCAGTCTGCGTCTTCACGAGGTGGGATATGGCTAGCCAAACGATGGATGCGTTGGAACCCAATAACATGGACATGATGTGGTTGAGGGTCATACTTCTGTTAAATTTCTTTGTTGTCTTTACCGCTCCCCGAATGACGATCGACGAGCAAAAGGTCTTTCACGTACCGTCGACTGGATACAGATCAACCACCCGGCTGCCGAAATTGTCACCCTTGACTATTTTAATGTACACAATTCTAGGTTCCCTGCACCCGGAATCGAACCACACATTTCTCTTGGGTTGATACTCTTTACTCTGTGTGGAATAAAGGTCCGCATGCCAAGTAGAATCGTGTCTGTCAATGTATCCGCTATAGAGTCCACATCGTTATTGAGGAAAAATAACGTCCAATTTAACCTCTCAAAAAAGTCGTTCAGACCTTACAAGTTGGCTTTCTCGTAGAACCATACTGTTCTTTTGGGAGTTTTCTCGTAAGCGTTGCTGTTGGTGAGAGGAAATTTAACTGATACGACACCGTGGTCTGAAGTGCCCAAGGGCGAAGAAACTTCAATTGTGTATTTGTTTGGGTGGGAAGTGAGGAACCAGTCCAGTGTGTTGGCGGAATGGCCATCTATATCTGGTACCTGTGTTGGCTCATTGACGAGTTGAGTTAAATTGTTTGACTCAGCAAAGAGTTGAACATACTGACTCTCAGGTGCAGTGTGTCCGGAGTGGCAAAGCCACTGAGAGTTATGCACATTAAAATCACCCGCAATAACGATTTCAGTGTGGGGATATAGGGTCAAGATCTTATCGATGGAATCAGATAGAGCATCAAATTCGTTAAAGGATGCGTTTCTATCCAAATTTGGGCTTCTGTAAAGAAAGTAGTAATGTATGTTATGCTTACGAACGTGAAGTTTTAGCGACGAGAAATTAAATTCTGGATTGGAGCAGAGCCCATATTGTCGCAGAGGCTGATAAGCAATATCACTTCGTATGTATGTAGCTAGACCACGATGTGGAAAGAACAAAGCCCGTAGCTTATAACCGAGTATAGTGAAATCGGAAATATCTGTATTAGTAATTACCTGAGTCTCGCTAAGTGCAAGGATTGCTGGTTTCTGGTTACAGACGTGGGCAGACACAGAGGAGAAATTTCATCTTAGGCCGCGAATGTTACACAGATCGACGTGAAATTCCCGTTCCATTGAAATGGCCTGACACAGAATACCAATACTGCCTCAGAAAAGGATGCAAGTTGGATCCGGCGATAGATAAGCGAAAGCAACCACTACGGGTGTTATGCCCTTTTAGTAGGTGCTCCGCTAGATCCGTGCCGAAATCCAGGTCACATCCCTTTCGTGCCGAATATTACGCCACTCAAAACACCAAAAACCCGCCAAATCAATCGACAGTATCGATGTCTGAGGGACGCAACAGAGGTGCGAAAAAGAGGAAAACAGACACAAGGAAAGGAAAGGGTATGAGTTTCCCCGCACTGTACACTTCCACACAATTTTCACACTACGGTGCGAATCCCATATATATTACTGCACTACACTCGGGCGCGTTTGTGGTGATCCATTTGTTTACTTCGAACCCCAAAGAAGACAACCCGCGAACCGATAGTGCAATTAGGGTATCTTGTGTTTACTTAATATACCCTGAACGGATTACACCATTGATCCGATGGCACGGATCACGATGCAGGGGCGGACGTGCTGACACGTCAGCGGTTGGTTTTACACTGATAACAACATGGAAGAAGAAATACGCGAACGGCTAATCAAGTCCAACAAAGCCTACTATGGTCTATCAAGGGTCTTTAAATCCCGAAATTTATTCAGAACATCCAAGCTACTACTGTACAAGACCATGGCCTTACCAGTACTCATGTATGGATCCGAAACCTGGGTGCTCAATAAAAGGTACTCTTAGCTGAGTTCGGGAGGAAGGTTTTAAAGAGAATTGTTGGTCCCGTATGTGAGGGGGGACGACTCCAGAGACGCTACAACCATGAATTGTACGCGATCTACTTTGAAGCTAATGTGTAAGAAAAATCAAGCTCAGTTGACTCCGGTGGGCGGGACAAGACAAGACAAGACCATGGTCTTACCAGTACTCATGTATGGATCCGAGACCTGGGTGCTCAATAAAAGGCACTCTGAACTCTTACTTGAGTTCGAGAGGAAGATCTTAAAGAGAATTATTGGCCCCGTATGTGAGGGGGGACATTTCCGGCGACGCTACAACCATGAGTTGTACGCAATCTACCTTGAAGCTAATGTTGTAAGAAAAATCAAGCTCGGTAGACACCTAGCTCGAATGAGCGGAGAGTAACCTGTCCGGAAAGTCCTTTATGGCAGGATGAATGGAAGACCACAGCGCGGCAAACCTTGTCTGCGATGGAGGGATGGCGTAGACCAGGAGGCTCAGAGCCTGGGAGTGCCAAACTGGATGACATCGGCTCGAAATCGGGACAGGTGGAGAGACTTGCTAAATAAGGCCAAGACCGGTTCCCGGTTGTAGTACCGATGATGCTGCTGCTGCTGCTGATGATGATGATGACGATGATGATGATGATGACGATGATGATGATGATGATGATGATGATGATGATGATGATGATGATGATGATGATGATGATGATGATGATGATGATGATGATGATGATGATGATGATGATAATGATGATAATGATAAGGATAATGATGATGATGATGATGATGATGATGATGATGATGATGATGATGATGATGGCGATGATGATGATGACGATGATGATGATGACGATGATGATAATAAAGTTCGAAGACGTTGGTCAAGCATGTTTCCAAAAGAGCGAGAACGTGCCGTCATCAGAATTAATTGGGTTATGAACATTCATCGTCTATAAAAATAAGAATTAGAGTAGGTGATAGTGCGAATTCATGGGGAACATTAGCAGTAATTTCAACGGCGTCAGATGTTTCAACATTCAAAACTACCTGTTAATTTCCTGTGATGTGCCATGATGTGAGTGGACTGTATATTTATTTCATTCAATTTTGAATGTTGTGAGCTCCTTAGCTGGTCCTGTGGGTAAGTGCTATCCAATCAGATTGGCATCGATACGTGGTCGTTGTCGTTTTTTTATTTTGCACTTTTGTAGAAACTTCTAATGGCTGGGGAAGTATTAGAAACTTTCTATAGATTTTCTGTGGTTGTCGAAACACGACTCCAACTCTTCTTCACACACAATGTTCGTGGACAAGTCAAATCAGTCCACTTGTTGTGGTATCTTAATAGCATTTCTTTGTCGATTAAGGACTGATAAACATTTCCGAAATTCCAAATCTGAAGCCTAAAATATTTATTCATTTAACGTGAGAATTCATAACTCATCTAGTTTCCTTGGGTAGTTCTTTGATCTGGCTGCAATCAATCTCCATATCCTTTGTTCCGTGTTGATTGGAAGTAGAATGATACAAGGAATGATATCGGGTTTTCCAATAGGGACTTGACAACTTTGAATTTAATTTGTGAACGCACCTTTTCACTAATCATCGAACTGTCACTGTCAATTTATTCAGTAAACTCAACATTTGGTTAAGTACACGAACGAACAACGTCTGTATTTTATAAAAATTTACCGAAAAAAAGTTGTCGTCTCTATTGGAAAACCCTATACAACCAAGAGTTGTACGCGATCTACATTGAAGGTGATGTTGTAAAAAGAAATCAAGTTCGGTAGACTCCGGTAGGCGGGACACCTAGCTCGAATGAGCGAAGAGGATCCTGCCCGGAAAGTCGGCTGTGGGAGGATGTATGGAAGGCGACAGCGCGGCAGACCTTGTCTGCGATGGAGCTATAGCGTAGACCAGAACACCCAGAGCCTGGGAGTGCCAAACCGAATGAAATTGGCTCGAAATCGGGACAGGTGGAGAGACTTGCTAAATTAGGCCAAGAAAATGTTTTTGAGAGAGAAAAAGAAGCAATTAAACTTCTCAGAACCAGTTGGTTCTGGTAGATTCATACTATTCTTTTCGGGTTTTTCACCAATCTCCGATGAGTGACGGGGTGAGTGGGGGGAGGGGCGTGAGGTAAAAGTCTTGATTTGTTGTGTGTACAGATCACGTCGATTTCACCAATAATAGCGCTTTGCGATGGTAGTAATTCCTGGTTCGGACCCTCGACAGAAAAGATTAGAACCAATGCACCAAGGCCACATGTATGCGAAGTTGTCTCGCAGTTTACGACCCTGATGGCTTTTGGATTCTTTATTGATGCAGTGATTTTCATTATCGTTGCGTGTCGCTATATGCTCATTAAGTTTGTGATGACAGTAATCCATTGGAAAAGAACACAATATTTGTTCGGCATCTTTCAATTTCCTAGAGAAATGTATGCGGGAAACCTTCATTAGCTTTGGGCATGCATTTTACTGGCTTCTCAAAATATTTACCCTTATCAGTCTTGGATTCTTCCGGATATCAACCCCTCCAGTCGCACATTGTCAAACCATAAACACTGTTGTCCAATAATGGAGGTGTGTCCCACCGAGTGATTGTCATTAGCAGTATTAGTTTTCATTGTTTCATTCCAATCACCTTCAAATCAGCCGTTTTTTAACATGACAAACTGCTTACAGCAAGCACAAGTAGATGATAGTTCCATTTGGGGCATACTCCAATGCCGATGACTGATACTTCGGTTCTTCATTGCTTTGGCTGTTGTACAGCAGTCATCCATGTCACATGGATGCCTTCTTTAGTATCAGCGAGAAAAGTGTCATCGGAAACAAAACGAACAGACATCTACTTCTCTATTGTATACCACGTACCATTCAATTAAGTAGACACGTAAGCATGCATCTAAGGGTGCCTCAGTCTACAGCGATAGAGTTCGCCTTGTTCACCCAGTTCGCGCACAATGTGCAGCAATATGCAACCAGAAAAAACCCAGAGGCACATTCTTTTGGCACAAACCGCTCACGATTCGGGCAAGGTTTAATGTCCTCCTAGACTTCTTACACACATGAACATGTGGGTGAAATGTGCCCTGATGGAGGTGTGGGTGTTTTTTTTTTCAAGTTCTGTTTTCTCATACAACTCGTGCCGCTTCTCATCGGCTGGGGGTAAACGTATGAACACGGGGGTAGCTTTTTAATTATTGTTGGTGAGTTTTCAAAGACTCAGCTTGCTAATGTCAAACGCGATGCCGTCTGCACTGCATAGATTGCATAGCCGGATGGGGCCTATTAGGGCGTTCAGGATCGGGGTCGTTCTCGTGTTGAAGACTTCCCGGCCACTTTAAACGGATTGGAACATGCACGTCGCTTAGGCTGTTAGTGGAATAAGAGGTTTGATCGATACAATTTGAAAGAAATATTTGCGTGCATTCTGATGATGATGGACAGGAGTGCCCTGAAGTTTTTAAAGATTTTTGTCGGCTGATTAAAAGCTTACCAACATGCATTGGTGCCCTTAGCGGGGATAACGGAAAGCTTATTTCTTGCTGGCAATGTTCAAGGACAATAACTGATGGTATGAGTCTCAGCCATCATGCAATATTCTGAGTACAGTATCGGGTTCCTGCAGATCTACTTCTCCTTAAAACCCTTTCACAATATTCTACAAAATTCAAGACCGAGCCTTGCACTTTGGTGACGTAGCTGGAATTTAGATGACACGCACACTTCAATAGAAATATCTAAGCCCAAGAAATGTATCAAGGAAAAATAGAATTTTTCTAATGCATTGGTTATCCCTGGGGAGAACATTCAAAGCACCAGCCTGAGAAGTGTTGTAGACATAGTTTTCTGTTTAATGCTGAATTCCAGTGAGATGAGAACCCCCTTAAGGACTAGAATCTCAGCGAGAGAGAAAATATAGTGCTTAAAGGAGCATTAACCGGAATAAGTGCATATCGAAATGTGGAGTAAGCACTGCAAAGACACTTCCAAAGCAATTGGGACTGTTCAACTCATTGAACTTTGACCTGAACAAGAACTGAAAAAACTAGAGATGTCTAATAAAAGATAAACTCAGCCACAGCCTCTACGTGGATTCGCTTGGATGAAACACAAGTGGACTTCCAATTCTTAGCATGTACTCTAACTCGACCGTTGACGAGTATACTATATGTTAACATTTAATATTTTAATGTTTTTTCTCTGCACAAAGTACCTCGCAATTGTGATTTGGCCACTATTTGGCGTACATGCGTCCAAGACTGGAAGTTAATTACCGGGTCTAGTTACGTGTATTCAAACACTCGGACGTAATAGTACCCAATAACTAGAAATGAGATTCATTAATAAGTCGAATTTTTGATAACCAATTTCAATGCCTAGTGCAGACATAAGGAGTAGGAGAAAATGAGGAAAAGAGCTATCGATGCAAATTCTGCTTGAATGCCCGATTATTGAGCATGTAGCCCATGCTGTGTAGTTCGACTGAAGAACGGTTCATGTCAAAAATTGCACTTTAATATGAAGCAATGAACACACTCTAATTGGCGATTACCGGCATCGAATAGTGGAAGAAGAAGAATGCAACTTCAGAGTTCACATGAGGTATTTTGTGTTAATATCTGCACAGTCTAGTTCAGTGGGCCCACCACCCCATTTATTGGCTTAATTCAAGCAATATAAGTACTTATAAGCTAAAGTATATATAACTTTACAAACTAAAGGACGTAAGAACTAATTTAACTAAGCTTAACCTAAGGTAAACCGGACACATTAATAAGGCAAGAGTAATGGCGGGAGCTGGGGCAGGGTAGAAAGGAAAGTGTAGACAGCGCCACTTAAGATTAGTGGTGAGGTAAACAGGACATATTATGAAGGCAAGAGTAGGGGTGGGAGGTGGGGGCAGGTTAGAGAGGAAAGTGTAGATAGCGCCGCTGAAGATTAGTGGTGAGGTAAACAGGACATACGAGGGTTGCCTTTTATATTTCGGGATTAGAAAACAAAATCAAATATTGATCATCGAACATCACTTTATTGTTTTTCAAAATATTCCCCATGAAGATCTATACACTTTTGCATGCGTTTGAACCAATTGTCGAAGCACTTTTGCCACTCTGATTGAGGTATCTCCAACACATGCATTCTGAATGCAGCAACCGCTTCTTCAGGTGTCGAAAAACGTTGACCTCTCAGTTCGTTTTTTACGTACGGGAATAAAAAGAAGTCATTCGGTGCCAAGTCAGGACTATACGGCGGATGACCCATCAAACCGATGTTTTGGGTGCTCAAAAATACAGTTGTCGCAGCCGATGTGTGAGAGCGCGCATTGTCGTGGTGAAGAGTGATCCGTCTTCGGCGGTTGGTTTTCCTGATTTCTTGGAAGACAACTGGCAAACAAATGGTTGTGTACCACTCAGAATTGACTGTTCTGCGTTGTTCCAGTGGTACGGTTGCGACATGTCCAGTTTTTCCGAAAAAAACAGGCGACCATTTGCTTGGAAGTGCTTCGTGCACGAACAACTTTTGTTGGATTTGGCTCATCTTGAAACACCCAGACAGTCGACTGCTGTTTACTTTCGGGCTCATACGCGTAAATCCACGATTCATCACCTGTCACGATGTCATAGACGTGTTTCGAAGCACCGCGACCGTATTTTTTGAGCATTTCTTTCGACCAATTGACACGAGCCTTTTTTTGGGCGATTGACAAATTGTGTGGGACCCAACGCGGACAAATTTTTTTGACAGTCAAATGTTTATGCAATATTGAATGTATGCTGGTCCCACTAACGCCTAAGGTTGTCTCAATCTCACGATAGGTCACATGACGATCTTCCAATATCAGTTCGCGCACAGCATCAATGGTTTTCGGAACAACAACTGATTTTGGACGACCTTCACGAAATTCATCTTGGAGTGAACTACGACCACGATTAAATTCACCATACCATGGATAAACACTGGTCCTTGATGGAGCTTCATCGCCAAAAATTGAATTAAGTTCATCCATGCACTGTTGCTAACTTAATCCACGTCGAAAGTTGTAAAAAATAATCGCACGAAAATGTTGACGATTTAATTCCATTTTTGGGCCGAGATGAATCTTTTAAGTTACTGTAAACAACACAAATAGCGCTCATATGTCAAAACGTTCTGAGTGCGTATAACCTCAAAAATGTCCAACTTTACGACAGAGCTGTCAATTGCCGGATTGCAACTCTGGGGTTGCCAAATCCCGAAACATAAGAAGCAACCCTCGTATTATGAAGGCAAGAGTAGGGGTGTGAGGTGGGGGCAGGTTAGAGAGGAAAGTGTAGACAGCGCCACTTAAGATTAGTGGTGAGGTAAACAGGACATATTATGAAGGCAAGAGTAGGGGTGGGAGGTGGGGGCAGGTTAGACCGGAAAGTGTAGATAGCGCCGCTGAAGATTAATGGTGAGGTAAACAGGACATATTATGCAGGCAAGAGTAGGGGTGGGGGGTGGGGACAGGTTAGAGAGGAAAGTGTGGATAGCGCCTCTTAAGATTAGTGGTGAGAATGGTTTAGAAGGCGATGCTGGAGAGCATGGGTAGGGAGAGGTCAAAGTCGAAAAAGGTCGAGTTGGAGTTGACATTTCTCAGCATCCGCGAAAGAGGAGCAATTTCAAGTTTTCCCCAGGTTCAAAGGCCCGGCCATTCATCATCAGCTGTGGATCCACTTTTCTTTGTGAATGTTATATATTGTGTCTTCGCTGCATTGAAGTCGACGAGATTGGCCCTTCCCCATTGCAGGACCTTATCCAGATCCTGATTCAGCTGGTGCGACGTAGATGCACCCATCGGCTGAACACTCGAGAAGGAGGAAACAAGCGTACTATTATCCGCAAAACTGAACACTTTGTTATCCGTTGTCTCCAACAAATCATTTATGTGAAGCAAAAACGAGGTTGGAGCCAAAATAGAACCTTGGGGTACCCCCGAATTCACAGGATACAGATCTGAACACTCGTCGTCCACAACAACCCGGATCGATTGATTTTCAAGGAAGCTCTTCGTCCAGTCGCAAAGCTGTTGGGCCCCATGCCAGACGCGTCAAAAGCCTTGGACGCGGTCAAAAGCCTTGGAGACATCCAATGCGACCGCCCTTGACTCACCATGCCGCTCAATCACAGATGTGCATATATCGGTTATAAGTGTCAAAAGGTCTCCCGTGGACCGCCTGCCACGGAATCCGTATTGACGATCATTCAGTAGTCCGTTGCACTCCAAATACTTATCTAACTCGGCATAGATGACTTTTTCCATCACCTTAGATAACATAGACAGTAATGCTATCGGACGGTAATTTTGTGGGAGACACTTTTACTCGACTTTGGGATTGGCTGAACTTGAGCGATTTTCCAGCAGGCAGGAAAGGTCCTCCGTGCATAAGATAAGCGGAAGAGTCTGCCAAGAGCCGGCGATAGTTCTGGAGCACAGTTCTTAAGGACTATTGCTGGTATTCCGTCCGGGCCGGTTGCTTTCCTACAATCCACTTCACGTGGAATGCGTTGAATAGTGCGCGGACGAAATCTCACATCCCGCATGGAAAACCTTACCGGCGCGATCACAGTTGGCTCCAAAACACCGGGATCGGGGTTTGAATTCGCGGAAAATGAATTCGCGAACACATCAGCTATATCCCTTGAATTTGTGACTAACGTCCCGCTGTCTGTCACCAACGGAGGGAAAGAGGAGGAAGCAAAGTTACTGCTGACAGCCTTTGCCATTGACCAGAGGGGACGCGAACCGGTTGGGCACTCAGGGTGTGTATTGGTCACTCTTTCGTGTGTATTGGTCATTTCTTCGCGGTATCAATGGCCTGGTTGTACGCGTTTCTGATTCTAACAAAATTCGTTCTGTTAACATCGGTGGGATTGGAGCGCCATTGCTTAGAAGCTCTATTTTTTGCCGCTGTAATCTGTTCGCATTTTTTGTCAAACCACGGTTTATCAGACGAACTTCGTTTGATGGAATGTGGAATGTAGATCTCCATCCCGAGAAGAATAATCTCTGTGACCGACTCCGCGCAAGCGTTAACATCGGAGTTTCCGAAGCACACCTCCGACCATGGAAAAGATGCGAAGAAATCTCGCAAATAGTCTCAGTTACCAGTCCCATACTTCCATATATGGCGAAGCTGCCTAGGTCAGTTATTCGCTTGATATGCAAGTGCTTGCGCGATAGATACCAAGCAGTGATCTGAGTTTCGCAGTGTCGGAGAAACCTCTACGGTATAAATACTCGGTTCGGATGTCAAAAACAGATCTAAGGTGTTCGCATAATCGCCTCGGGCATCCGGCACCCGCGTTGGTTCCTCCACGAGTTGTGGCTAACAGCAAACATCTTCGCCAGACTCCCAACCTAGTCGGTTCTGTTAGAATGTACCAAGCAGACGGAATTGTGTACATTAAAATCGCCAAGGACGACAATTTCAGAAGCTGGGTGATTGATCTGTATCCAGTCGACGGTATGTGAAAGATGTTCGAAAAATGTCGCCGGTCGATCGTCATTCGGGGAGCGGTAAAGAGAACAAAAAAATTTAACAGAGTTCCTCAGCACGACCCTCAACCATCATCATCATCATCATCGGCACTTTTGGAACTCACTTTTCGCGTACCTTTCTGCGATTCCATTTTTATCTCATCAGGAGTAGCAAAATATCGTTCTTTCATGGTTTTATCAGCCTTGGGAATAGAACGAAAGATCGGACGAATGCGGTGCCGAGGACAAAAGAACAAATAGGTTTTTCGTACGAAAACTTCACCGAACATTAAAAAACTGTCAAAACACAACATTACGTGAAACTTTTCATCATCATCGTCATCATCGGCACTATAACCGGGATCCGGTTTTGGCCTTATTTTAGCAAGTCCTAAGGCTTGTTAAATTTTCCATAATGATTTGTTTTTTCCGGGCAAGGTCATTAGTCTCATGATGTCCATATTATTGGGTTCCAACGTCTCCATCCTCTGGCAAGCCAGATCGGACCACGCTAAAACGCAGACTCCGCCCTTAAAACGGAATCCCGAATGTAAGTCGTATCCTGAGCAACGAAGATATGTCGAATCAGTCTACGAATCGACCTGCGTCTCAGGTAGGGCAAAGATATCATGTTTTGTTGTTTGCAAATATTGGTAGACGGCGTTTACATTCGTATTGGTGAAACCGATGGCCCTGATGTTACAAGATGCCGTCACCAGTCGAGCGTGGGCAGAGCTTCGAGAGCGAGCCCGGTTATGCGACCTCGAACCTCTTAAAGTTTGGTTATTTATCATCATATCTGCATGATGTTCCCTCTGACATACTCAGCCGGCCTAGCTGTGAGTATATTCTAACGCCTTACTCATAGAGGTAATGTTCACACATAACCTTCTCTCATTCATATTTTGGTCTGACTGTACTTAAACATTTAAGGTTCGCACAAAATCCCCTTCGTGCGCTCGTGTGATAAAAACAAATCGATCAAAAGATAATATCTCGAAATCAAAAATCGACACATGTAAGTTTTCAAGATATCCATTGGCTTCGGACATGAAATGCTCACATCATCGGAGAATGACATTGACGCAGACAATAACTTCTCATACGTTGTACAGACCCTCCTCTATGTGACATTATTTGGGAACCAAGGTTACAGCGTTGACCAACACAGAAGACCATGATTGATTGGCCCTTAAAACTCTGAAGCTGCGTGACAACAAACTACCGGGACTTCGCTATTGAAGTAGTTTCAATTCATGGTTGGAATACACTCTTTTCCGCTTTTCTACTCCTAATTACCTAAAAAGCTGCTTGGAAAATATCGCTCCATATATGAGTTTAGGCACTTAGCGGCCACCATATCAGTTAGACGAAGAGCTGTGACGATAATTCATTAATATATCGTTTCTTTATGGAGGGCAATTGTCGGCAAGCGATGCTCCCCGAATCTAATGGTGAGCTCATTCCGTTCCATTGGATATGGTTGTTGCAAGGGATGGGATTATACCCGTTGCGACAATTGATTTCGTGCCTCTCTGCTAGAGCGACCCTCAAATTGTTTTAGGAACCCATTTACTTGATTCGGACGAGTGCTACCCCAGAGTAAAACAATTAGGTGACCTCACTTGTGCGTCATCTCTATCCACCACGGGGGGTTTCTATTTCATTACCTTAACTCGTTCTTCAACTCATATTTATATCTTAAGTTAATTGTTAACGAATAGGCAGTTTATTGATGAAGAGTTCGCAGTGAGATGCACGTCTGTTGCTAACTCAGAGAAATAAAAATCTTGACGGCTTGTACTTCTATCAGTCACGAGGGCTTTCTATTCCATTGTTCTCTAGGAAAAATCAATCTTTTCTTTTGTGCCGAATGTGCCGGATGATTCAGATTAAATCCGGAATACTACAAAGATTTACGAACGCTTTTATGATATGGAGAAAATTTATATTGAATATGACTAGGTGACTGGGTGACTAGGCTAAGGGACGTTTATCACATGCCTCTTGAAGTTTCAACTCGACGCTCTCAACAATGATCTACTTTGATGGTGTATTTACAAGTGTACACTTCGTTACGCTGGTTGATCTTTCAAACTTGGCGCCACGCCGAGAAATGCGACGAACACTTGTCACGTTTCAGGTTTATCTAGCCGTAGAGAAGAGCGTGTTCTGTGCCAAGTTAGCACGACGAAAACTTAAGATTTGATGCACAATAAAAACGGGTCTAATTTCGATTACGATTGTCAAGTTAATCGATTTAAACCGGTCGGAGGCGGCGTAGACGAATTTATTTCCCTTTCCGGCGATTTGTCGATTAGTCACTTATATTTGCGATGGACAAGGTGACTACTGACGGAGTCGATAGAGAGGAATGAGTGGTATACTATTTTAACACAATTGTAAGTACACTGTGTATGTTTCTCAGAGAGAATCGAACATTTGTATCGTTCTTTCGATGAGTGTAGATCGGGTGAAGACTCATTTGGTTTGGCTAGCAATAAACACCGCCAATGTGTTGACGATATGCTAACAGAATCGAGCGATGACGTTTATTGAAGGTACAAGGTCCCAATGTTAGAAAATATTTAGGGGATCTCCTCCTCGTGTCTCTAACAAACTCCCACGTAGGTTAAAAGACAGGTTATCTATTTGAATCTCGCGATTATCATATAGATCATTAAAAGTTTATACGAAACGCGCGTACAAAGTGGGTTTTAAGATATCTTAACTATCATACCAAAGTGTGGACGGAAAGAGGCGGGGAGGATTAGGAAAGGGGTGTTGGTGTACAAGAGGTCCCAAAAGTTACTTTCAATTTGTTTTACTCCTAGTACGAATGCAGCCTGTGGAAGAAGCGGGGGGCATACGCCGATAACTAACCCAGTCGTTTCGAATTTAGTAGCTATGGCGCTTTTCATGGTAACGAAGTGTGAGGGACGGGTCCGGGAGTTCTCCAAAAACAATAATTCTGCTGCGAACAAGTATTCCAACTATACTAAACTCGTGACATTAGAGACGCACCAAGTACTCAATTTATCAAAGCAAGGCAGTTCAGTTTCGAAATTGGTCCCTTATCAATTCAGTCGGATATAGAAGTTTGAGAAGACGGATTTGACAATGGACAGATCACCGTCAGGGTCACCCAGGTCGTCAAAAAACAGAGAAAACTTGGAGTGTGCGCTGGTTACTTCACCAAACTCCCCATTCGTAAAAAGTGAAATACCTTAAAATGTTTCTAAAAGTTTCTTACATCAATTTGCACCTTCATCCATACAAGATATACATAGTTGGTGTTAAAGCTGAAGCTAACTGATCCTGTCCAGGGTTTCGAATAGCTCTGCCGCTACTCTACCAGAACATTTCAAATATGGAAATAGACCTGGCCTTTAAGTTGACCACTGAACCCAATTCTGTGCGAGTCGCACACGGCTATAAGAAGTATACATGTGGGGGGCGAAGTAGGGTGTGCCGGCGTACGGCACAGGGTTCACTCAGGTGCCCATCTCTCTGCCACCGTACTGTTCACAACGAAGAGAATAAAGGGGGGCAAACATCCAGGATACTGCGGTGCGGCGGGGAAGCGAAGCCGCGGGAAATAAAACACACGGGTATAGTCATTCACAAATTATTTAATTGTTCACTAGGTTCTACGAGGGTTCCCTTTTATATTTCGGGATTAGAGAACAAAAACAAATATTGATCATCGAAAATCACTTTATTGTTTTTCAAAATATTCCCCATGAAGATCTATACACTTTTGCATGCGTTTGAACCAATTGTCGAAGCACTTTTGCCACTCTGATTGAGGTATCTCCAACACATGCATTCTGAATGCAGCAACCGCTTCTTCAGGTGTCGAAAAACGTTGACCTCTCAGTTTGTTTTTTACGTACGGGAATAAAAAGAAGTCATTCGGTGCCAAGTCAAGACTATACGGCGGATGACCCATCAAATCGATGTTTTGGGTGCTCAAAAATGCAGTTGTCGCAGCCGATGTGTGAGAGCTCGCATTGTCGTGGTGAAGAGTGATCCGTCTTCGGCGGTTGGTTTTCCTGATTTCTTGGAAGACAACTGGCAAACAAATGGTTGTGTACCACTCAGAATTGACTGTTCTGCGTTGTTCTAGTGGTACGGTTGCGACATGTCCAGTTTTTCCGAAAAAACAGGCGACCATTTGCTTGGAAGTGCTTCGTGCGCGAACAACTTTTGTTGGATTTGGCTCATCTTGAAACACCCAGACAGTCGACTGCTGTTTACTTTTGGGCTCATACGCGTAAATCCACGATTCATCACCTGTCACGGTGTCATAGAGTGTTTCGAAGCACCGCGACCGTATTTTTTGAGCATTTCTTTCGACCAATTGACACGAGCCTTTTTTTGGGCGATTGACAAATTGTGTGGGATCCAACGCGAACAAATTTTTTTGACAGTCAAATGTTTATGCAATATTGAATGTATGCTGGTCCCACTAACGTCTAAGGTTGTCTCAATCTCACGATAGGTCACATGACGATCTTCCAATATCAGTTCGCGCACAGCATCAATGGTTTTCGGAACAACAACTGATTTTGGACGACCTTCACCAAATTCGTCTTGGAGTGAACTACGACCACGATTGAATTCACCATACCGTCGATAAACACTGGTCCTTGATGGAGCTTCATCGCCAAAAATTGAATTAAGTTCATCCATGCACTGTTGCTGAGTTAATCCACGCCGAAAGTTGTAAAAAATAATCGCACGAAAATGTTGACGATTTAATTCCGTTTTTGGGCCGAGATGAATCTTTTAAGTTACTGTAAACAAAACAAATAGCGCTTGTATGTCAAAACGTTCTGAATGCGTATAACCTCAAAAATGTCCAACTTTACGACAGAGCTGTCAATTGCCTGACTGCAACACTAGGGTTGCCAAATCCCGAAACATAAGAGGCAACCCTCGTAGTAAATGATTGCCAATCCGCCGGACTTTAAGAAACACGACTAAATGCTTTTCGTTTAAGGGGCCAAGAACCCGATACACCATTAAATGGTTTTCGCTTAGGAAAACAAGGGGCCCGACCCCACTCGACAGAGACGCGATAGACTTGATTGTATACTCGGGGGTTTGCACCCCCCGAGTGCGCGTTACAAGGGGCTGAGTCTTGAGCCGATGTGTGCGCGCCGGTGGTAGAATGATGACTGAATAATAAAGGAAAGAATCTATTCATCGTGTCGTGGTGGTTGAGTCATAACTAAAACCGACTCGCCGCCATTTACTAGGAACTTCGAAAAGAGTTGCTATGCCTGTATAGGGAGTTTGTTTCCGGGAATTCCTGCTGTACTGGCTGGGCTAGATTCCTCGGTTGCTATGTGTACCGAGAAATCGGTTTTGGGAACACGAGCAAGTATCGGCATGAGTTTTCAGGGGAAATTGGAATTGCTTGGGTGCAAGTGAGGGATATAATTTGGATAGAGAATTAACCGAAGCAATTTCGGGGAAATGTATGCGGCTCGGTGTAGTTGGTGGTGATGATTAATATTCCGTTGTAGGTTTGAATATGCGTTTTATTGCAGCATATGAATTTCCGGGGAAATTAAGATTGCTTGGTCGCAAGGAAGGAATATAACTTAAATAGAGAATTGACCGAAGCGGTTTTGGGGAAAATTATATGTGGGCTGTGTACTTGAGGGAGATGATTTAGAATGTATCCTATTGAATTGTATTCTGTTGGGAGTTTGGGGAAATGCCTTTCATTGCAGATTGGGAGATGGATTCTTGCAAGTTCGAGATGGATGCGCTTGCAGATTTTGCATGGTTGCGAATATGTGTATTGCAAGCTTGGGATGGGGAGTTGGGTTGAATTGACGCGCTGTTAGCTGTCAAGATTGGTTGGCATTGTGGGTTGGTTCTCCATGTGGTATAGAGAACCCCCACATACAATCTCTGAAATGATATAGAAGTTCTATATAATCATAATGGAAGTGGCAAAAACCATTGAAGTGCACATCTCACCGTAGCCGGAACCAAATTTCAGGCGAGTACCAGGAACTTTCACAACTGTTTGGTTAAATAACCAGTGCATTGTTTTGAAAGAAAAATTAACGTAAAGACTATAGACATGAATTGTATGTGCTAGTTATTATATAGATGTATCATCATCATCATCATCGGCACTACAACCGGGATCCGATCTTGGCCTTATTTAGCAAGTCTCTTCACCGGTATACGGTCTATATCCGAGACTTGTTAAACCGTCCATAATAATTTGTTTTTACGGACAAGGTTATTAGCCCTGCGCCAACCTTTATCAGGACGTCGCTGCAAGCATTGGTTCACTACTTGGCGGGTGCCAAAATAGCTTTCCAGGGATGTCACCTGGAGACTACATGTCAACGTGGATTGAACTGGGACAAGGATCGTCCTGGCCTCCTCCGGGTTGAAAGCAGAGACTTTGCCCTATATGTTCGGTCCCACCCCCTATATAGATTTATTAACATATTAATTAACCGGAATCAAGAGTTTACTTTGGAAATTTTAAAGTTTGAGTTAGGGTTGTAAAAAATGAAATATGAATAAGACGTGCTATCTTCACTTTTCAGATCACCCTCGTATCTATCTACCTATCCATCAATTTATGTATATATGATTATGTCCATTTATCTATCTATCTATCTATCTATCTATCTATATATATATATATATATATATATATATATATATATATATATATATATATATATATACATCGCATGACAAGATTCTTCTTACGAGATATCACTGATGTGAATGTCACAGCAGAAAAGGATGTTGCGGGAGGCCGATTTAAGCGAAACAAGGACAGATGTGTCCTTCATCTTGTGTCTGAGTTCTGGTCATCTTGCATACAACCAGAATCACCCACATCCGGGTGGATGTTGGGCTCGGTCTCAAGATATCTGAAAAATAAAGAGCGGGGGCAGGTATATAAGGACAGTGTCTACAGGGCTAGTTCAAAGGTCTTGGGTGGAGGGATGGCGGGACAGAAATCATACAAGACCAGTAGGTCTTGAGTTGCGATAGTAAACGCAGATTACGTCTTCGGCGTGTGGCACTAATAAGGTTTCATGAATAGCTCAACATTTATATCCTGTACCATATTCTATATGTCATGGAGCATGTGGTGGGGTATGTTGTGGAACATGTTGTCGAACATGTTGTGGGGCATTTTATGGCCATTTTGTAACCGTTGTGTGGACATTTTGTGTGGCATGTTTGGGGCATCATTGGGACGCTTTTAGGGGATCTTTGGGATATCTTTGTCGCAAGGGTGTCCCAAAGTGCCTAAATTAATTCCAAATGCGTCCCAATATGGCTCAGTAGTGTCCCAAAGATCTCGCAATGATGCTCCAAACATGACCCATAACATGCCCCACATGTTTTCATGTATATATACACATATATATATGTATATATATGTATATGTATGGCGCAAGACGAATGACCTTGGCCGGAAAAAACAAATCATTATGGAAAATTTAACAAGCCTCAGGACTTGCTAAATAAGGCCAAGACCGGTTCCCAGTTGTAGTGCCGATGATGATGATGATAATGATGATATATATATATATATGTATATATATATGTATATATATATATATATATATATATATATATATATATATACACATATATATATATATGGCGGATCAGCACAATCCACAACCTCCACGCAGTCGCCGTAAGCAAAGACTCACACCAACAGTAGCTTTCGACTAATTAAGTCAAGCACACACTCGGTCACCCTCACACACAAAGGAGAGTCACGGCTGAATTGGCGTGGAGTCGACGCGGTACTACGTTGGTCCCGCTCACGCGTAGAACGAGAACCGACGCCGGATCTTTCCCGCCAATTTCGGTTGGCACACACCACATGTGTGGACAATTGGCGCGAATACTATTTCACTTCGACATTAGCCGCCGCCACGACCAGAAGACATCCCCAAAGTGGTGACCCCGAGAAGAAACAAAAATAGAAAACAACGAACACGCCAACACGGAGCTTCGAGGAAGAAAGATGAAAGGAGCCAGGAGCGACGAAAAAACGAAGGACACGCCGCCCTCATCAGACAGCAGCATCGAAACCTGTACCCCCCTAGACGCCACTGGCCACTATCGGATCGACGCGATGCCAAAGGTAAAATTAATACCTTTCTGACGCACCCACCTCCACGCGTGGTTCATCCAAGCCGAAGGAATGCTCACGATGAATGGCATCGATGACGACAGCCAAGAGTTCCTCCTGGTCCTGGGCGCCCTCGACACCAACACAATCGACGAGCTGACCGACGTCTTGACCAGCCCACCAGCAGCGGACAAATACAGGAGGCTTAAGGAAAGCATCCTACGTCGCACAACGGACTCCGAAGAGAAGAGGCTCTACACAGCGCCCACAGAGCTCCAACCGGGCGACCTGAAACCTTCCCAACTGTGGCGAAAAATTAAGGCTCTCGCCGGAACGCCGATCGACGGAAGGGTACTGTTGGTGAAATGGAGATCGTTTCTACCTCAAAACGCCCAAAACACCCTGAGGATATTCAAGCCCCAAACCACAGAAGACCTAATCTCCGCGGCGGACGAAGCCGTCGACAATCCCCTGGAGGACATCATGGCGGTCGGCGACAAGAAAAGGTCCCAGGACACACTCGCCCAGCGGATCGACGCCCTGGAAGCAGCCATCAGACAGATAACCGTCAGCAGTCAGCCACCCAACCTAGATAACCCCAACAGGCGACAACAGCAAAGCCATCCGAGACCAAGGCCAGCACACAGGAAACACAACAGACACGAGACCGGAACCCAGGAGCAATGGTGCTGGTATCATCGGGAATTCGACGCCGACGCGCGCACCTGTAGACCACCTTGCGTATTCGCAAGGTCGGGAAACTAAGTCGCTCACCGCGAATGCAGGTAACGGAGGTGGGCCCCCACGATGAGCCTCGCCTACTTCTACACGACCGGCTCTCCCAGGTCAGGCTCCCGGTCGAGGCGGGCTCGGTCGTCTCGCTGCTACCCCGGCGGGCTAAAAACCTCCGGAGACAGGACCAAATTCTGTACGCGGCTAACTCGACACCCATATCCACGTACGGACACCAACGACGCACACTGGACCTGGGTTTGCGGCGACGCCTCGAATGCGACTTCATCATCGCCGACGTCGCCCCACGCCATCCTGGGGGCGGACTTCAGGGCGAAATACGAACTTATGGTCGACATCAAGAACTAACGTCTAACCGACCCACTCGCCAATGTGGCGTCGCGTGGAACCATCGCCCCAGCAGCACTGCACTCAGTCTCCACAATCGCCGGCTCGTACGACAACCACAAAACAGCACAACGATACACGAAATTACTTGAGGAATTCCGTGATGTTTTCACCCTAAACGCCTGCCCCGTCCAGATTCCCGGACTAAAGGCAAAGCACGCCATCTGCATCACGGGTCCACCGGTCTTCGAACGCCCACGCAGGCTGAGCGGTGACAAGCTCGATGCCGCCAAGGCGACCTTCACGCACCTCCTCGAGAAGGGCATCGCTCGGCCCTCCTCCAGCCAATGGGTAAGCCCACTCCACATGGTCGGCAAACCAGACGGCTCCTGGCAAGTAACAGGCGACTACCGCCGCCTCAACGCGTGCACCATCCCGGACCGCTACCGCCTCCCAGTCTTTGAGGACCTGCTCCAGGAGAGCCACGAAACAACCTTCTCGACGGTGGACCTGTGCAAAGCATTCTATCAGGTGCCAATCGCCGAGGAAGATATCGAAAAAACTGCTAGAGCAACAACAACCTGACGACACATGGCGACCTCTAGGCTTCTTCTACCAAAAGCGCTACAGCACCTATGTCAGAGAGCTTTTGGCAATATGCGCAGCGGTAAAACACTTCGAGAGAATCCTCGAAGGCCAAGAATTCACGATATTCACCGACCATAAGCCCATAGTCTACGCCCCGGCCCAGCGATCACACAGGGCATCACCGCGCCAAGCCAGATACCCCGAGTATGTGCTGCATTTCAACGCCAAATTGGAGCATGCTCGAGGCGCAGACCACGTAGTAACCGACGCTCTCTCTAGGACCCACCCCGAGGATCCGCCAACAGTCACCGACAACGACCCAACATACAGCAATGCACCGACCGACGACCCCGCCATCGTTACTGGCGCGAATTAATAAGTCGTCTTATTTATGGTATATCTTAACACGTCAGTCGATGAAACCCGACTGCCTGATTCCACCGTTCGCCTGTATCCCTTTTCCAGTCATCTTTTGTTGTTTCTCCAATTTCTTATCTCACACTTCATTTGGGTCGTGGGATCGTTTTGATAATCCTGGTCGATGGTTGTTTGGACAGCTGTGTCATGTCGGGTGCAGCATTGAATCCTATAGTCAATGCTGAAGGTTTATCTGTTGCATTGTTTGGACAGATGCAGCAGTAAATCCTATCTTCAATGTTGATCACGTTGGAGGTCATCATTTTTATTACATTGTAATGTAGGTTTGTGATGAATCTTATCTTCTAGTTGGGAGTTGGGTGTGTTAACTCGCGCCACCTACCACCGAGACGGACACTGCGCCAGACGCGCTGGAAATCTCAATGTCCACAACGCTGAGTGCGGAGATAATCGCCGAAGCGCAAGCCGTCGACCCAAACCTTTCGCACTTGATGGACTCCGCCCTACAACTACAGCTGCTCTCAATCGACGGCCACAACATCTATTGCGACACCAAGGAAAGCATCACCCGACCGTACGTCCCAGAGCCTCTGCGACGTGAGGCCTTCAGCATCATTCACAGATTGTCCCGCCCAAGCGGCAGGGCAACAGCCAAAGCACTGGCGCGGAAATTCGTCTGCCCCGGCGTTCGCAAGGACGCCATCGCTTGGGCACGCCACTGTGAGGACTGCCAACGCTCCAAGGTAGGGCGTCACAACACGGAGGCCCTGGGAAAGTTCAAAGCCGGACAATCGCTTCGAGCACGCCCACATAGACCACATTAAGATGCCACTGATTCAAAGGATGCAGTACTGCCTGACTATCATCGATAGATTCTCGCGATGGCCTGTGGCGGTGCCCCTGCCCAACATCCAAACAACCACAATTGCAAAGGCATTCGTGCAAAAATGCTCTACGGCACAACCATTCGGATTCCTGTTGAATTCGTCGCCCCGGAACCGGCACAGCCAAACAAAACCAACTTCGTCGCGAGCCTACGCCGGCTTTTCAAAGCCATCCGCCCGGCACACCACTGGGCACCCGTTCCTCCACAAGGATCTCCAGCCCTGCAACCATGTCTTCAGGCGACTCGACAGCATCCGCAAACCTCTTAAAGCGCCCTACACAGGCCCACACCGCGTTATCCGACGCACGGAACACAGAACGGTCATCATCGACGTCAACGGCCAGGAGAAAACCGCCTCAACTGGCCAAATCAAACCAGCCTACAGCGAACTCACATAACCACTACACACATCCGCCCCGGCCCGGAGCCAGCGCGCACCCTCACGCCACAGCCACATTGCAACAGAGAAATCTCACTCCCAGCGCAACCACTGCTAGTCATTTTGAGGGGGGGGGGGGGGGGGGGGGGGGGAGGGCGGCCCCGCACAGTCCACAACCTCCACGCAGTCGCCGTAAGCAAAGGCTCACACCGAGAGTAGCTTTCGACTAATTAAGTCAAGCACACACTCGGTCACCCTCACACACAAAGGAGAGTACCGGCTGAATTGGCGTGGAGTCGGCACGGTACTATGTTGGTCCCCCTCACACGTAGAACGAGAACCGAAGCTGGATCTTTCCCGCAAATTTCGGTTGACACACACCACATGTGTGGACAATTGGCGCGAATACTATTTCACTTCGACATTAGCCGCCGCCACGACCAGACGTGCGAGTTAGTATAGGGGATTCTACATTTGTCGCATCAAGACGCAGGGACGCCTGGACATTAGATGCGAACTGGGGAAGACATCCCCAAATATATATATATATATATATATATATATATATATATATATATATATATATATATATTTATATAAACATATATATATGAATATATATATATATATATATATATATATATATATATATATATATATACATATATATAAATATATATATATGTATATATATATATAATGTACATATACAACATCCGTTGGGAAATGTCAGGAGAGTACGGTGGATGCGGAAGAATTTCAAATCCCAACTGCAACAGTTTTCGCACCGTTACTTGTGAGGTGTGGGGTTTAGCATTCTCATGCAAAAGGATCGGGCCGTTCCTATTGACCAACA
The DNA here is from genome assembly GCA_963931805.1 of Microdon myrmicae. Classification (NCBI taxonomy): domain Eukaryota; kingdom Metazoa; phylum Arthropoda; class Insecta; order Diptera; family Syrphidae; genus Microdon; species Microdon myrmicae. Next base: position 136,180,797 of record OZ007500.1, read on the forward strand.
CAGGTAACTTTTCAGCCAATTTGGCACGCAATATGTCGATTTCCTCACAATATTTGACAGCGTTTATCGTTTCTCCTCGTTGAAGAAATGAAAGGTGCATTGGTCCTTTCGATGTCCACCAAATTGTCACCATAACCCCTTTTGGGTGAAGATCGGGCTTGGGGTGTGTTTTGGTTTTTCACCTGAATCCAACCACTGCCCAGGTCTTTACGGTTATCATACACAATCCACTTTTCATCACAGGTGATTATCCGGTGCAAAAACGGTTCAGTTTGATTTCTTAATCTAAGCGATGCGCAGATTTCCAGGCGCCGTAGTTTTTGGGAGTCGTTCAGTTCATGGGGTACCCACTTATCAAGTTTCTTTATCTTTCCTATGAGAGAAAGGTGTCGACTTATTGTCATTGGGGATACTCCCATGCTTTGTGCAATCTCCCGCACCGATTTCGTTGGGTCCGCACCCACCGTTCCTCTTAAAACATCGTCGTCAACTAACGTTTCCGGTTTCTGCGTGGTTCATATTCGAAGCTGAAATTGTGGGGTAGATGTAGGTGCACCGCGTACGGCACTAGGTTCACACCTATCCCCATCATGAATTACAAGTTCCGTCTGTTCCGCCGAACGATCACCAGGAAGAGGAATATCCACAAATAAAACGCACTGTGATTGATTAGTCTGAGGGATTTTTACACAACAATTGCACAACAACAATTTGGTAACAAATGGATTCGGATAAAATTGATAGTAGCACTGGTTAAACACGACTTCCGTATTTACTTTAAACTAATCCCGACTGCTGGATGTACGCGTCCCCGGACGCCACGGGGAACAGAAGACGAACCGACCGGATCGGTAGTTGAAATACGACTCAAGTGTGGGTTAGGACCTGACTCTTGATCCAACGCCCAGTTCGATGGTGAGATCGGATGAAGAGAGAGAAAATTTCTCTTTACGGTGTGGCCACCAAGGAGATGCAATCTTTCCTTATGCCCGTGGCCAATGGACGGCGGTCTCTGTATGCAGTGGTGTGTATGTGTGATCGTGCAGATCACATTGTCCACCCATGTGCGAAGGTCAATGGGAAAACAAAGCCGAAAAATTAAAGGGCATCATGAGCATAGATGAGATGTGAGTTCAGCCAAGTAAACAAGCTGTATCTCATTAGGTGGTAATGCATTTGGCTGTTTATGGCATCTCTGGCTGCAGTAGAAACCGGGATCGTGTTTGCATTAGTTAATGCATTAATGCATTAATGCCTGAGATGCGGTAATTGTTTGTCGATTGAACAAACGAATCGCTGGTAGGTTTATTGCAGCTGCATAAACCAGCTGACCGACGTTGCTTGGGTCGTTGGACAAAGGCATCGCCAGCCAATGTGTATGTACATTACAGAATTCTTTCAGGGAACTTGGATAGCGCATTAAGGCTCCTCGATAGTATAGTGGTTAGTATTCCCGCCTGTCGCGCGGGAGACCGGGGTTCGATTCCCCGCCAGGGAGCCTCTGGCGCAAGACTAATAACCCTGCCCGGAAAAAAAATCATTATGGAAAATTTAACAAGACTCAGGACTTGCTAAATAAGGCCAAGACCGGCTCCCGGTTGTAGTGCCGATGATGATGATGATGATTAAGTGCGTAAATGCCGGGAGAATTCTATTTAGGGATTTTTAGATAATGCTGGTGGATTGAGATGCAAATGTGGGACGGCTGGACTTTGCCTGGCAACCAAAGGTGACGAATAGGCTTTGGATTTATGATCCTGTATGATGAAAAGAATTCTTGTAGGGAATTTTGAATGTGAATTGATGCGTGAAAGGTAAGAATTCTTTTACAGGAACTTTTAGGTTATGCGTTAGATAACTTTGATGCGTGAAGCAATTGCATTAACGGGAAAGAATGGGAGTAGGGTTGTAATTAGGGGGGGTTCTTCGGGTAAGCTTAAAAGAACCCCCACAAAATCTCCCGAATGGAACTTTCAAACCAACGTCGTATAGTGCGTTCGTTTATCACTACATCCTCAAATGCGTCATTAATGTTTTTCATTGCCAATGACGCATTATGTCCCATTTTAAATTCATAAAAGAATAGGGTTCGAATTTGAACATGGTAAACAATTTTTAGAAAAAAAAATAACGGTACATGTCATCATCATCATCATCATCGGCATTTCAACTGGGATCCGGTCTTGGCCTTATTTAGCAAGTCTCGAGGCTTGTTAAATTTTCCATAATAATTTATTTTTACGGGCAAGGTTATTAGCGTTGCGCCAAAACGGTACTTGTAACGACCGCTAAAATTCTCACACGTCAAGCACACGTACCACTTTATTTTATAAAAAAAGTAAATTTAACGTTCTGGCACAGATGTTCACTCGAGAACTTCTTATTTCCGACTGAGCGAAAATCGGACATTTCATGTGGTAAAACCCAATACTGTTGTAACTTATTACCATATCGTGGAAAAATAACACAGAATCATAACTTCAACATTGAAATATATAGAGTTCCACAAAAACATCGATATCGTTAATGACTTCTCCTCTGAGGCAGCTAAACAAGAACATTATTTAGTTAACTAAGTGTGAATTTTTTAAATGGTTTTACATTTTCATTATGAGATTGGATCATTTTGGAACCAACATCAAACAAATCTCTCTTCTGAACCTTCATCCCATCGCTTGGGCTCATTTTTTCCTTAACTCAACGGAATTTTATGGCAGTAGCGCTCTGGTTATTGGCCTTGCACCAATACGTCAGTAGGTTTTCTTCTCCAAATATTTATCATATATCGAATCTACTCTGTTTTTCCTCTCCAAATATCTATCATGTATCAAATCTCCTCTGTTTAGCTCAATACTATTCGACCATGTAATTATATCAACGTCCACAATATTACTACACAACTACACTTATCTTCAACCTCGTAGAAACCACTTGCTTCCAACTCAAGGCCAGAATATGGGTATATATAATAAATCCGATGCCGCAGATGTAAATTACAATAATTGCAGGACATTAGTGCGTCGCGTGCCATGACTCACCACAATTGCTTATCGGAGAATCTCAGAAACCTAGCCCTTGTGCAAGTACGCCCTGTGACCCATTGCGTACGCACTCTGCACGTAAAATTCCTGGAAACCTTGTCGTGTTAATATTAATCATATGCACGGACTCATGCTAACCATTCTCAGTACGGACAGAACCCTCGGGTAATCGTTCCTTAGGAAGACCACTGGGACTATGAAGCAAAGCTGGCAAACGATGTACCTCTAAATTAATAATGGACTAGTTGATGGACACCACCTCCTACTTAAACATTAAAGCTGGTTTCCCATATATTATTCCCTTTAAAAATCATAGTAATTGGGGCTCTGATGGCAGTGCCCACAATATCCCCATACTATCTAAACGGCAATTGTCCTGTTACCCGAGCCTGTTTGTTGCTCCACATATTACTTTCTTTACAAACAAAATGAAGGCAATGCTTTTTCCCTTCATTATACGTTCCACAATAATTGGAAGGGACTGCTCTAAGGCAGATTCGTGTATCATTGTTCTGGACATAACTGGTGTTGTTTCTATTCCTGTTAATGTCAGAAAAAGCCGCACCGGGCCACCCTTACTGTTTACACTAATCATTCGAACCTGGTTGATGGGGTGGCGAAGTGAGAGCCGACTGCTTTCCCTTTTCCGATTAACTTAGCAGTGGGAGACATTTTTCACCCCACATCAAACGATGATGAGCTTCGTGTGCTAACACAATGCTTAAAGCGTTTATACCTTAGTACATTTATGGTTTTGGGGTACTAACCCGCTGCCGCTAGATGGCGGTGGCGAGATAGGTTTGAATATGAATAATTCACCGTTGTAGCTGAGTTCTCCACCATTTTTATGTGTACGTTAATTTTAAATGTGTGAAATAAGGTGAAAGGAATATAAAAATAATTTCACTGACAGAACGTACTTCGTGCCGTTCAAATAAATGTGAATAAGAGAAAAGCTTCAAAACAAATATTTATGAATTTAATTAATTGTATTTCTAAACAGTAAAACACAAAAATATTTATACATATACAAGACGATGGCCCTGGCAGCTGATGCTTCAAATTATTATTATTTATAATTGATTATATTGTTAATAAAGAATTACAGAACTGGAAGAATTCGTAGACCCACAACAATGACCAACACTCTGGTAGGTCAACTGAAGTGAATGAGGACCAATAATCAAATCGGATCGTCTTATACCTGTGCATGAGACATACGACAATAAGAAGGCACAATCGGAACCAGAGAAACATAAATGCACACCGTAGGATATGGAAAACCAATATGCATGCTGAGGCTGTGTTTGACTTCATGACGAAGAAACTGTTTTTTTTTTTTTTTTTTTTTTTATTAGTCTTCTCTCGGGAGAGGCGAACCTATAGCATCGAGTGGGCGCCCCGAGATGCCATCAAATAACTATTGCAGTTGTTTTTGAACAGTTGCAGGTTGTAACGCTCCGGGAACACTCGCGTGGGAAGGGAGTTCCACAGCTTCCCCGCTCTGTAACGGAACGAGTTCTGATACACGGATGTTCGCGCCGTCGGGAGATGAACCACAAACGGGTGCGATCCGTCGGATTGTCTTGTGGAGCGCATATAGACCGAATTGCGTGGAACAATGCCAAGAATCTCCGAAGAACAGCACCCGTGATAATATCTGTAAAACAGACAGAGGTCGGCTACGCGCCTTCGATGTGATAGCGACTGTAGTCCCGACGTCAGCGCCGTGTCCCCGATCAGGCGGATCGCTCGTCTTTGTACGCTCTCAAGTAGGTCGAGGGTATGTTTAGGAGCCGAGCTCCAAACATGAGAGCAATATTCGAGCGCGGGTCTAATTTGAGATTTATATAGGAGAAGAAGTTGGGCCGGAGTAAAGTATTTCTTGGCTCTAAAAAGATAACTCAGTTTTCCTGAGGCTGATCTGGCGATACCCGATACGTGTTTATGCCATGATACATTCCCACACACCGTGACGCCGAGCAATTTCAAACTTTCCTCAGCCTCGAGGGCCCGGCCACTCATCATCAGCTGTGGAACCGATGATCCAGTTTCATTTGTGAATGTTGTATACTGGGTCTTCGTTGTGTTGAAGTCGACAAGATTGGCATTTCCCCACTGCAGGACTTTATCTAGATCCTGGTTCAAAGAGTCAATCTGTCTACATCTCAGCTGGTGCGACGTTGATGCATCAATCGGCCGATCACTCGAAAAGGAGGAAACAAGCGTACTATCATCTGCAAAACTGAACACTTTGTTATCCGTTGTCTCCAACAAATCATTTATGTGAAGCAAGAACAAGGTTGGAGCTAAAATAGAACCCTGGGGCACCCCCGAATTGACAGCATACAGATCCGAACACTCGCCGTCCACAACAACCCGGATCGATCGATTCTCGAGGAAGCTCCTCGTCCAGTCGCAAAGCTGTTGGGAAAGTCCATATGAACGAAGTTTGCTCAGCAATGCCCCGTGCCAGACGCGGTCAAAAGCCTTGGAGATATCTAATGCGACGGCCCTTGACTCACCATGCCTTTCAATCGCAGATGTCCATATATCGGTTATGAGTGTCAAAAGGTCTCCTGTGGACCGCCTGCCACGGAATCCGTATTGACGATCATTCAGAAGACCGTTGCACTCCAAATACTTAACCAACTCTGTATTGATGACTTTTTCCATTACCTTAGATAAAATAGACAGTAATGCTATCGGACGGTAATTTTGTGGGAGACACTTTTTTCCCGTCTTTGGGATTGGCTGAACTCGAGCGATCTTCCAGCAGGCGGGAAAGGTCCTCCGTGCATAAGATAAGCGGAAGAGTCTGCCAAGAACCGGCGATAGTTCTGGAGCACAGTTCTTAAGGACTATTGCTGGTATTCCGTCCGGGCCGGTTGCCTTCCTACATTCCAGTTCACGTAGAATGCGTTGAATAGTGCGCGGATGAAATCTCACGTCCCGCATGGAAGATCGTACCGGCGAGATCACAGGTGGCTCCAAAAGGCCGGGATCGAGGTTTGAATTCGCGGAAAATAAATTCGCGAACACATTAGCTTTATCCTTTGGATTCGTGACTAACGTCCCGCTGTCTGTCACCAACGGGGGGAAAGAGGAGGAAGCAAAGTTACTGCTGACAGCCTTTGCCATTGACCAGAAGGAGCGCGAACCAGTTGGGCACCGAAGGAGCTTATTGATCACCCTGTCGTTGTGAGCCTTCTTCGCGGTATCAATCGCCTGATTGCACGCGTTTCTGATTCTAACAAAATTCGTTCTGTTAACATCGGTGGGATTGGAGCGCCATTGCTAAAAGTGTCATAAGGTTCAGCCGAAGAGCCAGCAGCACAACTTATGGACCACCTGATGGATGTGTGCAGTGTCGCTATGCCAAGAAATGTACCAGGAAATCTCCGAGCTCCAGGGCGAATGGCTTAAACTGCAACGAAAAACACAACACAAGAGAAGAGGAATCGACAACGAAACGCTCCATAACCAATTTAATACACCTAGAAGGCAATTGAAGAAAGGGATAAAAAAGAGTAAACCTTAGCTTTCAAGAAACTAACGGAGAAAGTCCAAAACAACGTTTGAGGCAGGGCCTACATTTTGGTCATGTTTCACGTTAACCCATATCAACACACTGCACCCAAAAGCTATGAACCGATGAACACCATTTCGCGCAAGGCTAATAATCTTGCCCGTAAAAATAAATTATTATGGAAAATTTAACAAGCCTCGAGACTTGCCAAATTAGGCCAAGACCGGATCCCGGTTGTAGTGCCGATGATGATGATGATGATAATGATGATGATGATGATGATGAACACCATTGGGTCTAATCCCGAGCGATGAAAATCTCCGTGCTCGAAATATGACAGCGGATTATCAAGCGGTAGTGGGGTAACTCACCTCAGGGGAATATAAAGAACCGCCCGAAGGACCGATGTGTTAAAACCTTCAGGATTATATGGTATATAATACTAAACGTGATACTCAAAGGGAGTCTTTTTTTTAATATACTTATATATAAGTATATATATATATATATATATATATATATATATATATATAAATAAATAAATAAATATTGATATATATATATATATATATATATATATATATATATTTATTTATATAATTCTCTCGGGAGGGGCGAGCCTATTGCGCCGACACGGCGCCCCGAGATGCCATCAAATAGCTGTTGCAGTTCTTTTTGAACAGTTGCAGGCTGTAACACTCCGGGAACACTCGCGCAGGGAGGGAATTCCACAGCTTCCCCGCTTTGTACCGGAGCGAGTTCTGATACAGGGATGTTCACGCCGTTGGGAGATGAGTCGCAAATTGGTGGGATCTGTCGGATTGTCTTGTGGAGCACCTATAAACCAAAATGCGTCGAACAATACCACGAATCTCCGAAGGACAGTACCCGTGATAAGATCTGTAAAACAGACAGAGGTCGGCTACGCGCCTTCGATGTGATAGCGACTGTAGCCCCAACCTCAGAGCCGAGTCCCCGATCAGGCGGATCACTCGTCTCTGAATGCTCTCGTGGGGAGGAAGTATGGCGCCACCGGCGTACGGTGCTGATTCACTTCACTCCCCATCATCTCTAAAAGCTTGTGTTGAAGAAAACACCGACAACAGAACGAAACGCCGCCACGTTTGTTCACAACCAGGAGTAAAGGGAAACACGTGATTTGGTTTATTGTTAGTCACAAGTGATTTGCATTTTATTGTTATTTTTGCTCACATTATACATCTTTATTTTGTACACCATTCTGTCTATGTTCACAACTTCACCAAATTGCAGTCGATCTTTTTATTTAGACGTAAATGTCATTATAACCGGACTGGTGTCTTTACACGTTACAGCAAAACTCGTAAACCCGACTTAACACCACAACAAACTCTCAACAAACGATAGTTTAATTCGAATAGATTATCCTTGGTAACCGGTTCGGAAAAGGAAATGTCACTATCACGACGAAAGGGTTGGTTTAATTCCGCGACTCTGGGATATACTGAACGCGTGCCCACAGCGCTACGGACAGCGAGAGCCAAACGACCGGCTCGGTCGGCGGATGTAATAGGACTTAATGATTCAACCCTCGTTTGGGGTGAGTTTGGTGGTGTGGTGGTAGATATCCTCTCCACTAAGGATATGTTTTTACTTACCACAAGAGAGACGTAATGTCTCTCTCTATGGAACAGAAAACCAGATCTCGTAATAAAGATCATGGTGGTACACATGGATGTGTGTACATTGGTTCATTCATGGGACAAAGCCATGAGAACGAAACTGAAACAAAGAAAGGGCATAATGTGCATCCATGAGATGTGAGTTCGGCTAAGCAAACAAGCCGAATCTCATTGGATGCTAATTGGGTTTGTGTTTGCTTATGTGAGAAGGTCAATCGTAAACGGATCCAGGAATATGTAGGACGAAGGGAATTTATGACCTGAGAATTCAACTGAGTAAACAAGTTGCAACTCATTAGATGGTAGATGCATTTGGAATACTTGAATGGTTTGAATTGTCTGCCGTATCGACAGAATGCCTGCTGAAGGACAGCGTTCTTTTGTTTGTACATGCTACATGCTAGGGAATTAGTTTCAGCGTCTATTGCGCTAACTATATGCAGCTGCGTTGGACTGTTTATCGTTGGGTAAAAGGGTCGTCAGCCAATGTGTAGGTAGGTTAATTGATTGTACACATGTTGAGGCCGGGAATAGCCAGCACAAGGTTAAAATTCCCTGATTATGCGGTTGCATTATATGTGAGTTTCCTCTCAGGTAATTTATGATAAGTTTGGAGAGAATTCTTAAAGGGAATATTTAATTCGAATTAATGAATGAAGGTAAGAATTCTTTTCCAGAAGCTTTCAGCTAAATACATTTGGTCATTTGTTGCGTGAACCATTTACAGGTGCTTAATGCGATTGCATTAGCAGAAAGTTATGATGGCAGGGTTGTAGTTATAGGGGTTCTTCGGGTAAGTGTACAGTGGGGTTTGGCGGAACCGCCACACTCTCAAGTAGGTCGAGAGTATGTTTAGAAGCACAGTCCCAAACATGAGAGCAATATTCGAGCGCGGGTTTAATTTGGGATTTATACAGGAGATGAACTTGGGCCGGAGTAAAATATTTCTAAAAAGATAACTTAATTTTCCCGAGGCGGGTCTAATTTGGGATTTATACAGGAGAAGAAGTTGAGCCAGAGTAAAATATTTCTTGGCTCTAAAAAGATAGCTCCGTTTTCCTGAGGCGGATCTGGCGATGTTCGATACGTGTTTATGCCACGAGACATTCCCGCAGACCGTGACGCCGAGCAATTTCAAGCTTTCCCCAGCCTCGAGGGCCCGGCCATTCATCATCAGCTGTGGAATCGATGATCCACTTTTCTTTGTGAATATTGTATATTGTGTTTTCGTTGCATTGAAGTCGACGAGATTGGCCTTTCCCCACTGTAGGACCCTATCCAGATCCTGATTCAGAGAGTCGATCTATCTACAACTCAGCCGGTGCGACGCTGATGCATTAATCGGCCGATCACTCGAAAAAGACGAAACAAGTACTATCATTCGCAAAACTGAACACTTTGTTATCCGTCTACACCAACAAATCATGTATATGAAGCAAAAACAATGTTGGAGCCAAAGTAGAACCTTGAGGCACCTCGAAATTAATAGGATACATATCCGAACACTTGCCGCCCATAACAACCGAGATCGATCGATTTTCGAGGAAGCTCTTCATCCAGTCACAGAGCTATTGGAAAGTCCATATGAACGAAGTTTGCTCAACAATGCCCCTTGCCAGACGGGTTCAAAGGCCTTGGAGATATCCAATGCGACCGCCATTGACTCACCATACCCCTCAATCGCTGAGGTCCACATATCGGTTATAAGTGTCAAGAGGTGAAGAAGAAGAAGATCGTGTGATTCGAACTGACGCTATGACAGTTTGAATCACGAAAAAAATTGAACCTAAGCGTTACCCATCAGGCTACTGACCGTGTTTAGAATTTGATTTTTAAACTCGACTATACTCCACTGATGTGAATTATTTTTGTTATCGCTAGGTATACGGTTCTGATGTATTTTCTTATTCGATTTTTCGTTCGGTGTCCTTTACTATTTTTGCTTGTGAATTGTGTGTATCTGTTAGAGATGCCACAAGTCCATTGTACTCCAAATACTTAATTAACTCGGCATTGATGACCTTTTCTATTACCTTAGATAACATAGACAGTAATGCTATCGGGCGGTGCCTTTGTGGGAGACACCTTTTCCCTCTTTGGGATTGGCTGAACTCGAGCGACTTTCCCGCAGGGAGGAAAGGTCCTTCGATCATAAGATAAGCGAAAGAGTCTGCCAAGAACCGGCGATAGCTCTGGAGCACAGTTCTTAAAGCATATTGCTGATTCTGTCGGGGCCAGTTACCTTCTTACAGTCTAGTCCACATAGGCTGCGTTGAATAGTACGCGGTCGGAACCTCGCACCCCGCACCGAAGACCGTACCGGCGCGATCACAGGTGGCTCCATAAAACCGGCATCGAGATTTGAATTCGCGGAAAATAAATTCGCGAACACATTAGCTTTATTGTTTGAATTTGTGACTAACGTCACGCTGCCCGTCGCCAACGGGGAAAAGGGGAGGAAGCGAAGTTACTGCTGGCAGCCCTTGCCATTGACCAGAAGGGGCGCGAACCACTCGGGCACTCAAAGAGTCTATTGGTCACTCTGTCGTTGTATGCCATTTTCGCGGTATCAATCGCTTGGTTGCACGTGTTTCTGATTCTAACAAATTTCGTTCTATTACCTCGGCGGGATTAGAGCGCCACTGTTTAAAACCTCTATTTTTGCCAATGTAATCTGCTCGCATTTTTTATCAAACCAAGGGTTATCAGATGAACTTCATTTGATGGAATGTTGAATGTAAATCTCCACCCCGAGAAGAATAATCTCTGTGACCGACTCCGCACATGCGTTAACATTAGGGCCTCCAAAGCACACCTCCGACCACGGAAAGGATGCGAAGAAATCTGGCAAATCGTCCTAGTTGGCAGCCCCTTACCTCCACACTTGGCGAAGCTGCTTAGGTCGGTTATTCGGTTGAAATGCAAGCGGTTGCGCGACCAATACCAAGGGTAATCTGAGTTTCCCTGACGCAGCAATCTCCACGGTATAAATGCTTGGCTCGAATGTCAAAAACAGGGTGTTTATATAATCACCTCGGGCATCCGGCAATCGCGTAAGTTCCTCCGCGAGTTGAGTCACATTGCGGTTAACAGCGAACATCTCCGCCAACCCGCCAGCCTCGACGGTGCTGTTAGAATGCACCAACCAGCCGGAATTGTGTAACATTAAAATCGCCAAGGACGACAATTTCAGAAGCTGGGTGGTTGATCTGTATCCAGTCGATGGTACGTGAAAGATGTTCGAAAAATGTTCCTCGTCGATCCTCATTCGGGGAGGGGTAAAGACAAGACAGAAATTTAACAGAATTCCTCAGTACGATCCTTAACCACATGATGTCCATGTTATTGGCTTCCAAAGCCTCCATACTCTGGTAAGCCAGATCGGGCCACGTGCAGGCGCAGACCCTACCCTTAAAACGGAATGTCGAATGGAAGTCGTGTCATAAGCAACGAAGATATGTCGAATCAGCCTGGGCGTCAGTTATGGCAAGGATATCAGGTTTCGTTGTTTGCAAATATTGGTGGAAGGTGTTTACATTCGTATTGGCGAAACCGGTGGCTCTGATGTTACAAAATGCCGTTATCAGTCGAGCGTCGGCAGAGCCTCGAGAACGAGCCCGATTACGCGATGACGAATTTCTTAAAGATCGGTTATTTATCAGAATATTTGCATGATGTTTCCCCTGACATAGTCCCCCCGGAGATCCAAATGGGAGACTAGTTTACCTCCGGAATTCTTTATCTCAGAAGGTACCATCATGACTTATCTCCGTGGCAAACCGGGCCATCAGCCATACATCCGAAACATAGTTGAAGATTTCTCCCGACGATATCGCGGAATGTACAGTATGACGGGGTGGTATCTCACCTTGGGACCGACTACCACATAAACCAGTATTTTCTCGAACCGGTCCATCAGCCAAGCTCCGAAAGATGGCAAGGGATTTCTCCCGACCTCTTCACAGAACCTATAGCTTGATGGGGTGGTATTTCACCGGGCGACAGGGCGTTGGGACCCCACCTACTACTCGGCCTTTAGTCGCCTCTTACGACAAGCCAGCTTAGCTGTGAGTATATTCTAACGCCCTACTCACAGGGCAAAGAGAAGGAATTTTCTCAAAATGCTGAAAGGAATACAGACTAGACCGAATACCGAGAGATAAGAAATCACCCCAAGAACCATCACCATACCGCCCCATCTCCCATCTGCCTGTTGAGCACACCTGGGAAGTTATTGGAAACCGTCATCCTTTCGAGACTGGAGCAATACGTGGAGCGAAGAGGAGGACTCTCACATGTGCAGTACGGTTTCAGACGGAAAAGGAGCACAGTTCCTTTTTTACACTAACGCGCGCACAAAAGAGGATTTTGAAGTGCCCTTAAATGTCAAAGCACAGTACGGGCGGAATGCAGGCAATCACACAAATGTGCGGAATCGCCAATGAAGTGCTGAAGTGAATCCAGGTGACGTGGTAGCACGAAGCAGAATTGTACAGTCATGACACTGGGTGTCAAGAAAGCATTTAACTCGCCCGATTGGAAACACATGATGAATCATTAACTGGGAGTACCAGGCTACCTCATGAAAACCGCGGAGTCATATCTCACAAAGAATGTGCTAACATATGAAACAAACGTTGGCCCAAGAGAGCACCACGCGAAGGGAGGAGTGCCACAGGGCTTGTTACGATTCCACATCCACATTCTCTTAATAAAAATACGCCAAGTAATAAATTTACATAAACTGCTTGGCAATAATCTAAATAAAAAGTTGGCGAGGAAATAAAAGACATGACGTCAGAAAACGTTGACAAAAAGTTTTCAGTGAGTGAAATAGCGCCACCAAGAGCGAGTGATTAATTCAATTTCGCCGCGTATGAACTACGCATCGTACCAGTGGGATCAAGAATCCAACACCCCCTGCAATCAGAAGAGCTGAAACGTCGACCGAGAGGGTCGGACGACACACAAATATCGGGTTTTCCAATAGGGACTTGACAACTTTTTTTTTTAAATAAAACGCAAACCATTTGAGATATTTCATCATCATCATCGGCACTACTACCGGGAACCGGTCTTGGTCTTATTTAGCAAGTCCTGAGGCTTGTTAAATTTTCCATAATGATTTGTTTTTTCCGGGCAAGGTCATTAGTCTTGCGCCAGAGGCTCCCCGACGGGGAATCGAACCCCGGTCTCCCGCGTGACAGGCGGGTATACTAACCACTATACTATCGAGAAGCCGAGATATTTCAAAAACTTTATTATCGGCTTTAAGTACAATCAAAACATTTGTGAATGGAACTCGGCTTCATATGGCCACCGCGAGCACGTTTGCAGCGGTCGATTCATTGGGCCCAATTTTCGATGACTCGGCCACACATTTCGGCCGCAACGGCCGCTATTTCGCGTTCAATGCTGGCTCTGAGCTCTTCCAACGTCGTCGGCTTGTTGGCATAGACCAATGACGACGTAGCCCCAAAGAAAATAGTCTAAAGGCGTTAAATCGCACGAAAGACGCGGCCAACCTACTGGCCCATTTCTTGAGATAACACGCTCATCAAACTTACTCTTCAATAAATCGATTGTATCGTGTGCTGTGTGGCTTGTGGCACCGTCCTGTTGAAACCACATGTCGCCCAAGTCTATATCTTCCAATTCGGGCCAAAATAATCGGTAATCATGGCGCGATAACGATGGGCATTCACGGTAACGTGACGATCGTTATCGTCGACGATAAAATATGGCCCAATGAACCCGCCGGCATGCAAACCGCACCAAACAGTTACTTTTGTGGATGAAGTGGTGATTCATGAAGCACATGTGGATTTTCACCCGACCAATAACGCATGTTTTGCTTATTGACGAACCCATTAAGCCAAAAATGAGCTTCGTCACTGAAGATGATTTTGCGATGAAATTCATCATCTTGGCGCATCTTTTCCAGAGCCCAATCGGAGAACGTACGTCGCTTCAAATGGTCCATCGGCTTCAATTCTTGAGTCAGCTTGATCTTGTATGGGTGTAAACCAAGATCCTTACGAAAAAATTCGCCATAAAGTGGTCTGGGCGATGCCCATTTCTTGAGAACGCCGTGGAATTGACTGATTTGGGTCGTATGCTACGGACGCCTGAACGGCAGCGATATTTTCGACACTTCGACCAAACCGTTGTCTCACTGGCACGGCAACATCACACAACGAATATGTAGACTCAAATTTTTGCACGAAACTTGTTATTGCCTGCCTACTAGGGCGAGAATTACGACCGAACATTGGAGTTAACGCTCTTAAAGTTGCGGTCACAGACTCCAAATTTCGGTAGTAAAGTTTTATAATTTGCAGACGTTGCTCGTTCGTGTACTTAATCATTATAAAAATGTTGAGTTTACCGAATAAATTGACAGTGACAGTTCGATGATTAGTGAAAAGGTGTGTTTACAAATTAAATTCAAAGTTGTCAAGTCCCTATTGGAAAACCCGTTAGAAGTAAGTTTCATTTAAATATTTAGTGTGAACAATGAATATTTAATAATTTGGCGCAGCCGGTGACCACCAACTGTATAAGAGTGGAAAACTCTTTAAATCCGTAAATACACGAAGATACAGGCCCAGTGATGGATAGAGCCCTGAGGCTCTAACGTCCGGTACCGGTACTAATGGTTAGGTTGAAAAAAAATTAAACTACCAATAAATAAAATATAAAAAATATTATTTTCATTTCACAGGAAAGAGTGGAGGTCCTTAAAGCTCACCTAAAGAACCCCCCCATATTCGCCAGCCATATTTGCACCTCAATCTCCCCGCATCAAAAGCATTTCCTTTCACAAGGACATTTTCCATGCATCAACGCATCGGCAACATTTTCCTAAAAGAATCCTCAACCATTTCTCCCATCTAGGGCATTCACGCATTTAATGCGATATACCATTTTCCCTGAAAGAAATCGGTACGCCATTACCGCACACATCAATGCATCTCAGCATTGTTCTGAAAAGAAAAACATTTCGGCTGCCGTACTAGGTAACCGCAATAAACTATGGAAACAATCATCGGAACCTCTGTCTGCCTACGTTTTCTGTCCCACACGTGCGCGGCAGATTTTCATAGTTTATCTGTACCAAGGGCGGATTGTATCCAACCAACAAAGCACAGCGCAACTCGCGCCTAGCTGCCAAGAGCCGAATTCTCTGTCAATGTAAATATTCACACTGGAATCCGACCCTTGAGTCGCTACGGATGCCATATACAATCGACGTAGTTGTATACACATCCGTCATTGTGTAATCATCTCAATGCCTTCTTAATGACTTGCTGCTATTGATTCAGCTGCAAGCAATCCTCACAGAAATGCTCCATTAATTCGAATTGCATTCCCACGGTTCGTCCACCCATGAGCACGCGTCACGAGCAAACAAAGTGATCCGCGCGTAAGTAGACAAACCCTCGTTAGGATTTTTGTACCGCAGATCTACTCCTATTGGTTGGTCTCAAGAGGAAAAGTTCATTTCCTTTTCACCACACCACCAAACTCACCCCAAACGAGGGTTGAATCGTGGAGTCTTATTCCATCCACTGACCGAGCTGGTCGGTTTTTCTCCCGCTTCCCGTAGCGCTGCGGGACGCGTACACCCCGGGGTCGTGTTTTTTTGAATTAAAAGAGTGTCATTTTGTAATATCACCTTCGTAATAGTTGGAATTATAGTGCGGAGAGTTTACATAGTTTGTGTATTGTGTACGTTCGAACGATGCAATGAGAATGCTTAAATTAAGATATTTGTAAGATTCGAATTGACTTTTAATTCATGTTCATTTAATTAATTACAAAAATAACTATCAGTGAATAAAATAAAGAGAACATTTTGCCGACTGAAACAAACCAGTGCATTTTTATTGTTTTGACTCTCGTTACTTTCTTGGATATCCTTGGTGAACAGTTTGCTTCGGCGGAACAATAGTGATGATGGAGGAAGAAGTCAACCCGGTGCAGTACGCCTGCACACCATACTTCTTCTCCACAAGAGAGGGATAAGCACAAAAGAAAAACCATGAGGATTTTGTTTGTTCATGACAAACAAGCATTCGGTTCGTTTCTCGCGTATTTGGTTTAGCCTTTGGATGTTGGGAATTGCGTGTGTACGGCATACAATGCATATGAAGATATGCGTTGTAAGGTTTGAATTTTAAGGGATTGAATCCAAAGTGCGACAATTGAACGTTTGGTTCATTGGTTCACTTTGTTCAACATTGGATTCAATGTTGATTTGGAGATATGAATTAGGGGAGGTTTTTTTGTTGTTTTTTTTTACACAAGCGCGCGCACAAAAGGGGATTTTGGAATACCCTTAAATGTCAGGGCACAGTGCGAGCGGAAGGAAAGGAAGTGGATAAGGAAAGGAGGTATCGATGTACATTGATCTTAAATGCCTGGACATTACAACGACGAGGAAACACATGACCAGGTAGAGAATTCCACATTCGTGTGGTTCGGCTAAAGAATGACTCTGTGTTTGTTTGTGCGCCTGAAATTGACTTTGAATGTGAACTGATGCGCATTCACATATTGACGGGAAACGGAACAAATTGAGCAAGTTCAGTTGAGCAACGACCGTGGTAATACCTGTAGAAAAGAGATATGCATGATACATTGCGCCTATGTTCTAACGACAGAATTGGTCGACTCACAGCTGGCTCCCCAATAAATTTCACTGATCGGTTTTGCATCCTATCGAGCACGTGTAGTGCAATTTTGGATGCGCCTCACCAAATATGGGAATTGAATTCCCTTTTTGGACGAATATACGCCTGGTAAATAGTGGCCAGGTTGGGTGGAGTGAAGTATTGTTTGCATCTCTTAAGGAACCCCATGGATTGGCCGCACTTTTCGCAGCTTCAAAAATGTGGTCGCTCCAATTAAGAGTCGAATTAATTCGAGTGCTGAGGATTGATAGTTCCTTGGCTTCGGTGGTGCAAGTCCCGTTCGTCGACATTTACTTTGGGGTTCCCCTTTGACGACAGTAAACACCACTGAGTTTTTAAAGCATTGAACTCTACTCGGTTAGATAATCCCCGTTGATATATCTTGTTGAGGTCGGAATTTGGCGGATTTGGGGTCAAGTCTAATGTTTGATGATGACGGTGAAGTGTTCCGCCGAACACTGTTCACACGAAGGCACAACGGAGCGAATGCAGCACCTTAATGAAAACACAGCGAAAGGTTTGTTTTATATTTTTCTTTATTTTAATGTTGTGAAATCCCGGATTTACTGCACTGGAACACCCGTGGCGATTTTACAAAAAGGTATTAAGTCATATAGCACTTAATTACTCGCCGACACGTTACACTCGACACACTCGCGACCTTTTGTGGTTGATTTACTTTTCGTTTAACAATTCTGACTGCGACGACACACGAAACGACTCTCGTTGGGAATGGAGGATCTGACCTCCGTGAATGTTACTTGATGACTGACTATCGCGACGGTTGCGTTGCGCGGATCCTGTCTCTCGAATGTGTTCTATATCGACTGTTGTACCCAAGGATTAACCCCGAGGGACGCGTGGTGAGTTTTCTTTCTCCGAGAGAAACGTGAAGTTTCTCTTTGTCGTGATGGATTGGCGAGTATCTCTCTGGTTGATCTTAGCACGTGTGCTAATAGATCCATTGTTTTCTCATGCAACGAAGGTCATGGGAAAACGGAATTGAGTAAATGGTAATTGTGTCCTGTATTTTAGCAGGCGGCAAGGCTCGGATTATGTTTGCACGTTTGCAGGGAACGCTGGCGCCGATGCGGTTTTAGGATTTACGATGTCTGTATGATGTATAGAATTATTTTCAGGAATTTAGGACGATGCGTTACATGTCCTTGGTAAGGCAATGTTTGTCAGTTTGTTGTGTCCTTCGATCGCCGTGCAGGCGTAGGACGATTGGTCGGATTTGTGACCCACGTGTCTGTGGGCACGTGGGGTTGTTGCCTCCCAGATGTGTGTTACCTTTGTTTCAGGTGTGGTGGAGGACTTTTGAGGACACGCGTCTGTGGGCACGTGTAATTTATCTATAGGTGAGTGTGTTCCTTGGTGGAATGACGACATCCCGACCAATAGTGGATATTGTGGTTCGTAGAACCGCCGCAGGAATTCAGTGAATTAAGCATAACCTGCTGATTGGTATTCACGTTCGAAGAGTTTGGTCGGGAATGTTGGTATGAGTATGAGAAACTTATTGTGCTATCATCAGCAAACGAGTGGATCGGGTTGTGGATAATGGACAAGAGATCATTTATAAATATGACAAATAGAGTGGGCGAGAGTACAGAACCTTGGGGAGCATCTGCTTTAATATGACGGGAGGCAGATTTGACACCATCAAGAACCACTTGGATTGAACGGCCAAAAAGATGGTCTCTTATCCATTGGATCAGGGAATTGTCCACTCCATATGAATGAAGTTCTGATAAAATGGGCGATTGCCAAACTCTGTCGAAGACTTTCGAGGTGTTCAGTGCAACAACCTTGTTTTCTGCGAAGTAGTAAATGAAATGGCTCCACTTTTCGGTAAGGTACGCCATCAAATCTCCTGTGGACCTGTTGCTACGAAAGCCATATTGGCCGTCATTGAGGAGGTCATTTGATTCCAGATATTTCGAAAATTGACGGTTTATAAATGACTGCATTACCTTCGAGAAAATAGAAGTTAGTGCTATGGGTCGATAAGAAGAGAGGGATGATTTGTCGCCCTTTTCGGGAATTGGCTGAATGTTCGCTGATTTCCATCTATTTGGGAAGCGACCAGTAGAATAAAACAAATGGAAGGTAATGTGTATGTGGATTTTGATAAAATAAAATATTTGATGGCGCGGGGGGGGGGGGGGGGGGGTGAAATGTGTGGGGGGTGGTAGGACTTTGTAAAGGACTACAGTATGTCCAATGATAATGAATTGTGTTTCCAATGAAAGTATTTTCTAAGCCAAATGTCAACATTGTGCATTTTTATCTGCATTTATTTTCGAAATCCTCTTAAGACAATTCCTCCAAATATAAACTGCGCATTTAATCTGCGCATAGGTTAAATATTCATATTGAAATAAGAACCAATGTAAACAACATGTTTAATAAACCCATGTTATTTTTCTTTTTCTTTCTTTTAGGTAAATTTTTCGGCCTTTCTTGTAAATTTAAGGACTTCTGGTGGCATTGGGAGCCGACTCAGGTAACGATGTACAATAAATTAAGTAGCATATTGCCGCACCTCTCAAGAAACTTAAACTTAAACTTATAGGAGTTGTTATCATAACCAAAGTATGAAGTGAATAAGTCGATTTTATTCGAAGGACCGTAGTATTGTCATAACTTTCATTAAGAGGAAACTTATACATATGAATAGATAAACCAACAAACAATCCAACAATCAAGCAGTCATTTAACCAATCAATCGACCAGCCCAAAAAAACAATCCATCAGTCAAGTAATCAATCGAGCACTCATTCAATCAATCGAGTAACCTCCAAACAATCCAGTTATCAATCAATCTATTTACCCATATATCTATCTACCTGTCAATCAACGGATCAAATAATCAAACAATTATTCTATAACAGATCTATTGAAGCTTGGAAGCTCACACTTCCCATGCATGATAACAATATGTTACCCCTCTGATTTTTGTCCTCGCTGTCTACTGACAGAACCAGTTCTTCACTTTAGTGTTGCCTACCTCTAAAGGCGAAGATAGAAAGAAAAACTTTTTTTTTTTTGTTATTTAAAATTTCGTCGTGTTTTAAATCCTCTGTGTATAGTGAAGAGATCCATCCAATGGAACAGCAGTAGCAATTCGGTTCACAGTTTAATGTGGCTGTATTGGACACGACTAATGTTTAAAAACCGCACGATTCGAACCAACAATCGACCACGAGTGTCCGAAGACGTGTCACTTCTACACCATTAGCAACAATAAAAACCGACGCGATCGAAATTTTTAGAGTTCTAAATTGGTTGACATGGATTTATTGCTGTTTCCTCTCACCCTCCTAGTACACTAGTTAGTGTTCATAAACTGTCAAAAGACTACGAGTCGCTCCATTCAGAGGGTGAACTCTGGAATTTTACGGTGGTGTGATATTATTGTATTGCGGTGTTTCTAACAGATACACACACAACACACAAGCAAATAGTGAAGAACACCGAACGAAAATCGAATAAGAAGAAAATGCATTAGCCGTATACCAAGCAATAACATAGCAATTCCATATCAGTTGAATCTACTTGAGTTTAGAAATCGAATTCTAAACACGGCCAGTAGCCTGACGTGTTACGCATTGGTTCAATTATTGGTGATTCTAACTGTCATAGTGTCAGTTCGAATCACACGTTCTTCACTATCATCCCAAACGCTATAGTATAACACTTTGAAACTGAAAAGCGGAGTAATTTAGAGCCGTTACAAGGGTCACTGCTTATTTTTACAATCTATCGAACGTATGCAGCGCTATTTCATTTACCAAGTGTGGACATTGAATTCCAGTTTTGAACGAAGATACATTTTGTAAGGTTCGTTGGGGTAGAATACTTCTTGCACCTCTGAAGAAACCGGTCACATTTGGACACACTTTTCCCAAATTTAACTATATGTGGTCGTTCAAATTAATTGCTGTGGCAAGATTCGATGGTTCTTTGACTTTGGTGAGGCAAGCGCCATACATTGACAGCGTTTTTTTTTTTTTTTTTTTGGTTTCGGTAGGAAGGTGGTAATCTTCAAAAGATACCTCTGACCGATCCAGAGGCATGCCGGAATTTTACCGACTAAAACCACCTCCCGCCAACCGCATATTCCCGTTGAACCCCCGCGGAACTTTCTCTTTGATATTCCATCGCGGGGCGGGACGGAGTTTACCCGTTACTCCGCTCATCGCGTTGCAACTGCTGCACCATTTCACAGCGAATACCATTTGTTACGGACCATGCCTGTTTTGAACTAAGCATGTATTCTATTACTCCTGCCGGAGTAACTGTCCGTCTCATATGTCTCTCCAAAATCGCTCGTGCGGTCTCGAATCTCACGCACTCTGTGAGTACATGTTTCGTATTTTCTATTTTGCCTTCGCAATACAAGCAGTATGGGTGATTCACATGGTTATACTTGTGCAAGTATTGCCGAAAGCACCCATGCCCTGATACTAGCTGAGTCAAGTGGTAATTCAGCTCGCCATGTTTTCTTTTCACCCAGGTTTCTACATCAGGTATCATGGTGTGGGCCCGTCTTCCTTTGGTGGAAGAATCTCACCTTCGTTGCCATTCTCTTAGGCTTGAGAGCTCTAATTGTGACCGCATTCTCCGACGATTCTCTAGTGAGACCTCATATAATGCAGCGTTTTCTTTAGCTACAATGTCAAGTGGTGTCCTCCCGGCCAAAGCATTTATGGCATCTTCGGATACCGTTGGCAGTATGTGTACATTACAAATCATTTTTGGCAACAAGAGTCGACGCTGGGTTTAAGAATTCAATGAATTCCAATTGGTTAGATAATCCTGAGCCGTTGAGGTCGGAATTCACTGGGTGGAGTACATCGTGGTAATTGATAATGAAGTTTCAATCCAAGTTGACATGCAGTCTCCACGTGACACCCCTGGATAGCTACTTTGGCACTCGCCAAATAGTGAACCAATGCATGCAGCGACATCCAGAGAAAAGTTGGCGCAGGGCTAATAACCCTGCCCGTAAAAATGAATTATTATGGAAAATTTAACAAGCCTCGGATGTGGACCGGATACACGACGACGACCACAGAAACGAAAATGGCTAAACGATTTGAAAATTTTCTCATGGAACGTCCGCTCACTATACATAGCTCGAGTTGCACAGCAGCTAGCCGATGCCCTGACCGAATATAAGGCTGACATAACAACATTATAAGAAATAAGGTGGACGGGGAGTGGTGTTAGTCAAAGAAACGAGTATGGCATTTATTATAGCTGTCATGCAAAACACCATGTGCTCGGGGTAGGCTTTCTAGTCAACCAAAAACTGAAGCCTACCATCATCGGCTTTAATGCAATAGACGATAGGGTATGCACTCTTTGCGTGCGAGGCAAGTTTAAGAACATAAGCCTCATAAACGTTCACGGACCTACAGGCGACTCCCCGGCGACGAAAAAGAAGGATTCTACTAGAACGTCCAACTGCCCCTCAATGCCTGCCCAAGATACGATGTGAAAATCATTCTTGGTGACTTGAATGCCAAAACAGGTCGGGAGCCAGTTTTCAGGCACTACGTAGGTTCCCATCGTTTGCATGAGAACACTAATGACAATGGACTACGAGTCATCGAACTGGCAGCATTAAAGAACTTGCTCGTTGCGAGTATCAGGTTTCCGCGTAAACATGTCCACAAATACACCTCGGTATCACCTGATGGAGCCACTCGCAACCAAATTGACCACTTGTTGATAGTTCGCCGCCCCTCCCCAACCCTGATGACGGTACGAACGTACCGAGGTGCCAACGTCGACTCGGATCACTATCTTGTTGGTACAGTTTTCCGAGCGCGGATTGTCTTACGGAGACGTATTGCATCCGCGGATCAGATTCGGATCAACACGGCTGCTTTACGCGTTGAGAACACCAGCAACATCTTTAGTCATGGCTTAAGACTTGCCCTCGAAGAGATCGATGGAGGGAGAGTAATTCCGGGGGCCAGAATGCCGCCCGTAGAAGAGAAATGGACACGCCTTAAGAATACAGTCATTAGTGCTGCCAACTCCATCTTAGACAGTAGTCGTAGAGATCGGAGCGACTGGTTTCATGATGAGTGTAAACTAGCGACTGAACGTAAGAATGCCCCATACCAGGCAATGCAGCGGTCTCATAGGGCGCGGGGAACACGAGGAGAAATACAAAGAGCCCAGAATATCAGAAAAAAGACTTCACAGACAAAAGAAAAGTGCCTGGGAAAAAACCTTGTGTGTGAAATAGACAGCGAAGTCCGCACCAAGCGTGGAAGTTCTACCAAATAATCCGCAGTATGATGCGGTACACACTACAATGCACTTACTGCAAGGATAAAGAGGGTAATCTGATCAGTGATCCTGAAGGCATTCTGGAGCGATGGGAAGTGCACTTCAATGAATTTCTAAATGGTCAGCTCACAGGGGAATTGGAGGCTCCACCAATGCAAGATCAAGACCAAATGCTGCCGCCACCAAGCATTGAGGAAACATTAAAAGCCATAGGACAGCTCAAATCAAATAAAGCCCCATGGCATACCAGCTGGGCTGATCAAACAAGGAGGGAAACCGTTCCATCACGCAATTCATGAGATCGTGGTGCACGTATGGGAGCAAGAGGAGATGCCGGAATATTGACGTGTGGAATAATTTGCCCCATACATAAGGGAGATATCACACTGTGCAGCAACTATAGGGGTATAACATTGCTGAATACCGCCTATACGAGTAAGATACTCTCCACTATCCTACAAGATCGGATAGCCCCATACGCTAAAGTCATCATTGGTCAATATCAATGTGGCTCCATCCCAGGCAAATTAGCGATTGATCAGATATTCACCCTCAGACAGGCGATGGAAAAATGTGTCGAATTTAAGATTCCATTATATCATATATTTACAGAACTCCTTCACTGAGATTGAGCAGGCGACACAAAAACTGGGACTCAATATTAATGAGGGAAAACTAAGTACATGGTGGCAACTTCTGCGAAGAGAAGACCTGACGTTGGTCAAACTATCAGGGTAGCCGAGCACGAAATTGAAGTAGTGCAATCCTTTAACTACATTGGGTCAATAGTATCAGCTGATAACAATATGGAAGAAGAAATAAGCGGACGGGTGATCAAATCCAATAAAGCCTACGATGGTATATCAAGGCTCTTTAAAATAATCCAGACTATCCAAGCTACTACTGTATAAGACCATGGTCTTACCAGTACTCATGTATGGATACGAGACCTGGGTGCTCAATAAAAGGCACTCTAAATTCTTAGCCGCGTTCGAGAGGAAGGCCTTAAAGAGGACTGCTGGCCCAGTATGGAAGGGAAGACGACTCCGGAGACGCTACAACCATGAGTTGTACGCAATTTACCTTGAAGCTAATGTTGTAAGAAAAATCAAGCTCAGTAGACTCCGGTGGATAGGACACCTAGCTCGACTGAGCGAAGAGGAGCCTGCCCGGAAAGTCGTTTGTGGCAGGATGTGTGGAAGGAGACAGCGCGGCAGACCTTGTCTGTGAAGGACGGATGGCGTAGACCAGGATGCCCGGAGCATAGAAGTGCCAAACTGGATGACATCGGCTCGAAATCGGGACTGGTGGATAGATTTGTTAAATAAGGCCAAGACCGGATCCCGGTTGTAATGCCGATGATGATGATGAAGTGCGAGTAGATCTCATTTATTTGACTTTGCAGCTGTGTCATCTGTCTCGGCAGATTGAGCAAGATTGTGAACACGTCTGCCTGCGATGTTGCTTCGGCTTGTGTGGGAGTAGTTGCGGCTACCAGTGTTGTAGCCTGTTATGTTATTCTTCCGTCTGACACAACTTTTGCGTACGACTCCTGCGATGTCACGGGCATTGTTGTTGTTCGAGTTATCTCTTTTTTTTTGTTTTTTCCGAGTCACACTTCTCGACATTAATTCTCGGAATTTAGGATATCCTCGATGGTTAGCGGGATGTCCCTCATTACGACACACTGCACACTTTAGAAGTGCTTTGTCTTCTACCCTTTCTTTTCCCAGAGAACATTCTTCTGCCTTATGGTCCTTTCCGCATTTTACGCAACGATGCTGCATTTCACAGTTCGCCGCTGCGTGACCAAACCTTTGGCGACGGACACATTGCAGAATGTCTCTGCCTTTTTTTAATTCATCCCATGTGACAATTTGATGATCTTTCATTAGACCACCAATTCTACTGCTGAGTGTTAATTGGACCAGAGAGAAGGGTAGCTTCCGGTTTACCCTTCTGTGCCTTGGTTGTGGTGAACGGCTTTACTGCGGTAAACTTGAGATTTTTATGCTTCAGCTCTTGAAGCATTTCGAGCAAAGCCTCTGGTTCCAGTTCAGGGTCGACGCCCTTTCATAGAACTGTTACGGTCTTTGTTTGTTTCGGCGTGAACGAGAAAAATCCTGTGTGCTGTGGCTCTTTTTGAGACTTCTTTTATTTTATCGTGGCCTCCCACCGTATAGGTTTGAATGGCATACGACTCTGATGTTCTATACATTCCAAGGCAGGAACGTAAACACTGCCTCTCGAGCACCCGAAACTTCTCCATGTAGAATGGGAATATGCTATACTATACTGGGCAGCCATTTACCAATACTGGTCGGATGAATGCCAAGTATCAGCTTATTTTGACTTTGGAGCCTAGAAGACTGCTACGGAAGAGACTTCTTGTCATTGCATATGCGTTTTTGGGTGCGGTATGAGCAGCTGTTATGTATGGATAGTAATATAGCTGATATATCAGTTTGTGTCTCTGGATCAGGCGTTTTAATGATATTGCGTGCTTGATCTAAGATTGGTGCATTTTTTACTCCACCTGCCATTTGGGCGTATGACACACTTGGTGTCACGAAGTTGTTGTAAGAGCGAGTTTTCATCCGTTTCTCTTCTTCAACTTGTTTCTTTCTGGCTTCCAACTTTGATTTTAGTTGTTGGTACTTAGGGCAACCTCCAAAGTTAGCAGGCTGACCTGAGTTGTTACAGAGGACACAGGATAGTTTATTTCGATCCGGGAGCTGTTCTTTGCCCAATGGGCATTCTCCAATGATATGCTTATTTAGGCATTTGACGCATCTGAAATGCATATTGCAATTCGCTGCCACATGGCCAAAGCGTTGGCAGCACATACATTGCAATACGCGGCCGGACTTCTTTATTCTCTCACAACTTATTGTTTGGTGATTAATGTATTTAATATATTCAAGTTCATCAATTTTACTATTGGGGCTTAGCGATACAAAGAAGAAAGGCAACTTACGGTTGCGATTTCTAGAATTTGTTGTAAAAAACGGTTTCACACCTGTAAATTCCAAGATATCGTTTTCAAAGCTTTTTAGTTCTTCGAGCACCTCTTCGGGAGTAAAGGAATGATCGACTCCTGTGAGGAGCATGGAGACAGTTTTCTCCGATTTAGGGGTGTACGTGTAGTATTCGCATTTCGATTTCCCCAGTTCCGATCTAATTTTGCGATAGCCTTCTTAAACGTCGCATGTTAAACTCATCTTAAACTTATTTATACGTTTTGTTTTAAAAGCTTTGCCTGTCAACTCACCCAACTTTATGAGATCCTTTGTCTCCATGTAACTAAAATAAATAGGAGGTGGGGGGTTCTTCTAACCTACCCAAAGAACCATCCATCTATCTTAATCAACTCCCCATCCCTCACCTAGAGATTATTAGCTTACATGCAATCGGCAGCGTTAAGCTGCCTTTCGATCACCATCCATTTCCTAAAAAAAACGAAACAACCCATGGCAAGATCATAATCTTGCCATAGCATCAAGTAACATTGCCGCATCTCACCAGCGTAATCGGTTCCTTCGGTCGGCACCCATGACTACTACGATTCATTCGAAAATCCTCCGGGTCCTATTGCCGACATCCGTGCTTATTGTTACACTTCCACTGTGTTTGCTTTTCTCCGGCAACCGTTGGTCCCACGATCAAGCCATAGCAAGTCGCTTGCTTGTATAGCTGCACGACTGATGGCATGCCTTATCGAGGAACGATCATCGCATCGGTCATGTCTAACGATTTTCTGTCTAAACAAAGAACAGCCACGATTCTCAAGCTGGCTATCAAACAGAACGCTTCTGTATACACGATGTATAAACAGAAGAAGCTATTTTGGCCTGCACGGCAACATTCCATAGCATAAACGAATCGCTAGTATAAACATAGCAACCTTTTTCGGTCACTATTGAGCTACCATTCGTTTGCACAGCTGACCTGGTCGAACTCCCTTCTTCGGATCCAATCTCTGATGAAATTCCGTTGGTCCAAGGGCAGGCTGGGTAAGTGTACGCTTGCACATCTACAAGCCAAATTCCTCATGATCGGTCGCCCAACAGATAAAGATCATCGGATAGGACACGACCCATAGTTGTTTATCCAAACAATCATATCAATAGTCATGCCCTGCGATTCGTTTCCCAAACCATACATGCACCCATCCATTCTAGCCTTTGCCATCGTAAGCGAAGTTCTGTTGACTTAACATCAACAGAAAAATCTATCCTCTATCGTTTATGATCGCAATGCAGGCAGCCTCCGGTACATGATCATCTATTCGACCAGCTGCAGGTTTGGATTCCCTTCTGAGCACCCTTCCCGTTTTCGTTTGTCCGCACTTCCAGTGTATGGACATCCAACCAGTCCTGCACGCTCCCAATGGAAGTCCTTCCAATCAAATCGAACTGGTTTTTCATTGGTCGCCACACGAAAGGGATAGCTGATTCGCTTCCCAACACAGCGGTGGAAATCCCCCCCCCCCCCCCCCCCCCCCCCCCTTGGGGAACGTTGTTACGGTTGACTCAATGTCTCGAGCAGTCAGGTTTGAATCGCGCGATCGAAACACGTTTCGAGGGGGTTGCTGGTAGAGTCGAAAATCATCCCTCGTCGTGTACACACACGAACAAGAGTCAGATTTCACCTTCTGAAGTGTACACGCGCGCCATTGTGTCGAAGTGAAGTTTTTAATCGAACGGCGGTAAAGATACAATCTGTAACACCAGAGGAGTATGGTCGCGGTCTAATAACCGAGAGTTGCGTTTAATCACCCAATCCTGTACCCCCTATCGAATAAATAATTAATCGGTGTAAACGGCAAAGTACTTGGATTGTGTGATAGTGACGTGCTGAAAACAACAACAGAGAAAACGCCGTGAAGTCTTATAAGATATATAAGTTATGTTAAATTTATCCCGGCGTGCCATCATCTATCCAAGCCGTTTAACTCAGTTAACTAACATTATTAATAGTCAACCGTGAAAACCATTTCATGAGATACGTGTACTAAAATGAAATACAAGCTAACCATTCGGACAAATAGAGTAATGATACATGAATAAAGGAGCGTTGAGTGTTTTATTGTACAAACAGTTTTCAGCGACAGTCAGTGGGTGTTTTCTGAATCCGCGCCCGTGCAGGTGCACAAGTTAAATCTACCCCACATTGGTGACCACGACTAGTGGACACGCGCCTCTTTTTAACTTTTGAAGGCTCAACGTTCGAACATTTGTGCCGCTTAGTGTTTCGCCTAAAAACAGTGACCAGCGCTCTATGCGCTCTTCTCCGCAGTGTACCAACCAGGAAACTATTTGTGGGGACGAGGTAGGACCCTACGCCCACGTCGGTGCCACGACTTCGTACCCCCACAGACGTACTTTCTCCTTTTTTATGACTGGCACCTGCTGATGTGGTTCCTGCTGTTGAGTTTCCTTAGCTTGTTGTGTTTTCTTTGTCTTCGTGGATAGCTGTTGTCTTTGTTCTTGCTGTTGTTGTTGTACCATTTTCGTTTTCCGCTCATTTTGGCTCAAATTGCTTTTTAGTTTAACAACTTCCTCCATTTGTTTATCCAATTTTTGTTTTTTAAAAGTAATCTTATGGATGAGTCTGTTGAGGACCTCGACCTGATTGCTGGCGTCAGCATTTGTTTCGCTGACAGCTAGTTCTTGGCCTTCTACTTGGCCCCTGAGTACTGGGCACCATGGGCGTTGTCTTCGCCGTCGCTGCTGTCACTCCACGCGTCTGTATGCTTGTTTTTATTGGTTTTAAGGCGTTTAGCCTTTAGATTTAGGTCTGTATTTTGCCTTTCCCGAAGCACCATTTTGGCATCCATTTGATTTACGTCCATATTATGGACCATGTTCGCACTTTTTTTTATAGTTTTTTTTATTGCGCGAGTGACATAGAAAATCACGTTCAAGGGTTTATTTATTATACTGTGCACATACGCAAACAGGAACACTTCGAATGTCGTGTATCGGCACTAATGGTTTTTTAATTTTTTGGGGTGCAAAGAAGTCTCAATCGAACCCGTACCCGCGGTTTAATTTAACAATAATAATTTAATAATAATTTAAGCTTAACCTAAGGTAAACGGTCCAAATTGGAGGTGGGGGCAGGTCAGAGAAGAAAGTGTAGAAAACGCCGCTTAAGATTAGTGGTGAGAATGGTTTAGGAGACGGTGCTTGGGAGTATGTGTAGAGAGGTCAAAGTCGAACAAGGTGGAGTTGGAGTTGACATTTCTCAGCATCCGCGAAAGGGGTTCGCTGAATCCATAAGAGGTGCGGTGAGGGGGAATGTAGAGAAGGCGAGGATTACGGGTATTTCGAGGGTTTGTGTTCAGAGGAATTAAGTTAGGGTGATAGGCGCAGTCGACTGAGTCGGAGATGACCCGATGAATGAGCACTATGTCAGCCAGGATTCTGCGCTCCTCAAGGGTTCTGAGGTTGATTAATTTGACGTGGTTAATATACGGGGCAGGATTAAAGGGTTTTCCTTACCTAGCCCTCGCAGAGCGAACCGAAGGAAGCTACGTTGAATACTTTCGATTCTACGGATATGGGTCTTGTGATAAGGGGACCCTACCTGGCTGGCATATTCCAGCAGTGGGCGGACAAAGGTAAGGTAAACGGATCGAGTTACGTAGAGGTCGGAGAATTTCTTATACCCTCGTTTCACGAATCCGAGGGCAGAGTTGACTTTCCGGATCGTCTCATCAATGTGAGAGAGGAATTCAAGTTCCCTGTCGCAATGGATCCTAAGATCTCGAATACATTGGACAATGGTCAGGGGTTGGTTATGGAGGGTATAGGAACGCGAGGATGAGTGAATACGCTTACGGGAAAAGGTTATAGATTCGCATTTGGCGATGTTAAGTACAAAGCAATCTTTGTCACACCAAGTCGAGAAGTTGTCAAGGTCTGATTGCAGCAGTGCAGAATCAAGAAGTGACTCGATGATCTTGTATAACTTGGTATCATCAGCGTATAGGGACTAGCTGGAATTCTTAATGACCTTATCGATGTCATTAACGGCAAGTATAAATAGAAGAGCGCCCAGGTGGCTACCTTGAGGGACCCCAGATGCGGCAGGAAGGGGTTGGATATCGTGGACCTAAACCGAACGGAATAAAGTGTATCCTTTAGATACGAAGAAACCCATTTCCGCAATCGAGGTTCGAAGTCGAGGGCGGATAATTTGAAGAGGATTAGATTGTGGGAGATTTTGTCGAATGCTTTACTGAGATCTGTCGAGACCACATCGACTTCGTTACCGTGTTCTAGTGCTGAGAGTGTAAAGGAAGTGAACTCAACGAGGTTGGCTGTAGTTGATCGGCCATTGAGAAAACCATGTTGTCTTAGTGAAATAAAAGATTTGCAACGAAGACTAAGAGATTCGTATAGAATGCTTTCGAGAATCTTGGGTAAGTGGGGTAGTTTGGCAATGGGGCGGTAGTTCACGACATCGTTTTTGGGACCCTTATTGTGTATGGGGGGGCTCCTCGATAGTATAGTGGTTAGTATACCCGCTTGTCACGCGGGAGACCGGGGTTCGATTCCATGTCGGGTAGCATCTGGCGCAAGACTAATGACCTTGCCCGGAAAAAACAAATCATTATGGAAAATTTAACAAGCCTCAAGACTTGCTTAATAACGCCAAGACCGGTTCCCGGTTGTAGTGCCGATGATGATGATGATGATGATTGTGGACGGGGGTGATGAAGGAGGTTTTTCAAATGTGGGAGAATACGCATTGAGAGAGTGAGAGATTGAAGATCAGTGAGATGGGACCAGAGAATAGGATGAGCATTTCTTGAGGAGAATTGCTGCAATACCATCAGGGCCCAGTGTAAACTCGCCTTTGAGTTGCTGTAGCTTAGATTCAGTTGAGGGCGGATCAAAGGAGTTGTGGAGAAGGGACTCGAGGGGAAATTTAGGTAGGTAGTTGAAGTATGACGGGTTGGAACAAAGGAGTATTTAGTGAATGACTGATTGAAGTAAGTGGCGAAGAGGTTAGCAATAGTAACAGTGTCAGATGAGGTATGAGAGTTTAACGTAAGCGATCTAGAGTAACCAACGAATTTACATGTATGATTGACGAACTGAAAGAAGGTTTTGAGGTCATTTTTGAGATTAGTCTGAGTTTTGGTGAGATAGTTGCGATAAAGGGTGTTGTAAAGTTCCATGAATTGGAGTTAACAGCCAAGAAAGATGGAGTAGACGGGAATAGTTCGATTCCGTGAGAAGGTGACCCATAACTTATTCCTTTTGTTACGCAGGGAACGAAACTTGTGATTCTACCATGAGGGGGAAAAGGTTTTTTTTTTTTTACACTAGCGCGCGCACAAAGGGATTTTGAAGTACCATTAAATGTCAAAACACAGTGCGAGCGGATGTTGATGTGCTTTGTCTAGAGTAGGAACCGAACAAGGAAATAGAGTTAAGGATTGAGCCGAAAGGCAATAATACATGACAAGAGTGACCCCAAGTTTACCTTAGAGTGCCCGCAGTTAGAATGTAATTTACGTAAGCTAGAATTTACGCATTTTTTGTTTAGCAAGTAAGATAAATATAAGAAAAAGGTCGAAATAAAAATGTACGTAAAATGAAAAAAAAGAGTAAAGAATTTAGGTATATAAGTGGGTGATGCATCTTCGACAGGTAGTTGAACGAAAGACGGCCTAGGTAGTTATTGATGAGGCAAAAGTTAGCTTTATGAAAATCATAGGGGTAGTGATTGAATGGGGGCACAGACTGTGGCCAGTGGACCCGAAAGAAGGTCATCAGAAGAGGGGAAAGGTGGTAGTCTGTAGATGTAAGGACGAAGTAGCTGGGTGAGAATAATGTATTGATGGGATCTGTTGTAAACATGAGGTCTAGCTGCCTACCAAAGAGGTTTCGAACCTTGCTGACTTGACAGAGGCAAGAGCCATCTAGTCGATTAAGGAAGAGACATTCCTTGGCCGAGGTGGGGTGGGAGGTGAAATGTGATTGATCGCCAGATAAAGCCTAATTGAGTTGTGGAAGATTAAAATCTCCGAAGGTGATGTCGTCCTCGCAATTACTTAGCTCGATTATGTGGTCGATAGTATTAAGAGCGAGCTCTCGTAAACTTCAATAGGCTGGGATGGCAAAATATAGAAGCACATGATAAAGATTGTTTTCCGAGGAAGGGTGATTTTGACAGTCACAAAACCCACCGTGGAGGAGATAGGGAAAGCGACAAGTGATAAATCGAGGTTATCAGGGACAGCGATGAGCATTCCTCGGCTGGGGAAAAAGTCAGAGGCCAGATTGAGGAGGTCGTCGCGGAAGATGGTGAATGAGGAAGGAAACAGTTGCAGGTTATGAATACTGGGGATTAAGTTAGTTTCGCTTAAAGCGAAAATGTCAACAGCGAAGACCTCTCAGGGTCTGATAATAGAGGGTAAAGGAAGTTATACTGTCGATTTGGGAGAGGGTGGGGGAGGTATGAGTTTAGGAACGAAAAAACTTGTTGAGGTCGGGCGTGATAACGTTCTGGAGTGAACGAAGCGGCTGAAAGCGAAGATACATTGAAAATTACGTGGAATTTTACGAATAGTTTGTGGAGACTGGGAACGTCAGTGGGTAAGCTTTCCCGTTGAATAGAGAATTTGACATCGGTTTTGGTTTTGCCTTCGTAGCAGACAGAATCAGATTTGTCGTGGAGATCCGCTGGAAAAAGACGAATATTTTCATATGTCTTTCTGTCTCTAAGTTTGGATAGTGAGTATCGGCAATCAGATGATTCGGTGGTAAGCTGTGTGATTTTTACTGAGGGAGGGAATACGGGGTCGAAAATGGGTTGGGAATCGGGGCTGGGGGAGACAGAGACTGCCAGGATATGTTCTGCCTGTATTTTAATGATAAAGTTAACCTAAGTATCTCATGGGTTTTCTTTCTTATGTTGTACAGATTAACGGGGACTCAGGTGAGATGATTCGGAGGTAAGCTGTGTGATTTTTACTAAAGGAGGGAATACGGGGTCAAAAATGGGTTGGGGATGGGAGCTGGGGGAGAGGGAGGCTACTAGGATATGTTCTGCCTGTATTTTAATGATAAAATTGACCTAAGTCTCTCATGGGTTTTCTTTCTTATGTTGTACAGATTAACGGAGACTCAGGTGAGATGATTCGGAGGTAAGCTGAGTGATTTTTACTAAGGGAGGGAAGACGGGGTCAAAAATGGGTTGGGAGTGGGAGCTGAGGGTGAGTGGGGGGGGGGGGGGGGGGGGCTTCCAAGGAGGGGGGTCGCGATGAGTGGCTAGAATTATTTGGGGCGGTAGATAGTTGGGAAAGCTGGGAAAGTGAAAGGACTTGGAAAAAGACTGATGTGAAGCGTTAATAGAATGGGTTCTGATGAAATTGGGATATTTGTTTGATGTTATTGGGGCTGGGAGTAGGATGAGATAAGCAGGGTGAGTAGGGCTTAGGGGTTTTGAGGCGATGAGAAGGGTGATGTTAGGGTTAAAAGAGACTATTAGGGGGAGGTTTGAAGGAAAATTTGTTTTTACGAAAGAGGTTGCCGTAATCGGTATTCCGTTTATTAGTCATTATAGTTGTCTTGATTTGGTCGGGATGGAGGTAATGTAGTTTTGGGGCGGGCAGTACGAAAAGTAGAGTTGGGATTGAGGATAAGCTTTGGCCGGTTGGTCGATTTAGTGGGGTGGGGGGCGAGTGTTGCTTCGGGGGGGGGGGGGGTGATGGCTGGGTACTAGGATCGGCTGCGGCGTGGTAAAGGCTATGCTGATCAGAAGTTTTGGATGGGGGTTTTGTTGAATTACAGTGAGGGGGTGGGGACGTTTACGAGTGGGGTTATTTTAATGAATAAGGCAATTGTTGAAGTTGGTACCGTTTCCGAAAACGGGAAATTTACCCAGGTTAAGAGCGTCACCTACCGGGTGAAGAAATAGCTATTCATAGGGAAAGGGGATGTAAACGCAAAATGAGTTGGAGGCCTGGTTAGGGATCTTGTTGATGTTAATGATGCTGATTGCGTAATTCTTTAGAAAGAAGTTGAATACCCAGGAAGCATAAGCGTTTGTGGAGATGCCGATGATAGTAAAAACAGAGACACCTGTAACACCTTTAATCAGCCGTAAGCTCGAATATTCCAACTGCACTCGGAACCGAACCACATATACAACCTAGGTTTAAAACTCTTCACTCTATGTGGATTAAAGGTCCGTTTGCCAAGCATAATCATATCTGGTATTGATCCGGGGAATGACGACGAACAAGGACCAACGTGACCCTGTGGGGACGAAGTATTGTGTGCAGGCGTACGGCACCGGATTCACTAAGTTTCCACCGTCCGCTATCGTTCACCGAACAAATGAAACTCAGTTCCGCCGCTAGCCGTTGCGCGAGGGGAAAAATGAAACACACTGTAATCGTTTTCCTTTTTATTGTTAGGTTTTTAATGAAATAATGATTATTTGTATATATTGTTTGAAAGTACTTCGCGGCGTTTATTTGATAAGTCTCTGGGGGTATTCGAAGACTACACAGCCAGATACCTCGTGTGGCGAGGACGATTGTCCTTACTAGTTTTTAATCCAACAAATCGCTATTTGGGGCCATGCCTTGTTTATTCGCAAATACTATTGTCTATGTCGTTACAATTTTTCGAAAGCACTCGTTATTTATTTCGTTGCGACTTTCCGAAAGCACTCGTTATTTATTGCGTTACAACTTTCCGAAAACACTCGTTCCGTTTTGCCTCGCGTAGATTAAAACTTTCATCCGAACTATTTCGATAGCACTGAGCGGTTGGGACACGACTAAGTCGTGCGCTTTGGCAGTTGCGACTCGACTCACTATTTGCTAGCGAGGAAAAGTTCGTCGCGTCGTGGCAGTGGCGTCATGGCTAAATCAACTCACTGCCATTTATTAGGAACTTTGAAAAGGGTCGCTATGCTTGCATAGGGGATTTAGTTTCGGAGAATCATTGCCGTACAGGCTGAGTCGAATTCCTCTGGCGCTATATATACGAGGAAATTTGTTTGGAAATACGACCGAATATGGGCATGAGTTGTCGATAAGACAACGGGATGTGGGTCTTGGTCGTCGCGATGGTTGTTTCGCGGAAATGCGACGCATCGTGCTGGTGACTTGCCAGTAAGGGGAATTGGTATTGGGTAGGATGGGAGCCAAAATGATTTTCGGGGGAACCAAATGTTGCTTGGTTACAAGCGAGGAGATAGTTTAAGCAGGAAGTGAGCCGGAATGATTTTCGGGGGAAATTAGAATTCTTGGTCGCAAGCAAGGAATATGATTTAGGTAAGGAATTAACCGAAGCGGTTTTGGGAAAATGGGTTCTTGGTAAGTTGGGGGTGTATGCAATTGCGGATTTGGGGGCGGATGCTGTTCTATATTGGGATGTGTTCTTTGCATGTTTGGACGCGCCGTTAGCGGTCAAAATTAGGTAGGAATTGTGGGTTGATTCTCAATGTGATACAGAGAACCCCCACAACCCCTCTTTTTGGAACGCCCCAATTGGCATTCTCGTAAAGCTGTGTTATTCTTCTAGCTGCTTTTTCGTTAACACTGCTGGTGTTTACAGGAAAATTAACTGATGCAATATTGTGGTCTGAAGTGCCTGAGAGCGCAAAATCTGCGACTGTGTATTTATTAGTGTGGGAAGTAAGGAACATGTCCAATGTGTTCACGGAATGACCGCCTATGTTTGGCACTCGTTTCGGGTTATTTATGACTGGATTGATTCTTGGATTAATATAGCGAAAATTTCTGACATTTACCCTCACACAAAAGGATGTGCATCGGCCTAACCGGATCTTTTTAAACAACAATTTTTCAATTTACTTTCTAAGTAAGATTAACACCTCGACAAACTTAAGTGCAAATCGATATTTCCATCCAGCTACTTCAACAGATTATTTCATCCTATACAAAAAGAGAGAGAAAACACCATGGTTGAATTTCGTGCCAACAGCCGTGCATTCTAAGAGGAATCAGAACTCCGTTGAAATTAAACGTGATTATAGAGCGATTACCCTGGAAAATTATTGATCAAATAATAATCCGCAGAACTCTCAAACAACATAACAAATGAATTAGAATTCATCGTACCGGTTTCACCGGATAATAGGGCGACCTGAATAGTGCCTCACACGAAATAGATTAAATTCTAAAGAAGAAAAAAATTTATTTCATTATTAAGCAGGGGAACATCCGAACTGCCTGCTTGCAACGCGTGTCGTGATTGTTTCATTTGTTAGTCCCCATTCTCCCGGGAATGGCAGGGAAGGAAATCAATCAATAATAAAACTTGTCACAAACACACGAACGTAAGAGCTTTATTGAGCCTTTCCAAAGCATCATAAACTCCTTAGCTCAGTGACTTCCTATTTAGCTGTCAGCAGTGAATAGACACAAATCGACAGAGCCAATGAATAACAAAGAGGATGAAGTACACAATTTGATTTTCAGTTTGCCTACATGAATCCCAAAATTTTTCTCTGGTTTCGTCGCATTTTGGCTTACCCTCGTCGGCAGAGGAACTATGCCATCGCGCTTCACCCTCCAATTAGACCTAATTTTAACTCGTTCAAGGTTAGTGGCATCAGAGTCGTAGTATCGATATTTGTAATTGCAATGTACACCAGCTCGTATTAGTACCATTATCCTTTTACTGTATACGTCAAAAACATTTGGTGTCTTGTATGATTGCGTGCCATATGTCGTAACCGACAGTCAATCAGATCAAAACTGAAGACACCGGTGTAAGCTTAGTAACTAAAAGACTTAATAACGATCGACATACTATGAGGACAAACACCAAGCGACACAGAAATGTTAGATATTCTTTACGACTGGCGTGCCTATTCCTCACCAAATTGTCAACCTATTTTAGGGCGAATGTCGCAGAATGTCCCTCGAAAGTAATCATATGCGCCACCTGAATATGATACGCGGTGTCGTTACCACTCACCGTGGCACGTCCCATATTACATGTCGTACCGAAAACATTCCAGCCAAATATTCAAAGTCGAACTTCTAATCAAATCCAATGACCTCAAAAACTACGCGCCATTTGTTCATAACACACAAACACGTTGCCATGTATGAAGTTCTACTCCTCAAGAAAGCAAGAAGCACAACCAGTCAAAACAATAAGTGTTTGTAGGTTCACACTGCGCAAGGACATTTTCTGGCCACGTCGTCGGTTGCCTGCGACCAAACTGTCTCGAAATGAAACCACAAAACAGTTCAATCCCGTCTTCTATTGTATCAGTGACTAAACACTCAAAGTGACTAATCATTCCGACACCGTGAATTCCATCACCACGAAAAAGGATACCACCGCAGTTGAACAAGTGAATAGAACTTCATATCAAACCAAATGTGAGCACTGA
The DNA here is from genome assembly GCA_963931805.1 of Microdon myrmicae. NCBI lineage: Eukaryota > Metazoa > Arthropoda > Insecta > Diptera > Syrphidae > Microdon > Microdon myrmicae. The sequence goes on from OZ007500.1 coordinate 136,218,439, forward strand.
ACACATAATTAGACATTTAATACCCTCCTACAAATAAATCCTCAACACAGTGCATTATTAGAAACAAGCCAGGACATCATTTGTTGTTTTTGTTTTTGCCGACTGGACTTGTCCGTTCACAGGTGATGGCGTTTTTAAGTTTTGTTTTCATTGTATCTACACAGCACACGCAAAGAATGTCGTTCGTATAAATCAAACTGCACATTGGAAACAAATTTGAATATCATTGTACAAAGATCTTAAGTAGTCATTGTTAGTCATACTTTTGATTCTAAATTAAGTTCATAACACTTTTGCACAAGTATTTCGTTAGATTACACACCTCAAGCATTTACACTTTGGTGCAAGGAATCGACTTTAAAGCACCGACTGTAAGGCAAAACGTTTGGCTTTTGAGTTGGTATAAATTACGAGTAAAGTCGCTGTGGTCATACCGGTGGACAACCCTGAAAAATTTACAGCATATTCTACTTCCACACTTTTGTTGGTGGACTTTATTTCGTGTTTGGCAATCGTGATACTCCCCACTTCAATTCAGAAAATGTTTGCAAATGATAACTGAAACTATCTCGTGGACGGAAAGGATATTTTGGTTACAAAATAATAATTCACTTGTTCTACCGCCGACCAGCACAAATGTGGGACTCTTTTACGCACCCCCTTCGTACATTCAAATATCTTCTCGGTCGCTTTCAAGATTTTGTTTTATAATTCGTTGACATTATCACACATATCCTGTGAGTTCAAACACGACGAGAAGAAAGAAAGCTTCGGAGGAAGTCAATATGCTGTTGTCCTGCATACAGACAAGCAAGTGCGTGAGACAAACTGATTTCTGTGTTGGGTTATAAAATAGGTTTCGAACATATCCTTAACTCCACTCGAAAATGACCCGCCCAGATATAAATGGTCATTCAGCACATCTATCATCTTCATAAATACAAAAGTGAAGTTTCTTCGCCCTTGGACAAACCACTGTGTTGCGTCAACTCGATATCCCTTAATTTGCATTTGTTTTGTCAACATTTTAATGGGTCGTTATTTTTCCCCAGTAACGATGCTGACGCTTTAGCTAATACGTCATTTTACTTGCTGTGAGACTCCTTCATTTCATTCATTTTTACCACATTTTTTATTTTATTTTTATCTTCTTAGTTTCTAAATTACATGCTAGACAAAGAATGCTTAAATTCTAGCTTAATTATCTTACAATGGGTTCTCCAATAGGGACTTGACAACTTTTTTTCGGTAGCAATTTTTTATAATTTGCAGACGTTGTTCGTTCGTGTACTTAACCATAAGTTAAGAAATGTTGAGTTTACTGAATAAATTGACAGTGACAGTTCGATGATTAGTGAAAGAGTGCGTTCACAAATTAAATTCAAAGTTGTCAAGTCCCTATTGGAAAACCCGATATTATAACTTACTGGTCCTTCGCAATTTCAGTCAGAATGAAGAGTATTAATGTAAGGACAAACGTATTTCACGAGAGCTGTATGATAAATACCAAGTCTCGATACCATAAAATTACAAAACTTTGCTCCATTTAAATGGCTGTGCCTCAGAAACTAAATCTACCAGCGACTTGACATTCTGACAGTATTAAAAGAACAGATGATTCTGAAAGATCTTTTTAAGTGCTAAGTGTGGCATCTATTGCCTCGACCCTGTTCATATTGTTGCGAGCTTAGGATTCGCTGGATTAATTATTTTAATAAATAAGAGCCGTTAAATCGATTTTCTTTGTAAACACTTTATTAGTCTGTTAATAACAACCGTTCCTTGATGTTTCGCTAATAATTCGGTGACTTTTCTTTCTCTCGAGACTTATCGTTTTATTCCCCTCGCTTCTTTACTCCGCTTCTTTACTTATCCTTACTGCTTACTCCTCGCTTGATCTGCGTGTGGCGTATTTATACCATTTTTCCTCATTCTGATTCGGCGTTTCGTTTTCGTCCATTCCATAGCCTCGAATTTTCTACTGCTCATAGTCTCCAGTTTTCCAGTACTTTCTAGAATATTCGAGTACTTTGTTTTGGAGACCTGCCAGATATCACAGCTGATTGTCATTTGCGTCACACCACCCTCCGCCTAGATTAGTTCGTTTAATGTAAAACTTGAGAACCTCGCCTTAAGATGATTCCTATGAAATTACTTTTAAAATAGCAACAAATTACAGGAGAAAATGGTGCATATTTTACCCCAATTTAGACAATCTGAACCACGACAAATAAAGTCTTGAATTAAACGAAAAACGAATATATAACATATTGTAGCGAGCTTAGGGTTCGCCGGATTAATTATTTGTAATAAACAAGAGCCGTTAAATCGATTTTGAATTAATATAACACTTTATTAGTCCGTTAATAACAACCGCTGCTTTTACCGTACACTTAACGATTTCTTTACTTATCGCCTTTTTTTTTTTTTTATTAGACTTCTCTCGGGAGAGGCGAACCTATAGCGTCGAGTGGGCGCCCCGAGATGCGATCAAATAACTGTTGCAGTTCTTTTTGAACAGTTGCAGGTTGTAACGCTCCGGGAACACTCGCGTGGGAAGGGGGTTCCACAGCTTCCCCGCTCTGTACCGGAACGACTTCTGATGCAGGGATGTTCGCGCCGTCGGGAGATGAACCACAAACGGGTGCGATCCGTCGGGTTGTCTTGTGGAGAGCATATAAACCGAATTGCGCGGAACAATACCACGAATCTCCGATGAACAGTACCCGTGATAATATCTGTAAAACACACAGAGGTCAGCTACTCGCCTTCGATGTGATAGCGACTGTAATCCCGACTTCACCGCCGTGTCCCCGATCAAGCGGATCGCTCGGCTCTGTGTGCTCTCAGGTACGTCGAGGGTATGTTTAGGAGCAGAACTCCAAACATGAGAGCTTCCGTACTTATCGCGTCTTTGACTGCTTACTACTTACTTATCTCCCTGATCTGCGTGCGACGTATTTATACCGCTTCCTCATTCTGATTCGGCGTTTCGTTTCCGTCCGTTCCATAGCCTCGAATTTTCTACTGCCCATCGTCTCCAGTTTTCCAGTACTTTCTAGAATATTCTAGTACTATGTTTTGGACTTTAAAGAATATTCTAGTGCTGATTGCCATATGCGTCACACTACCCTCCGCCTAGATTAGTTCGTCCCGAACTAAGTTCACTGGTCTGGGTTAACAAAAAGTCCCAGTCGGTCACGATGTACCACTTTCATCTTGGCGTTCGGTCTTCGCTGAATCCTATAGACAACGTCGTTAATTCTTGTGAGAATCTCATACGGTCCTTCTCAATGTTGCTGCAACTTCGGAGACCTTTCTTTTCGCCGATGAGGGTTATAGAGCCACACGTTATCGCCTGCATTAAATACGGATGCGATGGCTCGAACCTCGTACCTTGTTTTCAACCTGTCACTTGATACCTTGATTTGCTTTCGAACCAAATGATGAATCTCATCGAGGCGATTGCTCCATTCGGCTACGTAGTCTTCAGTCTTGTCTATGGCGTCTGGAGGTATTCCGAATCGCAGATCGGCTGGTAATCGTATCTCTCGTCCAAATATAATTCTTGCTGGAGAATGGACCGTCGTATCGTGATTAGCCTGTGGAGTTTCTTCAAGGGGCCGATGAACCACCCATCGCTTTAACCCCACCTAACCTTCCTCTTCCCATACAAAGCCATGGTACTTACCTGCAATTTTGGGCAGCGTAAGCTCTCAGCAGCATTTTCCATACCTGAAAGGAAACCTACCCGACGGCATACATACATTCTGAACTTTTCTGGTTCATACCCCATGAACCAGTTCATCTCGTATCGGCTCAGCTTGTCTTCAATTACCGATAAACAAACGCTGGCCAGCGTATTGCGGACACAGCTGCAATCGATATACCTACATAATCGTATATCTTATCCTACCCTAAGGTCCGCTTTAGTGCGACCAATTCCCTCACCATTACCCAACCATGCATTTGATTTGAGCATGAACGTGATCGTCTATTTACCCACGTTCATGTCCCATGAAGACCCATCATCCAACCCGAACAATCAATCCATAGCCACCGTCGTCGAGTTTTCTGTGGACTTAACGTCCAGGACCAATTTCCCCCATTCTGCTTCAGAGCCATTTGGCTAAAGTAAACAGATTCCCAATCTCTGGTCGAGCTGTTGACACCAGTAGATATAGCCTACATCGGTATTTCCCCGGAATCTTAAGCAAATACAATGACGACCCCTTTGTAACATAGGCACATCATGTACATTATGCGTGCCACCATTTAACCTATGAAATAGCGTTTTTGTTTACTTTGAAACAAAAATCTATTTCGTTCCCTGGCATACATCGTCAACGATATATGGGTACATCGCCGCAGCCCCTAATGATCGTGCATTTGAGTAATCAGGTGTCCGCCGATCATCGTCTTCATCGCAGGGCATCGAACCTGCCCTACACACCAATGAAAATTATCATATGTACCCTTTTTACCATTGGCTACAGTCAAATGGATCCGTTTTGCTCCTCCGCTATCGCTGTAATTCACGGCCATTGAATCTAATGGATGTGAGTTGCATCGAGGAGTCAGCTTTGAATCGCGCTATCAATCGGATGTAGCGAAGTCGTTGTGTGTCGGAGCCGCCACCGTACAATTGATATTTAGTGTCCAAATTCTAGAGCAAGTATCTCTCTTGCGAGGAGTTCGATCTGCGAGTTCGCGTGCCGTTAAATATAATGTCTTACGTTATTTGTTGCGCTGAATTTCTCGGTCGATAGACGTGCTTAAAATACAAACACCTCTAACAAACATTGTCGAGCGTGCTTCACCAAAAATATCGTTATTCGTAGAGAAGGAGTATGAACGAATGTCCAAATGTGTCAACTATTCAGTGATTGTTGAGCCAATAGTTAATAAATAAGTGCTTTTAAGACTCCCACATGTAAATCGGCAACTAAGGTAGATATATACCAACCGAACAATAAAAAAGTAAAAAGAGCGTTTACACCTGCGCGTTTTCATTCATTGTTTTCTCTGGTGACTTATTGTGAATCCTCTGGCGAACATTTCTTCTAGGCGGACATAGCGGGAAGGAAGTGAACCGAGCGCCCGTGTCCTGGTGCAATACTTCCATTACCCCACAAGCCGATCTATAACTCATGAGAAAGTACATATTTGTCCCCATCTCGTTGGTGATCACTAACGACCTTCGATAAGTGCTCCTTTATTGTTCGGTTGAACCTTTTGACCATTCCGTCCGACTGCGGATGTAAGGGTGTGGTCCTGGTTTTCCTTACGCCCAGTGCCGCACAGATGCCTTGAAATATCTGTGATTCGAAGTTTCGGCCTTGATCGGAATGAAGCTCACAGGGAACTCCATATCTGCTGATCTAATTATTAATAAGCTGCTCAATGATGGTTGTTGCTTCTTGTTTTGGAATTGGAAGAACTTCCACCCACTTGCTGAAGTAATCCATGATAACCAACAGGTATTTGCTGTTGTCGTTGGTCTTTGGAAATGGTCCTGAGATATCAATCGCAATTCGCTCGAAAGGGGCACCCAAGTTGTACTGCTTCATAGCGCTCCTTGGTTTTGCTGTTGGTCCTTTGGTCGCAGTGCAAGTTGTGCACTTCCTACACCAAGACTCGACGTCATCTCTCATATGAAGCCAGTAGAAGCGAAATCGTAATTTTGAAAGTGTCTTATTAACTCCCAGGTGTTCACCGGAGGCCCCGTCGTGCATTTCTGTTGGTACACCCTTCACTTTTGATGGTGGGACTAGAATCTGCATTCGATGGGATTTTCCGTCCGCGGCTTGCCATTTACGCTTTAGAATTCCATCTTCCACCAGCAAGGAATTCCATTGTGCCCAATATGCCTTAAATGTTCCACTCTTGTCGGAAATATTTGTCCAAGTTGGCCGCTCTTTCTTTTCTTTGTGTTCCAGGGTTAGCGACATATCTTCATCCTGAAGTTGAGCTGTGCGTAGAGCATCACTCGTCCACCCATCTAGTATTTCTACTTGTACATTTCGCAGGTCGTACGCCTCTTCTTTCTCTTCCACTCTATGACAATGTTTACAATCTGGCCTACATGGTCTTCTTGATAGAGCATCAGCGTTATTATGCACCTTCCCTTGCGGAATTGAGCTTATCATTGATACGGGTGCACACTTTGCAGTTAACTCTCCTTATCTTATTACGACCGGCTCCTCGGACGCATTTAGTACTTTTTTTTTTTTTTTTTTATTAGACTTCTCTCGGGAGAGGCGAACGTATAGCGCTGAGTGGGCGCCCCGAGATGCCATCAAATAACTGTTGCAGTTATTTTTGAACAGTTGCAGGTTGTAACGCTCCGGGAACACTCGCGTGGGAAGGAGGTTCCATAGCTTCCCCGCTCTGTAACGGAACAACTTCTGATGCAGGGATGATCGCGCCGTCGGGAGATGAACCACAAGCGGGTGCGATCCGTCGGATTGTCTTGCGGAGAGCATATAAACCGAATTGCGCGGAACAATACCACGAATCTCCGATGAACAGTACCCGTGATAATATCTGTAAAACACACAGAGGTCAGCTACTCGCCTTCGATGTGATAGCGACTGTAATCCCGACTTCACCGCCGTGTCCCCGATCAAGCGGATCGCTCGTCTCTGTGTGCTCTCAAGTAGGTCGAGGGTATGTTTAGGACCAGAACTCCAAACATGAGAGCAATATTCGAGCGCGGGTTTAATTTGGGATTTATGCAGGAGATGAACTTGGGCCGGAGTAAAATATTTCTAAAAAGGTAACTTAATTTTCCCGAGGCGAACCTGGCGATATTCGCCACGTGTTTCTGCCACGATACATTCCCACAGACTCTCTCAGGTACGTCGAGGGTATGTTTAGGGGCAGAACTCCAAACATGAGAGCAATATTCGATCGCTGGTCTAATTTGGAATTTATGCAAGAGAAGAAGTTGGGCCGGAGTAAAATATTTCTTGGCTGTGAAAAGATAGCTCAGTTTTCCTGAGGCGGATCTGGCGATGTTCGACACGTGTTTATGCCACGCTACATTCCCACAGACCGCGACGCCGAGCAATTTCAAGCTTTCCCCAGATTCGAGCGCCTGGCCGCTCATCAACAGAACCTAAGATTCGCTTTTCCTTGTGAATGTGGTATATTGTGTCTTCGGTGCATTGAAGTGGATAAGATTGGCATTTCCCCACTGCACAACCTTATCCAGATCCCGATTTAGAGAGTCGATCTGGCTACACCTCAACTGGTCCGACGTTGATGCACCAATCGGCCGATCACTCGAAAAAGAGGAAACAAGCGTACTGAACACTTTGTTATCCGTTGTCTCCGACAAATCATTTATGTGAAGCAAAAACAAAGTTGGAACCAAAAGAGAACCTGGAGGCACTCCGGAATTAACAGGATACAGATCCGAAGGCTCGCCGTCTACAACAACCCGGATCGATGGATTTTCGGGGAGGCTCTTCGTCCAGTCGCAAAGCTGCTGGGAAAGTTCATATGAACGAAGTTTGCTCAACTGTACAGACGCGGTCAAAAGCCTTGGAGATATCCAATGCGACCACCCTTGACTCACCATGCCCCTCAATCGCAAATATCCATATATCGGTTATAAGGATCAAAACGTCTCCCGTGGACCGCCTGCCACGGAATCCGTATTGAGGATCATTCAGAAGACCGTTGCACTCCAAATACTTAATCAACTCGGCACTGATGACCTTTCCTATCACCTTAGATAACATAGGCAGTGATGTTATAGGGCGGTAATTTTGTGAGACATTTTTTTACGTCTTTTAGAATTGGCTGAACTCGAGCGATTTTCCAGCATTTCCGGGAAATGTCCTCCGTGCATAAGGTAAGCGAAAGAGTCTGCCAAGAACCGGCAATAGCTCTGGACCACAGTTCTTAAAGAATATTCTGATATTCTGTCCGGGCCAGTGACGTTCTTACAGCCTAGTCCACGTAGACTGTGTTGAATAGTACGCAGTCGGAACCACGCATCCCGCATCAAAGACCGTTCGGGGCGATCACAGGTGGCTCCGTAAGACCGGCATCGAGATTTGAATTCACAAACAAATCAGCTTTATCTTTTAAATTTGTGACTAACGTCCCGCTGTCTGTCACCAACGGAGGGGAAGAGAAGGAAGCGAAGGTACTGCTGACAGCTTTTGCCATTAACCAGCTGAGACGCCAACCAGTCGGGCACCGAAGGAGTTTGTTGGTCACTCTATCGTTGTGAGCTTTCTTCGCGGTATCAATCATCTGGTGGCACGCGTTTCTGATTCTAGCAAAATTCGTTCTGTTAACATCGGTGGGATTGGAGCGCCATTGTTTAAAAGCTCTATTTTTTGCCGCTGTAATCTGCTCGCATTTTTTATCAAACCAAGGCTTATCAGATAAATTTCGTTTGATGGAATGCGGAATGTATATCTCCACCCTGAGAAGAATAATCTCTGTGACCGACTCAGCGCATGCGTTTAGTCGGAGCCGCCAAACCACACCTCCGACCACGTAAAGGATGCGAAGAAACCTCGCAAATCGTTACCGTGACAGCCCCATAACTCCAGACTTGGCGAAGCTGCTATGGTCGGTTATTCGCTTGAAATGCAAGTGGTTGCGCGACCGATACCAAGCAGTGATCAGAGTTTCCCACTGGCGCAGCAATCTCCACGGTATAAATAGTCGGCTCGGATGTCAAAAACAGATTCAGGGTGTTCGCATAATCACCTCGGGTAGCTTCCTTCACGAGTTGAGTCAAATTGCGGATAACAGCAAACATCTCCGCCAGCCTCCCAGCCTCGTCGGTTGTGCTGGAATGCACCAACCAGCCGGAATTATGTACATTAAAATCGCCAAGGACGACAGTTTCAGAAGCTGGGTGGTTGATCTGTATCCAGTCGACGGTATGTGAAAGATGTTCGAAAAATGTCGCCGGTCGCTCGTCATTCGGAGAGCGGTAAAGACAACAAAGAAATTAATAGAATTCCTCAGCACGACCTTCAACCACATGATGTCCATGTTATTCGGTTCTAACGCCTCCATCCTCTAACAAGCCAGATCGCACCGCGTTAGACGCAGACTCCACCATTAAACAGAATCTCGAATGTAAGTCGTATCCTGAACAACAAAGATTTTTTTTGTTACACAAAGGCGCGCACAAACGGGGATTTTGGAATATCCTTAAATCTCAGAGCACAGTGCGAGCGGGAGGAGAGGAAGTGGATAAGAAAAGGAGGTATCGATGTACATTGGTCTTAAATACTTGGACATTACAACGACGAGGAAACACATGATCAGGTAGAGTATTCCACATTCGTGTGCTTCGGCTAAAGAATGACTCTCTATGTTTGTTTGTGCGCCTGAAATTGACTTTGAATGTGAACTGATGCGCATTCACACATTGACGGGTATCGCGGGAAAATGTCTGAAGAGGCGGAACACATTCAGCAAGTTCAGTTGAGCAACGACCGTGATAATACCTATAGAAGTAAGATAGGCACGATACGTTGTAGCTATGTTATAAAGACAGAATTGGTCGACTCACAGCTGGGTCCCAAATAAGTTTCACTGTTCGGTTTTGCATCCTATCGAGCACGTGTAGTGCAGTTTTGGATGCGCCTGACCAAATATAGGAGTTGAACTCCATTTTGGAACGAATATACGCCTGGTAAATAGTGGCCAGGTTGGGTGGAGTGAAGTATTGTTTGCATCTCTTAAGGAACCCCATGCATTTGGCCGCTCTTCTCGCAGCTTCAAAAATGTGGTCGCTCCAATTAAGAGTCGAATTAATTTGAGTGCTGAGGATTGATAGTTCCTTGGTTTCGTTGATGCAAGTGCCGTTCATCGACAGTGTATTTACTTTGGGGTTCGCCTTTGACGACAGTAAACACCCCTGAGTCTTTAAAGCATTGAACTCTACTCGGTTAGATAATTCCCGTTGATATATCTTGTTGAGGTCGGACTTCAGTGTATTAAGCATAACCTGCTGATTGGTAATGACATTCGAAGAGTTTGATCTGGAATGTTCGTATGAGTATGAGAAACTCATCGTGCTATCATTAGCAAACGAGTGGATTGGGTTGTGGATAATGGACAAGAGATCATTTATAAAGATGACGAATAGAGTGGGTGAGAGTACGGAACCTTGGGGAACACCTGCATTAATTTGATGGGAGGCAGATTTGACACCATCAAGAACCACTTGGATTGAACGGCCAGAAAGATAGTCTCTTATCCATTGGATCAGGGAATTATCCACTCCATATGAATGCAATTTTAATAAAAGGACTGGATGCCAAACTCTGTCGAGGGCCTTCGAGATATCCAGTGCAACAATCTTGCTTTCTCCGAAGTAGTAAATGGAATGGCTCCACTTTTCGGTAAGGTACCCCATCAAATCTCCTGTGGACCTGTTGCTACGAAAGCCATTTTGACGGTCATTGAGGAGGTCATTTGATTCCAGATATTTCGAAAGTTGACGGTTAATCAGTGCTTCCATTACCTTGGGTCGACAAGAAGAGAGGGGCGATTTGTCGCCTTTTTTACAAATTGACTGAAAGTTCGCTGACTTCCATCTATTTGGGAAACGCCCAGTAGAATAAGACAAATGGAGGAGTTTCCACAGAAGTTTAGCGAGTGAAGAAGAACATATCTTCAAGAGAATTGGGGGAATGCTATCAGGACCAGGGGATTTGTGTGCGTTTAGCTCCATGAGTGCCCGGGGAACAGACGCGTTCGGAAGCGAATCTGGCTCATGATGTGCTGCTTATGCTCAACTTGAGCCGGAACTGATGTGCTATTAGGCCGCGTTGAGTTGGCTGCAAAATGAGCAGCAAATAGATTCGCTTTTTCTATTGCACTGGTGACTGGTCTGTCATCGACTATAAGCGAAGGAATGGATGAGGAGTCCGAGTTTTGGACGTTTTTCACGAATGTCCAGAAGTTTCTACTATCTGTGGGAGAGTGTAGTATTTTTTGTCTCACTCTCTGGTCATACAAGAACTTTGCGCATTGAATATGCGCATGGGAGTCATTTCTAGCTCTGCTGAATCTTTCCACTTTTCCTCAGTATTGTTTGATTTATAGAACCGGAAGCTCAACTCTTTAGCCTTAATAGCTTCTCTGCCATTACCACATATTTCTCTTGGGTTTGATACTCTAATACTCTTATATTGTGTGGAATAAAGGTTTGCATACCAAGCAGAATCGTGTCTGTCAATGTGTCCGCTATAGTGCCAACATCGTTATTGAGGAAAAATAACGACCAATTTAACTTCCCAAAAAGTCATTCAGACCTTCCCAGTTGAGAACCATACGGTTCTTTTGGAAGTTTTCTCGTTAGCGTGACTGTTGGTTATAGCAAATTTAGTTGACATGATACAGTGGTCTGAAGTGCCCGAGTGCGAAAAAACTTCAATTGTGTATTTGTTTGGGTGGGATGTGAGAAACAGGTTCAGTGTGTTAGAATGACTGTGGGGTGGAAGTATTGTGCGTCGGCGCACGGCACTGATTCACTTCTCAACCCCATCACCAAGGGAACAACAATGAAGAAAACACACCCAGGAACTGCAGCATGGAAAATTAAACACTGGTTTGGATTTGTATAAAAGGTTCTTTTTTTTATTTTTAATGTTAGTTATTGAAACACGCTCTGGTGACAGTAAAGTAATCAATCCAAAAGCCAACTCCGCTAGTTGGCTTGGGAACAGCCCTTTCAAGGTTTTGATAGTGTCAAACAAACTCTTAAATCATTTAAAAATGACTTTATTTTTAGTAGCACTTATAAAATTGCCACTTTAAACGGTCACTTAAATAATTCAAAATTCTGGGTCACTAGACGATGCGAATTGCAGGGCACAAACAGAAGATAACGAAGCAGCCAGCTTTTTCTCTATGCGCCCGTTAATATACCTCATACCATTTTTTTAGTTTGCCGTTAACGTCATCCGATCGAAAGCGCCGTGCTATTGAACAGCACATTACCGTGTAAACGGTTGTATCGCATGAATGCTTTTTCCGTTGTACTGCCGGTATCCAATAATTTACCAAAAAAACGGAGTATACCTTTCGGTGATGGCATTGTCGTGGTCAATTTTGTTACTTCGATGGTAGGTGAATTGACTATTTGAGTTTATGTTGAATCGGTTCTCCTTGCTATATCTTTGAGGAATCGATTCATCCCTTATTGTTGTTTGTTGTTGCCTTGTGCTGCAACATCTTGCCGGGCCGGCGATGACACTTAGATCAAAGGTTGTTGCTTCTTTTGTATATTGGAGGCTAGAGAAGGTCTCCGTCATCACTTATGCTGTTCATCAGCGGCAGCATTGCGGATGGGCAGGTGGGTGGCAATATTAGTGTTATTGGGGTATGCTTACATTATAATTCATTATTGGTTATTAGTTATATTGAACGTAATTCATATTTTGAGTAATCTGTGTTATTGTGTGTGTGTGTGTGTGTGTGTGTGTGTGTGTGTGTGTGTCTGACAGATTATTCATTTGTCATTGCAAGCGGGCAGAGTTTAGAGATGGGACGCTTTAGGGTTGTCGTTGCTGTGCGGATTGTCACAACTCGAATTTTGTCGTCCTTGCCTGGGTGTGTAGCTTCAATTCGGCCTAGCCGCCAAAGGGTGGGAGGCGTCTGTTCATCCAGTATGAGCACAAGTTGTCCTACTTTCAGTTGAGAATTGGAGGCCAACCACTTTGGGCGCTGCTAGAGTCGAGCGAGATATTCGGACTTCCATTTCTTCCAGAAGTCTTGCTGGATTTTTTGCATGACCTGCCATCTGTTCAAGTAGGTTGCCTTGGTGTCGGTTACATCCCCTTCCGGTGCAGCGGTCAATGCTGTGCCGATTAAAAAGTGCACCGGCGTCAGAATTGACAAATCATCTGGATCCTCGGTGATTGGGCAGATTTGCCTTGAGTTCAGGCGAGCTTCTACTTGGGCTAGCACTGTTGAATACTCTTCAAATGTTAGAGTGTAGTGGCCGATGACTCGCCTTAAGTGATGCTATATTGATTTTACCCCAGCTTCCCAAAGCCCTCCGAAATGAGGCGCCGCCGGAGGGTTAAAATGCCAAGTCGTACCATTGGCTTGTAGCTGCGCCACTATTTCCTCAGTCCAGTGGTTTGTCCCCTGTGTTTTGTCCCATTCCAACATTCTTGGAAAGTTCTTCCGCAATCGCTATACAGGTGCGCACAATGCCCGCGTCGGGCAGTGAATCGTTTGAAAGCCGCGAGGAAAGCAGATGAACTATAGTACCCTACCAGCTCCAGGTGGACTGCCTTTGTGCAGAAACATACGAAGATCGCAATGTATGCCTTAGTGGTCTTGTTGCAACGACCCTTCCATCCCTTTAGTTGCACAGGGCCCGCATAATCTATTCCGGCCATCTGAAATGGACGGGCTGGATTCACTCGTCCAGCGGGTAAATTCCCCATTTTCTGCTCCATTTGTGTGGCTGTGTGTCTGTAACATTTTAGACACTTGTGGATGCAATTCTTAACATTGGTCTTCAATCGTAAAATCCAATAGTTGTTTCGCAGCGTTGCCATCATAAGTTGTTGTCCCACTTGCAGTGACCTTATGTGTGCATCCTGTACTATAAGGGCCGTTATGCGAGGGCAGTATAATTGGATGTCACTGTGGGTAGGGCAGATCTGCGTTTTCCAATCGATCCCCGACTCGCAAGATGCGATCACTATCAACGACTGGTGACAATCTTGCCAGCTTACTACTCCTTGACAGCACATCACCCCTGGCGATCCTCAATACATATTCCGCAAAGGTTTGTCGTTGAATCATCGCCGTATGCGGGCCGCAGAGATTTCCTCTACGGATAGCGCTCCTGTCATCCGTGCCGTTTGTGTCTTTGTGTTATGCACGAACCGAAGCCCGTACGCAGTCACTCGTAGAAGCCGTTGTAGCGTGGAGAATCTCCCGAGAAATTCGTTTTCTTCCCGAGTACTGACGAGCCCGCAGTGTTGAAACATGTTCGTGATGGGGTCCCTGGATGCGAGGGAATCCGTTTTTTGTTTAAAAACTGCCGCTATCTTCCTTTCGACATCTGTGGCTGGGATGTCAGCTGCTTTATATGTTTGTTCATCGAAATTCTGCAGAAACGTAGGGTCATACCACCACTGGTGTTGATCGATGAGATTCTTTGGGGTGATACCCCTAGTCGCTACATCCGCTGGATTGTCCTTGGATGCAATGTAGTTCCACCTGCTGGCATCTCCTGAATTTCTGCCACCCGGTTGGCAACGAAAGTTGTCCGCATGTGTGGCTCCGACCTTATCCATGCAAGAGTTATTTGGGAATCACTCCATGCAAACACCTTTGCACTCTTCAATTGCCTGGTCTCCGCGATGTGCCCTAGTAGGTGTGCCAGCAATACGGCCCCACATAATTCCAGCCGAGCCAGTGATTTTCTTTTGAGGGGCGCCACTCTTGTTTTTGCCAAAAAAAGATATGTATGGCATCTAATCTGCTCAGTGGTTCTCACATAGACGGCCGCAGCGTATGCCTTCTCAGAGGCATCGCAGTTCGTGGTGAGCTTTATCCAGCGGGGAATTTCTACTAAGTTGAGTGCAACTAACTCTCGTTTGAACGTGCGCCATTCTGTGACGATTGTTGGTGGGAGTTCGTCGTCCCACGTTTGGTTCTCCTTCCAGATCTCCTGCATCGGAATCTTTCCCATGACGACACGGGGAGAGATCCATCCGAATGGATCGTAAAGACGAGCGATATCAGAAACGATTGTTCTTTTCGTATTGCTCCGGGACTCGTGAAAGTTGTATTTAAATTTGAAGATGTCCCGTCCAGGATGCCACTGAATTCCCAATGTCTTGACAGTGTCGGTTTCCTCAAATGAGAGTGGCAGCTGTAACTCTCTGTCTTCCGCGCTAACTGCTGAGAGTATCTTCTCACTGTTACTGACCCACTTTCGTAGTGGGAATCCTCCACGTTCCAACATGGTAATGAGCTGGCGTTGCATCTCGATTGCTTCTTCTTCCGAATCCGCGCCGTGGATGACGTCGTCCACGTAGAAGTTCTTCTTCGCAATGGTGGCTGCAATTGGGTAGTCGTCCCGTTCATCGATCGCGAGCTGATGAAGAGTGCGGATTGCTAGCTAAGGTGCAGCAGCGGTGCCAAATGTGACCGTGTTCAGACGATAAACCTTGACATCTTCGCCCTCCGCAGTTCTCCACAAGACGAGTTGATAGTCTGCGTCTTCCGGCGTGATCCAGATTTGTCAGTACATTTTAGTGATGTCAGCCACAAACGCAAATGTATGCTTCCTAAATCGAAGGATATGGTCAATGATGTCATCCTGCAACCGTGGGCCAACTAATTGATGGTCGTTGAGTGACGTACCATCGGATGTTTTGCAGGGTGCATCGAAAACCACGCGAAGTTTGGTGGTTGTACTCGTTTCCTTCATTACCGCGTGATGAGGAATGAAGTATTGTTTACGTCCGATTGAATTCCTATCGATTTCTGTCGTGTACCCTAGTTCCTGGTATTCGTCAAAAACCCTTTTATATTCTAGGTGAAACGCCGGATTCGATTGAAATTTCCTTTCCAATTGTAGGTATCTTACTAACGCTGACTTGTGGGAGTACCCAAACACCGGACGAGTTCCTTCTTTGAACGGAATTTGAACCATATATCGTCCTTCCACCTGCCTCTGATGCGTTCTACAGAAGTGTGTTTCACATTGTTCTTCCTCCGGCGACACGAATTTTCTTTTCGGTAGTTTTTCGAGCTCCCAGAACTTCCGTAGCATATTCTCCAAGTTGGAGTGGTTGTAAAGAGCGATGTTATTTTTGGTGGGACCTCGCAATGGACGCCGCCCGAAAGAACCCAGCCAAGTTCTGTTCGCGGGGCCATGGGGGTCGCTGGTGGTCCCTTGATAACTCCTTCCAAAATAATCTCTGGGTATACGTCGCTGCCGGCTCCTCGATAGTATAGTGGTTAGTATACCCGCCTGTCACCCGGGAGACCGGGGTTCGATTCCCCGTCGGGGAGCCCCTGGCGCAAGACTAATGACCTTGCCCAGAAAAAATAAATCATTATGGAAAATTTAACAAGCCTCAAGAGTTGCTAAATAAGGCCAAGACCGGTTCCCGGTTGTAGTGCCGATGATGATGATGATGATGATACATCGCTGCCAAGCAAGATGTCTATTTTGTCCGGTTTCTTGAATGAAGGGTCCGCAAGTTGAAGGTTTTGTATGTGACTCCAGTTTGCATCCGATATCTTGTGCTTTGGGAATATGGAGGTCAGCTTAGGTAGGACCAAAGCCTTCAGTTGGATGTTGAAATCCTCATTGACATTTGATCGCATGGTGAGAGAAACCACATGTCTGGACAAAGCTGTACTGGCTTCTCCAACGCCTCGGATGGTGGTGCGATTCCTTTCCATTCTTAGGTTCAGCGATTATGCGGCAGACTCGGAGATGAAAGAAGCCTCCGATCCAGGATCGAGTAGTGCTCGCAGTAATAACGGTTGCCCAACGGTTGGGGAGACCTGCACTAATGCAGTAGCCAGGAGAACAGTTTGTGCCTTATGGGTTTCGGCTACGTACGTGTTGTGCACTGAAGCAGTCCGGGTGGGGTCTACAGAACTCTGTGCCTGATTCAATCGTATGTGTTGAGTGGAAAAGGAAGTGGGTTGAGATGGTGACTGGCTAGCCACCCTTGAACGGGGTTCACTCGCCAGCCTTTGGCTGGCAGAGTCAGTTTTGTGCAGCATTGAATGATGCTTCCTCTTACATGTCCAACATGTGAACATGCTAATGCAGTTTTGCGCTGTATGTGCATCTGACAGACAGTTGAAACACAATTTGTTTCTCCGAACGATCTCTTGTCTTTTGTTCGGATTCAATGCCCTGAATTTGTCGCATTTTCTGATGGGATGCGACTCCTGGCACATGGGACATTTTCCAATAGTTGCATTGAAAGCGCGGACTGTTCTTGATTTTTGTCCTTTTGGTTTTGGTTGCGATGGCTCTGCTGCGGATGGGCCCATCGCTTCTAAGGTCCTTGCCCTCATCAATAAGAAGTCCTCCAGCACACTGTAGGTGGGATAGTACACATATGAAGCTATGTGAGCTTCCCATTGTCCTCGCGTAATACGTGGTAATTTCTGCGCGGTGTGATGTTTGAGGGCATCTTCCCACGATTTTACTGGGACTCCTAGATGTTCTAAAGACAGCTTTGCCTCATTTGTGGTGTCTACGAGAAGTTTTAGGCCATCGGACGATTCTCGCGCAAGCTTTGGTTGTTCGAAGAACAATTTAAATTGGTTATCCTTTAACCACCTTACGTTCTGGTAACGTTTCACTAGGGTTGCCCAAGCGCCTTCGAAGTTACCATCGGTGATGTCAGTGTTCCCATGTAACCTCTCCGCCTCACCACTCAAATTTGCCTTCAAGTAGTGAAGTTTCTGAGCATCAGAAATGGATGCATTTTTAACCACCAGACCTTCAAATATGCTTTTAACTTCAGGCCACATTTGGTATGAGCCTGAAAAGGTCGGAATTTTAATTGCCGGAAGTTTCAATTGGACTGTTGGAGATTTTGAAACCGCAGCTGAATTATTAAGTGTCTGGTGTAGGCCCTCGGTGGTCGCCAACTGGGATTTCAAATCAGATGAGTACATGTAGTACAACTCCTTCAACGTGTGGAACACTAAAGAGTCCATGTACTTCACCTTTGCATCTTCATTTGGCGCTGCGATAATTTTTTGGTGCAGTTCCTGCGCTTCGTCAAAAGATCGTTCCAAATTGAACAAACGCGCCTCATTCATATGAATGGACTTGGCCGAGTGGTCCAAGGCCAAATATACCTTGTGATCCGCAGTTAACTCGCTCGCGATGTTTTGCAAGCTGTCTATCCAGTTAGACGTTCTTTGCTTGCTCATGGTGTCTGGCGGAGATGTAGTCCGGAGGAACTGCGTAGAATATTAGATAAATAACAACCTTGGATTTTGACCTTCTGCTAAATGGTTATGAGTTCCACGTTGATTTGAAGCCTATAGCCGATGTGACCCTCTTAAATGAATGTGACAATGTCTAAAGATCTACCTGCGCTGAACCTTGTAGACTAAAGCAAACTAAATACACATGTATAAGGGTGAATTGTCTTTATAATTTATCTGTTGAGAACGCTTGGCGGACAAGACTAATGACCTTGCCCGAAAAAAAAAAACAAATCATTATGGAAAATTTAACAAGCCTCAGGACTTGCTAGATAAGGCCAAGACCGCTCCCCGGTTGTAGTACCGATGATGATGATGATGATGTATCTGATGTTTTCTGTTTTATTTGCCTTTTGTGTGTCCGTATTTGATTCCTACTCCTGAGTAGTGAACATCATTATTATCTGTGATGTCAACTTCACACGCATCGCTTTCCTTTCCTGATGAATTGCCAGTTAGACGTCGTTTTGCTGAACGAGTTTTCACCTGAAACACATATTATTTAGTCACAAATTCAAAGGATAAAGCTAACGTGTTCGCGAATTTATTTTCCACGAATTCAAATCTAGATTCCGATCTTTTGGAGCCACCTGTGATCGCGTCGGTACGGTCTTCGATGCGCGATGTGAGGTTCCGCCCGCGTACTATTTAACGCATTCTACGTAGACTGGACTGTAGGAAGGCAACCGTCCGGACGGAATACCAGCAATATTCCTTAAGAACTGTGCTCCAGAGCTGTCGCCGGTTTTTGGCAGACTCTTCCGCTTATCTTATGCACGAAGGACCTTTCCTGTCTGCTGGAAAGTCGCTCGAGTTCAGCCAATCCCAAAGAAAAAAGTGTCTCCCAGAAAATTACCGGCCGCTATCATTACTGTCTATGTTATCTACGGAAATAGCGTTTGCGACGATAGTGAAGAACGTGTGATTCGAACTGACGCTATGACGGTTAGAATAACTAAAAATGTAACCAATGCTCAACACATCAGGCCACTGCCGCGTGTGCGAATTCGATTTCTAAACTCAAGTACACTCAACTGATGTGGAATTGTTTTGTTGTCGATATGGTATCTGTTAGAAACGCCACCCTACTCCCTCCTCAGTAACCTTGCTACGATCAACTTCGTGTGCGAACGACGGACCGAGGAACGAGCGAGCGAGAGGACGTCGGAGCAGGTGAGAGTGCCGATGCTCTATGCGGAAGTCGTGATCGAGTAGTAAAGTTCTCTTTACCTATGGGAGATTGTGTGTCGTGATTGATCACGTCGGGTTGTTGCGTTAGGCAAGGACAGTGAAAGACGGTGATTTGAACATACGATGAAACGGGTAAAAAGCAAAGCATTACAGCATCAGACTACTGCCGCGTGTACGAACTCGATTTCTAAACTCAAGTTCACTCAACGGATGTGGAATTGTTATGTTATCGCTATAGTATGCGATTCTGGTGCTTTTTGCTTTTTCGAATTTCCTTTCGGTGTTCTTCACTATTTGCTTGCATATTGTGTCTGAATCTGTTAGAAACGCCTCAAGGTCATCAATGCCGAGTCAATTAAGTATTTGGAGCACAACGGACATCTGAATGATAGTCAATACGGATTCCGTGGCAGGCGGTCCACGAGAGACCTTTTGACCCTTATAACCGCCGTATGGACATCTGCGATTGAGCGGCATGAGTCATGAGTCCTCTTTCCCTCCGTTGGTGACAGACAGCGGGACGTTGGTCACAAATTTAAAAGATAAAGCTAATTTGTTTGGGAATTCAAATTTGGATGCCGGTCTTATGGACCCACCTGTGATCGCGCCGGTACGGACTTCGATGCGGGATGTGAGGTTCCTTCTCAGGGTGGAGATCTACATTCCGCATTCCATCAAACGAAATTCATCTGATAAGCCTTGGTTTGATAAAAATGCGAGCAGATTACAGCGGCAAAAAAAAAAAACTTTTAAACAATGGCGCTCCAATCCCACCGATGTTAACAGAACGAATTTTGCTAGAATCAGAAACGCGTGCAACCAGACGATTGATACCGCGAAGAAAGCTCACAACGACAGTGACCAATAAACTCCTTCGGTACTCGACTGGTTCGCGTCTCAGCTGGTCAATGCCAAAATCTGTCAGCAGTAACTTCGCTTCCTCCTCTTTCCCTCCGTTGGTGACAGACAGCGAGACGTTGGTCACAAATTTAAAAGATAAAGCTAATTTGTTTGTGAATTCAAATCTGGATGCCGGTCTTATGGAGCCACCTGTGATCGCGCCGGTACGGACTTCGATGCGGGATGTGAGGTTCCGACTGCGTACTATTCAACGCAGTCTACGTGAACTAGACTGTAAGAACGTCACTGGCCCAGACACAATATCAGCAATATTCTTTAAGAACTGTGGTCCAGAGCTATTGCCGGTTCTTGGCAGACTCTTTCGCTTATCTTATGCACGGAGGTCATTTCCTACCTGCTGGAAAATCGCTCGAGTGCAGCCAATTCTAAAAGAGGTGAGAAAATGTCTTCCACAAAATTACCGGCCGATAGCGTTACTGTCTATGCTCTCTAAGGTGATAGGAAATGTCATCAGTGCCGGGTTAATTAGGTATTTGGAGTGCAACAGACTTCTGAATGATCCTCAATAAGGATTCCGTGGCAGGCAGTACACGGGAGACCTTTTGACACTTATAACCGATATATGGACATCTGCGATTGAGCGTCATGGTGAGTCAAGGGCGGTCGCGTTGGATATCTCCAGCGGTTTTGACCGCGTTTGTTACGGGGCATTGCTGAGCAAACTTCGTTCATGTGGACTTTCCCAGCAGCTTTGTGACTGGACGATCGATTCGGGTTGCTGTGGACGGCGAGTGTTCGGATATGTATCCTGTTAATTCCAGGGTGCCTCAAGGCTGAATTTTGACCCCAATCTTGTTTTTGCTTCACATAAATGATTTGTTGTGGATGATAGTACGCTTGTTTCCTCTTTCTCAAGTGATCGGCCGATTAGTGCATCAACGTCGCACCAGCTGATATGTAGCCAAATCGACTCTCTGAATCGGGACCTGCATAAGGTCCTCCAGTGGGGAAAGCCCATTTTCGTCGACTTTAATGCAACGAAGACACAGTATACAACATTCAAAAAGAAAAGTGGATCATCGGTTCCACAGCTGATGATGAATGGCCAGGCCCTCGAAGTTGGGGAAAGCTTGAAATTGCTCGGCGTCACGGTCTTTGGGAATGTATCATGGCAGAAACACGTGCCGAATATCGCCAGGTTCGCCTCGGGAAAATTAAGTTACCTTTTTTGAAATATTTTACTCCGGCCCAAGTTCATCTCCTGTATAAATCCCAAATTAAACCCGCGCTCGAATATTGCTCTCATGTTTGGAGTTCTGGTCCTAAACATACCCTCGACCTACTTGAGAGCATACATAGACGAGCGATCCGCCTGATCGGGGATACGGCGTTAACGTCGGGACTACAGTCGCTATCACATTGAAGGCGCGTAGCTGACCTCTGTCTAATTTACGGATATTATCACGGGTACTGTTCTTCGGAGACTCGTGATGTTCCGCGGAATTCGGTTTAAATGCGCTCCACAAGCCAATCCGACGGATCGCACCAATTAGTGCTTCATTTCCTGGCGGCACCAACATCCCTGTATCAGAACTCATTCTGTTTACAGAGCGGGAAAGCTATGGAAATGCCCTGTGTTCCCGGAGCGTTACAACCTGCAACTGTTCAAGAAGAATTGCAGCTCTTATTGGGTGGCATCTCGGGGCGCCGTGTTAGAGAGGTTCGCCTCTCCTGAGAGAAGTATAATTAAAAAAAAGACACGTCGGTATTTTCCAGCACAGTTTGACTACTACTATTATTATTTATTGGCCTGTAGGAACCCGGAAGTTCATGACTTGACATCACAGTTTGACATCGGCGTAAATATTATATCTATAGGTTCGCCTCTCCTGGGTGAGGTATATAAAAAAAAAAAAAATACGCCAACCCTAAACTCGCGAGCAATCGTCTCAACCGTCTTGCAATGGAATTGTATCATGATGACCGTGAAGAACGTGCGATTCGAACTGACGCTATGACAGTTAGAATCACCAAAAATTGAACCAATGCTTAACACATCAGGCTACTGGCCGCGTATACGAAATCGATTTCTAAACTCAAATACACTCAACTGATGTAGAATTGTTATGTTGTCGCTATGGTATACGGTTCTGGTGCATTTTCTTATTCGATTTTCGTTCGATGTTCACTATTTGCTTGTGTATTGTGTGTGTATCTGTTAGAAACGCCACAGAATTGCTCCGCGCAATTCGGTTTATAGGCGCTCCACAAGACAATCCGATGGATCGCATCAGTTTGCGGTTCATCTCCCGACGGCACAAACATCCCTGCATCAGAACTCGTTCTGTTACAGAGCTTGGAAGCTGTGGAATTCCCTCCCTGCACAGGTGTTCCCGGACCGTTACAACCTGTAACTGTTCAAAAATAACTACAACAGTTAATTGGTGACATCTCGGGGCGCCGTGTCGGCGCCATAGGTTCGCCTCTCCCGAGAGAAGTGTATTAAAAAGAATGTCTGCCATTCTTCTATTATAATTTTTTTTATTGGGTTTTTATGTTTTTAATTGGTTCGCGAGTGGTTTCGATAGTGCACATCTGAGCACGTACACACGTCCGCACAACCCAGTCACCCGCGAACTCTCTTACAGAGAACACCAGTTTAACAGTGCGCCAGTTAAAAAGTGAAGTGACTACATATTTAAAAAGTAAAAGTATGTCAAAAGCAATTTTTGACAACAAATACAATTCCTAAGAATTCATAAACAAAAGACAACAAGGACACACCAGTAAACTAAATATTAATGTAACAAGAGCGACAAACAATAAATATACTCGAGTTCACGCCAAAAGTTTAAATTCAATAGACATGTGGTGACCAAAATTAAAACAGTGAAGATAGTCAAAACAATGAAATTCAGAAACCAAACAAAACAAATAATAAACGTAAAAACTTAATTGTAAATACTAAGTGAATTAAAAACACATAAATTAAAATAAAACCTAAAAGCAAATGTGCATATTGCAGTGAAGTGCGAAAAATAAAATAATAATCAACTATAAGAAACATAATATATCACCTCGGTCGCAAGCGCAAAAAACAAAAATTAAAATAGATTGCTCGTTAAGCAATCTGTATTTACCAGGTGTACCGGTATAAATGCATTAAATAAAATCAAAATAAGTGCATATAAAAACAGTTGAGTGAGGTGCAAAAAGTGTTCGAGACAATAAAAACAAAAACAATAAAAAGATAACACTTCGGTCGCAAACGCGAAAATTAAAACAAACAATATATTGCTTGTTAAGAAAGCAATTTTTAAATCATCGTTTGGCGCGAGTGCAAGCTTACTGACTCTTAGCAGGCGGTAGGCGAGTTCAACTCAGCTTGCAGGAGAAATCAAATCGCCGTGGTTCAAAAGGTCGCCTTTGTTTTTTTTTAATGAAAACAAACTGGAAAGAACCAGAATGAATACGGAGGACGATAAGAACACGACAACGCACAAACGAAAAGGCGCCCCGAAAAACTCCATTGTGACGCGAAGCAAAACCGCGAAATTGACGATGGATAAAGGAGATCAACAATTGGCGGACGACAGTGAGCTCCCCTTCCCCTCCAATTTTAACATATATGGGGCAAATAATTCATTCGCTTCTCTTGCATCCTCAGAGTCTGAGGATGAAGAGGAAGAGATAAGTGAATTGGAGGCGAAACTGGCGATGGCAAGAGCCCGATTACAAGAGAGACGCCGAAAGAAAAAAATAGCGGCGCTCGAACAAGAACAAAACCAGCAACAACTACAAAAGCTAAAGCCAAAAGTCGGCCAACAGCAACAATCTCACCATCAACAGCAACATCAACTTCAACATCAGCACCATCAACAGCAACAGCAACAGCAACAATTAACACAAAAGCGATCAACGAACCAGCAAGCAACACAGCAGCAGCAAAGCAACAATAACAGGGGAAAAATAAAGATGCCACCAATCAACACCATAGATGTTGACTGTAAGGAATTGGTAAGTCTTTGTAAGCTAGCCATAGGTAACAATTTTGCAGTTAAAAGACTGACGGGTAACAGGCACGCCATTCAAACATATACGGTGGCAGACCACGACAAAATTAAAGAGGTCTTAAAAAGAGCCACCGCGGAATTTTACTCGTTCACGCCGAAACAAACGAAGAGCGTAACGGTTCTATTAAAGGGTGTCGACCCTGAAATGGAACCGGAGGCTCTGCTCGAAATGCTTCAAAACCTGAAGCACGAAGATCTCGAGTTTACCGCGGTAAAACCATTCACCACACCCAAGGCAAGAAGGGAAAACCGCAAGCTACCCTTCTTTTTGGTGCAATTAACACCCAACAGTAGGATTGGTGGTCTAAGAAAAATTTCAGTCTTGGATCATCAAATGGTCACATGGGACAAATTAAAAAAAGGCAGAGACATCCTGCAATGTCTACGTTGCCAAAGGTTTGGTCACTCGGCGGCTAACTGTGAAATGCAGCGCCGTTGCGTAAAGTGCGGAAAGGACCATAAGGCAGAAGAATGCCCTCTGGGAAAAGAACGGGTAGAAGACAAAGCCCTTCTAAAGTGCGCAGTGTGTCGGAATGAGGGACACCCCGCTAACTATCGAGGATGTCCTAAATTCCGAGAAATAATGGCAAGAAGTGTGACCCGGCAAAAAAACACAGAGCCAGCTCGTACTTCAACAATGCCCGTAACATCGCAGCGGTCGTACGCACAAGTTGCTTCGGGTGGGAGAACACCAAATCAGGCTACATCACAGGTAGCCACAAATACTCCCACACAGACTGAAACAACACCGCAAGCGGACGTGTTCGCAATCCTGCTCAATCTGCAGAGACAGATGACACAGCTACAAAGCCAAATAAACGAGATCTACTCGCATTTGCCCAGTCTAAATAACAAGTCGATATAAACCCTCTAACCACAACATCAATAAAAGCTCTTGTCGTGAATGTAAATTCACTAATAAGAACTGAGAGAAGAGCCAATCTTTTTAACCTGTTGCAAGAGGAACAACCTGATGTACTTCTGGCGGGGGAAACAAAGTTAAACCAGAGACATAAGATAGGACATAAAAACTACGATATTATACGAAGAGATCGACCTAACTCCTCTCAAGGGGGGGGTGTCGCAATCTTTATTAGAAAAGGGATCAATCATAAAGTAATATGTAGTGGAGAAGTGCGCAGGTTCCGGGTGCTGGAAGCCTGTATCGTCCGCATACCCCTTCAGCAAGGAAGGGGTTTGTATGCGATTGCGGTCTACGCACCTGAGGAGCACCAACAAAACCTATTTATAGCGGAGCTCGAGACACTCTTTCGATGCTTACAATTGCACCTGGACAAAAATTACTTTATCCTAGGGGGAGATATGAACGCCAAGCATAGAAATTGGGGAAATTATATATCTAATGCCAGAGGAAATCAGTTGGCTGGTTGGTTAGATCAGTATCATATTGAATATAGAACTGACCTGCTAGCTACGAAATACCCATCGTTCCCCAGAGGTAGATCGTTCTTAGATATCTTGCTAATCGACTCACGACTGAGATTACTTAACACCAACAGACGAAACACAAACTGTTTACGGACAATTGAATACGACAGTGACCACTGTGCATTCACGGCAGTAATAGAGCTTCCGAGCGAGCTCGCAGATCTGGAGGAATTCGTGACCCCGCAACCCTATAACTACGGGGCAATGCGATGGCCGCGGTTCACCAGATCATTAACAAGAGAACTTCGTTCGAATGACTTTAATCTGCCAGTAAACAGAAACCTGACTAATGACGAAATCGACAAATACATTCAACAAATGGACGAAGCCGTAAAACAAACAATGGACAAAACAATTCCCAAAACAACAGTTACAGATCACATTAACATGTACAGAAACGCAACAATAAACGCACTCCACAAGAAAAAGAGCAGACTGCTATCGAAATTAAAACAATTACACAGACAGTTTACAGACAGACAAGACCAGGAGATAATATCACTGAAATCTCAATTAAAAAACCTCCAACAATTACTTAAAGCTAATTATAGATTAGCAACAAATTTGTATTGGAACAACAGAATTCGAGCTATAAAAACTAATAACCCGAATATGTTCCCACAAATAAATAAAATATTCAGGAGAAATAATCAAAACGAGATTCAGTGTCTCCAAATTCCACGTACCGAGGTAAACAAGCAGCTGCTAACCAACATTGGCATAGATACAGAGAACGCTATCCTCAATAGTGAGCTCTTCGTGATCGAAGATCCTTTGGAGAAGGCGAACGCTGTGGGAGCTGTCTTTCAGGAAATGTACAAGGTGAATGAAAGCATTCGCCGAAACAATGACCTGGAGGACAGAATTCGACTGAATCACCTGCACCTCCGGAATGAAATTTCACATTGGCAATCGGAGAATCCTGGTTTTACGGAATTCAGTGACGATAATCTGTCAATCGACATTAATGCCAATGGTGGGGCTAATAGCCTTTTAATCACAAGGGAAGGAATCCAGAGTATCTTCGACTCATTAAGAAGCAAAAAGTCAGTGGGAATAGATGGAGTACCTAACATCGTACTCAAGAACCTGCCCCCAAAGGCAATAGATATATACACGGTCCTGTTTAACAACGCGTTGAATAATGCATATTATCCCGCGCGTTGGAAAACGGCTATCATTCAGCCCATCCCAAAAAAGGGCAAAGACTGTACAAACCCAATGAACATGCGTTCGATAAGTTTACTCCCAAGCATCAGTAAAGTATTTGAAAAAATCATTAACAAAGCTCTGCTAAAATGGGTAGACGACAATAGCATTATTCCAAACAACCAGTTTGGCTTTAGGGCGGGTCATGAAACCACACATGCCGCAGCTAAACTGGTCTCCGACATACAATGGAATAAATGTAGGAACCAATGCACAGGTGCCTGTCTGATCGACCTGGAAAAAGCCTTTGATACCATCTGGATCGAAGGGTTGTATTACAAACTGGTCAGATATGGCATACATAAGCCTTTACTATATGTACTTTACGATATGTCAAAGGACAGGAGGTTCGTGGTCAAAAGTGGTAATGTGACCTCTAATAAAACGTATAATATCAAGAATGGCTTGCAACAGGGCGCGGTACTCTCTCCGATTCTTTTTAACATTTACATTAGCGACTTATTAGATGCACTTCCGCAGGCTATTGCGTACGCAGACGATCTCATAATTTACAGAACAGCTCCGAAAGTTGCGATCATAAATAGGTTAATACAGCGAGACTTCAACAAAGTGCAGCGCTATTGCGATGACTGGAAACTTAAGATCAACTTCCAGAAATGTGAAGCCATCCTATTTAGAACTCCATTATATAAAGCCACGTACGACACAAGGAAAAACTGGCGAAAGCTAGTTATCGTGGGACCGCATGGAGATAAACTGGAAACCAAGAGTTTAGTTAAATACCTGGGCATCTGGCTAGACCAATATCTGTATTTCAACAGACATGTAGAGGCTGCTTTGCTCAAAGCGAGGAAAACTTTTGCTATGACAAGGAGGCTATTTCATAGTAGCCAACTTGACAGCAGGGTAAAAGTCATATGCTACATGACGCTAATCAGGCCAATGCTCATATATGGTTGCCCAGTATGGTTCAACATAGGTCCAAATTTGATAGAAAAGATTCGGGTGTTCGAAAGAAAGTGTCTCAGAAGTTGTCTCAGATTATATCGGACACCGGAATCGGACTATAAAAAGTATTACTCAAATGAGACTTTATATAATGAAGCGTACATAAATAGGGTGGATAATTTTATGATTAAATTAATCAGAGGACATATTGCCAGAGCAATAAGCTCGTCCAATGACCTAATTTTCGGGGCTTATTATCCAAACACCTTATACTATGAGAGCGTGCGTCGCAACGGCTTTGTTCCACCAGAGGCGTTCCTTGACTTGGATATGAAAGGGCTTATACAGGATAGATCCGGAATTCCGCTGATCTATCATGTAAGTAGATCATCTGTAGACGGGCGATTGTGCTATGACCGGGAAGTAGCGCGCACCGAAGAAGAGCTCCTGCGCTTCAGTAGGGCTATCTCCCGCAGAGACCGGGACGATAGTATTAGACAGCGTCAACAGTTCTGGTGGTTGAATGGCATATAAAGACCTGGATACCAAAGTCGGTATAGAGTCACACTATCATCAGCTAGCTTACATAGACTTAGCTTTTCTAGAATTAGGGTAGTATAAGATTTAAGTTAAGTTAGGCTAAGTGATTTTACATAAAAAAAAAAAAAAAAAAAAAAAAAAAAAAAAAAAAAAAAGTAGATAAGTTTAGGTAAGTTAAGTAAGTTAAATTTTAAGAAAAAAAAAAAAAAAAAAAAAAAATTACAAAGTTTTTCAAATTTTTCTTTGTCTTTCAAATAATTATAAGTTATGCCACAAAGTTCTGTCGCCGAAAGGCAAATTATACAAATATTAAGTAATGTTTAGCTTAGAGCGTCTGCGAAGGACCAGTAAGTTATTATATAAGATATTTAAGCTAGAATTTAAGCATTTTTTGTCTAGCCTTTAATTTAGAAAATAAGAATATAAAAAGAAAATAAAAAAATGTTTAAAAAATGAAAAAAAAAAAAAATGAAAAAACACGTCCGCACAAGCACTTATTATGTATATTTCTTTATTGTATACAATCACCACTTAATTCACTGTAAGTCGTCTGCACTGGAACACACACTAGTTCACTTGTGCGTGCATACAACGTCCGCATTTTATTGTTATTTTCTCTGGGGGAGGACGCACACACGCGCACGCGTCTACGCGAATAATCATTATCATCATCGGCACTACAACCGGGAACCGGTCTTGGCCTTATTTAGCAAGTCCTGAAGCTTGTTAAATTTTCTATAATGATTTGTTTTTTCCGGGCAAGGTCATTAAGTCTTGCACCAGAGGCTCCCCGACGGGGAATCGAACCCCGGTCTCCCGCGTGACAGGCGGGTATACTAACCACTATACTATCGAGGAGCCCCTACGCGAATAATACTTTTAATATTTTTTGTTGGCGGGCGACGATCGATGTGGTTCGTTCAACGGCTTTTCAGGTACTGGCCTACCACTCCATAATTGTGACAAACTGCCACAATAGCAAAAGTCATCAGTTGAACCGGCGTATGGACAATCAATCACCTAACAGAACATCTTTACCAATTCAGACATGAGAACGCATGTGTTTTGGCCCGAACTGTACTTTAACTTTTAAAGAATTACAAAATCCCTTTTGTGAGAATAACCGGTACAGACAGAGAACCATTTCTCAGGCACGAACTGTGTTTTGACTCTTAAAATCCCTTTTGTGAGAATAACCGGTACAGACAGAGAACCATTTCTCAGGCACGAACTGTGTTTTGACTCTTAAAAGCCCTTTTGTGTGAACAATACCCGTTCTTTAGGCGATTTATACGTACCTCGAGTGCCATGCTTGGTCATGCATTTCTATGTGGTGCAAAGGTGCTTCCTCCGTTCCATCTTCGATGATGGGAAATATAGTGGTATCACTTCGAAATATACGGCTCTTGAGAGCGTGTCTTAGAAAAAAATGAATTCCAGCAATGGAGACAGATTCAGAGTGTATTATAAGTTATTGATACTGCTGTAGTCCGCTGCGCTTAATCAACGCACGCAAATATAACAAAGCCATTGTTTTTAGGAAATCCATTAGGAAATCCGTTTTGTACTGCAAAACTTCCAGTTTTTGAAGTGACACCAAATGCATACAAACATGATTTACACGCCATTGTCAGCTTAACAAACGATAGAAGAATATAACATACCCCAGTAAAGAAAGACAACTTACGGAAATTAACTTCAGGCAGAAACCTAAATACAAAATACATATAAATAATT
Source organism: Microdon myrmicae (assembly GCA_963931805.1). NCBI lineage: Eukaryota > Metazoa > Arthropoda > Insecta > Diptera > Syrphidae > Microdon > Microdon myrmicae. Next base: position 136,248,396 of record OZ007500.1, read on the forward strand.
ATCTGACTGCAACAACCAAGCGAAGGTAACAGCAAAAGTCACTAATGAAAGCAATACAATGTCGTGAGGAAAAACCGGAAAAACCGTCGTCGGTAAATTAATTACGCCCTAACAAGACATGAACCCGTGAAGCCACTGACACCAATAACAAAACCAAGAAAACCACAGTTGTTCCTAGAATCAATTCCTACCCAAGTATCTAACACCCTAACTCCAGGAGTACTTATAAACTTTGAAGGTGAGAGAAGGGTGAATTAGGAAATCAATTTGCACACAATGCGTCGGGGAACTAACTGCTCAGCCCACTGCCCTCCTTGAAGTTGCATGCAATGCGCTTCCGTCAAACCCACTGAACTTGCTCAACCTTAATGGCTTCCTTATCATCGTACCGCGTGTTTGACCAGAATGGCGAACTTTTCCGCTTCAACTTAATTGTTTTCCGTCTGCTGTGCTGCCATAGTAGTGTGCATTAGAAGTTTTCACTTTTTAGTTCGCGACTATTTCACTTTTTAAGTTTTTGCGTCAAAGGATCCATCCTCGTTCCTTTTTCTGTTCGTTTTGCTTTCGATTTTTGTAGCACAAATACACAATTAGCAGTTCACGGTTCTTGGAATTCGACTTCTCGATTCAACGTAATTTTCTTTTCGAATACGATTTTTAGGTAAGAACTAGTAGGAACTGAAAGTTGGAAATTTCAACGGAGAACGAGCAAAACAATTTCATTTGTCATGGCTGATCAGGAATCTTCGAACGTTGAACAGGTAATTCCATAAATATCATCACTATGTTCTGTAGAAGACTCATGCAGAAGGCACCGCACTATTCTGAATGAAGTTTCTGGGGTTTACGTTCCAAAGCTACAAAGAACCCTACCACCTGTCCATTTGCTAGATTCTTGTGACATAACACATGTCAAGGTCGCACTTCAGGATTAGGCACTTTATATCCTACGACTGCGATGAAATTGAGTTCACTTTTTGTATCTCAAACGAACCGTTTTGTTATTTTAATCGTTTGTTTGTGACACTACACTTGACTTGGGAAGCACGACTCTTTTTGACAAATGTTTTAGTCTCTAATATTTGTTATTACTAAAAACCGATCGTTTTGGTAAACTGTATTTTTAAATAGAAGATACGTTCGTTGGGAACGACGATTTTTGTAACAGAGACGTTTTTTTTTGTGTGTCGACTTGGTTACTGCATTTAATATGTTGTGCGATTGCCTAGACCAGCCGACGGCTCTATTAATGATTCGCGTCACATGATACTTATATTGGAATATTTATAAATGACCCCAAGGTTCATCCTATCCTTAGAACCAATCGCAGTAACTCTTCTCTAAGCCGAATATTCTGTGAATACCGAGAAATAGGTTGCGAATATTTATTCCTCCCAATTATGTCGACAGCTTTTGTTGGTTTAAGCCGCATTCTCTACCGACTGAAATACTGATACAATTCCCTTGGAAGACGGTTGAGACGATTGTTCGCGAGTTTAGGGCTCGCGTATTTTTTTTATATACCTCTCTCAGGAGAGGCGAACCTATTGTTGCGGATTCGCATTGGATGCAACCAGCGATTTTAATTTAATTTTTAAAACATTTTTTATTTTTCTTTTTATATTCTTAATTTCTAAATTAAAGGCTAGAAAAAAAATGCTTAAATTCTAGCTTAATTATCTTATATAATAACTTACTGGTCCTTCGCAGACGCTCTAAGCTAAACATTACTTAATATTTGTATAATTTGCCTTTCGGCGACAGAACTTTGTGGCAGTACTGATAATTAGTTGAAATACAAAGAAAAATTTGAAAAACTTTGTCAATTTTTTTTGGTTTTTTTTTCTTAAAATTTAACTTACTTAACTTACCTACTTTTTTTTTTTTTTTTTTTTTAATGTAAAAGCACCTAACTTAACTTAAATCTTATACTACCCTAATTCTAGAAAAGCTAAGTCTATGTAAGGTAGCTGATGATAGTATGATTCTATACCGACTTTGGTATCCAGGTCTTTATATGCCATTCAACCACCAGAACTGTTGACGCTGTCTAATACTATGGTCCCAGTCTCTGTGGGAGATAGCCCTACTGAAGCGCAGGAGCTCTTCTTCGGTGCGTGTTACTTCCCGGTCGTAGCACAATCGCCCGTCTACGGATGATCTACTTACATGATAGATCAGCGGAATTCCGGATCTATCCTGTATAAGCCCTTTCATATCCAAGTCAAGGAACGCCTCTGGTGGAACAAAGCCGTTGCGACGCACGCTCTCATAGTACAAGGTGTTTGGATAATAGGCCCCGAAAATTAGGTCATTGGACGAGCTTATTGCTCTCGCAATATGTCCTCTGATTAATTTAATCATAAAATTATCCACCCTATTTATGTACGCTTCATTATATAAAGTCTCATTTGAGTAGTACTTTTTATAGTCCGATTCCGGTGTCCGATATAATCTGAGACAACTTCTGAGACACTTTCTTTCGAACACCCGAATCTTTTCCATCAAATTTGGACCTATGTTAAACCATACTGGGCAACCATATATGAGCATTGGCCTGATTAGCGTCATGTAGCATATGACTTTTACCTTGCTGTCAAGTTGGCTACTGTGAAATAGCCTCCTTGTCATAGCAAAAGTTTTCCTCGCTTTGAGCTAAGCAGCCTCTACATGTCTGTTGAAATACAGATATTGATCTAGCCAGATGCCCAGGTATTTAACTAAACTCTTGGTTTCCAGTTTATCTCCATAGGGTCCCACGATAACTAGCTTTCGCCAGTTTTTCCTTGTGTCGTATGTGGCTTTATATAATGGAGTTCTGAATAGGATGGCTTCACATTTCTGGAAGTTGATCTTAAGTTTCCAGTCATTGCAATAGCGCTGCACTTTGTTGAAGTCTCGCTGTATTAACCTATTTATAATCGCAACTTTCGGAGCTGTTCTGTAAATTATGAGATCGTCTGCGTACGCAATAGCCTGCGGAAGTGCATCTAATAAGTCGCTAATGTGAATGTTAAAAAGATTCGGAGAGAGTACCGCGCCCTGTTGCAAGCCATTCTTGATATTATACGTTTTATTAGAGGTCACATTACCACTTATGACCACGAACCTCCTGTCCTTTAACATATCGTAAAGTACATATAGTAAAGGCTTACGTATGCCATGTCTGACCAGTTTGTAATACAACCCTTCGATCCAGACGGTATCAAAGGCTTTTTCCAAGTCGATCAGACAGGCACCTGTGCATTGGTTCCTACATTTATTCCATTGTATGTCGGAGACCAGTTTAGCTGCGGCATGTGTGGTTTCATGACCCGCCTTAAAGCCAAACTGGTTATTTGGAATAATGCTGTTGTCGTCTACCCATTTTACCAGAGCTTTGTTAATGGTTTTTTCAAATACTTGACTGATGCTTGGGAGTAAACTTATCGAACGCATGTTCATTGGGTTTGTGCAGTCTTTGCCCTTTTTTGCGGTGGGCTGAATGATAGCCGTTTTCCAACGCGCGGGATAATATGCATTATTCAACGCGTTGTTAAACAGGACCGTGTATATATCTATTGCCATTGGGGGCAGGTTCTTGAGTACGATGTTAGGTACTCCATCTATTCCCACTGACTTTTTGCTTCTTAATGAGTCGAAGATACTCTGGATTCCTTCCCTTGTTATTAAAAGGCTATTAGCCACTACACCATTGGCATTAATGTCAATTGACAGATTATCGTCACTGAATTCGGTAAAACCCGGATTCTCCGATTGCCAAAGTGAAATTTCATTCTGGAGGTGCAGGTGATTGAGTAGAACTCTGTCCTCCAGGTCGTGATTTCGGTGAATGCTTTCATTCACCTTGTACATTTCCTGAAAGACAGCTCCCACAGCGTTCACCTTTTCCAAAGGATCTTCGATCACGAAGAGCTCACTATTGAGGATAGCGTTCTCTGTATCTATGCCAATGTTGGTTAGCAGCTGCTTGTTTACATCAGTACGTGGAATTTGGAGACACTGAATCTCGTTTTGATTATTTCTCCTGAATATTTTATTTATTTGTGGGAACATATTCGGGTTATTAGTTTTTATAGCTCGAATTCTGTTGTTCCAATACAAATTTGTTGCTAATCTATAATTAGCTTTAAGTAATTGTTGGAGGTTTTTTAATCGGGATTTCAGTGATATTATCTCCTGGTCTTGTCTATCTGTAAACTGTCTGTGTAATTGTTTTAATTTCGATAGCAGTCTGCTCTTTTGCCTGTGGAGTGCGTTGTTTTGTCCATTGTTCGTTTTACGGTTTCGTCCATTTGTTGAATGTATTTGTCGATTTCGACATTAGTCAGGTTTCTGTTTACTGGCAGATTAAAGTCATTCGAACGAAGTTCTCTTGTTAATGATCTGGTGAACCGCGGCCATCGCATTGCCCCGTAGTTATAGGGTTGCGGGATCACGAATTCCTCCAGATCTGCGAGCTCGTTCGGAAGCTCCATTACTGCCGTGAATGCACAGTGGTCACTATCGTATTCAATTGTCCGTAAACAGTTTGTGTTTCGTCTATTGGTGTTAAGTAATCTCAGTCGTGAGTCGATTAGCAAGAGATGCAACCAGCGAATTCACAATTGAATGCAGTCATCAACAATCAAACGAACAACAACTGTCAGCAATCAGCTGACAGACAAAATAAATTAAATCTATCTGTCATTTTTTAAAAATAGCTCTCTTCCACATTAGCTCTGGTGCGACCCAGTTCGCAGATTTATAATCAAACAAAATCTAAGTAATCAAAGGAAATAAAGTCTCTAATTTTGATATAAAAGAAGACCCACCGTGTTTTCAGTTAGAGGAAGATAACATTTTGGGCAACCAAAACAAGGTAATCTTTTCAACATACATTGTTCTAGCTTTTGTTGCAGTCCAAGACAGCCAACGTCGCGCACGCCAGGAGACAATATTGTTCCTAACGTCATCTCCCCGGCCCACCAAAAATATGCAGTTGTTAGTGGAAGTTGCGTTCGACGCTTGTTGAACGCAAATACTATAGATATAATATTTACGCCGATATCAAACTGTGATGTGAGGTCACGAACTTCCGGGTTCCTACACGTCAATAAATAGTAATAGTAGCAGTCAAACTGTGCTGGAAAATACCGACAAGTGTCCTTTTTTTAAATTAAACTTCTCTCAGGAGGCGAACCTCTCTAACACGGCGCCCCGAGATGCCACCAAATAAGAGCTGCAATTCTTCTTGAACAGTTGCAGGTTGTAACGCTCCGGGAACACAGGACAGTTCCATAGCTTTTCCGCTCTGTAAACAGAATGAGTTCCGATGCAGGGATGTTGGTGCCGTCAGGAAATGAACCACAAATTGGTGCGATCCGTCGGATTGTCTTGTGGTGCGCATATAAACCGAATTGCGTGGAACATCACAAATCTCCGAAGAACAGTACCCGTGATAATATCCGTAATTCAGACAAAGGTCAGCTACGCGCCTTCGATGTGATAGCGACTGTAGTCCCGACGTCAGCGCCGTATCCCCGATCAGGCGGATGTCTCGTCTCTGTATGCTCTCGAGTAGGTCGAGGGTATGTTTAGGACCAGAACTACAAACATGAGAGCAATATTCGAGCGCGGGTTTAATTTGGGATTTATACAGGAGATGAACTTGGGCCGAAGTAAAATATTTCTTGGCTCTAAAAAGATAACTTAATTTTCCCGAGCCGAACCTGGCGATATTCGGCACGTGTTTCTGCCACGATACATTCCCAAAGACCGTGACGCCGAGCAATTTCAAACTTTCCCCAGACTCGAGGGCCTGGCCATTCATCATCAGCTGTGGAACCGATGATCCAATTTTCTTTGTGAATGTTGTGTACTGTGTCTTCGTTGCATTGAAGTCGACGAGATTGGCCTTCTCCCACTGTAGGACGTTATCCAGATTCCGATTCAGAGTCGATCTGTCTACATCTCAGCTGGTGCGACATTGGTGCACCAATCGGTCGGTCACTCGAAAAGGAGGAAACAAGTGTACTATCATCCGCAGAGCTGTTGGGAAAGTCCATATGAACGAAGTTTGCTCAGCAATGCCCCGTGCCAGACGCGGTCAAAAGCCTTGGGGATATCCAATGCGACCGCCCTTGACTCACCATGCCGCTCAATCGCAGATGTCCATATATCAGTTATAAGTGTCAAAAGGTCTCCCGTGGACCGCCTGCCACATAATCCGTATTGCCGATCATTCAGAAGTCCGTTGCAGTCCAAATACTTAATTAATTCGGCACTGATGACCTTTCCTATCACCTTAGATAGCATAGGCAGTAATGCTATCGGCCGGTAATTTTGTGGAAGACATTTTCTCACCTCTTTTAGAATTGGCTGAACTCGAGCGATTTTCCAGCAGGTAGGAAATGCCCTCTGTGCATGCGAAAGAGTCTGCCAAGAACCGGCGATAGCCCTGAAGCACAGTTCTAAAAGACTATTGCTGGTATTCCGTCCGGGCCAGTTACCTTCTTACAGTCTAGTCCTGGTAGACTGCGTTGAATAGTACGCGGTCGGAACCTCACATCCCGCATTGAAGACCGTACCGGTGCGATCACAGGTGGCTCCATAAGACAGGTATCGAGATTTGAATTCGCGGAAAATAACTTCGCGAACACATTTATAGCGTTTGCGACGATAGTGAAGAGCAAGTGATTCGAACCGACGCTATCACGGTTAGAATCACTAAAATATAGAACCAAAGCTCATCCCATCAGGCCACTGCCGCGTATATGAATTCGATTTCTAAACTCAAATACATTCGACTAATGTGGAAATGGTATATTATTGCTATGGTATACGGCTTTAAAAGGCTCCTCTATAGTATAGTGATTAGTATACCCGCCTGTCACGCGGGAGACCGGGGTTCGATTCCCCATCGAGGAGCCTCTGGCGCAAGACTAATCACCTTGCCCGGAATAAATAAATCATTATGGAAAATTTAACAAGCCTCAGGACTTGCTAAATAAGGCCAAAACCAGTTCCCGGTTGTAGTGCCGATGATGATGATGATGATACGGCTTTAATGGATTTGCTTTTGGTGGTGTTGTTCTTTACTAATCATGTGTGTATCTGCTAGAAACGCCACACATTTGCTTTATTTTTTAAATTTGTGACTAACGTTCCGCTGTCCGTCACTAACGGAGGAAAAGAGGAGGAAGCGAAGTTACTGCTGATAGCCCTTGCCATTAACCAGAATGGACGCGAACCATCACCGACTTTTTCCATCACCTTAGACAACATAGACAGTAATGCTATCGGTCGGTAATTTTGTGGGAGACACTTTCTTCCCCTTTTTGGGATTGGCTAAACTCGATTTGACAGCAGATAGCAAATGTCCTCCGTGCATAAGATAAGCGAAAGAGTCTGCCAAGAACCGACGATAGTTCTGGAGCACGGTTCCTAAGGACTATTGCTGGTATTCCGTCCGGGACGTTTGCCTTCCTACAGTCCAGTTTACGTAGAATGGTGGCTCTAAAAGACCGGGATCGAGGTTTGAATTCGCCGAAAATAAATTTTCGAACATATAGGCACTATCTTTTGAATTTGTGACTAACGTCCCGCTGTCCGTCACCAACGGAAGGAAAGAGGAGGAAGCGGAGTTACTGCTAACAGCCCTCGCAATTGACCAGAAGAAGCGCGAACCAAACGGGCACTGAAGGACTTTATTGGTCACTCTGTTGTTGTGAGCTTTCTTCGCGGTATCAATCGCCTGGTTGCACGCGTTTCTGATTCTAACAAAATTCGTTCTGTTAACCTCAGTGGGATTGGAGGCCATTGTTTAAAAGCTCTATTTTTTGCCACTGTAATCTGCTCGCGATTTTTATCATACCAAGGCTTATCAGATGAATTTCGTTTGATGGTATTAGGAATGTAGATCTCCATCCCGAGAAGAATAATCTCTGTGTCCGACTCCGCGCATGCGTTAACATCGGGGTCTGCAAAGCATACCTCCGACCACGGACAGGCTGCGAAGAAATCGCGCAAATCGTCCCAGTTGGCAGTCCCATTCCTCCACACTTGGCGAAGCTGCCTAAGTCGGTTATTCGCTTAAAATGCAAGTGGTTGCGCGACTGACAACAAGCAATTATCTGAGTTTCCGCTGGCACAGCAACCTCCACGGTAGAAATGCTCGGCTCGGATGTCAAAAACAGATTCAGAATGTTCGCATAATCAACTCGGGCATCCGGCACTAGCGAGTTGAGTCAGATTGCCGCTAACAACGAACATCTCCGTCAACCTCAGCCTCGTCGGTTCTGTTAGAATATACCAACCAGCCGGAATTGTGCACAATAAAATCGCCAAGGACGATAATTTCAGAAGCTCCTTGGTTGATCTGTATCCAGTCGACAGTACGTGAAAGATGTTCGAAAAATGTCGCTAGTCGATCGTCATTCGGGGACCGGTAAGACAACAAAGAAATTTAACAAAACTCCTCAGCACGACCCTCAACCACATGATATCCATGTCATTCGGTTCCAACGCCTCCACCCTTTGGCAACCCAAATCGAACCACGTGAAGACGCAAACTCCACCATTGAAACGGAATCTCGAATGCAAGTCATATCCTGGGCAACGAAGATATGTCGAATCGATTGACAAATCGACGTGGCTATTCGTTAGGGCAAGAATATCAGGTTCCGCTATTTGTAAATATTGGTGGGCGGGGTTTACATTCGTATTGGTGAAACCAGTGTCACTGATGTTACAAAATGCCGTTATCAGTCGAACGTCGACAGAGCTCAGAGAACGAACCCGATTACGCGATGACGAATTTCTTAAAGTTCGGTTATCAATCAGAATATTTCCACGATGTTCCTCCTGAGCATCGGCTGCTCAACTTTAAATCGAAGGCGGGAGCAGGTCTCTTTTTCCAGCAATCGGTCGCCACTCTTCTTGTAGGCTCCGGAAGCACGGTGGCGACCGCAACGGGTCCCCTCAGGGGCGGTCTATAGAGATCACTCATCCTTTTCAGGACAAGGAGACACGCTCCCTGAAAGAAAGACCACAGCACTATGACGGTTAAAACCACTAAAAATTGAACCACTGCTCGACACATCAGGCCACTGCCGGGTGTACGAATTCGATTTCTGAACTCAAGTACACCCAACTGATGTGGAATTGCGATGTTATTGCTTGGTATATGGCTGATGCTTGGCAAGCCTCAGGACTTGCTAAATAAGGCCAAGACCGGCCCAGGTTGTAGTTCCGATTATGATGGCGATGATATTCCACTGATGTAAATTGTTATATTACGAGGGTTGCCTCTTATGTTTCGGGATTTGGCAACCCTAGTGTTGCAATCCGGCAATTGACAGCTCTGTCGTAAAGTTGGACATTTTTGAGGTTATACGCACTCAGAACGTTTTGACATACGAGCGCTATTTGTGTTGTTTACAGTAACTTAAAAGATTCATCTCGGCCCAAAAATGGAATTAAATCGTCAACATTTTCGTGCGATTATTTTTTACAACTTTCGGCGTGGATTAACTCAGCAACAGTGCATGGATGAACTTAATTCAATTTTTGGCGATGAAGCTCCATCAAGGACCAGTGTTTATCGATGGTATGGTGAATTCAATCGTGGTCGTAGTTCACTCCAAGATGAATTTCGTGAAGGTCGTCCAAAATCAGCTGTTGTTCCGAAAACCATTGATGCTGTGCGCGAACTGATATTGGAAGATCGTCATGTGACCTATCGTGAGATTGAGACAACCTTAGGCGTTAGTGGGACCAGCATACATTCAATATTGCATAAACATTTGACTGTCAAAAAAATTTGTTCGCATCGGATCCCACACAATTTGTCAATCGCCCAAAAAAAGGCTCGTGTCAATTGGTCGAAAGAAATGCTCAAAAAATACGGTCGCGGTGCTTCGAAACACGTCTATGACATCGTGTCAGGTGATGAATCGTGGATTTACGCGTATGAGCTCGAAAGTAAACAGCAGTCGACTGTCTGGGTGTTTCAAGATGAGCCAAATCCAACAAAAGTTGTTCGCGCAAATTAAGTCACAATTCACGGAATTTAACTTTTTAAAAACTTTATTTGTGAATTTCACTTATATTAATTTTATTTACAAATTCTAATTGCTATTAATCTTTGTTACAAGTTTTACTTAGTTCTCGGCTATGCCGGCTGGTGTCCAAATCAGAATCCCCCCTTCGTCTGGTCATCATGTAGCATTTATAGTCTTTGCTTCGGACGTCTTATCATCTTAGCTCATATGATGATTGTTGGGTCTTTAGGTCGTGTGAATCTTTGTCTTGTTGTGTTGACTTATGATGCTTGTTGGGTACTCGGGTCGTGTGCATCTTTGTCTTGTTGTGTTGACTTATGATGCTTGTTGGGTACTCGGGTCGTGTGTATCTTTGTTGGCTTATGATGATTGTTGGGTTTTGCTTGACATGAATATTAGCTTAAAGTAATTGCAATGGTTTTTTATCTTAGTTTGATAACAATGGTTATTTTCGTCTTATTATGTTGACTTATGATGATTGCTGGTTTTGCTGGCCATGATTATTTAATATGTTTATTATAATAATAGATTAAAGTGATTACAATGGTTTTAACCCTAAATTACCATTAACTCCCTTAACTCCCCCCTCTGTTAAGATAAAGCGTCCTCGCTTTTGAGTTTTTCCAGAGCATTGGTGTATTGTACTATGTATTTGTGTTTTTTCTTAATATTAATAATTTTTACAATGGTTTTTATTACACATATGCTCATGCTAATTATTACAATTATTATAAGTGTTACAAAAAGTGTAAGTATAGGATGTTCTTCGATTGGTATGAGTATCGTGGATAATTCTTGTAAGTTTGTAAATTTAGTTTCTTTGTTGGAGGTCATATACTCTAGTATTGTTACATCATTATTATGGTTTTGTACAATTAATTTTTTCATCAACCTTTTTCTGTTCGTATATGTTTTATTATTTATTGTTACAGTATTTTCAAAATGAATGAGTTTCGGGCCTGTCATTGTTACATTATTCACTATTTGTTCTTGATTAAAAAATATGTACCCATCTTCTAACTCTTTTATATCTTTATTGTTTTCCTTTATAGACTTACAATGTACTGGTTCGTTTTTTAGTAGGGGTATGGTGCAACTATCTTTGCTGTAATCTATTTTACAAATGTAGTCCCCAATATAATTTTTACAATCATTAACATTTACATAATTTTGATTACATAGACTTATTTTTTCTTTTAATTTTAGTTTGCCAATTCTACTGGATAGGGAATATAGTTTGTACAAATGACATTGTTTGATTATTACTGGATATTTGTATGTAATTACAATAGAATCTTTATAATAACAGATAAATTGTTTAGAGTACTCTAGAACATGTATGATAGGGATACCAGTATTTTCATGTTTGATTATTTCTTCTACGTCATACGTATCAATAGCTTTGGAGTAAAAGTTCCCATTTTTTGCTAAATTTATGGTGGTTGTAATTGTTTCGAGTTCGTAATAAACTTCTTGTAGGATGGTTTCTGAGCTGTGCTCTTTATTATCTACTTTCTCTAGTAGTTTCTCGAATCTCGAGTTAATCGCTTTTTGTTCGTTGTTGTTTTTTACTAGTGTATTCAAGCGGGTTTCAATTTCGACTATGTCGTTGTGGTCTGGTGTACCCGTTATCAGTTTTAATACTGACCCTAAAAGGTTTATTTGTCTCCTTGGCCTGACTTCATGCGGAGTGATTTGCGCCATTAGCGAATCTATACGATGGAGAATTGCTTTCATCTGTAATGATGTTTCTTCATGTCCCGCTGTTTCTTTTGCCATGTGTATGGGTGCGAGTATCTTCGTTAAGTTAAAAATATGAAGGAGGTATTCGGTCTCGTTGTACAGGTGAACTGGTGCGGTTTCGATGGATATGTATTTTTGGCCAGTTAGGTCTTTTATTTCAAGAGTTTTCGCTTGAGGTATTAGTAGGAGAGCAATTATGATGTACATTTTGTGTTCCTAATGTTGTCTTTATGGATTTTCTTGCCTTGAGTTGTGATTATATAATTCCCTTTATCCTCTTTTACTTTTGTCTCAATGAAACGGTCTGTATTCTTGTTCCGTCGCTTTGATCTGTGAAATATTATGTCATTAGGGTTGTATGTTTTCGCTTCTCGATTTTTATTAAAGTGGTTTAATATTTTTTGTTGGTTGAGTTTCAGAACATTTTCGAGTGGTGGTATTTGTTCTCGATTAAAAAATATGTCTTCGGGTTTAAAATTAGTGACGGAGTGTATAGTGGCGTTATATTGTTTCACAGCTTCAAAAATTTCCTCTTCGCAATCTGTGCTGTTTTGTTTTGCAAGAGCTCGTACTATTTCAAGAATGGTCGAGTGTGCTCTTTCGACCTGGCTGTTAGATGTTGAGTGATCAATAGGTGTTTTTACGTGTATTGTTTTGTGTCGGTTGAACATTGATTCTGCCTGATGACTTGTAAAAATTGATTCATTGTCAGTCATTACGTACTGTTGATCGTTGTACTTGAATATTTGCGAAAGTATTTCGTTTATAACCGTCGGTATGTTTAGTTTGTTTGGTATGTGCCTTAGGTGTAGGTACTTTGAGTAACGGTCGATTGTGCTGATGTACATTTGGTCGTTTAAGTGGAAGACATCCATTTGTAGGTATTGTCCGATTTTGGTTGGTACTGGTGTTTCTCCTATGGGGTGCTTATTGGGTTTCCTGTCGTATTTGGCTTTGAGGCATGTTTTGCACTTTGTAGCGTAATTTTTACATGCGTTAGCTATTTTCGGCCAGTAGTATTGTAATAGGATTTCCTTGGTATTATTTCGATATCCTCTGTGTGCCCTATTATGCACTTCTTCTGTTATTTTTATTTGTTCATTTCTGTCTTCTATATCTTTTAATAGTGTTTGAGTTATAATTAGTTTATAATGTTTGAATGTTTCTTTAATTGTTCTTTCATGTTTATGTAATAGTTCTTCTGGTATTTTTATTGCATTAATGACGTTGGGGTTAAGTATTTTCTTTAGTTTTTTCTTTAAATCTTCTTCATTTATGATGCATACGTCATGCCTGAAGTTATTAAAAACATTTTTTGTTTTTATAGGTTGGTTTTTGTTTGATTCGTTAATCGTTATTTGATTTTTATAATTATTGAGAGGTTGGCTTACTCGTGAGATTTGTGTTCGTGGAGAGCTTATTGCGGAATGTTCAGAGCAAGTGGAGGTGTTTACCTGTTGTCTTGACAATGCATCTGCGACTACATTATCTTTACCGGGTTTATACCTGATTTCTGCTCCGTATTCCTCTATGAAGTTTTTCCATCGTTTTAGTTTGGTATTAGGATTTCTTTCTGATACGGCGAATGTTAATGATTGATGATCCGTATATATGATCAGGTTTGTTATACCATACAGCAGATTCCTTAGTTTTTGTAGCGTCCAAACTATCGCTAACAGTTCTTTCTCATTAGTGGAGTAGTTTTCTTCTGTTTTGCTAAGTGTTCGTGATACGAAGGTTATTGGATTATTTCCTTGACTTAAGACCGCACCTATGGCGAAGTTACTCGCATCGGTCGTAAGTTCGAAGGGTTTGCTGAAATCTGGTTGGAATAGCTCTATCCTTGCTCGTAGTTCCTCTTTGATCATTTCAAATGCTTTTCTGGCTCGTTCGTCGAATTGGATTTCAACCTTTTTACTTTTATTCTTAGACACTTGTTCTTCTGTTTGTAAGAATATGGACATTGGTTTTGTGATGTTCGCATAATTTTGTATGAATCGTCGGTAGTATCCAGCTAGTCCTAAAAATGACCTTAATTCTTTCAGGTTAGTCGGTTCTGGGTAATTTTTTATTGTTTCAATCTTCTCCGGATCGACGGTAATTGTGTTGTGTTTTATTATATGTCCCAGGTATTTTATTGATTCCTTAAAGAAGTGCGATTTTTCGTTTGAAATTTTCATGTTGGCTCTTCTTAATGTATCTGTAATTATTTTTACGTGTTCTGAGTGTTCCTCTTTGCTATGAGAGTATATTAACACGTCGTCGATATAGACGTAGGCGAATTTCCCGATGTATGGTCGAAGTATATCGTCAACTGCTCTTTGGAATATACTGGGCGCGTTCCTGAGTCCAAACGGCATTCGTGCGAATTCATATTTCGCTCCATTAATAGAGAAGGCAGTTTTCTGTTGATCCTCTTTTTTTATTTTTATTTGGTGGAAACCTGATTCTAAGTCCAATGTTGAAAATATATTGGCTTTCCCTAGATTTTGTATTGTTAAATTTACGTCAGGGATAGGGTATCGATCCGTAATTGTTTCTGCATTGAGTTTCTGGTAGTCTATTACCATACGTCTCTTAGGGGTTCCATCTTCGTTGTATCCTTTCTTCGGTACAACCCATACAGGTGAGTTGTATGGGCTAAAACTCTTTTGGATTATTCCTTCCTTCAGTAGTCGAGCGATTTCCTCATTTACAAACTTGTTGTCGGACATGGGGTAAGGGTATTGTCGCGAGTAAATAGGATCTTCATGTTTAGTACGTATTGAGGCTTCTACTTGGGTAATGAAGGGGAGGGTGGGAATGAATTTATTGTTTTGTTCCATAATTGCATCTACCTCCTTAGAATAGTATTCGTCATCAAGAGAATAATTTATTTGCATTTTGGGGGTTTTGTAAGTAATTGAATAAGTTTCTAAGTCTATCTTGGCGTTTAATTGAACTAAGCCTGCTTCTCCTAGTATCATTGTAAAATTTCTTAAAGTAGGTATGACATAAAATATTAGATTCGTATTAAACATATTGACTTGTTTTTTTGCATGAGTTAATGTCGTACCATGCATTGTATTAACTTCAATGGGTTCTATTGGTATGGGTGCTCCATAGGGGTAGTTTGAGGAAACGTAATTATTGGTGGCTCCAGTATCTATAAGAATAGTCACTCGGAGCTCGGGTCTTCCTTTATCCTTGGTTCTTAGGGTCAAACACGGAAGACCATTTATTCGGCTAAAAAAGTCGTCTTAGCTTCATGGTCATTGTCTTCGCTACCTATCTGTGGGCTGTTAGAAATGTTATCGTTATGATGTATTTTGTTCATTTCTTGGGGCCCATTTCTATGGTATTGTGTTGAAGTTGTTCTGAAGGGGTTATTCCACTGTCTCTGTTGTTGGTTATTGTGTGATCTCCTGTCTCGGATAGATTCATCCACTTCCATTGGTTCAGGCTTCGGCTTCACATATGTTTGTACGTTGGGTTTGTAATAACGTTGCTCCTTGTAGCCTTGTGGTGGTTCGACTTTCCTTTCGTATTTTTCGTATCTCTTCTGGTGTCTCTGATCATATGAGTTCCGAGGTCTATAGTGATACCTTTCGCTTAATCCGTATGCTTCTTTGTTGTGTAAGATAGTTCTAGCGATTGCATACGCTTCTTCCAGAGTTTTCGGATTTTGGGAAAAAAGTACTCCTCTTGTGTATTCACAATTTAATCCTTGAGCAAAGGCTCTAACGCCTGATTCCATAGCGTTGGTGTATGAGGCTTCACTTTTATTCGTACCTTGCATCTCGATTTTAGTTAGTACTAGATTTAAGGCTTTATTGATGTTATTGAAATACTCCGTAACTTCTAATTTTTCCTGTTTAATTTTCAATAAGTTTTCTTGTAACACATAAAGTGGCCTTTGGTCGGCGTAAGTATAATCTAACCTATTGATTATAGCGTAGAAATTAAGTATGGTATTGTGGTTCACCAATATGTCCGCTGCGTCGCCTTGTATTTTTGTTCTGAGGATTTGTAGGCATTTAAAATATTCATTTGTCTGTTGGAATCTTTTTATTTCCTCCATTAGGTTCCAGATCAGACTCCGCCATGCTCTATACTCCTCTGGTTTGCCGTTGAAAACAGGTATGTTTTTAAATATACTGGTGTCGATTTGGCTAGGATCTTCTAGCTTCCAAGTTACGGGGGTTAGCTTTTCTATCGTAACTATTTCCTTGTTTAATCCTTGCTGTTGTATCCGTATGACGGCTTCCCTGGTTTCCTTATTCTCGGTTATTAATGCCGATAGGGTACTTGTTAGGTGAGCGATCTGCGCTTGTAGTTCTGCTGCTGAGGCCATTTCTTCACTTTCACTTTCTGATTCGGTTGGGGCGGATGGTCTCTCGAATGGTCTCGACGACTTATTCCGTATTTTAGGAATTTTCATAAAGGAGATGTGGGTCTAATCCCGGGGTTTTATCGTGAGTGTGTTTTTTTTCTCACTTTCCTTTTTTATCTGCTATGCAGTCAAAACTTGTTGTGTCCGTACTTATGCGGATGTTGTCCTTTATTGCTAGGGCATCACTGACACTTTAAGAAAATTTAATTTTTACTCACGGTTTTTCCTCGGTGGGTCCTATGCAACTCTTAGTGTGGTTTCCAGTGTGTTTTTCGCCTAGTAATGTCCGGATGAGTTCCTGGTCAGGTCTGGATATGGTCCTTGTCAGGTACAGCTATGGTCCTAGTTAGGTCCAGATATGGTCCTCGTCTCGTCCGGGTATGGTCCACAGGTTGTGATGGAGTTATAATCCAAAACACTCCTGGCAGGATCGCCAATTAAGTCACAATTCACGGAATTTAACTTTTTAAAAACTTTATTTGTGAATTTCACTTATATTAATTTTATTTACAAATTCTAATTGCTATTAATCTTTGTTACAAGTTTTACTTAGTTCTCGGCTATGCCGGCTGGTGTCCAAATCAGAATCCCCCCTTCGTCTGGTCATCATGTAGCATTTATAGTCTTTGCTTCGGACGTCTTATCATCTTAGCTCATATGATGATTGTTGGGTCTTTAGGTCGTGTGAATCTTTGTCTTGTTGTGTTGACTTATGATGCTTGTTGGGTACTCGGGTCGTGTGCATCTTTGTCTTGTTGTGTTGACTTATGATGCTTGTTGGGTACTCGGGTCGTGTGTATCTTTGTTGGCTTATGATGATTGTTGGGTTTTGCTTGACATGAATATTAGCTTAAAGTAATTGCAATGGTTTTTTATCTTAGTTTGATAACAATGGTTATTTTCGTCTTATTATGTTGACTTATGATGATTGCTGGTTTTGCTGGCCATGATTATTTAATATGTTTATTATAATAATAGATTAAAGTGATTACAATGGTTTTAACCCTAAATTACCATTAACTCCCTTAACTCGCACGAAGCACTTCCAAGCAAATGGTCGCCTATTTTTCGGAAAAACTGGACATGTCGCAACCGTACCACTAGAACAACGCAGAACAGTCAATTCTGAGTGGTACACAACCATTTGTTTGCCAGTTGTCTTCCAAGAAATCAGGAAAACCAACCGCCGAAGACGGATCACTCTTCACCACGACAATGCGAGCTCTCACACATCGGCTGCGACAACTGCATTTTTGAGCACCCAAAACATCAATTTGATGGGTCATCCGCCGTATAGTCCTGACTTGGCACCGAATGACTTCTTTCTATTCCCGTACGTAAAAAACAAAGTGAGAGGTCAACGTTTTTCGACACCTGAAGAAGCGGTTGCTGCATTCAGAATGCATGTGTTGGAGATACCTCAATCAGAGTGGCAAAAGTGCTTCGACAATTGGTTCAAACGCATGCAAACGTGTATAGATCTTCATGGGGAATATTTTGAAAAACAATAAAGTGATTTTCGATGATCAATATTTGTTTTTGTTCTCTAATCCCGAAATATAAAAGGCAACCCTCGTATCGCTATGGTATACGGCTCTGATGCATTTTCTTATTCGATTTTCGTTCGGTGTTCTTCACTATTTGCTTGTGTATTGTGTGTATATCTCTTAGAAACGGCACAGTACCATCGTGACTTATCTCCGTGTCAGTCCGGACCATCAGTCATACATCCGAAACATAGTCGAAGATTTCTCCCGACGATATCGCGGAATGTATAGCGTGACGGGTTGGATCTCACCTTGAGACCGACTACCATCTAAATCAACCTTTTCTCGAACCGGTCCATCAGCCAAGTTCCGAAAGATGGCCAGGGATTTCTCTTCATAGATAGCTTGATGGGTGGTATTTCACCGGGCGATAGGGCATTGGGACTACACCTACCATTCGGCCTTTAGTCGCCTCTTACGACAAGCCGGCCTAGCTGTGAGTATATTCTAACGCCCTGCTCACAGGGCACGTATACACAACAACGTTATCCGCAAAGCATATTTGCTTTACTTTCTCATCCATGAGGGAGAAATATCTGAAGTGTGTTTATTGTATAGAACGGAGTCAAAACTTGAACCCTGTGGTCCGCCTGCAACGGTGTGGAAAATCCTCTATAACTTTCAATACACCTGAAAAGGCCGTAGACACAACGTGCTACTGAGATCAGCACACAAGAGTTTAAAAACGAGACCTTCGGTCCACTTCGTGCCACACAAGAGTTTGAAAATGAGACCTTCGATCCACAAAGGCCTTCACAACGTCCAGATTTAGCGCGATGGTGGAAAAATGTGAGAGCAAAATTATGGCCAGATCTGGAATTAATTTTATAGGGTTGTGGCGCTACAAAGACCATCATGCCATTTTTTTTTTTTTTTGTCATATAGTAAGGCCAAACCAACAGCCTTGATTAAACGAAACACCCGAAACAATTTTATGCCATTTTATGGTTTAACCTTTTCTTTAATATTTTTTCTGTCTTTATAGTTAATATAAAGCTCTTACTATATAGACCGATCTTGTTTGAGTTATGAAGGCGAAGTCCGAAAATAAGCCACTGTAGGAATAGATTATCAGCAGATTAACTAGAGAAGAAGACCAAACCTTGCATCTGTTTGAATAATATTCAAGAATATCAACAAATTGTTTTCATTATTTTCTAAGAAAAGGCGGATTTTCGGCTCCAGCGGCCATCTATCATTGCCGAGTTCCACGTTAGAAATGTATCAACCCAACAAGAACTACCGAAACTCATTAGATTAAGTGACAAACCATACGACTCTGAAGTATGCAAATGTCTACACGGGCCCGAGGGCAGTAGAGAGTGTCGAAAATAAGCAAAAGTATCATCTCACATTTTACGGGGACTTATTGACTCAAACCATCATGGCAGGAAGGATAACACGGCGCTAGATGGTAATTACTAAATCACTGTACAAAGTGCTCTTGTATTAACACGACAGAACACATTAGCAATTAGGTTTGTCATTTGCATAGGCCCTGAAAACCCCCTCTTTTGTATGAGAAGTGTTTTGAACTAGATTGGAGTGTGTATTCAGCCCTGTACTGAAGATGATCCTAGGTTCTATATAGTTTACATACAACAGGGGGGAATTCGATTGCTTTCTGTTTCTTAGCAAAGTTTCTGTTTACTTTACACAGTGGTCGGTGGAAAAGGCACGTATGGAATTTGAAATATCTTACCGCCATTCCAAGGCTCAACATTCAACACACACGCAAGTGTCTGCCTTCGATATGATTTAGAGAACTAGATATATGACAACAGTCCTTGTATAATCAATAAGCGATTTCACCCATCTAGGTCATATTACAAAAATAAATATTTATTGCACGACAATTCCCCATTCGACTCAAGTAAGTATCAGTGGCTGTCGATAAACTGGGGATAATCTAAGTGAACGATAAACGTACGTGGGGCCATTTGGAGAAGTTTATGGTTTGCCAGCTTTTTCACTTATTTCACTCTTGCACCTTCATGAGTCAACAATCTTCCAGTCATTCTACTGGCTGGAGGGAAATCACTAAAAAGTCGTAGCACGATTTTGACGTTGTTCATATTTTTGAATAGATGCGAGCAATGCCACCGAAAGCATCATACCCGCCGCCCCCACAAATGCGGTCACAAATGCCTGGAGCACCTGCTCAAAGGCCACCACCACCGCAGGGCATGAGTAATCAACCAAGACCGATACCACCCCCCTTGCGGAGAGTAGACAGTAAGGGTAATATGTTAATGCCCGGAGGTCCGCCAGTGAGACCTGGTATGCCACAACAAAACCAACAAATACGGCCACCGCCCGGAGGAGGGGCAGCAAGCCCACCTGGCCAAAATGCACCTCGTCCACAGGGAGCATTTCCTTGGCCTCCATCTACAGGCCAATCAAATCGTCCGCCAATGGGTGGAGGCCCTCCACCTAACCAAGGTCCAAGACCGTTTGTTCGACCTGGAATGGGTCCAACTGGACAACCACAATTCCGGCCTCCATTTCCACAGCAAAACCCTCAACCACAACAGCAGCCATATCAGGCACAGATGCAGCAGCAGCAGCAGCAGCAGCAACAACCACAATCTTATCAGCAACAGCAAAGATATCTCAATCAATCTCAGCCCAATAGCATGATTGGTAAAACGCAGAACAACGATGATGATGACAATGACGTTGTCTTTGGACAATCGGAAAATCTCGTCAAAAGTAGTTATGGCGAAGGTTTAGATACATCAACACCAGGTGCAGATCCAACCGGCGAGAGGCCCAAATCAAACGAACGTACATTTATTTCATCAGATTCGGAAAGTAATGTTCAGAAATTAGCGAACTTTCCCAGACCAGCTGCCGATACGTTGGACAAGCAGAAGTACCCGGAGAAAACCGAAAAGATCGATCGACCGATGTTCGGAACATTGAAGAGTAAGAGTTTGTAAAACAGAAAGAACATTTCACCAGAAGTCCCAAATTTATTTGTCAATTGGCATAACCTTTGATATTGATGTACTGACACTAAAACAACCTAATCATTTCTGATTTCAGAAGGCGATAATGATAGCGGTGTTGATGAGTCTACCCAGGAGAAGGTAAGTGAAAACTTTAGCTGTACCCAACTTTGGTCACAACGATTAGTATCCCGAGTTATGCAATGGGTAGATATAATATTTACGCCGATGTCAAAAGTGTGTTGGAAAATACCGACAATTGTCCTTTTTTTTAATTATACTTCCCTCAGGAGAGGCGAACCTATAGCGCCGACTCGGTGCCCCGAGATCCCACCAAATATCTGTTGCAGTTCTATTTGAACACTTGCAGGTCGTAACGCTGAGGGTATTCCACAGCGCCGTCGGGAGATGAACCGCAAATTGGTGCGATCTGCCGGATTGCCTTGTGGAGCGCAAATAAGCCAAATTGCGCGGAACAATACCACGAATCCGAAGAACAGTACCGGTGATAATATCTTACTACCAGTCTTTGGCTTGTTCTTGAACGGTTGTATATTGCAACGCACCGAAAACACTCGCACCGGGATGGAGTTTCATAGTTTTCCTTTTTTTCATTTTTTATTTTACTTCTCCCAGGAAAGGCGAACCAATAGTGCTGGGTCAGCGCCCTGAGATGCTATTTTTTCTCCACCATGTCCATATGCCAAGCTCCGAAAGATGCTCAAGAATTTCTCAACTATTTCACGAAGCCTATGACTTAATAGGGTGGTGTTTTACTGGGCGACTAGGCTTTGGGATCCTACCTACCACTCAGTAATTGTGCACAACTGCACAATAAAAAGACTCGTCAGTTGAACCTAGGTTTGCACAATCAAACGCAAGACACAACCTCCTTACCAACTCAGCCATCGAGGCGGCTGTTCTGTAATAAAATAAATATTGATATAGGGATGTACTCGCCGTTGAGAGATGAATAGCAAATTAGTGGGATCCATCAGATTGTTTTCTGGAACGCAAATATACGAAATTCCTTGGTATAATATTATGCATCTCCGAGGAACAGTGTTTAATATCGGGTTTTCCAATAGGGACTTTAATTTTTGAACGCACCCTTTCACTAATCATCGAACTGTCACTGTCAATTTATTCAGTAAACTCAATATTTTCATCATGGTTAAGTACACGAACGAACAATGTCTGCAAATTATAAAAATTTGCTACCGAAAAAAAGTTTTCAAGTCCCTATTGCATAACCCTATATCATCATCATCATCATCGGCACTACAATCGAGAACCGGTCTTGGCCTTATTTAGCAAGTCCTGAGGCTTGTTAAATTTTCCATAATGATTTATTTTGTCTGGGCAAGGTCATTAGTCTTGCGCCAGGGACTCCCCGACGGGGAATCGAACCGCGGTCTCCCGGGTGACAGGCGGGTATACTAACCACTATACTATCGAGGAGCCCATAACCCTATATATATCTGCAAAAAGGAAAATTACTGATAAAGAGTGTAGTGTTGGCGTTAGTGCCAAGCCTTCGAATGCTATCTCTGAAGGTATTCCTACAAGAAGAACTCCAAACCCGGGTGCAGAATTTGAGTGGGTATCTAATTTGGGATTTATAGGAAAGAAGATATTGGATCAACGTAAAATATCTTTTAGCTCGAAAGACATAACTTACTTTCCTAGATGCGGATTTGGGAATATTCGACATCTCTTTATGTCGTGTTACATTTCCACTAGTTGTGACGTTGAGCAAATTCATGCCTTCACTATATTACATGACCTGGCCGTTCATCATAAGCATCGACGATGGGTTTTTTCTTATAAACGTTGTATATAGCGTGTACTATTTTGATTGTTGGAAAGATCTGTCTAAAACCTACTTCCCTACTGGTGCTGTATCAAGCGCCGCTCGCTTGAAGATCATGGCGAAGTCGCCGCAGTGTTGAATCAAACTCCACATTAGGTTTTTGATTAATTTATTATCAAAAGTCCCGTCGGGGAGCCTCTGGCGCAAGACTAATGACCTTGCCCGGAAAAAACAAATTATTATTGAAAATTTAACAAGCCTCAGGACTTGCTAAATAAGGCCAAGACCGGTTCCCGGTTGTAGTGCCGATGATGATGATGATTATTATCAAAAGTGCTGGGGTATTTATACTCCCAATCAATCACTCAATTATTTACAAATTTCTTAATTCGCTCATACAATTTTTGCTTAACAAACTATTTCAGTCTTAATTCATAATTCACTCAATATAATTCTGCTTACTGTGCTATTCTATTTCCTATCACCAGCTTAGCGCATAGTGTAAGAACAATGACACGAGTTGACCCAATTAATTGTGAATCACCTGCTAGCGGCAAACTCGCAAGCGGGTGTCATATGATTCTTTCAAATCGTAACTAGAGCAATTCGTTTCTTTTACTCAATGAAAAGAATCGTCCTTGAATTATTGTCGGCAACGAATCATGGTTATTTGAAACTTGCTAATTGTGCCAAAGCCAATTGATTTATTTGATATGATTGTTCATGGTCATTTCGTTGGTATGTTTTTACACTACAAGCGCCTTCGTTCCGTTGAAGTCGACGACATTAACCTTTCTCTACTGTAGGTTTTTGGACAGATCTCGATTTACGGGATTGACCTGGGAGCGTCTCAGTTGGTATAACATTGATCCAGCCGAACATTGGAAAATGGAGAAATCAGCGCACTATCACCGACAAAACTGAATGTTTTCTACCCGTTGATACCAGCAAATCATTAATATGAAACAGAAACAGGCTTGGCGCCAACATAGAACCCTGAGGCCCCCACTTGGTAGAAACCTTGGCGTGGTGCGGGGGCTTAAACTACAATGAATCACTCAGGCTATGCTGACGGAAGCATACCCTTCCAGTAGGGCCACCCATGTCAGACAGGCTAGCGAGGTGTAACACAAAGATTTACCAGCCCTAATCCAGGGTGTTACGTGTCACCGTGCCCATTGTATAGATAGCAGCCAAGGGTATACCGGTTGTATTATAACGGCACCTCTCTGACACCGGGTCGAATCAGAGCAGTAAGCAGACATTACCATATCAAAGACGGACTCTGATATGGCCGACTATTTGAAACCCCAATACTCGTGGGAACAAAAATGAATAATCAGTATACAAAAAACAATCTCACGAAAAAACCCGGTAAGCTTGGTGTGATGAACCGACACTACCATAAGGGAACAAATCATCAAGAAAACACCGACTCGGCAAAACGAAGACGTAGGGAAAACAGAAAATGGGGGATATACGCGTCGGCACGTGGAATGTTCGAACGTTATATAAACCAGGCCCGATACAAACGGTCGTAGAGAACGCGAAACAATATAAAATGGACATCGTCGCGCTTCAGGAAGTCCGACTCCCAAATCAAGTAATCAAAACCAACGGGTTTACACTGGCGTGTAGAGGTGCCGATACACATGACCTCGGAACCGGTTTCATCATAAGCAAGAAGATTACACCCCATGTAAAAGATGTGAAACTTATTAATGACCGAATGTCGGTGCTAAAAATACAGGGCCCATGGTACAATTATGTACTTATAAACGTACACGCCCCAACAGAATCTACGGACGAAGAAACGAAGGACACATTCTACGAGACCCTAGAGAAAGTATTTGATGGGATCTCATCATTTGATGTTAAAATCCTCCT
Source organism: Microdon myrmicae (assembly GCA_963931805.1). Classification (NCBI taxonomy): domain Eukaryota; kingdom Metazoa; phylum Arthropoda; class Insecta; order Diptera; family Syrphidae; genus Microdon; species Microdon myrmicae. The sequence continues at coordinate 136,272,752 of OZ007500.1, forward strand.
CGGCGACCTCAATGCGAAAATTGGAAAGGAAGAGATCTTCCAACCAACAATAGGTAAAGAAAGCCAAATGACGTCTCAAATGATAATGGAATTCGAATTATCACGTTCGCAAGGTCAAAGGATCCGGTAGTGAAGAGGACGATGTTCAAGCACAAGCAAATCCATAAAGCCACATGGATATCACCCGACGGCGTAACGCGTAACCAAATAGACCAATTCCTTATAGACAAAAGACACCACTCGAATATCCTTGACGTAAGATCTTATGGAAAAGCAGATTGCAACTCCGATCATCTTCTAGTGATGGGGAAAATTAGAAGTCGGCTCGTAGCAAACCCACATGGGCAGTCACGCGAGACTAGCAAAAAGTTCGACATTGATAAACTAAAAGCACTGCGCAAAAGGGCTGAATATCAAGACGAACTTACGAATAGATTTAGCCTCCTAGAGAATGGGAGTTGTGAGGAAGAGGAAGCCAATAATGTGGACACTAAATGGACATCGATCAGAGACGCTATCAAACAAACAGCCCAAGAGGTATTAGGATTTAAGAAAACAATTAAGTCCAAACCTTGGTTTGACGATGAGTGCAGGGCGAAGATCGAACAACGTAAACGCATCAGAGTGATGCACTTAGAAAGATATGATGAAGTCAACACAGAAAGATACGCGACGATTCGGAGAGAGACAATTGAGACTCTTGAAACGCAAAAAACGCGAATGGGAGAAGACTCGGATCGAAAAAATCCTAGAAAATTCTAGAGCAAAGAACATCAGAGGTATGTATGCCGGCATAAAGTCAATTAGAAATGGCTACCGAGGGAGAGCCAAAATAATTTGAGACGCAAACGGCTGTCTTTTTTTTTTTATTAGACTTCTCTCGGGAGAGGCGAACCTATAGCGCCGAGTGGGCGCCCCGAGATGCCATCAAATAACTGTTGCAGTTCTTTTTGAACAGTTGCAGGTTGTAACGCTCCGGGAACACTCGCGTGGGAAGGGAGTTCCACAGCTTCCCCGCTCTGTAACGGAACGAGTTCTGATACAGGGATGTTCGCGCTGTCGGGAGATGAACCACAAACGGGTGCGATCCGTCGGATTGTCTTGTGGAGCGCATATAGACCGAATTGCGTGGAACAATGCCAAGAATCTCCGAAGAACAGCACCCGTGATAATATCTGTAGAACAGACAGAGGTCGGCCACGCGTCTTCGATGTGATAGCGACTGTAGTCCCGACGTCAGCGCCGAGTCCCCGATCAGGCGGATCGCTCGTCTTTGTACGCTCTCAAGTAGGTCGAGGGTATGTTTAGGAGCCGAGCTCCAAACATGAGAGCAATATTCGAGCGCGGGTCTAATTTGAGATTTATATAGGAGAAGAAGTTGGGCCGGAGTAAAATATGTCTTGGCTCTAAAAAGATAACTCAGTTTTCCTGAGGCTGATCTGGCGATACCCGATACGTGTTTATGCCATGATACATTCCCACAGACCGTGACGCCGAGCAATCTGAAACTTTCCCCAGCCTCGAGGGCCCGGCCATTCATCATCAGCTGTGGAACCGATGATCCGGTTTTCTTTGTGAATGTTGTATACTGGGTCTTCGTTGCGTTGAAGTCGACAAGATTGGCCTTTCCCCATTGCAGGACTTTATCTAGATCCTGGTTCAGAGAGTCAATCTGTCTACATCTCAGCTGGTGCGACGTTGATGCACCAATCGGCCGATCACTCGAAAAGGAGGAAACAAGCGTACTATCATCCGCAAAACTGAACACTTTGTTATCCGTTGTCTCCAACAAATCATTTATGTGGAGCAAGAACAAGGTTGGAGCCAAAATAGAACCCTGGGGCACCCCCGAATTAACAGGATACAGATCCGAACACTCGCCGTCCACAACAACCCGGATCGATCGATTCTCGAGGAAGCTCCTCGTCCAGTCGCAAAGCTGTTGGGAAAGTCCATATGAACGAAGTTTGCTCAGCAATGCCCCGTGCCAGACGCGGTCAAAAGCCTTGGAGATATCTAATGCGACCGCCCTTGACTCACCATGCCGTTCAATCGCAGATGTCCATATATCGGTTATAAGTGTCAAAAGGTCTCCTGTGGACCGCCTGCCACGGAATCCGTATTGACGATCATTCAGAAGACCGTTGCACTCCAAATACTTAACCAACTCTGTATTGATGACTTTTTCCATTACCTTAGATAAAATAGACAGTAATGCTATCGGACGGTAATTTTGTGGGAGACACTTTTTTCCCGTCTTTGGGATTGGCTGAACTCGAGCGATTTTCCAGCAGGCAGGAAAGGTCCTCCGTGCATAAGATAAGCGGAAGAGTCGGCCAAGAACCGGCGATAGTTCTGGAGCACAGTTCTTAATGACTATTACTAGTATTCCGTCCGGGCCGGTTGCCTTCCTACAATCCAGTTCACGTAGAATGCATTGAATAGTGCGCGGACGAAATCTCACATCCCGCATGGAAAACTGTACCGGGGAGATCACGGGTGGCTGCAAAAGGCCGGGATCGAGGTTTGAATTCGCGGAAAACAAAATCGCGAACACATTAGCTTTATCCTTTGGATTCGTGACTAACGTCCCGCTGTCTGTCACCAACGGAGGGAAAGAGGAGGAAGCAAAGTTACTGCTGACAGCCTTTGCCATTGACCAGAAGGAGCGCGAACCAGTTGGGCACTGAAGGAGCTTATTGATCACCCTGTCGTTGTGAGTCTTCTTCGCGGCATCAATCGCCTGGTTGCACGCGTTTCTGATTCTAACAAAATTCGTTCTGTTAACATCGGTGGGATTGGAGCCCCATTGCTTAAAAGCTCTATTTTTCGCCGCTGTAATCAGCTCGCATTTTTTGTCAAACCAAGGTTTATCAGACGAACTTCGTTTGATGGAATGTGGAATATACATCTCCATCCCCAGAAGAATAATCTCTGACACCGACTCCGCGCAAGCGTTAACATCGGAGTTTCCGAAGCACATCTCGGACCATGGAAAGGATGCGAAGAAATCTCGCATATCGTCCCAGTTAGCGGCCCCATACTTCCATACATGGCGAAGCTGCCTAGGCCGGTTATTCGCTTGGTATGCAAGTGCTTGCGCGACAGATACCAAGCAGTGATCTGAGTTTCCCAGTGGCGCAGAAACCTCTACGGTATAAATACTCGGTTCGGATGTCAAAAACAGATCCAGGGTGTTCGCATAATCGCCTCGGGCATCCGGCATTCGCGTTGGCTCCGCCACGAGTTGAGTCAAGTTGTGGCTTACAGCAAACATCTCCGCCAGCCTCCCAGCCTCGTCGGTTCTGTTAGAATGTAACAACCAGTCGGAATTGTGTACATTAAAATCGCCAAGGACAATAATTTCTGAAGCTGGGTGGTTGATCTGTATCCAGTCGATGGTATATGAAAGATGTTCGAAAAATGTCGCCGGTCGATCGTCATTCGGGGAGCGGTAAAGACAACAAAGGAACTTAACGGAATTCCTCAGCACGACCCTCAACCATATGATGTCCATATTATTGGGTTCCAACGCCTCCATCCTCTGGCAAGCCAGATCGGACCGTGCGAAGACGCAGACACCGCCCTTAAAACGGAATCTCGAATGTAAGTCGTATCCTGAGCAACGAAGATATGTCGAATCAGTTGACGAATCGACCTGAGTCTCAGTTAGGGCAAGGATATCAGGTTTCGTTGTTTGCAAATATTGGTGGACGGCGTTTACATTAATATTGGTGAAACCGATGCCCCTGAAGTTACAAAATGCCGTCACCAGTCGAGCGTGGGCCGAGCCTCGAGAGCTAGCCCGGTTATGCGATGACGAACCTCTCAAAGTTCCATTATTTATCATGATATCTGCATGATGTTCCCCCTGACATAGTCCCCCCCGGAGATCCGAATGGGAGACTAATTTACCTCCGGAATTCTTTATATCAGAAGACACCATCATGACTTATCCCCGTGTCAGTCCGGGCCATCAGCTACACATTCGAAACACCGTCGAAGATTTCTCTCGGCGATATCGCGGAATGTACAGCGTGACGGGGTGGTATCTCACCTTGGGACCGACTACCACCTAACCAACCTTTTCTCGAACCGGTCCATCAGCCAAGCTCCGAAAGATGGCCAGGGATTTCTCCCGACCATTTCACGGAGCCTAAAGCTTGATGGGGTGGTATTTCACCGGGCGCACGGGGCGTTGGGACCCCGGCTACCACTCGGCCTTTAGTCGCCTCTTACGACAAGCTGGCCTAGCTGTGAGTATATTCTAACGCCCTACTCACAGGGCAATGTGCAGCAGAGTCGTAAGGGTTTCCAACACCTGGTCACAGAAACAAACAATATCGTGACAAGATGGCAGCAGTACTTTGAAAACCTGCTCAATGTGCACACCCATCAACCACAAATAAACGCACCAGACGTACGTACAGCCGAGCCTCAGATCCCAGAGCTCTCTTTCAACGAAATTATAGACGCAATAAATCGATCGAAAAAGAACAAAGCTCCCAGAGTCGACCGCATACCGGCAGAGCTACTGAAGCATGGAGGGGAGGCAACCGCTCGAAAGATCCACCAACTCATCAAAACAATATGGGATAAGGAAGTTACTCTGGAAGAATGGAAAACCGCAATAGTCGGCTTCATTTTCAAAAAAAGGCGTCAGATCTGACTGCGAAAACTACAGAGGAATATCATTGCTCCCAACCACATACAAAATACTAACAAATGTCATACTGGCGAGAACCACACCGTACGCAGAAAAAATATTGGGAGACTACCAATGCGGATTCCGTAGGAACCGGTCAACAAGCGACCAAATGTTCACAATATGGCAACTGCTGGAAAAGAAGTAGGAATACGGAGGGACGGTTCACCAACTGTTCGTTGACTTCAAAAAAGCCTACGACTCAGCCGCAAGGCAAAGACTCTACCATATTGTAGTTGAGCTGGGAATCCCGAAAAAATATGGCACCCTCATTCAAATTTGTATGAACGAAAATAAAGGGCGAGTTAGAATAGAAAACCACCACTCAGAACCATTTGAAATCCGGGACGGACTAAAACAGGGGGATGGCCTCTCACCGTGTCTTTTTAACCTTGTGCTCCAGTATGTCATCAGAAAGGTACAAGACAACATGGATGGATCATTCCTGAATGGGGTCACACAAGTGCTGGCATATGTGGATGACATCGCCGTTCTGGGCGATAATCTAGAAACTGTAAGTAAAAACTGTGAAATCATCATGCAAGCGGCAGAAGAGGTGGGCCTAGAAATAAATGAAGACAAAACAAAATCCATGATTACGGCGAGAACAGGTGGACCTCAGGGAACACATATAAACCGCAGAGGCAAGATATTTGAAATAGTTGAAGAATTTAAATATCTGGGAACGATACTGACGGCCAGTAACGAAATGTCGAAGGAAATTAACAAAAGACTGGATTCCGACAACGCTAGTAAACTGGCAAACTGCTGAAATCCAAACTGCTATCACGTAACATAAAGCTCCGTGTCTATAGAACCATAATCATGCCGATTACTCTATACGGATGCGAAACATAGGCAAAACGGGAAGAAAACAAATTCCACGTATCTGTAGCACGGTGCGTGCACCGTACGGGTACAACTCGGAGCAACACAAAAGTCTGACAAGAAACAACAATACACGATGAAGTAATTGAATACAATTCGACTTTATTTGCTTTGGTCTCGAAATCAAGGTAGTTGAAAACGAAACAAAACTTTATAATATACACTGCGAACGACTACGATAAAACAGTATATTTAACGATATAAACAGATATCAGTTTTTGTTCAGACGCCAAAGACGTGATTGGCGTTTACTACCGTACTCAAGACCTACCGGTCTTGTACGATTTCTTACCCACCATTCCCCCATCCAAGTAATTAGAGAACAATTGAACTAACCCTATCCACACTATCCTTAGATACCTCCTTCCCCTTTCTTTTCAGATAACTTGAGACCGAGCCCAACATCTTCACGGATGTGGGTGATTCTGGTTATCGCCAGAGATAAAATGAAAGACACATTTCTGCTTGTATCCCTAAAGTCGGCCTCTCGCCACCTCATATCAGTTTTTGCTCTATACGACACGATTATACTTGAGCGGCTGCACGCTATATACAATAAAGATGAATAGGGGGATACAGACAGAAAACAAATTGGTTTTATAGCTGTTTAAAAGGGGAGGACCTCTTTTACATATTAATACAAAATGGTGGTTTTACAGGATGGTAAAAGGATGTCATAGAATTTTAACGCGAGATTACAAAAATAAAGGCGATAATGAAGAAACGACTAGAAGCACTATATGGAATACGAATTATAACAGTTAAGATGGTAAAACAGATGAAACGAAAATCCTTAAATACGTGCATTCTACACAGAACAGCAAATATGGTAAAACCAAGCATGCTACTACACTAAACATGCTGCGACAGTATCTTTGGAGGTAAATATGACGAGGAGGCAGAACAATCGAGGAAACTCCACAACCACGAATTGGAAGTGCTATACCGCAAACCTACAATAGTGAGAGTAATCAAGTCGCGAAGATTAAGATGGGTCGGACATATAGCAAGAATGGGCAACTATAGTACCGTGCGTAGAATTCTTGACGCTAGACCAACGGGAAAGAGAGCGCTAGAGCCGCGACGGAGATGGGAGGACAATGTTAGGTTTGACCTTGAGGAGATCGGATCGGGTGGTCAAGCGTGGAAAGAGAGTGCACAGGGCAGGGAACGATGACGGAGTCGAGTCGGTGAGGGTTCCTACGGGATTACCACAGTCGTTGCTCAACTTTACTTGCTGAATGTGTTCCGCCCTTTCAGACATTTTCCCCAGATACCGGTCAATCTGTGAATGCGCATCACTTCACGTTGAAAGTGGACTTCAGGCGCACAAATAAACACAGAGAGTTATTCTTTAGCCGAACCACACGAATGTGGAATGTTCTTCCTGATCATGTGTGTTGGTGATGCAATTACGCCGACACGGCGAGCAAGGCAAGCGCCAGCACACAAGCATTCAGCACGACGATCAGCTGCACACCGATTGCGGAAAAAACCACTTGAGGAGAAAGGCACTCAAGATACGAGCTCAGGAAAAGAACACCACTCAGGAAAAAACGAGTGAAAGAGAAGACCAGCCAGTATACGAGCAAACAGGAAGACAGCTGCGGGCTATATAAGACGAGTGCAACGATGGAAGACCAGTACATCCACCCAACACGAGAACCAGACTTCCCTGACTCTGACATATCTCAAATAATCAGACAGTCTCCCCCCGCATCATTCATAATCGGTGGAGACTGGAACGCTCGACATACAGCATTCAACGACATAAAGAATAACAAATACGGGTGCCAACTTTTGGACCTCCTCTCATTTCACCCATATACGTACATCGACAGACCGCTGCAACCAATTCGTGTCACCAACTCGACCCTCGCAGTCAACAATCGGCTTCTTCCTCAAGGCCGCTGATGTCTACTCAACGAACCCCCCCCCCCCCCCCCCACAGTATCCTTCCTCGTTTCCCTCTGATCATGGTTCCGCTCACACGTCAATCGAAGTCCCTTCCTTCGAAAAGCTCTACTCACACAGTCCTGTCCCAAACTTCTCTAAGACTAACTGGAAAAAGGTCAATAGAGACGTCACCGAAAGCTTTTTTAACTTGCAATTCTCCGAATCTTCTAACATAATTCCTGCTAATATCGATCGAGCAGCCCTAAAAATTAAGCAGACCATCAAGGATGTATAGCATTTGGGATGATAGTGAAGAACGTGTGATGACGTTATGATAGTTAGGATCATCAAAAATTGAACCAATGCATAACACATCAGGCTACTGGCCGATTTTAGAATTCGATTTTTAAACTCAAGTATATTCCACTGACTGGCACAAGACTAATGACCTTGCCCGAAAAAAAAACATCATTATGGAAAATTTAACAAGCCTCAGGACTTGCTAAATAAGGCCAAGACCGGTCCCGGTTGTAGTGCCAATGATGATGGTGATGATATTCCACTGATGTGAATTGTTATATTATCGCTATGGTATACGGCTCTGATGCATTTTCTTATTCGATTTTCGTTCGGTGTTATTCACTTTTTGCTTGTGTATTGTGTGTGTATCTGTTAGAGACGCCACAGATGCCCTCAGCAGCAATACATCCACCGCCATCCCTCATAATCAATTAGGAAAACGACTCAAAAAACAACTCCGCTGAAAACTTCATATAAGAGTCTGCCCCTTTATTAAAAGTCAGATCCAAGTCCTGACCACCCTAATAAATGAACATTTAAAAAAGTTCGCGGATCAGAATTATACCTCTACACTTAACAATATCAAACCTAGCCGTGATCTCTTCTCTTCTGAGCGACACCCTACTCGCCCCATGCTCTACTAAAACTAACACACGATGTCACACCTGGTCTGGAAAACCAACGCCCTACCGTATGCATATCTCTCGATATTTCCAAAGCGTTTGATTGTGTCTGGATCTCAGGAATTCTTTATAAGCTGCACTGCTTATTTGGTCTGGATTCCAACATCACAAAGCTCATAGCATCCTTTTTTTCTGGTAGGAAATTCATGGTCAGAATAAATCCTTCCCTCTCAAAAACTCGCAACATAACCGCGGGAGTTCCCCGGGGATCCATTCTCGGACAACTGTTATATATTCTATACACATTCGACATTCCTCAACCTCCACCTAGTGTTGTAATGCAAAATTATGCTGACGATACTTTCATTTACTCTAGCAGCAGTCCTTCGAAGCATTACAGGAGACCATGGAGGCTATAGGATTACCCCAGCCCATGGTCAGGTATATTAAAAATATCTATGAGTCAACCAGGTTTGTCAAAGCAGCAACAAACCGCGTTAACAACTTCCTCCCGCACATCTCAGCATACTTTAAGAAATGGAAAATTCGCCTCAACCTAACCAAAACCCAGCTAACAGTGTTTAAGAGAAAAAAACGCTCACTGCACAAACAACACTAAACATTGCCACTACAAAATTAAACTCAAGCTTAATAACACCCTCATAAAACCTTCCAAAACTCTAAAATATCTGGGAGTAACCCTTTCCAATGTCTGGTCATTCTCAACCCACATCAAAAATTCCCTTCACAAAGCCTCTGCAGACGAGTGTTGTGGAAACCTAAAGGCCTCTCTCTCAAGGTCAACCAGCTCATCCACAAATAAATAATCAGACCCACTCTTGTATATCCCTGCCCATTATGGTGCCACATCTCACCCTCCCACATGGAGAAGTTACGAGTTTTTGAAAGAAAATGTTTTTGGTTTGTCACTGGTTTGCACCGCAAAACCAACTCATATAGATACCATAGTAACAGCACCGCGGGCATCGAACGACTAGATAGAGGGATCCTAGAATTGTCGATACATTTTATAGAAAACCTCCCTAACAATCCCAACCCTCTAATAACATACCTACCATCACCCTCCCCCAGTACGGGAACTCACTACCGTAATTGTCTCCAAATCACAACCCCCTTCACCTCAGGCAGACTGATTAGCGATCTAAACGAGGTCGTGCACCACAACACCGAACTGGCACCCAAGCAATTCAAATACAGCAACATCCAACCATTCTCCAGGATTCTAAACCGCATAATCAGGGAATCTTACCCTTGAGTTGACTACCTACATACACATTGGCTGGCGATCATTTTAACCAACGATAAACAGTCCAACGCAGCTGCATGTAATTAGCACCATAGACGTTGAGACTAATTCCCTAACTCGCACCATGTGCAAACAAAAGAACGCTGTCCTTCAAAGGTTTTCCGGCGATACCATAAACAATTCACATCGTTTGTGGTATCCCAAATGCAATTCCCATTTAATGAGTTACAGCTAATTTATTTAGCTGACCCTAATCACAGGCCGATGCATTAGGTCGCTTCTCCTTTGTTCTTTTTCCCTAGCTGTAGGTTTTGTTTATCCTTGCTGAAATGCAGCGATAAGCACGGTGATGTGTACGAACACACATACACACCACTGCACCAAAAGATCGCATCTCCTTGGTGGCCACACCCTTAAGAGACAAATTTTATCTTTCTCTTCCGTTCCTTAACCCTAACCGAGGATGGAATTCAAGTTAGAGTTCTATCCTCGGAGAGCCCTATTACAACCACCGTTCGCGACGGTCGGTTCTCCACCACCGCTACCCGTACCGCTGCGGGTATGCGTACGTATCAGAGTCGAGTTTCGTTTACACACCTCGATACAAATTAAGTCCACGCGCGTGTGCCCTTCTCTGTGCTAATTAAAGCCTTACTTCTACACAAGTCTTCCGTTAAATGTGCTTCTTTCGGAACAGTAACAAATCCTTAAACGGTGTCGTGAATTTAGCAACGTGAATAACAATACATTAAAATAATAATTACTAATTAACCATGAACAGTAAACTTGTAAGACCCGGTGTTGCTTAAGAACAATAGTAAAGGAAACAATAAAAGGAATAACAAAGAACATTCACTACAATAGACTCAAACAGTGCCTTTTATTTACTTCTTGTGGACGGTGTGCTGTGGAGGTGTACTTGTTTTGTTTTTCCAGTGGACAGTGTACGGTGGTACATTTAGTGGGAGTTGTGGGGACGGAGTAGAACTCTGCGCCCGGTGCCACGACTTCTCCCCCCACAATCTCACCTTGGGACCGACTACCACCTAAACCAACCTTTTCTCGAACCGGTTCACCAGCCAAGCTTCGAAAGATGGCCAGGGATTTCTCCCGACCATTTTACGGAGCCTAAAGATTGCTAGGATGGTATTTCGGCGAGCCACAGGGCGTTGCGGCCCCACCTCCCACTCGGCCTTTAGTCTCCTCTTACGACATGCCGGCCTAGCTGTGAGTCTATTCTAACGCCCTACTCACAGGGTGAGTTTATTACACGTGTTTATTATTATTTACGAGTAATGACAAATGCAACAAAGCTTCCATTAAACCGTAAGATATTAGAAAACACTAACTTAAGCCGAAATTACGAAACCAGAAATTGTTATCAGTTTTTGTTTATATTTGACTAACCGAGCTTGTTACGGAAGTCGAAAATAAGAATATATACCAACTTAGGCAGAAAAACTTGCCTGGTAAAGTAAATCGCAGCATCATGGGTCAGATCCTCAAAAAGAAACCCTCTATAAGATGCCAAACTTACAGATACATAAACCTCCTTAACACCACGTGGAAGAAGCTCCGTGCTACACTGTGTCAATGCCCGAAGCCGTATGTTAACGAATGAGAGTTCAGACAATCTAGAATAAATCGTGGTATACGACGGAAACATCCCCAAACAGTCGAAGTCAAGATCATCACCTTCTCATCAACTTAAAGACTATATTTCACTCACCGACTCGGCTCCGCCATTGTTCCCTGTCCTGTGCCTCTCCTTCCACGTTCGACCATCCGATCCGATCTCCTCAAGGTCAAACCTAACATTGTCCTCCCATCTCCGTCTCGGCCGCCCTGTCGGTGTCTTTCCCGGTGGCTTACCGTCGAGAATTCTATGCGCGGTCCTATCGTTGCCCATTCGCGCTACATGTCCGGCCCATCTTAATCTTCGCGATTTGATCACTCTCACTATTGTAGCTTTGCGGTATAGCTCTTCTAATTCGAACAATATGGGATGGGGTTCGAATTCTGTAAGATGTAGTAATGCACATCAGAGTGTTAAAGGGTCATTAAGTAATAAGACGTTTTTCAACATTTTTTAAACACTATTGCGGAATTACATATCCCACCTTATCAATAGCCGGCCAGTGGTGATTTTGATGTTACTTTGCAACAAGAACAAAAAAAACGCACTCATATATTGATAGTAGTGTTCACTTGACGTTCGAACGGCAAAGACGTTTTAAATCGCGCTCCTCGCCACACATTGAATACACACACAAAAAGAAAAAAGAAAAAAAAAAGCTGAAAGTAAATAAACGCGTACGCGGGTTCTCTATCAATAGTGCTAAGTGAATAGTGTAAATCACAAAAAAAGTGTAAAAAACAAAACAAAAAAACGTGCAAAATAATACATAATATTAATAATGGACACTACATCATTCAACCAACAAAACATCCAGCTAAGTAATACGAATTACGGCAACGTTATGACGTATGAACAGCTAGCAGCAGCATACCAACAACAAGCAGCTATGTGCCAACAACAACAAGCGATGATAAATCAAATGCTCCACAAAATCAACACAATTTTGGTCCTGTGAGTAGGGCGTTAGAATATACTCACAGCTAGGCCAGCTTGTCGTAAGAGCCGACTAAAGGCCGAGTGGTAGCCGGGTTCCCAACGCCCTGTGCGCCCGGTGAAATACCACCCCATCAAGCTTTAGGCTCCGTGAAATGGTCGGGAGAAATCCCTGTCCATCTTTCGGAGCTTGGCTGATGGACCGGTTCGAGAAAAGGTTGGTTAGGTGGTAGTCGGTCCCAAGGTGAGATACCACCCCGTCACGCTGTACATTCCGCGATATCGCCAAGAGAAATCTTCGACGGTGTTTCGGATGTGTGGCTGATGGCCCGAACTGACACGGGGATAAGTCATGATGGTGTCTTCTGATATAAAGAATTCCGGAAGTAAACTAGTCTCCCATTCGGATCTCCGGGGGGGACTATGTCAGGGAGAACATCATGCAGATATCATGATAAATAATGGAACTTTGAGAGGTTCGTCATTGCATAACCGGGCTCGCTCTCGAGGCTCGGCCCACGCTCGACTGGTGACGGCATTTTGTAACATCAGGGGCATCGGTTTCACCAATACGAATGTAAACGCCGTCCACCAATATTTGCAAACAACGAAACCTGATATCCTTGCCCTAACTGAGACCCAGGTCGATTCGTCAACTGATTCGACATATCTTCGTTGCTCAGGATACGACTTACATTCGAGATTCCGTTTTAAGGGCGGAGTCTGCGTCTTCGCACGGTCCGATCTGGCTTGCCAGAGGATGGAGGCGTTGGAGCCCAATGATATGGACATCATATGGTTGAGGGTCGTGCTGAGGAATTCCGTTAAATTTCTTTGTTGTCTTTACCGCTCCCCGAATGACGATCGACCGGCGACATTTTTCGAACATCTTTCATATACCGTCGACTGGATACAGATCAACCACCCAGCTTCTGAAATTATTGTCCTTGGCGATTTTAATGTGCACAATTCCGGCTGGTTGTTACATTCTAACAGAACCGACGAGGCTGGGAGGCTGGCGGAGATGTTTGCTGTAAGCCACAACTTGACTCAACTCGTGGGGGAGCCAACGCGAATACCGGATGCCCGAGGCGATTATGCGAACACCCTGGATCTGTTTTTGACATCCGAACCGAGTATTTATACCGTAGAGGTTTCTGCGCCACTGGGAAACTCAGATCACTGCTTGGTATCTGTCGCGCAAGCACTTGCATACCAAGCGAATAACCGGCATAGGCAGCTTCGCCATGTATGGAAGTATGGGGCTGCTAACTGGGACGATATGCGAGATTTCTTCGCATCCTTTCCATGGTCGGAGATGTGCTTCGTAAACTCCGATGTTAACGCTTGCGCGGAGTCGGTGTCAGAGATTGTTCTCCTGGGGATGGAGATGTATATTCCACATTCCATCAAACGAAGTTCGTCTGATAAACCTTGGTTTGACAAAAAATGCGAGCTGATTACAGCGGCAAAAAATAGAGCTTTTAAGCAATGGCGCTCCAATCCCACCGATGTTAACAGAACGAATTTTGTTAGAATCAGAAACGCGTGCAACCAGGCGATTGATGCCGCGAAGAAGACTCACAACGACAGGGTGATCAATAAGCTCCTTCAGTGCCCAACTGGTTCGCGCTCCTTCTGGTCAATGGCAAAGGCTGTCAGCAGTAACTTTGCTTCCTCCTCTTTCCCTCCGTTGGTGACAGACAGCGGGACGTTAGTCACGAATCCAAAGGATAAAGCTAATGTGTTCGCGAATTTATTTTCCGCGAATTTAAACCTCGATCCCGGCCTTTTGGAGCCACCTGTGATCTCGCCGGTACAGTCTTCCATACGGGATGTGAGATTTCGTCCGCGCACTATTCAACGCATTCTACGTGAACTGGATTGTACGAAGGCAACCGGCCCGGACGGAATACCAGCAATAGTCCTTAAGAACTGTGCTCCAGAACTATCGCCGGCTCTTGGCAGACTCTTCCGCTTATCTTATGCAAGGAGGACCTTTCCTGGCTGCTGGAAAATCGCTCGAGTTCAGCCAATCCCAAAGACGGGAAAAAAGTGTCTCCCACAAAATTACCGTCCGATAGCATTACTGTCTATTTTATCTAAGGTAATGGAAAAAGTCATCAATACAGAGTTGGTTAAGTATTTGGAGTGCAACGGTCTTCTGAATGATCGTCAATACGGATTCCGTGGCAGGCGGTCCACAGGAGACCTTTTGACACTTATAACCGATATATGGACATCTGCGATTGAACGGCATGGTGAGTCAAGGGCGGTCGCATTAGATATCTCCAAGGCTTTTGACCGCGTCTGGCACGGGGCATTGCTGAGCAAACTTCGTTCATATGAACTTTCCCAACAGCTTTGCGACTGGACGAGGAGCTTCCTCGAGAATCGATCGATCCGGGTTGTTGTCGACGGCGAGTGTTCGGATCTGTATCCTGTTAATTCGGAGGTGCCCCAGGGTTCTATTTTAGCTCCAACCTTGTTCTTGCTTCACATAAATGATTTGTTGGAGACAACGGATAACAAAGTGTTCAGTTTTGCGGATGATAGTACGCTTGTTTCCTCCTTTTCGAGTGATCGGTCGATTGGTGCATCAACGTCGCACCAGCTGAGATATAGACAGATTGACTCTCTGAACCAGGATCTAGATAAAGTCCTGCAGTGGCGAAAGGCCAATCTTGTCGGCTTCAACGCAACGAAGACCCAGTATACAACATTCACAAAGAAAACTGGATCATCGGTTCCACATCTGATGATGAGTGGCCGGGCCCTCGAAGCTGGGGAAAGTTTCAGATTGCTCGGCGTCACGGTTTGTGGGAATGTATCATGGCATAAACACGTATCGGGTATCGCCAGATCATCCTCAGGAAACCTGAGTTATCTTTTTAGAGCCAAGAAATACTTTACTCCGGCCCAACTTCTTCTCCTGTATAAATCTCAAATTAGACCCGCGCTCGAATATTGCTCTCATGTTTGGAGCTCGGCTCCTAAACATACCCTCGACCTACTTGAGAGCGTACAAAGACGAGCGATCCACCTGATCGGGGACACGGCGCTGACGTCGGGACTACAGTCGCTATCACATCGAAGGCGCGTGGCCGACCTCTGTCTGTTTTACAGATGTTATCACGGGTGCTGTTCTTCGGAGATTCGTGGCATTGTTCCATGCAATTCGGTCTATATGCGCTCCACAAGACAATCCGACGGATCGCACCCGTTTGTGGTTCATCTCCCGGCAGCGCGAACATCCCTGTATCAGAACTCGTTCCGTTACAGAGCGGGGAAGCTGTGGAACTCCCTTCCCACGCGAGTGTTCCCGGAGCGTTACAACCTGCAACTGTTCAAAAATAACTGCAACGGTTATTTGATGGCATCTCGGGGCACCCACTCGACGCTATAGGTTCGCGTCTCCCGAGAGAAGTCTAATAAAAAACAAAAAAGATTCGTAATCAGAGGACTTCCAGCTTCAATGTCCATAGATATGATTGCAAACGAATTATGCTCACTAAACCATAAAGTGGTAAAGGTAACAAACATCAGGAAAAGCACCACGTCAAATAATGGAGAAAAAATCTTTAAAGCCTTTCCATTGTTTTATGTCGATATAGTTCAAAAAGCGAATAACAAATCAGTGTATGAAATCCAAGAATTATTATGGTGCAAAGTATCGATTGAACCACCCAAAAAGGTCAGATCGATACCTCAATGTAATAATTGCCAACAGCTTGGTCATACCAAAAATTTCTGCAACTATAATTCAAGATGTGTTAAGTGTGCTGGGCCTCACCACACAACCCAGTGCTCGAAACAACGCAACAGCATAGCAACATGTGCGCTTTGCCACGAGAATGGCCATCCAGCTAGTTACAAGGTATGCTCAGTGTATCAAAAAAAAAACTAAAAGCACTGCATCCAAAGAAAACTACAGTCACTCAAAGACTGCAATCAAAAATACAGAGCGAGCGGGGCCAACCACAACCGGTACTAACAACACACAAATGAACAACAAACCAAATGAGAAAACAGATAATAAAAGCAGACAACAACCTGTCAATAACGAGCCTACCATCATGGATATGATGAAGATGCTCAGTGTATTCCAGGACGACATCAATAAAAGCATCAACCAGCTAGCAGAAAGGGTAGGTAAACTTGAACATTTTCAAAAACCACCGACCAAGAAATCCAAGAAATAAAGACAATGAGTAATCGGCTCCTACGAATAATCACTTGGAACGCAAATGGGCTCAACCGAAGGGCTCAAGAATTAGAAATATTTATAAGAGAGCACAACATAGATATTGCGTTGATATCAGAAACACACTTTTCTCATATGAGCTTCATAAAAATCAGGGGTTATATGGCCTGTTGGACTACGCACCCCAGCGACCGTGTCCGTGGAGGTAGAGCGCTGATAATAAAACAAAATATACCTCACTTCCAACAAGAAGAAATAAAAGAAACGTTTATTCAAGCCTCCATTGTTACTATCAACCTTAATGGAGCTGATTTAAATGTAGGTGCTGTATATTGCCCACCTAGACACACAATCTCAAAACAACAATTCACGGATATCTTCAAGAAGCTCGGACCAAGGTTTATAATTGGTGGAGATTTCAATGTCAAGCACACTGGTTGGGGGTCAAGGTTGATACTCTAGGCAAGGGAAAAGAATTGCTTACAGCCATCAAAGAAGCAAAGTGCGAATTTCATTCGTCTTATTCACCAACATACTGGCCTACTGATAGCAACAAAACTCCTGACCTGATCGATTTCTTTATTTCGAAAGGAGTGTCATCGAATTATATTGAAACGGATAGTTTAGTTGATTTAACGTCTGACCACACTCCAGTACTACTAAAAATGAATGCAGCTGTTCCCAGAAAGAACAGAAAACTAAATCTTACAAACAAATATACAGACTGGGAAAAATTCCGAACAGAGCTTGACAATCAGATTGAATTAAACGTTAAACTTCAAGATTGTGAAGAATTGGAACAACAAGTACAACAATTTATCGAAACATTGAAAAGCGCAGCCGCAACAGCAACTCCGGTGCCAAGTGATAAACCAGAACCAGCAACCACATACCCTATTGAGATTAGAGATCTAATCAAAGACAGGCGCAAAGCTAGACGAACCTGGCACAGATCCAGACAGCCTAACGATAAAAAAGTATTCAACAAGGTGAGCAATCTAGTTAACAAATTAATTAAAGACCATAAACAGAGTTGTATAGATGAGTATCTAAGTGAACTAAGTCCGTCAGCGGATACGGATTACTTTCTCTGGACGGCAACACGTAAATTTAAACGTCCCCTTATCCAAGTGCCACCTATAAAAGATACGCAGGGACTGTGGGTACGCAGAACTGAAAATAAAGTTGAAATATTTGCACAACACCTGGCTTCAGTGTTCAAACCACACAACATCCACAGTAGTATTGATCCTTCACCCAGGTATCAAACTGAGCAAACAATCAAACCAGTGACCCCAATGGAGATTGCCCAAGAAATCGACAAAAGTTTGAGCCGCAAAAAAGCACCAGGCATCGATGCAATATCACCTGGCGTGTACAAGGAATTACCTCGTAAAGCTGTCATTATGCTAACATATCTGTTTAATGCTTGCTTTCGACTTAAATACGTTCCAAATTCATTCAAAACAGCCCAGATAATAATGCTCAAGAAACCAGAGAAACTAGCAGAAGAAGTAACGTCTTATAGACCCATATCGCTATTGCCATCCATTTCAAAACTGTTTGAGAAAATACTCCTCAAGCGACTCAAGTCTCTCATCAATATTCCAGACTTTCGATTTGGATTTAGGAATAAACACTCAACTATTGAACGGGTTCACCGTGTGACCACAGCAATAGAAAAGGCTTTCGAAGAAAAGAAATATTGCCCAGCTGTCTTTCTTGATGTCTCCCAAGCATTCGACAGAGTATGGCATGAAGGTCTAATATATAAAATGAGTAAACTGTTTCCAGCAAACTATTGCCATCTCCTCGAATCATCATTGTCTGGTAGAACCTTCAAAGTAACACACGAAAGAGCTCACTCTAGTTTCTATCCAATTGAAGCAGGCGTACCACAAGGAAGTGTCCTGGGGCCTTTCCTCTACTTACTATACACAGCGGACATCCCAACAACCAAGAATACATTCATAGGCACTTTTGCAGATGATACAGTTATAATATCAGCTGACGAAAATCAAAAAAAAAAGCTACACAACAATTGCAACAGGCACTCAACGAAATTAGCCAATGGACCACTGATTGGAAAATTAAACTCAACGAGATGAAATCTATTCACGTAACATTTACATTGCGACGACCAGATAACAATATTTCTACCTATCTCAACGGAATTCCAGTTCCCAAAGCAGATTCAGCGAAATATCACGGTATACATCTAGATAGCAGACTAAACTGGAGACATCATGTGAAACAAAAAGCTGAGCAAATAAAGCTGAAACGAAGACAGATGTATTGGTTAATCGGGAATCACTCTCAACTCAATCTCTATTGTAAAAGATTGATCTATCAATCTATCATCAAGCCGATCAGGATATATGGAATCCAATTATGGGGCTGTACAAAGCAATCCAATAGAGATATAATTCAACGAAGCCAAAATAAATTCCTTCGCATTATCACGAATGCCTACCGTTTTGTGACAAATCAGGAAATTCATGATGACCTAGAGATGAAATGGATTTATGAAGTTATTCAAGAATATGCTGTCAAACACGAAAGACGCCTACATAATCATACCAACGTAGAAGCCATTCAGCTCTTGGATATTACCCACAAATTGAGACGGCTAAAACGGACGAAACCTCATGAATTAATATGTTAAAATCTAACATACTAATATCGAGTTGCTAGCTGAACACTGGTCCAGTAAACCCTTACACGCTCTACTTAATTAAACTAAATTAAGTACAATTTAAACCTAGTATTAAATTATATTGTTAAGATTGTACTATTCATATCCAATAAAGGATGTTATTTAAAAAAAAAAAAAAAAAAAAACAATATATATATATATATATATATACGAGGGTTGCCTCTTATGTTTCGGGATTTGGCAACCCTAGTGTTGCAATCCGGCAATTGACAGCTCTGTCGTAAAGTTGGACATTTTTGAGGTTATACGCACTCAGAACGTTTTGACATACGAGCGCTATTTGTGTTGTTTACAGTAACTTAAAAGATTCATCTCGGCCCAAAAATGGAATTAAATCGTCAACATTTTCGTGCGATTATTTTTTACAACTTTCGGCGTGGATTAACTCAGCAACAGTGCATGGATGAACTTAATTCAATTTTTGGCGATGAAGCTCCATCAAGGACCAGTGTTTATCGATGGTATGGTGAATTCAAACGTGGTCGTAGTTCACTCCAAGATGAATTTCGTGAAGGTCGTCCAAAATCAGTTGTTGTTGCGAAAACCATTGATGCTGTGCGCAAACTGATATTGGAAGATCGTCATGTGACCTATCGTGAGATTGAGACAACCTTAGGCGTTAGTGGGGCCGGCATACATTCAATATTGCATAAACATTTGACTGTCAAAAAAATTTGTTCGCGTTGGATCCCACACAATTTGTCAATCGCCCAAAAAAAGGCTCGTGTCAATTGGTCGAAAGAAATGCTCAAAAAATACGGTCGCGGTGCTTCGAAACACGTCTATGACATCGTGACAGGTGATGAATCGTGGATTTACGCGTATGAGCCCGAAAGTAAACAGCAGTCGACTGTCTGGGTGTTTCAAGATGAGCCAAATCCAACAAAAGTTGTTCGCGCACGAAGCACTTCCAAGCAAATGGTCGCCTGTTTTTTCGGAAAAACTGGACATGTCGCAACCGTACCACTAGAACAACGCAGAACAGTCAATTCTGAGTGGTACACAACCATTTGTTTGCCAGTTGTGTTCCAAGAAATCAGGAAAACCAACTGCCGAAGACGGATCACTCTTCACCACGACAATGCGAGCTCTCACACATCGGCTGCGACAACTGCATTTTTGAGCACCCAAAATATCGATTTGATGGGTCATCCGCCGTATAGTCCTGACTTGGCACTGAGTGACTTCTTTCTATTCCCGTACGTAAAAAACAAACTGAGAGGTCAACGTTTTTCGACACCTGAAGAAGCGGTTGCTGCATTCAGAATGCATGTGTTGGAGATACCTCAATCAGAGTGGCAAAAGTGCTTCGACAATTGGTTCAAACGCATGCAAAAGTGTATAGATCTTCATGGGGAATATTTTGAAAAACAATAAAGTGATTTTCGATGATCAATATTTGTTTTCGTTCTCTAATCCTGAAATATAAAAGGCAACCCTCGTATATATATTGATAGTAAAATAAAAGGATTTGATTTAAGTATGTGGAAGCCTTACGACAGATTCTGATGGTATTTATCAGGAAGTTAATACCAACATTTTCATGGAATACAACTTCTCATTCGGGTACTTTTTATCCACCGAAGTGGTCGAAAATAATGAACTTCAATCAACCCGAGAATAAACAAGAAAAACTCTTGCCATCTTAGTAAACCAAGGTCACCTTTACCAAGGTTAAGAAATCCGATTAACTATGTGTTTCTATGTCAGTACAAGCAAAAACTAAATGTAAAAATCAATGACTGGTATCCGAAACCCATCTTCAGAGACTAACAAAGGCAACTCCCCATGCTTGATGTTTTGTGCACGCCACACCTCGCCATTGGCAAATACAATTCAATGGAAATATAGATTTGTTTCAATGGCAAAGAAGCTAACGTTCTGGATAATTAGATGGATGTTTCTAATTTCGTTGGCGAAGAATGCAGGGGCGTTCACCCACCCACACACAAATACCGGTCGTATCAACTTTAATTTATTTTTATCGCTGCCACACAAAATATCGTTAAGGAAAACAGCAATTAGTGCACATACCTATTTACACGTACATATCAAATGGAGCCTAGTCTGTATAGGAGCTGCAAAACTTCCAAAAGAATATCTACAGAAAGGGAGAACAGACACAAACGAAGTGACTTATAAATGGCTTTTTGAGGAAATATCCCTTATAAATATATCCGCTTACAATTTTTTCTTGTTTTGTGTTTTGTTTTGTTTTTTGCCTCTTTTTCGCTCATGTATAGCAAAACATAAGGAGGCAGCTCCCATCTCCATATCGAATAAAACTATGACACGCTTGATGAGCCACAGAAGTCGCATTTGATTGAACAAACAATCAGTTTTGCCACAGGCGACCAAAAAGATACTTGTTTTCAAATCTACTGTCGGAAGTTACTTTTTGATTCACTCTGTAGACCGTTTGAATTTATACAGTTGACAGGATACCCTAACTGAAACAGTCAAGACATTATAAAATCCAGATGCAATCGATAAAATTAACTGTGCAGTCGGTAGAATAGAACTTTATATTAAAAACATTAACAAATAAATAAAAAATCGTTGTGGTCTAAGTTCAATATATTGTAAGAGCAAGGATAATATAGAATATGTGTGATGGCTTTTTAACGGAAAAACCTTTGCTTTGTTAAGGAGCGCAACGATCCCTTGTCACCATCATCTCCTCTTAAGACGACACCAATCTCAGGCGCATCTAGACCACCAAGTGCAACACCATCGAGCAAATCTAACAAATCAAGGAGCACCTCTAGATCTCGAATCACCCTGAAGACCCCAGAGACCGAACTACCAAAGAAAGGTAATTACACCTTTTCACTTAACAACATTTTTTCACACATTAAATTGGTTTTGGTTTTCGATTTTGTATTTATGTAGTTTTAAAATTATTATTGTTAGTAATACGAACAATATTCAGTATATTTAATTGTTTATCTCTTCTTTTAACCTTCCGTGTGATTTCAGTTCCAATGAATAAGGTCCAAGTAGGTAACGCACCTTCACCAAACTTGAAGGCTGTACGTTCAAAAATAGGATCACTCGACAATGCTACATATAAACCAGGCGGAGGTAAGATTAAGATTGAAAGCAAAAAGATTGAGATAAAAGCCGCACCCAGGATTGAGGCAAAGAACGAAAAGTACACACCTAAAGGAGGAGATAAGAAGGTAAATACAATACCAATCAATTCAGTAATTGCAAGTTTTTAAATAGTTTCGTTGGAAATTCTTCCTTAGATTAATAGATTATTTCGGTAGTACAGTGTTCAAGTTATATAATTTAGATTTTTGAGTAAATTTAAGTCACCAAAGCAGTAAAATTATTATTAGAAATATCACAAAATTCCATAAGGATATTGTAAAGGTAATTGCGGTTTGATGTGTTTATTTCAACACAATTATTGTTAAATTTCCCCAGCTCCTGTCTCACTTACAATTCAACCCCTTATGTTATCCTGCACCCATAGTTGAAGTTGCAAAAAAAAAAACTTCGCGACACAAATACTACTAAGATATATAGATATGTGGCCTTGCTTTTTATTAAGTGTTCCGAGGCAAAACAAAACCTTGGCAGTACGAAAATGTAATCATCTTCCTACATTTCAAATACGACCATTTCCCAACATTTTCACAATCCAAACTTTTAGCAATAGTGGTGATACCTCCACTTTTAGACTAGGCAGACATATCCCGCCCCACCTTGCCGACACGCATGTTTAGTTTTCCACATCTTTACTACCCAAACTTTTGGCAACAATAGTGATACCTGATTCGAGATATCCTCACTTTTAGACCGGGTAAGTACAACTGGTCCTCACATTTTCAATACGCAAGCTTTTGGGACAAGTTGTGTCTGCATATTTAAAGCATATTCCCTCGCTCCTACTCTTCGAGTATATCTAGTTACCCACATTTTCAATACCTAGACTTTTGGGACAAGTCATGGTTGCTGTTTTGATATACACCATCCCTCATATCCTTCAACCATTTATAGTTTCATAAAATTTCTGTGCTGAGGCTTTTAGAATTAATGTTGATTGCTGTTTTGAAGAACACCCCTTTCCTTCTTATCATTTACGTAAATCCAGTTGCTCATATTTTCTGGGATGTATTTTGATGTACTCCCTGTCGCCTTGCATTCATACACATCCAGTTCCGACTCTTTGAGAAGGTCATATACCTGTAGACTGAAATCATTATTACGGCGGATTGTAAAGTAAAAGGTGAGTCATTTAAACCCACGGGATGTTTTATTTGATAGGAGGCAGGTTTGACACCATCAAGAACCACTTGGATTGAACGGCCAGAAAGATAGTCTCTTCTTGGTATTGTTCCACGCAATTCGGCTTATATGCGCTCCACAAGACAATCCGACGGATCGCCCCCGTTTGTGGTTCATCTCCCGACGGCGCGAACATCCCTGCATCAAAACTCGTTCCGTTACAGAGCGGCGAAGCTGTGGAACTCCTTTCCCACGCGAGTATTCCCGGAGCGTTACAACCTGCAATTGTTCAAAAAGAACTGCAACAGTTATTTGATGGCATCTCGGGGCGCCCACTCGGCGCTATAGGTTCGCCTCTCCCGAGAGAAGTCTAATAAAAAAAAATCCAAACTATTGGGAGTTAGGTGGATCGGCCATTTAAATCTTCGGCAGCTGGCAACCTCTGTAGTTTTCACATATGTTTTCAGATCGTTTTGTTACAGTTTCTATGTCATCATCATCATCGGCACTACAGCCGGGATCCGGTCTTGGCGTTATTTAGCATGTCTCTCCACCGGTATCCGGTCCATATCCGAGACTTGTTAAATCGTCCATAATAATTTGTTTGTCCGGGCAAGGTTATTAGCCTTGCGCCAACCTTTCTCAGGATGTCGCTGCGTGCATTGGTTCACTACGTGGTGGGTGCCAAAGTAGCTATCCGGGGATGTCGTGTGGATTGAACGGGGATAAGGATCGTCCTGGCCTTCGCCGGGTTGAAAGCAGAGACTTCCCCCTGTATGTTCGCCCCCCCCCTCCCCCCGCGCAGTTTATATGTATTGGTCATTAAGACAAACTCGCGAGGTTTCAAATAATTGAAAAATCACTTGACAGCAAATAAATTGCGTGTGCGTTCTTTTTTATGAGAAAAAAAAAAACATCATCATCATCATCGGCACTACAACCGGGATCCGGTCCTGGCCTCATTTAGCAAGTCTCTCCACTGGTATCCGGTCCATATCCAAGACTTGTTAAATTGTCAATAATAATTTGTTTTTCCGGGTAAGGTTATTAGCCTTGTGTGACGTTCTTTGCCATATAAATTTATGTATTTAAAATGGATTGCCTGTGGTTAGTCAGTTAGTCCAGGGTGGGGTGTCTATTATCTCGTCTCCAGTTGGGACTCCTCTTCTTGTGGTTAGATCAGAGTGGCTGCTCCACCACCTATGGTTCTTCTTCAGGTTCTTCGTCAGGTTCTTCCTCTTTTCGCGACCAGGGCGGCCACCGCCAAATGGTGGTTTTAGAAAGAAGTCGATGTGTTTCTGTGGTTCCAATCGCACCACAAGCGATGGGATGTTCACCTCCTGCTTCCGAACTCAATTGTGTCTTTGACGGATCAACACGCGAACATGATGGATAGATTTGGCCAATCCAAGTTTAAACACTTGCGCTTTTATCGGCGCTCCAAGAAATCAAAAAGCCTTTATTCTTTTCTCTCCACGTTTAATTTCAAAAACTTCACTTTGACAAAATGTTTTAGTATTTTTGCTTTTTCCTTCTGTTTTTACTTTTTTACTTTTTTTAACTTTCAACCCAAAAAGAACGGGGCGTTACTCGCGACTTTTTCCTTTTTCTTCTTCTTATATGTATTAACCAACTGTCTTGTTAAAACCGTATCGAGCAAGCCAAAAATCAAATAAAAAACGGAAATATCATCTTGCTGTTTCTCTCTCTCAGCATCCACTCCGAAAACAGAAATCTAACTTCCACACGACCCACACTCGAACAGGAGTATGTTCGCACATTCAACATGTGGATCGTGTGTTTTTCCCACCACCTTACCATCTACCATTAAATTATATTAAAAACGAACAAACGAAGATAGCGCCAACCTTTCTCGGGATGCCGCTGCATGCATTGGTTCACTACTTGGCGCGTGCCAAAGTAGCTATCCGGGGATGTCACGTGGATTGAACAAGGACAAGGATCGTCCTGGCCTTCGCCGGGTTAAAAGCAGAGACTTCCCCCAGTATGTTGCCCACCCCCCCCCCCCCCCCCCCTCCTCCTCAGACATGGGTCATAGTTTCACTTTAAAGATAACCGCCTGAAGTACGGTTGAAAACGGAGAACCATTCTTCAGCCGAACCACGCATTTGTTAAGATTATTTATTACCCCGCACAGTGTATATGTATTCGTCATTAAAACAAATTCGTGAGGTTTAAAATAATTGAAAATTCAATACACAGCAAATAAATTGAGTGTGCGTTCTTTTTTATGAGCAAAAAAAACATCATCACCTCTCCTGCTCTCAACCCCCGTCTCCTTACTTTCTCCTCTTAGCTACAATTCCAATTCTCACAGACACACAAGTGCATATATACACCCTTGCCCATCATCATCATCATTATCGGCACTACAACCGGGAACCGGTCTTGGCCTTATTTAGCAAGTCCTGAGGCTTGTTAAATTTTCCATAATGATTTGTTTTTTCCGGGCAAGGTCATTAGTCTTGCGCCATTCCCCGACGGGGAATCGAACCCCCGGTCTCCCGCGTGACAGGCGGGTATAGTAACCACTATACTATCGAGGAACCCCACACCCTTGCCCATATAATACCCTAATACCTTAGTACCTTAGCTTTTACGTTAGTAGTTAAACTTATATGCATAACACTTGTATTAAGGTGAATAAATGATGATTTTGACCTCACTAAAATCCTAAAACCCATCCCCATTCCCACTTCCAAGCTTCCGGCCTATTGTCGCCCTACCCTGTCTTGCCACTTACACCACCGTCTCTCCACCTTCGTAAATTTCCCTCTTTAAATTAATTTCTTGTTAATCACTAGTTTTAAAGTTAGTTCGTAAGTTTATTTATATATTTTTATACCGCTTGTACTAAGCGAAATAAATGAGCGTTCTGCCTTCACCAAATTTGTGCTCAACAGTTGCAATGACATGAGTTTCGCATCGCTTAATGCAACATTCGTGCCTTAAGATCCCACCAAAGACCAGCCAATATCACACCAAGCAAATCACAGATTGCCAGTGATTTTGATATTGCGGATTCCTACCAGACTTGATGTGACTCAGTGCGTATGTTCTTTCCCTATCGATTAATCATCATTATCATCATCGGCACTAGAACCGGGATCCGATCCTGGCCTCATTTAGCAAGTCTCTCCTCCAGTCCCGATTTCGAGCCGATGTCATCCAGTTTGGTACTCCCAGACTCTGGGCGTCCTGATCCATGCCATCCCTCCATCACAGACAAGGTCTGCCACGCTGTCGTCTACCATACATCCCGTCACAAAGGACTTTTCGGTCAGGCTCCTCTTCGCTCATTCGTGCTAGGCGTCCCGCCCTCCGGAGTCTAGCGAGCTTAATTTTTCTTACAAAGTTAGTTTCAAGGTTGATCGCGTACAACGCATGGTTGTAGCGTCTCCGGAATCGTTCTCCCTCACATACGGGGCCAAGCAATTCTCCTTAAGACCTTCCTCTCGAACGCGGCTAAGAGTTTAGAGTACCTTTAACTACGCACCCGGATCCATACATGAGTACTGGTAAGACTTGTACAGTAGTAGCTTGGATGTTCTGGATAAATGTCGGGATTTAAAGAGCCTTGTTAGACCGTAGTAGGGTTTGTTGGATTTGATCAGCCGTCCGCGTATTTCGTCTTCCATATTGTTATCGGCTGCTACTATTGACCCAAAGTAGTTAAAGGATTACACTACGTCAAGTTCGTGCTCCACTACCCTGCTAGTTTGACCAACGTTAGGCCTTCTCCTGGCAGATGTTGCCACCATGTACTTTGCTTTTCCCTCATTAATGTGCAGTCCCAGTTTTTGTGCCGCCTGCTCGATCTGGGTGAAGGAGTCCTGTACAGCCGAATCGGACCTACCGATGATGTCGATGTCATCTGCGTAGGCAAGTATCTGACTACACTTGTTGACAATAGGCTCTCTAGTTGTAACGTCAGAGTAACGAATTGCTTTCTCCAACGTCAGGTTGAAGAGGAGGCAGGCCAGACCGTCCCCTTGTCGGAGCACATTAAAGATGTTTATTGGTTTGGACAGCAATCCCGCTACTTTTACTCGACTAGTTACGTTGGTCATGGTCAACCTACAAAGTCGTATCAATTTGTTTGGAATGCCGAACTCTCTCATGGCATTATATAGTTCTACCCTGGCTATGCTGTCGTAGACGGCCTTAAAGCCTATGAATATATGATATAATGAAATCTTAAATTCCAGACATTTTTCCATCGCCTGCCTAAGGGTGAATATCTTATCAATCGCTGATTTGCCTGGGATAAAGCCACACTGATATAGACCAACGATGACATTAGCGTGTGTGGCTATCACATCTTGTAGGATAGTGGGGAGTATCTTATAGGCGGTGCTCAGCAATGTTATACCCCTATAGTTGCTGCACAGTGTGATATCTCCCTTCTTATGTATGGGGTAAATTATACCACGACGCCAATCTTCCGGCATCTCCTGTTGCTCCCATACGTGCACCACGATCTCATGAATTGCGTGATGTAATGCTGTCCCTCCTTGTTCGATCACCTCAGCTGGTATGCAATCAGCTCCGGTGACTTTATTTGATTTAAACTGTCTTATGGCTTTTAATGTTTCCTCAATGCTTGGTGACGGCAACATTTGGTGTTGATTTTGCATTGGTGGAGCCTCCAATTCTTCTGTGAGCTGACCATTTAGCAATTCATTGAAGTGCACTTCCCATCGCTCCAGAATGCCTTCAGGATCGGTGATCAGATTACCCTCTTTATCCTTGCAGTAAGTGCATTGTGGTGTGTACCGCATCATACTGCGGATTATTTGGTGCGGACCTTGCCCTCTACTTTTCTCTATTTCGCAGACAAGGTTTTTTCCCAGGCACTTTTCTTTTGTCTGTGAAGTCGTATTTCAGATCTTCTGAGCTCTTTGTATTTCTCCTTGCGTACCCGCGTCCTATGAGACTGCACATCACTCGCACTTTTCACAGCACTAAGACGCGTGTGTGGAGATCCATTTATTTGCTTAGGATCGCAAAGCTAACTTTGCACTGCACTCGGACGGGTGTGTGGAGATCCATTTGTTTGCTTAGAATCCCACCGCGAGACTTGTCGCGCGAAGCGATAGTGCAATTGAATGTCTTGTGTATTAAAGATTCCCAAAACGGATTGCACAACTGATCCGATAGTACGTAGAGAGAGGGCAGAGGCGCATGTGTTGTCTCGTCGGTGGTCAAAACTCGACTCAATACTAAATTCGGACCACTACAATTGTCAATAATTGGACCTAGCTTAAAGATTGAAAGATTGTTGTGACTCGCCAAAAACTGCTGGAGATTGGTTCAGGAGTTTTAAGTATAGTCCGGAAATATCAACAACCGATCCTTGTGTGTCATTGCCAAACTTCCTTAGTGGTAAGAAATTGATATCAAGAGAAGGTTGTGAGAATCGTTTTCCTGAGTTAAGGGGAGGTTCTTATCTGAGAGCCGCAATGGCGACATCCAAGTGACGCACTTTTTTTTACCCTTATTATTTGATCTTGGGAAATTCCAACGGTCGTTTCTTAATTACCCTTTAAATTTATGAATTTCTTTTGAGAAAATACGTACCTATTCACAGGTAGTACTCGTATATGTTTCCGGGTACAAAATTTCCAACAGGTATAAATAGCGAAAATCAGTTGCAAAATTTGTGGCCTCATCCTAGTGAATGGGAGTATATACGAGGGTGGGGTGAAAAGTTTCCGCCCTGACCTATATATGGCACCAGCAAGTCTAATTGCTACCTCGAGTTTTATAGTACTGTGTCTCATTAGCTTGTATATAGATTTTCAGCTCGATTGCTCTGTTGGTATATATTTGAGACTCTACTGAACAAGACGCCTTGAAATGAAAAATAAACATCTTTTTTTTGTTTTTTACACTAACGTGCGCACAAAAAGGGATTTTGGAGTACCCTTAAATGTCAGAGCACAGTGCGAGCGGAAAGAGAGGAAATGGAAAAGGAAAGGAGGTATCGATTTACATTGGTCTTAAATGTCTAGACATTACAACGACAAGGAAACACATGATCAGGAAGAGTATTCCACATTCGTGTGGTTCGGCTAAAGAATGACTCTCTATGTTTGTTTGTGCGCGTGATGTTGGCTTTCAACGTAAACTGATGGGCATTCTCAGATTGACGGGTATCGCGGGAAAATGTCTGGGGAAACGGAACACATTCAGTAAGTTCAGTTGAGCAACGACCGTGGTAATACCTATAGAAAAGAGATAGGCATGATACGTTGCGCCTGTGTTCTAACGACGGAATTGTTTCACTGCTCGTTTTTGCGTCCTGTCGAGCCCGTTTAGTGCAGTTTTAGATGCGCCTGACCAAATATGGGAGTTGAAGTCCATTTTGGGACGAATATACGCCTTGTAAATAGTGGCCAGGTTGGATGGAGTGAGTATTTTTTCCATCTCTTAAGGAACCCCTTACACTTGGCTGCACATTTCGCAGCTTCAAATATGTGGTCATTCCAGTTAAGAGTCGAATTAATACAAGCACCCAGGATTGCTAGCTCCTTGGCTTCGTCGATGCAAGTGGCGTTCATAGACAGTATATTTACTTTGGAGCTCGCCTTTGACGACAAGAAACAGCACTGAGTTTTTAAGACATTGAATTCTACTTGGTTAGATAACCCCCACTGATATATCTTGTTGAGGTCTGAACTCAATGTATCAAGCATAAGTTGCTGGTCGGTAGTGACGTTCTAAGAGTTTGGACGGGAGTGTTCGTATGAGTATGAGAAACTCAACGTCCTATCATCAGCAAACGAGTGAATTGGGTTGTGAGTAATTGACAAGAGATCATTTATAAAGATCAGGAAGAGAGTGTGTGAGAGTACCGAACCCTGGGGAACACCTGCATTAATTTGATGGGAGACAGATTTGACACCATCAATAACCACTTGAATTGAACGGCCAGAAAGATAGTCTGTTATCCATTGGATCAGGGAATTGTCCACTCAATGTGAGTGAAATTATTTTGATATTTCCGCGAAATAGACCTACACTGTCGTCACTTGCCTAAGGTTTCATATAGTCGGCGGCGGATGATGTCTGTGTGGGCCCCTGACACTCTCCTATCCGACGCACAACGTAGCGATCATTGCACAGGGTCTTGATAACGTCATACGGCCCAAGGAACTTGTGTGTGAGCTATAAGCCACGTCCTTGCTGTACTATGCGATTAGCGACAATATCGCCTTCTTGATATCGGAACGCCACCTTCCCGTTTTTATTTAAGTTCCGTTTGTTTTCGGATTGAATGCGTTGGATATGCTCCTTTGCCTGTTTGTGGAGTTCTGCTCGTTGGTCGTCGAATGAGGCAATCAATTCTTCCTTCAGAAGCTCCTTAATCTGCGGATCGTCCTTCAAACGAGAGTCGACTTCGAACATTAATCGGAATTGTCCACTCCATTGGAATGTAATTTTGATAAAAAGGATGGATGTCAAACTCTGTCGAAGGCTTTCGAGATATCAGCTGCAACAACCTTGCTTTCTCCGAAGTAGTAAACGGAATGGCTCCACTTTTCGGTAAGGTACCCCATCAAATTTCCTGTGGACCTGTTGCTACGAAAGCCATATTGGCGGTCATTTGATTCCAGATATTTCGAAAGTTGACAGTTGATAAGAGATTCCATTACCTTGGAGAGAATAGAAGTTAGTGCTATGGGTCGATAAGAAGAAAGGGATGATTTGTCACCCTTTTTGGGAATTGGCTGAATGTTCGCTGACTTCCATCTATTTAGGAAACGGCCAGTAGAATAAGATAAATGGAAGAGTTTCCGCTGTGGTTTACCGAGTAAAGAGGAACATCTCTTCAAGAGAATTGGGGGAATGCCATCAGGACCAGATTTGTGTGCGTTTAGCTGCTTGAGTGCCCGGGCAACAGTACGCGTTCGGAAGCGAATTTGGCTCATGGTGTGCTGCTTATGCTCAAGTTGAGGTGAAACTGATGTGGTATCAGGCCGCGTTGAGTTGGCTGCAAAATGTGCAGCAAATAGATGCACCTTCTCTATTGCACTGATGACGGGTCTGTCATAGACTATACGCGATGGAATGGATGTTTTTCACGAATGCCCAGAAGCTTCTACTACCTGTGGGAGAGTGTAGCACTTTTTGCCTCACTCTCTGGTCTGTTAAATTTTTTTCGCTTTTCCTCAGTATTGTTTGATTTATACAACCGGAATCTCAACTCTTTGGCCTTAATGGCTTCTCTGCACCTGGAATCGAACCACCGATTTTTCTTGGGTTTGATACTTTTTACTCTGTGTGGAATAAAGGTTCGCATGCCAAGTAGAATTGTATCTGTCAATGTGTCCGCTATAGAGTCAACATCGTTATTGAGGAAAAATAACGATCAATTTAACCCTTCGGACGTCCCAGTTGGCTTTCTCGTAGAACCATACTGTTCTTTTGGGAGTTTTCTCGT
Organism: Microdon myrmicae; assembly: GCA_963931805.1. Classification (NCBI taxonomy): domain Eukaryota; kingdom Metazoa; phylum Arthropoda; class Insecta; order Diptera; family Syrphidae; genus Microdon; species Microdon myrmicae. Next base: position 136,304,626 of record OZ007500.1, read on the forward strand.
AAGCGTGGCTGTTGGTTAGAGCAAATTTAACTGACACGACACAGTGGTCTGAAGTGGCCAAGGGCGAGAAAACTTCAATTGTGTATTTCTTCGGGGAGGTCAGAAACAGGTCCAGTGTGTTGGCGGAATTGCCATCTATGTCTGATACGCGTGTTAACTTGTGAGGAAGAAGTATGGTGTGGAGGCGTACTGCACCGGGTTCCCTTCTTCCGCCATCATAAGTTCTCTAAACACCAAAAGAATTCTTCTCGCCAGAATTGTTCCCGAACAGAAAAGAATGAACGATAACACCCAGGAACTGCAGCACGAAAAATTAAATGAAACGCACGGAATGATTGGTGATCACCACCTTTTTATTACTTTAATTGTTTGTTTTTTTTTCACATTTTACACTATTGTATTTAGACCGGGGTCACAAGATAAATTACTTTTAATATAATTGCTATTTACTTAATCTGACTCAATCAGACTTTCACTCGCGGTTGAATCTCTCGTCCCGCAGTGCTACGGAAGCGGGGTTGGAGACCCGACCGGCTCGGTCGGGTGATGGAAAAGGACTCCCCGAGGATTGAATTTTAACTTGTCTTCAATCCTCGGTTAAGGGTGAGATATGGAGGAGAAAGAGAAAATTTTCTCTTTAGGGTGTGGCCACTAAGAAAATGCGATCTTTCCTCATTGGGTGTGACCAATGGACGGCGATCTCTTATGCAGTGGTGTGTATGTGTGATCGTACACATCCGTGTTTATCGATGCATTTCAGCAAAAGATAAACGAAACCTGAAACTCGGGAAAAAGAACAAAGGGATCGTAAAGATCATTGTTTGCGCTGTGCATTGTAGCTATCATAGACGGCAATTCATCGGAGAAGTGGTGCTGAAAACAGATAAGGGCATCATTACAGTCGTGGATGAGTGGTGCAGATGCGTTAATAGATGCATCGCCATTAGGAAAAGGTGATAATAGGTTTTAAATGTTTATGGCCTCTCTGGCTGCAGTAGGAACCAAGTTCTTGTTTGTACTAGGAAATGTTAGACGATTCGATTTCGATGATAATGCTTGGGATGCGGTAACTGTTTGTCGATTGGACAAACGAATCGCGGGTCGGTTTATTGCAGCTGTATAAACAAGCTGTCCGACATCTCATTTTAACGATGACAAGGGTGCCGAATGGTTTGGGATCTATGATGCCGTATGATGTGAAGAATTCTTTACAGGAAATTTGAATAACGCATTAAATGCGTGAATGCTGTGACAATTCTTTTTAGGGATTTTCAGATAATGCGTTGAATGCATTAAATGTCCTTGAGAAAGGAAATGTTTCAGGTATGCTGGCGATTGAGGTGCAAATATGGGTTGCGAATATGGGGGGTTCTTCAGGTGAGCTTTAAGAACCCCCACAAACTCATTGACGAGTTGAGTTAAACTATTTGAATCAGCAAAGAGCTGGACATATTGACCTTGAGGTGTTGTGTGTCCGGAATGACGAATCCACTGAGAATTATGCACATTGAAATCACCCGCAATAACGATTTTCAGGATCTAAGATCAAGGTCCTATCGATAGAATCAGAAAGAGCATCAAATACGTTAAAGGATGCGTTTCTATCCAAGTTTGGGCTTCTGTAAAGAAAGCTGATATGCTTACGAACGTGTAATTTTAGCCAAGAGAAATTAAATTCTGGGTTGGAACAGAGCCCATATTGTGGCAGAAGCTGATAAGTAATATCATCTGGTATGTATGTGGCTATACCACAATGTGGAAAGAACAGAGGCACTAAGTTATATCCAGGTAGATTAAAATCGGAAATATCTGTATTAGTAATCACCTGAGTTTCGCTAAGTGCAAGGATAGTTGGTTTCTGGTTAGAAGCATGGGCAGACACAGCAGAGAAATTGCATCTCAAGCCGCGAATGTTACACAAATCAACGCGAAATTCCCGCGCCATTGAAATGGTCCTGTAGCGGTTCCGCCAAACCCTACGGTCTACTTACCTGAAAAACCCCCATAACTACTACCCAACTCCCTTTAGTTTGCTAATGCAACAGTATTATTACCTAAAAATGCTGCACGCCTTTAAGAGATCAAATCTATGATCTTTAAGTCCCTGTAAAGAAAACTTACCTTCATGCATTCTCTTCGCATACCATTGCTCCGTAAGATTTCTTTATTAACTTAACAGGAATTTCCAATCAATTTCGGCATCTACGTCGCCAGTCAAATTTCCTTAGACAAATTCCTGTAAACAAAATAATTCGGATTGCATTCAATGTAACCGTCATGACAGGGACCATAAATATTGCGCCGTCTATTTTCCCAGCCGCGTCATATACCTTTTCATACACATTGCCTGGCAACCTTTTTTGTTTGTCTTATCAACAAACAACCCAACCAGCTGCATATAATTAGCGCAATAGACGCTGAAACCAAATTCTCCAGCATTACCTAATGCAAATATGAACCCGGTTTCTACTGCAGCCAGAGATGCTATAAACATCCGATTTGCTTTTAGCACCTTTTTCTCCTAACGTCGAAAATAGCGACGAGGCATCGTGTAAACAATGACCCGCATTACCAACGGCGCATTTGGTCATTTTTCCCTATTGTCCTTGCCGCCTGCCTGTTTCGTCGTTCCACTGCTTTCGAACACGTGCAATTACATTGAATCTGTTCGATCGCGCACATATACCACTGCACCAAAAGGATCGCATTTTCTTAGTGGTTACACCCTTAAGAGAAAATTTTTTCTCTCTCTTCCTTTTTTTTTCCTTAGCGAAATCATCTCTGCATGAGATGACGATCGCTGAGTCAAATTCCATCCTTCGACCCGAGCGGGTCGCGGCTCCATCGCTACCCTGGTGCGCACAGGGAAGCGATAATGGAGAATAATCGTTTGTGTCGTGTCTTACAATACATTAAAACAATAGCGGTGATCACCAGCCACAAAATGTGTGTTTTATTTTCACGTGTGCTTCGTAAAAATTAAATAAAAATTAACAACACCAAATCAGTGCGTTTTATTCCGGAGACTACCATCGGTGCGTTTTCCTTCATTCTTTGGTGACAATTTTCTGTGAACATTTGGCTGCGGTGTTCGGTGCGCGGACTTAATCCTTGGAGCTCGTGTTTTCGTATGCAGCGGTATAAGTGATGGGGAAGAAGTGAACCGTGTGCCCGTGTCTGGCACAATACTTCTCCTCCCCACAGTCCTACACAGAAAACCAATACCGCCTCGGGAAAGGATGCAAGTCGGGACCAGCAATAGATAAGCGAAAGCAACCACTACAAGTGTTATGCCCTTGTAGTAGGTGCCCCACTAGATCCGTGCCGAAATCCAGGTCACATCCCTTCCATGATGAACATTATGCCACTCAGACACAAAAAACTCTCCAAAGATTATAAATCAATCGAGAGTATCGATGCCTGAGGGACGCAAATCATCATCATCATCATCGGCACTACAACCTGGAACCGGTCTTAGCCTTATTTAGCAAGTCCTGAGGCTTGTTAAATTTTCCATAATGATTTGTTTTTTCCGGGCAAGGTCATTAGTCTTGCGCCAGAGGCTCGCCGACGGGGAATCGAACCCCGGTCTCCCGCATGACAGGCGGGTATACTAACCAGTATACTATTGAGGGACGCAAATAGGGGTGCAAAAAAAAGGAAAACAGACACAAGGGATGGAAAGGGTAGAGGGTTTGCCCGCACTGCACATCACTCGCGTGTATATTCTCGCACTTTTCACAGCACTAAGACGCGTGTCTGGAGATCCGTTTATTTGCACTTGACCTCGCTATGCTGTAACTTTTTTATAAAATTATTTTCCCCAAAACGATTTTGAGAACTTATTCTACACACTATAAGCTATCAAAAAATTAAAAATTAAAAAAAAAACAATCGATTTTTTAAAACTTGAGAACCTCGCCTTAAGATGATTCCTATGAAATTACTTTTAAAATAGCAACAAATTACAGGAGAAAATGGTGCATATTTTACCCCAATTTAGACAATCTGAACGACGACATATAAAGTCTTGAATTAAACGAAAAACGAATATATAACATATTGTAGCGAGCTTAGGGTTCGCTGGATTCATTATTTTTAATAAATAAGAGCCGTTAAATCGATTTTGAATTAATGTAACACTTTATTGTCCGTTAATAACAGCCGTTACTTTTACCGTATACTTAACGATTTCTTTAGTTATCGCTTCCGTACTTATCGCGTCTTTTACTGCTTACTTATTACTTCTTATTTCTCTTCCCGATCTGCGTGCGACGTATTTATACCGTTTTTCCTTATTCCGATTCGTTGTTTCGTTTCCGTCCATTCCATAGCCTCGAATTTTCTATTGCTCATAGTCTTCAGTTTTCTAGTACTTTCTAGAATATTCTAGTACTATGTTTTGGACTTTATAGAATATTCTAGTACTGATTGTCATATGCGTCACAATATTATATTGATAATGGCCTCCACGGCTTTACTAGCTTACACGCACTATTTTTTTCGAAATTCCTCATGACCGGTTTGCCTAAATGAGGCTGAATTTCATTGATGTTACGATTAATTTGTTTCCTCAAGCGGTGGGTTGTCAGGGGCTTGCCTTGGACCACAATAGCTCCCGAAGAGGATGTTCCAACAGCGATAAATTACATCATCTTCGCGGTTAATTCTGATCAATAATACAGGAAATTATACGGCCAGGAAATGACTAAAGTGCCATTTAAAACACCCCTGAAGTGTCGGATGTCACGCTTTCTTTTTTGTCTCACAAATGTTGCAAAATTCAAGTTTAGTTCAAATTTAGAAGTGCCCAAATCATTTAGTACTCCCACAATGTGAATACGGAAGTATGTTATATGTCATTGGACGACTCACAGAGGTAAATCATAACGCAATTCAACCTAATGTCTAGGATTTTGTAAATAACCCAACCAAAAATATCACAGCCATTCACTGGCGGAAACACCATAAAATATGCATACGCCTTTTTCCTTTGCCTTCATTAAACCAGAAAAATCTCGATCGTCTGCTTAAATTAGAACAATATTAGTTCGACCGCACATTAGATTAACCCTCAATTCCCCGTTTGCCTTGTTTGCTAACTTATCAATGATAAAGATTTCCACGTACCTTACGAAGGTCATTTGCCTTATACGAAGGCAGTCCCAGAATTAATCGGCCTAACACATAGGTGGCGGTAGTTATACAGTGGTACAGAGTACCAACATTAAAAAGATTAAGTTTCAAGTTTGAAGACACTACATTGTTTATCACTTGTTAGACAGCCATCAATAGTGAACGCTCTCAGTGAGTTAGTAAAGATGGAAAAAATTCAAAAATCCGTTATTGCAGTTTACCACCAAGCCATTTCTTCAAGTTTGTATAGAGAGAATAATCCGAGGATGCTAAAGAAGTAATTCATATTTCAAGTCATTGATTTTGGCCACTGCAATAACGAATGTGTAAACATGTGTGCATTTTTTCCATGTTTACAAACTCATTGAGAGCGTTCACTATTGACAGCAATCAAACAAGTAATAAACAACATAGCTTCCTCAAACTTGAAACTTAATCTTTTTAAGGTAGGTACTAAAGATCTACCACAGTCATTATATTAATTAATTCTGGGACTACCTTCGTACCACAGCTGGCCATATTTTTTATCTTCGCGCCCACAAATATGTAATTTAAAGCCGCAGTTACCTTAACATCATCCAGATTTTATGTACGCAAAGATTTCCTGCCTCCATTTGTGTACATGTAGAGCATCCGTTTGTGCACATTAAATTGAAACAATTTCACGGTTCACTTAAGGCAAATTTTCAAGAGACATCATCGCCGGATGTAAATAAGTAAAACCTATAAGCAAACGAAAAAACAAAAAATTGTTATTGCTTTCTGTGATGTCTGTAAGTAGATTGGAGTGACACGTTATTTGAAAGAGACGACTCACAAATTAAATCTGTTGAAACATTAGATGTTGCAAAATTGGTAAACGAATTAATTAAATTTAATCAGGTTTTTCCAGAACAGTTCGAAATATAGGTATTAACAAACGTGCGTCCTAGATTCGTCTTCTCCGATTGTGATTGTTCCCTATTATATAATACGTATACTTCCCGATCCAGAATTGATCTCCCACTTTGCGACTGCTAACCATATTTTCTAATTAAATATAATATAATTATTATAGATAGTGTCCACGAAGCTTCATTGGAATGCAAAATCTAAAATCGGATCTCTCGAGAACGCCAACCATAAACCGGGCGGTGGCGATAAAAAAATCGAAACACTCAAAATGGACTTTAAGGAGAAGGCCAAACCGAAAGTTGGCTCCAAGGACAATGTCAAGCATTTGCCAGGGGGTGGCGACGTTAAGGTAAGCATTTGAGATTCAACTGCCAGTAAATTATAAGTGAACAAATTAGAAAAAATAAAGTAATATCTACAAAAAAAAAAACAGCGAAAGGATTACTCTGATAAAGAGAGAAAGAGAAGAAAAAACAAAACGCAAAACGTTAGAAGCAAAAACAGAAAACCCTCGTTTTTCTTGATTTTAGGAAGCATGGACTCTTTTTGCTAAAACTTTTGGTGACTCTTATATTAAATATTCGTGCATGTCAAAAATTGCATGGAGTACTCTCATCAGAATGTTTTATTGTAGATCATCTATTATTAATAACAAAGCAAAAAGTATTTGTTAGAATTCTTATTAATAAATTTTTGTCCGCCCATTTCATCATGAACTTGCTATACCAAAGGACACGCGTCATGCAATCGATTTTTATCTTTTCTCGTATCAGACTTTAAAGCGTATCTAATAAAATGTTTACTATATCAACGGTATATCAATCAGGGAGTAGAGTGAAATAGATTTGACAATGTTGGTCGTTGACTCAGCGGTGGAGTGTTTGATAAACAAAATTAAACCAAACAAAAATAATTAAAAGATACAAACATTTAAGTAAGTGCGATTGATGGATACGTTGCAGACGGTATCGAAGAACCTATAGTAAGCTGGCAGAAATATTTTGTTACCTAATAATCCATCGAGTCTACATTTAAAAAAAAAAAATTTGAACTGTTCGGAAACGCCATTTTTCAAATATTGTTAAGAATAGACCCCCTGGGGGGTCAATCACAATATAGTATACGAAGTTCAGAGCACCGTAGAGAGTTGGAAAAAAAATTGAAGTGTTTTAGAAAAACGATCATAAAAAATCGTTCACAGTTTGTTAGTGCACTTTAGTTGGACGTTTGGCAGCGCAAATACGCCACAGATAGTGTAATGAACCGAAAGAGACAAGATCAATGCACTAGGTAGGCGGTGTAATAAATAAATAGAGAAGGAGAGAACATAGAGAGAAAAAGAGAAAGAGAGAGTGAGAAAGAGAGAGAGAGACAGAGAGAGAAAGACAGAGAGAGAGGGAGAAAGAGAGAGAAAGATAAAGAGAGAGAAAGATAAAGAGAGAGAATGAACGAGAGAGAAAGAAAGAGAGAGAGAAAGAAAGAGAGAGAGAGAGAAAAGAAAGAGAGAGAAAAAGAAAGAGAGAGGGAACGAGAGAAAGAAAGAGAGAGAGAGAGAAAGAAAGGTGTGGCAGTTCCCATAAACGCCACAACTCACCTTCCCAAATTACCTAAAAGCTTCCAGTCCTGAAGCTCCTACCTAACCCCATTGTTTCGCTAATGCAACTGCATTAGCACCTGCAAACCTTTCCTTTTCTTAAGGGTACATTCTCATTAGTAAGGCCGAAAAATAGGCTATTTTCATGTTTTTTTTTGAGGAAAGTAATAAATCTAGACACGCGATTTTTCAGGTATATTTATTGTACTTTTAAGTAGCTTTTAAAAAATGTTCAATTAATATCATGATAACCCCGAGGTAGGGGCACGTCGCGCCGTGGACCGCTGCGAAATAAAGGACCTCGATGGCGACTGTCCTACAAGTCATAAGATTTATCTGAAACAAAAAATCGAAAAAGTTACTGGTTTGTATGAGTGGTTATGGCATGTACAACGAAAAATGAAATCTATCCAAAAATAACAAAATGGCGCCGTTTTGAAATTTATGTGCGCTTTTAATGAATGTTTTTGTTTTTTTTTTTTTAAATCAATTTACAACGTATCGGCATTCATGCGAAAGAGAGTTCAATTACGCGTATTTAAAAAAAAACATTAAGATTCGTTGAAAATTGACTGTGAGTTATCACAGTCGCCAGCTCGAAAAACGTTGTTTTCCAGAAAACGCGTTTAAACTTTTAAGTCTGCTCGTTACCTGCTTTGACTCAGTCGGCTCGGAGGCTCATAACTTTTTAACCGTTACGAATTTCCTTTTTTTTCCTTTTAACATGATATTCTAGACAGTAATATCTATCGAATTTCGCAAAAAAAAATGTTGACCAAAATTTGACCCAACTGATGAGAATGTACCCTTAAGAACATTAATGCGCCTAGTGCATTGCATTAAATTCCCTATAAGAATTCTTTCATCCATGCATCCAATGCATTTCATAAATTCCCTGAAAGAATTCTTCAAAGTACTTACCCATCATATCGATTTTTTGGAAGGAATTCACCAAAGCCAAACATCATATCCCTGAAAGAAAACATATCGGTTCACACATAAGGTAACCATTATAATCAGGGAATGTTATCCTCGCGTCGGCTATTCCCAGCCTCGCAATGGCAACAACAGTGTTCTCACATACACATTGGCTGCCGATCCTGTGGGGGTTCTCTACACCACATGGAGAACCAACCCAAAATTCCAACCAACCGTGACCGCTAACAGCGCGTCACCTCAACCCAACTCCCCATGCAAAATCCGCAATAGCATACATCCCAAACATTGCAGTAAAACACATTCCAAAACCTTCAACAGAATATAATTCAACAGAATATATTCTAAATCATCCCCGCATACATTTTTCCAAAATTGCTTCTGTCAATTCTCTACTTAATTCATATTCCCTCATGGCGACCAAGCAATCTCAATTTCCCCGAAATTCCTACGTTGTAACAAAACGCATATTCAAACATTAACCATATCCCTCGAATTCATCATTTTCCCAAAATTGCTTCGCCCAATTCTCTACTTAATTCATATTCCCTCCTTGCGACCCAGCAATCTTAATTTCCCCGAAATTCCTACGTTGTAACAAAACGCATATTTAAACATTAACCCATATCCCTCGAATTCATCATTTTCCCAAAATTGCTTCGCCCAATTCTCTACTTAATTCATATTCCCTCCTTGCGACCAAGCAATCTTAATTTCCCCGAAATTCCTACGTTGTAACAAAACGCATATTCAAACATTAACCATATCCCTCGAATTCATCATTTTCCCAATGTAATGAAACGCATATTCAATCCATAACGGAACATTAACCATCACCACCAGCTATACCGAGCCGCATACGTTTCCCCGAAATTACTTCGGTTAATATCCTATCTAAACGATATCCCTTGCTTGCACCCAAACAATTCCAATTTCCCGGTATACACAACCAAGGAATCCAACTCAGCTTATACGACGAGGATTCGCTGGAACTAAATTCTTATGCGAGCATAGCAACTCTTCCCGAAATTCCTCGGAAGTGGCAGCGAGTTTACTTCTGCTATGATTCAGCCGCCACGACGCGTTGAATAGGTTTTTTCCATTTCATTAGTCAGTCGAGATCCAACTGCCACCGGGGCCACAACACAAAAGTCGAGTTTTAACCACCGTCGAGCTGGGCTGCGTACACGGTAAAGTCAAGTTTTTCTTCCGTTTTATTAGGCGAAAAGGCCCAGTCTCAATCACAGTGTAGTGCGGGTTTAATTTAAAATTGGACAACTTCCAATTGGTCCATAATATCCTTTATTGTAAATTGAACGGCCGAGTGCTAATTAAACGTGCGCGTGGTTAAGAACACTAAAAATCAGCCGGACGCTGAATCTGTTAAAAGGTGAACCCATTTAAGAAAGTGCGATTTCTAAACGTTGGACAACAATATCCCCACTGAAACTGTACATAAGGTAACCAACCCTGGAGTTTTAAGATCTTTTACCTCATACGACAATGTGTGATAGTTTATGTGATATGTTAAGACACTAACCGTAGATACCTCACCGGATTAGGAACATCCCCGGAGAGTAATGTTTTGTGTACAGAAATATTAGTGCTAAATAATAAAGAAACATTAACATTAAAATCAAACCAACGTGTTTTCTTTCGTGGCCGATCCACTCTGGTGAACAGTTCTCTTTTGGTGTCGCGGTGGAACAATCTTTGTGCGGAAAATCGTCGGTGGGACCCCAGGGAACTGGTGCCGTACGCCGGCACACCATACCCGCCCCCCACAATCCCCTTGTCCAACGACCAAAGCAGCGTCGGGCAGCTTGTTTGTCCAGCTGTAATATACCCGACCACGATCCCTTGTCTAACGAACAAACAATCATCAATTTCGTGCTTTGCCACAAACCAATTACCCTGCATATACAAATGCAGACAAGGTATTCGTTTCTTCCACCGACCAAAGATACGATATAAAATTTTCATTGTGTAAAGTATCCCAATTCATTAGCACTTTTTTCTAGTGGCTATGCGTCTATTTACGCAACTGCACCACCCATCCAAGACTTTTATGATGCCCTTGTCCCATCTTTCCTTTTAGCACCATTTCTCCGATGCATTGCCGTCTATTTATATAGCTACAATGCACATCGTAAACAATGATCTTCACGATTCCTTTGTCTAATTTCGGTTCGACGTTTAATTACGTTCTCATGACCTCGTGCATGAGCAAATAGCGATCTACACGAACACACTCACACCACCGGAATTCGGCCAGCAGGATTCCCTTGCTGGTTACTCACCACATTGAGAGAAATATTCTCTCTCTTCCCCGAATCTCATCATTAACTGAGGATTGAATTCAAGTCAGAGTTCTATCCTCGAGGAGTCGTTTTTCAAACAGCAAGACGGTCGGGTCGCCTGCCATCCCCCGTACCGGCGCCGGTGCGTTGTGGAATCTAACACTTCGATTTCAGTTCGTAGTCGTTTATACAAAATATTAAGTTTGTTCTTTTGCACATCGACCCTATAAATTGTATTAATCAAAAATTCGCTGTGTTTCGGAATTAAGTGCGAGTAAATATTAAATGTGACTTCCCGCAAAAATAAATCTGTAAAAAAATACAACGAAATAAATATATGTACATCAATAAAATCCGAATAAGAACTATTTGAATTAATAAACCAAAGTGTTTCATTTACTGTGCAGTGAAAGCTTGTGTATCTAACTTGCTCCTAGTGGACGTTGTGTTGTGGGGTCATATTTCGTTTTTTTCTTTCTGGTAAACAGCTTCACTTTGGTGCTCGTCGAACTTTTCGCAGAGTGGGTTGGTAGTAGAACCCGCGCCCATGCAGGCGCCACGACTACCTCCCCCACAAAGGGAGAGAGAGAGAAAGACAGAGAGAGAAAAAGAGAGAGAGAAAAGGAGAGAGAAAAAGAGAGAGAGAGAAAGAGAGAGAGAGAAAGAAAGAGAAAGAGAAAGAAAGAGAGAGGAAGAAAGGGAGAAAGAGAAAGAAACAAAGAGAAAGGGAGAAACACCAAGAACAATAGGTACTCTTCAAACGAAGTAGGTAGAAGGAAACACCACAAAATTTATTGGATAAATCGAAAAGCAACTTCCCTCCTTTACCAACGAAGACGGAAACATTTTCTCCGTTGACATTACAACCTTCGAATATACGCATTCACCTAATAATACGCCTGACTAGTTTTTCTTTCCAAAATTCAAAATTCACAGCCTTAGTAATATTAGCATTAAGTTAATCAGAGGCATTAAACCAATTTGTAAATTAGACTTTATGAAAAAAAGAAAACGTCCACATTATAGCCGACTAACATGTCTGTTATTAAAACTTTAATGTATGATATCTTTTGGTTGAAAGTTCAATGTAAGACCGTGTTACGACCACAACCACCCATCCCATAAAACTTACCCCTTTGGAGCCAGTCTCCACCACTAATGGCGATACACGCCAAAAACATCCACTTAAAGGATGAGACACTACCCAAGCCAGAGCATTATCCCATACAGCAAATGGTCCCACATAAATTGATACCAAACAAATGGAACTAAACGTTCAATTTACGCTAATCAATTCAATTTCAAACAAATTGGACTAAACGTTCAATTTGCTCACATTAAAAAACTTAGACAGGATAATCGAACCAAAGGTTCATCACAAAAATCCCCTAGGAGCCAAATATGCGGACCAGACGCCTTTCTTCAAACGAAATCGTCGAGAATCATAAAATGCACGTCAGCAATTTTATGATCACTTAGAAAAATGGTTACCTAAAACCATTAACACCACCAGCATACAGAAAGCAACAATAGAGCCCTGTGTAGGGCGTTAGAATATTCTTACAGCTAGGCCAGTTTGTCGTAAGAGGCGACTAAAGGCCGAGTGGTAGGTGGGATCCCAACGCCCTGTCGCCCGGTGAAATACCATCCCATCAATACCCATATCGTCATATGGTTGAGGGTCGTGCTGAGGAATTCCGTTAAATTTCTTTGTTGTCTTTACCTCTCCCCGAATGACGATCGACCGGCGACATTTTTCGAACATCTTTCACATACCGTCGACTGGATACAAATCAACCATCCAGCTTCTGAAATTGTTGTCCTTGGCGATTTTAAGATGCACGTTTCCGGCTGGTTGGTACATTCTAACAGAACCGACGAGACTGGGAGGCTGGCGGAGATGTGTGCTGTTAGCCACAACTTGACTCAACTCGTGGAGGAACTCACGCGAGTGCCGGATGCCTGAGGCGATTAAGCGCACTCCCTGGATCTGTTTTTGACACCCGAACCGAGTATTTATACCGTAGAGGTTACTGTGCCACTGGGAAACTCAGATCATTGCTTAGTATTTGTGGTGCAACCACTTGCATTTCAAACGAATAACCGACCTAAGCTGCTTCGCCATGTATGGAGGTATGGGACTGCTAAGTGGGACGATTTGCGAGATTTCTTCGCATCCTTTCCATGGTCGGAAGTGTGCTTTGGAGACTCCGATGTTAACGCATGCACTGAGTTGGTCACGGTGATTATTCTTCAGGGGATGGTGATCTACATTCCACATTCCATCAAACGAAGCTCACCTGATAAGCCTTGGTTTGATAAAAAATGCGAGCAGATTACAGCGGCAAAAAATAGACCTGCCACCGATGTTAACAGAACGAATTTTGTTAGAATCAGAAACGCGTGCAACCAGGCGATTGATACCGCGAAGAAAGCTCACAACGACAGATTGACCAATAAACTCCTTCAGTGCCCGTTTGGTTCGCGCTCCTTCTGGTCAATTGCGAGGGTTGTTAGCAGTAGCTTCGCTTCCTCTTGTTTCCCTCTGTTGGTAACAGACAGGAGGTGGGTATGTTTTAGGCGGTACTCAGCAATGTTATACCCCTATAGTTGCTGCACTGTGTGACATCTCCCTTCTTATGTATGGGGCAAATTATACCACGACGCCAATCTTCCGGCATCTCCTCTTGCTACCATACGTGCACCACGATCTCATGAACTGCGTGATGTAATGCTGTCCCTCTTTGTTTAACCAGCTCAGCTGGTATGCAATCAGCTCCGGGGGCGTTATTTGTTTTGAGCTGTCTTATGGCTTTTAGTGTTTTCTCAATGCTTGGTGACGGAAGCATTTGGTCTTGATTTTGCATTGGTGGAGCCTCCAATTCCTCTGTGATCTGACCATTTAGCAATTCATTGAAGTGCACTTCCCATCGCTCCAGAATGCCTTCAGGATCAGTGATCAGATTACCCTCTTTATCCTTGCAGTAAGTGCATTGTGGTGTGTACCGCATCATACTGCGGATTATTTGGTAGAACTTCCGCGCCTGGTGCGGACCTCGCTCTCTACTTTTCTCTATTTCACAGACAAGATTTTTTTCCAGGCACTTTTCGTTTGTCTGTGGAGTCATTTTTCAGATCTTCTGAGCTCTGTGTACTTCTCCTCGCCTACCCGCGTCCTATGAGACTGCTGCATTGTCCGGCATGGCGCTTTCTTACGTTCAGTCGCTAGTTTGCACTCATCATCAAACCAGTCGCTCCGATCTCTACGACTACTGTCTAAGATGAAGTTGGCAGTACTAATGACAGTATTCTTAAGGTGTGTCCATTTCTCTTCTACGCCCGGCATTCTGGCCCCAGGACTTACTCTCCCTCCGACGAGCTCTTCGAGGGCGAGTCTTAACGCATGACCAAAAGTGTTACTTGTGTTCTCATTGCGTATGGCAGCCGTGTTGATTCGAATCTGATCTGCGGATGCATTACGTCTCCATAAGGCAATCCGCGCTCGGAAAACTATACCAACAGGATAGTGATTCTAGTGGACGTTGGCACCTCGGTACATTCGTACCGTCATCAGGCTCGAGGAATGGCGGCGATCTATCAACATGTGGTCAATTTGGTTGTGAGCAGCCCCACCAGGTGATACCCAGGTGGCTTTGCGGATGTCTTTACGCGGAAACCAGGCACTCGCAACTAGCAAGTCGACCTGGTGATTCCCGGGAATTTTCGACCAATTTATTATGTCTAGTGCAATACGAAAATTTGATGTATGGCCGACCAGGTGTGCGATCTTAAGTCGAGTGTGAAGTGAAATGAGGGAAAGCTTTCATCCCCGTCCCCTGATCTTTTTCCGTACGTATGAGAGTTTCGCGTCAACCAACGCAGCAATCGAGGCTCATAGTGCAATTTTTCCTGTGTCTGATCTCATATCTAACCGCAATTCGGCTACCCTAGCACTAAACGAAATAATAATAACTTTCAATATTTCGGATTTCAATCTGCCTAGTTTCAACTTAATACCTTTGTTTACATCATGGATTCACCGCATTTAGACGAAGTGACATTGCTTACCAGCTTCTGTCACAATATGGCATCTGTTCCAAACCGGAATTTAATCTCCCATGGTTAAAACGTGGCATTCAACGCTCCGCCCTTTTACCAACTAGTCTGTCATCAACTATAAGCGATGGAATGTATGGCGACCAATTATTATGTCTAATGCAATACGAAAATTTAATGCATGGCCGACCAAGGTGTGTCTCCGTGTCAGTCCGGACCTTCAGCTATACATCCGAAACATAGTCGAAGATTTCCCCCAACGGTAGCGCGGAATGTACAGCGTGACGGAGTGGTATCTCACCTTGGAACCGATTACCACCTTAACCAACCTTTTCTCGAACCGTTCCATCAGCCAAGCTCCGAAAGATGGCCAGGAATTTCTCCCGACCATTTCACTGAACCTATAGCTTGGTGGGGTGGTATTTCACCGGGCGGCAGGGCGTTGGGACCCCACCTACCACTTGACCTTTAGTCGCCTCTTGCGACAAGCTGGCCTAGCTGTGAGTATATTCTAACGCCCTACTTACAGCGCTCTGTTGTTGCTTTCTGTATGTTGATCAATCAGTTACCACTCAATGACAATTGTCGTGTACAGTATTACATGCATATATGACATTAGCGGTCATACATTGAACTTTCAACCAAAAGATATCATACATTAAAGTTTTAATAACAAACATGTTAGTCAGCTATAATGTGGAGGTTTTTTTTCATAAAGTTTAATTTACAAATTGGTTTAATCATCATCGGCACTACAACCGGGATCCGGTCTTGGCCTTAATTAGCAAGTCTCTCCGCCGGTATCGGGTCGTTATCGGAGACTTGTTAAATTGTCCATAATAATTTGTCTTTTCGGGCAAGGTTATTAGCCTTGCGTCAAATTGGTTTAATGCCTCTGATTAAATTAGTGCTAATATTCCTCGGGCTGCCTACTCATTCGTAGTCTATTCCTCATTTTTATAAGCAACCTCTTGCCCATTACTAACAATCCAATTCACTCCTATCTTGCAAGTCGAGCAAACTCTTCAAACCTAACTATCAATCACAAAGATATGCTCAACTCTTTGAATTCCGACCTCAACAAGATCCATTAACGTGGATTATCTAACCGAATATAATTTAATGCCTTGAAAACCCAATGCTGCCTGCCGTCTGCATCAAACCCTGATGTAAATACAGTGCTGATGAACGGCCCTTGTATCGTCGAAGCTAATGTTGGCGCTTGTCAAGTCGACTGTGAATTGGAATGACCACATATTTGAAGCTCCGGGGAAGAATTTCTTAAGAGATGCAAGAAATATTTGACTCCATCCGATCTGGCCACAATCTACAAGGCGTATACTTGTTCTAAGCTGGAGTTCAATTACACATTTGGTCAGGCGCATGCAATTCCTGATCAATAGTGTCAGGTGTTTTTTTTTTTTTTTTTTTTTTTTTTTGGTTTCGGTAGGGAGGTGGAAATCTTCAAAAGATACCTCTTGACCGATCCAGAGGCATGCTGGGTTTTTACCGACTAAAACCACCTCCCGCCAGGCTCATATTCCCGTTGATCCCCGCGGAACTTTCTTTTAGATATTCCATCGCGGGGCGGGACGGAGTTTACCTGTTACTCCGCTCGTCGCGTCGCAACTGCTGCATCATTTCACAGAGAATACCATTTGTTACGGACCATGCCTGTTTTGAACTACGCATGCATTCTATTACTCCTCCCGGAGTAACTGTCCGTCTCATATGTCTCTCCAAAATCGTTCGTGCGGTCTCGAATCTCATGCACTCTGTGAGTACGTGTTCCGCATTTTCTATTTTGCCTTCGCAATGCAAGCAATATGGTTGATTCACATGCTTATACTTGTGCAAGTATTGCCGAAAGCATCCATGTCCTGATATTAGCTGAGTCAGGTGGTAATTCAGCTCGCCATGTTTTCTTTTCACCCATGTTTCTATATCAGGTATCATGGTGTGGGTCCATCTTCCTTTGGTGGAAGAATCCCACCTTCGTTGCCATTCTCTTAGGCTTGGGAGCTCTAATTGTGACCGCATTCTCCGACGATTCTCTTAAGAGACGTATGAAGTGACGTCAGCGTTGGCAGAATTGCCATGTTATGTAAGGCGTTAGTGGATGTTTGACCAAGCCTCTTCTATTTAAACCATGTAATTTTTAAACGCGTAAAGGATACCTAGTCTTGTTATTAGGTCCTGCAAGGTAACCTTGTACCCGCTCCAGTCAGTGTTAGCAGGAATAGAGAGTATTGGAAAAGAGATCTTCGCTTAAGCCATCCGGCAGGGCACGAATCCCATATGTCTCTGCCAAAAAGAAGATTGTAGTCGTCGGGCAGGGCGCGAATGCCATAAACATCTGCCAAAAGATGAGAAACAAGTCAGTTTGTAGTCTACTTGAATATGATTTATTCTTTAAAATGTCTGTCCTTAAATACTATTTCTCCCATCAACATTTCCATTGCATACCAATATCAAGTAGATCAGAAGCCATCATATTTCTGCTGTTTAGTCATAACCTGTAAATTACGTTCGTCGTTTAAAATATATTGTACATAGCATCGCAAATCCACAATGACTCACTTCTCCGATGACAGGATAATAGGTGAGCGTCATGCACCTTGGTATCTTATACCACACATGACACACATCCATCGGAACATCTGGGAAAAGAGTAATGTAATGTCATACCTTTACTTTGGCGTGTGTCGTCGGGTATTTCGTTTCAATGGCTGTGGAAACTGAATCATGATCCAATTGTCGGATGTATGGTACGGAAATTGTGTTTCAGTATCAATGGGTGTACTACAATAGAATGCAAAAACAAGCAGAGAAACTCACTGAGGATCCAGGCATAAGTCTTTCAATCTCACCGTTAGAACATAGGGCCAACCTATTTCAGCTATTTTTTTTTCTTTTCTTTTCTATAGGTATTGCCCAGTTCCTTAATGAATGCATTCCAACTCGTCAAATTTTTTCCCACCATACCCGTCAATCAGAGTGCGCATCAGTTCACGTTGAAAATCAACTTTACACACACAATTATTCTTTAGCCGAACCACACAAATGTGGAATGCTCTGCCCGATCATGCGTTTCTCAGTCATTCTAAGACCCATGCAGTAAAAACCCATATATATTGTTACCCCTTCTCCACATCCTGTCTGTTCTTCTGCTTACACTATGCCTTAACATTTAAGGGTGCCTCAAAATTCCTTTTATGCGCACGTATTGTGTAAACGAAATCTGACAATGAATTATCAAAGAATGTATAAGACAAATGTAACTAAGCTGAAGCAAAAACAGGTTCGGCATTCGTGAAGACACAATAACGTCAACGAATTTCAGTATACAACATATATAGGAAGCTTGTTTCCTTAATTGCCACTAAATCAACTTTCTGCAGAAAAGGCGTCGCAGATTTTTCTATGTCAACAAAACTTTATATTTACTAACTGAATAAAATGAATGAATGAATGAATGAATGAATGAAAGAATGAATGAATAAATGAATGAATGAATGAATGAATGAAAGAATGAATGAAAGAATGAATAAAATGAATGAATGAATGAAAGAATGAATGAAAGAATGAATAAAATGAATGAATGAATGAAAGAATGAATGAATGAATGAATGTATGAATGAATGAATGAATAAATGAATGGATGAATGAATGAATGAATGAATTTACGATATTTACACCGTTTTTGTCATTTTGTTATAAGAAAGGTGCGGGTGAAGAATGGTAGGGATTAGCAATGTATTTGTAGGTTCAGCTAAATAATTTTATTACTACACTACACTACACTACACTACACTACACTACACTACACTACACTACACTACACTACACTACACTACACTACACTACACTACACTACACTACACTACACTACACTACACTACACTACACTACACTACACGTACTGTACTAGTAGTTATGAGGACGAATCAAATATAAACGGTATTTCTTTTTATACATTTATTGAATAATGTTACACACTAGCTATCATCATCATCATCGGCACTACAACCGGGATCCGGTCTTGGCCTTATTTAGCAAGTCCCTCAACCGGTATCCGGTCCATATCCGAGACTGGTTAAATTGCCCATAATAATTTGTTTTTCGGGGCAAGGTTATTAGCCTTGTGCCAACCTTCATAGGATGTCATTGCAGGCATTGGTTCACTACTGGGTGGGTGCCAAAATAGCTATCCAGGGATGTAACGTGGAGACTGCATGGCAACTTGGATTGAACATGGACAGGGATCGTCCTCGCATTCGTCGGGTTGAAAGCAGCCCCCCCCCCCCCCCCGCCCCTTTAATTTAATGCTTTCCCCAGATTCGAAAGCCTGGCCATTCATCATCAACTGTGGAACCAATCATCCATTTTTTCTTTGTGAATATTGTATATTGTGTCTGCGTTGCATTGAAGTCGACGAGATTGGCCTTTCCCCACTGCAGGACGTTATCCAGATCTCAATTCAGAAAGCCGATCTGGCTACATGTCAATTGGTGCGACGTTGATGCACTAATCGGCCGATCACTCGGAAAAGAGGAAACAACGGTCCAAACGTCTCCCGTGAACCCCCTGCCACGGAATCAGTATTGACGATCATTCAGAAGTCCGTTGGACTCCAAATACTTAATTAACTCGGCACTGATGACCTTTTCCATCACCCCCCCCCCCCCCCCCCCCCCAACCCCTCTATACAAAGAACATTTTTCAGTTTAGTCTCCTGCGTGATCAACACACTTTTTCCACCGATTTGGAAGCTTTTATATCCGCTTTTCGTAGAAAGATTTCGGCCGAGTTGTTAGTCAATCGCGCACGTGGTCATCGACTCCTTCATTATTTTCGATTTTTTTTCCTCCAAGTGATTCCTTCAAGGGTGCAAACAATAGTCACAGGAAGACAAGCCTGGGCTATGAGGGGGCTGTTCAAGGGTTTCCCAGCTTATTTCACCCTTGCCAAGGACGCGGTGTAAGGCCTGGCGTTGTCATAAAAGAAGGATGATATCTCGAATGGGCTTACCTCGTCTTTTGTTTCTATTTGCGGCTTTTGCCGACTTCTGATAAGATTTCTCCAATAGTTTACTGTCGAATTGTTTTCCTCCAAGTGATTCCTTCAAGGGAGCGAACAAAAAGTAGTCACAGGGAGGCAAGTCTGGGCTATAAGGAGGGTGTTCGAGGGTTTCCCAGCCCATTTCTTTCAATGTATCCCTTGTCAGACCGTGATTTATGGTCAATAACTTTGGAACACATCGAGCAGTAATTTGTTTGAAGCTAAGATCATCAGTGATAATGGATTGGACACTTCCATAGCTGATACCCACTTCTGATGAGATTTCTCCAACAAATAAGCGGCGATCACTTTCAATAAGCTCTCGAATTGGATGTTGTCATCTGTACGACTTGTCCATGACTTTCGTTTTCGATACGTTCTCGCCCACTTTTAAATTCTCTGGCCCACGTATACACATGATTCTGAGACAATGTGTCATCACCAAACTGTGCCTTCAATCGAGAACAAATTTCCGAGAGTTTAACACTTTCATTTGTGAAAATTTTTATAATAATCCGTTGCGCAACAGACATACATGGGTGGACTGAAAAGTTTCCGACCTAACAAAGATACAAGACATTTTTTCTTAAAATTTGTTTTGATTTTTCTACATAGTCTCCTTGTAACTCTACGCACTTCTCCCAGCGACGCTCCCATCTCTCTAACCCGTCCAAATAGTACTCCGCATTTTTCTCTGCAAAATAACTGCTCACAAAGGTGGCCTCATCATTTGACGAAAATCTCTGTCCTACGACCGCAATTTTTAGATTAGGGAACAAAAAGAAGTCGCTGGTGGAAATCTGGTGAGTAAGGCGGATGGTCAAGCAGTTCAAACCGTAATTTGGGGATTTTCGCCATGGCAACCGCTGAGGTGTGAGACGGCGCGTTTCCTTGGTGAAACAGGATTTTATTTTTCTGCAAATGTGGCCGTTTTCCCGCAATTTCTGCCTTCAGTTGGTCAAGTAATGGTGCGTACTATGCTCCCTTAATGGTTGTTCCTTTATGAAGATAATCGAATGAGTATCCGAAAAAACAGTCGCCATCACTTTCCCAACCGAAAAAAACGGTTTTTGCTTTTTTTGGAGCCGATTCCCCCTTTGCAGTCCACTGTTTTGACTGTATTTTTGTTTCGGCCGTATAATGGTGTATCCAAGTTTCATCGAAAGTAATTAATCGGGGCCAAAACTCGGATTTATTGCGCCTAAACTGCGCCAACAGAGCGTTAGAAATGTTCATTCGAACACGTTTTTAGTCTAACGTGAGCATACGCGGCACCCAATGCGCTGACATTTTTCTCATGCCTAAATCTTGATTTAATATGTGACAAACACGTTCTTTGAACATTTTCATAGCCTGTGCTATCTCTCTCACTTTAATTCGGCGGTCGTCTAGCGCCATTTGGTGAACTTTAGAGAGGTTATCGTCAGTTGTTGCAGTTTTTGGACGCCCCGAACGTTCATCGTCTCCCGCCAAGCTCTCACGGCCACGTTTAAATTCAGCTGCACAATACTGGACTATGGTAAATGATGGTGCAGATCCCCATACACAGAGTCCAACTCATCTTTGATTTGCATAGGCGTATTGCCTTTCAAAAACAGGTGCAGATATCATGATAAATAATAGAACTTTGAGAGGTTCATCATCGCATAACCGGGCTCGCTCTCGGGGCTATGCCCACGCTCGACTGGTGACGGCATTTTTAACATCAGGGGCATCGGTTTCACCAATACGAATGTAAACGCCGTCCACCAATATTTGCAAACAACGAAACCTGATATCATTGCCCTAACTGAGACCCAGGTCGATTCGTCAACTGATTCGACATATCTTCGTTGCTCAGGATACGACTTACATTCGAGATTCCGTTTTAAGGGCGGAGTCTGCGTCTTCGCGCAGTCCAATCTGGCTTGCCAGAGGATGGATGCGTTGGAACCCAATAATATAGACATCATATGGTTGAGGGTCGTGCTGAGGAATTCCGTTAAATGTCTTTATTGTCTTTACCGCTCCCCGAATAACGATCGACCGGCGACATTTTTCGAACATCTTTCATATACCGTCGACTGGATACAGATCAACCATCCAGCTTCTGAAATTGTTGTCCTTGGTGATTTTAATATGCACAATTCCGGCTAGTTGTTACATTCTAACAGAACCGACGAGGCTGGGAGGCTGGCGGAGATGTTTGCTGTAAGCCACAACTTGACTCAGCTCGTGGGGGAGCCAACGCGAGTGCCGGATGCCCGAGACGATTTTACAAACACCCTGGATCTGTTTTTGACATCCGAACCGAGTATTTATACCGTAGAGGTTTCTGCGCCACTGGGGAACTCTGATCCCTGGTTGGTATCGGTCGCGCAAGCACTTGCATATCAAGCGAATAACCGGCCTAGGCAGGTTCGCCATGTATGGAAGTATGAGGCTGCTTACTGGGGGCGATTTGCGAGATTTCTTCGCATCCTTTCCATGGTCGGAGGTGTGCTTCGATGTTAACGCTTGCGCGGAGTCGGTATCACAGATTATTCTTCTGGGGATGGAGATGTATATTCCACATTCCATCAAACGAAGTTCGTCTGATAAACCTTGGTTTGATAAAAAATGCGAGCAGATTACAGCGGCAAAAAATAGAGCTTTTAAGTAATGGCGGTCCAATCCCACCGATTTTAACAGAACGAATTTTGTTAGAATCAGACACGCATGCAACCAGGCGATTGATACCGCAAAGAAGGCTCACAACGACAGGGTGATCAATAAGTTCGTTTGGTGCCCAACTGGTTCGCGCTCCTTCTGGTCAATGGCAAAAGCTGTCAGCGGTAACTTGCATCCTCCTCTTTCCCTCCGTTGGTGACAGACAGCGGGACGTTAGTCACGAATTCAAAGGATAAAGCTAATGTGTTCGCGAATTTATTTTCGGCGAATTCAAACCTCGATCCCGGCCTTTTGGAGCCACCTGTAATCTCGCCGGTACGGTCTTCCATGCGGGATGTGGGATTTCGTCCGCGCACTATTCAACGCATTCTACGTGAACTAGATTGTAGGAAGGCAACCGGCCCGGACGGAATACCATCAATAGTCCTTAGGAACTGTGCTCCAGAACTATCGCCGGTTCTTGGCAGACTCTTCCGCTTATCTTATGCACGGAGGACCTTTCCTACCTGCTGGAAAATCGCTCGAGTTCAGCCAATCCCAAAGACGGGAAAAAAGTGTCCCACAAAATTACCGTCCGATAACATTACTGTCTATTTTATGTAAGGTAATAGAAAAGGTCATCAATACAGAGTGGGTTAAGTATTTGGAGTGCAACGGACTTCTGAATGATCGTCAATACGGATTCCGTGGCAAGAGGTCAACGGGAGACCTTTTGACACTTATAACCGATATATGGACATCTGCGATTGAACGGCATGGTGAGTCAAGGGCTGTCGCATTGGAAATATCCAAGGCTTTTGGCCGCGTCTGGCACGGGGCATTGCTGAACAAACTTCGTTCATATGGACTTTCCCAACAGCTTTGCGACTGGGTGAGGGGCTTCCTCGAGAATTGATCGATCCGGGTTGTTGTGGACGGCGAGTGTCCGGATCTGTATCCTGTTAATTCGGGGGTGCCACAGGGTTCTATTTTGGCTCCAACCTTGTTCTTGCTTCACATAAATGATTTGTTAGAGACAACGGATAACATGTGTTCAGTTTTGCAGATGATAGTACGCTTGTTTCCGCCTTTTCGAGTGATCGGCCGATTGGTGCATCAACGTCGCATCAGCTGAGATGTAGACAGATTGAGTCTCTGAATCGGGATCTAGATAGGGTCCTGCAGTGGGGAAGGGCCAATCTCCTCGACTTAAATGCAGCGAAGACACAATATACAACATTCACAAAGAAAAGTGGATCATCGGTTCGACAGCTGATGATGAATGGCTAGGCCCTCGAATGTGCGGAAAGTTTGAAATTGCTCGCCGTCACGGTCTTTGGGAATGCATCGTGGCAGAAACACGTGCCGAATATCGCCAGGTTCGCCTCGGGAAAATTAAGTTATCTTTTTAGAGCCAAGAAATATTTTACTCCGGCCCAAGTTCATCTCCTGTATAAATCCCAAATTAAACCCGTGCTCGAATATTGCTCTCATGTTTGGAGTTCTGGTCCTAAACAAACCTTTGACTCACTTGAGAGCATACAGAGACGCGTGATCCGCCTGATTGGGGACTCGGTGCTGACGTCGGGACTACAGTCGCTATCACATCGAAGGCGCGTAGCCGACCTCTGTCTGTTTTACAGATATTATCAAGGGTTCTATTCTTCGGAGATTCTTGGGATTGTTCCACGCAATTCGGCTTATATGTGCTCCAAAAGACGATCCGACGGATCGCACCCGTTTGTGGTTCATCTCCCGACGGCGCGAACATCCCTGCATCAGTACTCGTTCCGTTACAGAGCGGGGAAGCTGTGGAACTCCCTTCCCACGCGAGTGTTCCCGGAGCGTTACAACCTGCAACTGTTCAAAAAGAACTGCAACGGTTATTTGATGGCATCTCGGGGCTTCCACAACTAGGTTTGCCTCTCCCGAGAGAAGTCTAATTTAACCCTTATGTCAATGACCAACTTTACCGACAGTAATCATTTCGTCGCAATTTCACGATTGCTCTGCCTAGTTGACGAATTTCGGTCCCATGTCTTAGATCATCTCCATTCAAACGTTTCTGAATGATAATTACTATAATTTCAATGAAAAAAAAATTTTTTTTTACTTTCAAATTGACATTTTAAAAAATCGAAATGGGTACCCGGGTACCCGGTCATTGACATAAGGGTTAAAAAAAAAAAAAAAAAAAAAATATATATATATATATATATTATATATATATATATATATTTTATATATATATATATATACATATATATATATATATATATATATATATATATATATATATATATATATATATGACAGCTCGATATTCAATTTTGTCAATTTTCACAAAAACACACATCGACTCGCTCAAACGACTGTCAAATAAAAACTACGCGTCCAAAATGGCTGAAATTAAAAAAGAATTAATTAAAAAAAAATATATATATATCAATGTATATATATGACAGGTCGACACTCAATTTTGTCAATTTTCACAAAAACACACATCGACTCACTCAAACGACTGTCAAATAAAAACTACGCGTCCAAAATGGCTGAAATTAAAAAAAAATTAATTAGAAAAAATATATATATATCAATGTATATATATGACAGCTCGATACTCAATTTTGTCAATTTTCACAAAAACACTCACATCGACTCACTCAAACGACTGTCAAATAAAAACTACGCGTCCAAAATGGCTGAAATTTTGGTGAGTAACTGTCAAAAAATGCACACCTACATTCACTATCTTTCATTGACGAGTGCGACTATCTTCACTTTTCACACCACCCTCGTATGTACTTTTTGCTCGCTCATGGCTGTACTGACTACAAAGTCGAGCGCGACCGCTAGCCAAGCCGGTTCCCCTACTCTTCATAAACCAAACAACAGCCACGCACAAGATTATCCAGCTCGCAACTTGTTGCCAAGCAAAGAAGTAAAATTTCCGTTTATATTTGATTCACCATCGTAGTTAACAACTCTTTAACCAGTGCAAAGGAATCCCGAATGTAAAGTTCATTAAAAGCTAATTATTTACTTTCTGGGATGAATATCGCATTATAGCTTGTTAGATGTTCAGTTCTAGTTCCGGCGTTGTACAACATTTATTCCGCTCCGCACAGAATTTGAACTCTACACCAGCGCACACAAGTAAAATATTATATACAAAATATAATATATTAGCAATAAAACACACGTAAAATTAAAGATCTTCCCTAAAAGAAAATGCTTCGTAGGAAACAGGTTTGTGAGTCGTCTATTGCTCACTATAGTTCATTCGTTAGACAATTGGCAATCAAATGTCATGGAGGTTCGGCAGTTAGTAATAGTCCAGAAATCGCACTCTACACATTTATTTGAGTATCTTCTCTAATAAGCAAATTGGGGACGCAATTGATATCTTTATTTTATGGATTATCTATTATTATTTGTTTTCGAGAAAAGCACTACCACTTTACCGCCCTCAACAGCCAGCCAAAAGTATTAAGTGTCGTGACTTATGTACATACATAAAATCACCAACTTAGTTTTACACAAACATTAAACATAATTTTGTATAAAAGAAAATTTAAGAAAAAACTATAAGTATTGGATATGTATCAATCCACGAAATATATACAGCAATATGTACTGCAACTTAAAAAACAACTGTATTGCATATTGTTCGTTCTATCTGATCATGTATTTCTTAAATTTCGTTTGGCATATCATTTATCAGAAGGACGATTCGTCAAAGGATGTAAGTAAAATCATATACAGCAGAAAATAGCCCTTGTGAGACAACTTAATCTTCGATCACCTTAATACTATTGGCGTTATTTTACACTACATACTAGTTTTATTTGTTAAAGTCATATGAGAAGAACGTAATAACGATAAATTATCGCAGTGACCCAAGTATTCGATCGACCACTATTATAAATGTGCAAGAAAATTATAAATTGGGTGAAAATTTCATGACAGCGTGTCTAATTGTTATCTTAACCGTCTTTCAAAACCAACAACATTTTGAGAGTTCAGTAGTTTGAATTCCGACCAACGGTAACTTTCTTATAAAGCTAAAAACATTACACATCTGAAATACAACCAGAGTAGAAGATTTATAAGAATAGGTTAGAGATTGACAATTCCCAGATCTTCTACGCCCCTTTAGTGCAAAACGTGAATATAAAAACCGTTGTCTTTTCTTTTTTTAAAGAAACTGAATTTAATTTTGTACCACAATGCAGCAAATAACCAGCGGAATCAACAGAGAGCACAACGCAGCACAAACTCCATGAGTGGCCGAACAACTGATGATATTCGCTGGAGAACTAACCTCCGACGACAAACGACCGTTGTTGGTGCTAACTCCGAATCCACCCGTTAATTCAAGACCTGATTCGAGATTAAGACACGAACGTAACTCGTTGTGAAATGTTAATAAATAATTAATTATAGTGAGCTCACGTAGAGCTGCTACACACGCCCTCTTCATTCTCTTTGCTGCTCTTATCATAATCATGATTAAATGCACAACGAATACGTTCCTCTTGTATCTTTATTCGCGTCGTATCCCAATAGATCTGTCATCTGCATTATATGCAGCCTTTTCTACTGCTAAAACAAAATAATAAATACTAATTGATCAACAACAACAAATTAATTTTTTTTTGTCCATAACTGGATGTATACAAGTCATTTCAACCAAATCATATACCCAGATTTGGTTGAAATAACTTGTATACATTCTGTGTAAAAGGTACCCCACAACGTTTAAATAAACCCCAGATAAATGTACCCCCCCCCCCCCCCCCCCCGCCCCCCATACTTGTTTTGCCAACATCAAATGCACCCCATCTAATCTATTACAATCAAGTTAGTGTTTGGTTCAACCCTTTTTAGGTTTCCAATAAACCTCCTGGGAACTTTCTTGTACGACTTTTTGGCATCTAACTTCTTATACGATAATTTTAGCTTCAAAAGCAGACAAAGGTAACACAGCTATGTCAGGTGAGCTGTAGCGTTCTACGAACGCACAAGTCTACTCAGGTAAGGTTCCTATCTTCAAAGAACGTACTTACCTGAGAGCGTTGCACGCGCCCACAGACGCGTGCCCCAAAGCCCGCGATAGGGCCTGCAACTCGCAGCCAACGTTGAGACCGACACCAAAAAAGCAAGGAACTGAACGTTCCCAAAGCTTTTTAGGTCAAGCTCAACAATTATAACTCTTCATGCCTGAAACAAAGGCATAAACATCCATGCGTTCTAATCCTAAGAAAAAAAACCAATTCCCAAAATGCCATACATGCTGCCTGCGCCCAGGAACATCTCATCGAACCGGCAATTCCGAAATTCGATACAAAAGAATTGCTACATCAAAGAATGAGCCGATCAACGGATGCACGTGCGGGTAATCTAACGCGAGGACCACCCAAATCCGTTGAACAACAGAAGGCAGCCACGACCTACCGCAATCGAATATATCTCAACGAGATATCCGATGATTTATGAGGAGTTAAGCCAACAAAGGCAATACTCCGGTCCCACGGCCACGCTAGAATTTCGCACCATTATAAAGATCTAATGGATTTCGATTTCGGGTACAAGTTCAAATAACACCCACCGACTGCACGTCAAAACAATCGCCGAATATCTCTGGTCTGGGCGCCAGATGTTCTGTGCAAACAGAAGGCTGTGGAAATGAAACTCTCTCAGCGATAATGATGATGTATGCAAGATGACCTTCCCCTTCCAGGAAACAAAAAAATATCCCGTGGGAGGTGATAACATGCTGCTAACAGAAATTCGGAAGTTCTGTTAGCAGAGCAAATAGGGAATATTGTTTTTGGATAGATACAGATACCAGTTTTGAATCTGGGTATCGTGTGAGCAGGATATGGTTGAGGGCGGCAGAGTGATTTCGATCGTCAACGAGACGAAAGCTAGTTTTTTTACGAACATCCATATCGCGAGGTCGAATTTTGATTGAGCATCCGAGGAGGTCGAGAACTATAGAAAACTTCATCGAGGAATCCCAACGGGGAGATATTCGCGTGACGAGTGTGCATCGTTAGTGCTGCGTGTCTTCGTATGATAACTCCTGTAGATACAGATGACATTTTAAAATTTATATATACGCAACTACGTGCGAAATCAACAACGAATCTCGTGTCGCGATTGTAAGACAACAAAAAGGAAAAATTGTCCATAAAAATAAAATTGAAAGAAACTATTCCTTTTGTGTTTTGTGTTTTTGTGCATTCGCCCGTTGTTCCAGGTTGTTTATTTGTGTGTGTTACAGTGTTCAGGCGGAATACCAGCGTCAACGTATATCGTAGACAATACCGCCAAAGAGCATAGTCACTCAAGTCGCCACCGAGGCAGTACACACAATACCGCTTCATGAAATCAAACGAGATTACGTACATGCAACCGTAACGAAGAATACAGCACCAAAAAGAGAATCGAAAAAGTCGTCATCGCCGTATACCAGAGCATTAAGGTAACAATCCTCGCAATTACGCAACTGTGGTTTGGTGCGTCGTGCTTTTTCTAGCGGTGGTTCGAATTACGTTCTTTACTACTTTGCAAAGTGCAATCAATAATCATGATGATGCGAGACATGGGCGGTTACAAAACGAGAAGAGAACACATTCCCCGTATTGGAAAAAAAGTTTTAAGGAGTATCTTTGGCGCCAAATATGATGAGAACACGGGGCAATGAAGGAAACTGCACAATCGTGAAATGGAAATGTTATATCTCAACCCAACAATATTGAGATTCATTAACCGGCAATGAAAGAACAGTCCGTAAAATTCTTGACGGAAGACCAACTGGAAAGAGATTGGCAGGAAGGCCGCGACAAAGATGGGAATATAATGTAAAGCATCATCATCATCGGCACTACAACCGGGATCCGGTCTTGGCCTTATTTAACAAATCTCTCCACCGGTCCCGATTTCGAGCCGATGTCATCCAGTTTAGCACTCCCAGGCTCTGGGCGTCCTGGTCTACGCCATCCTTCCATCGCAGACAAGGTCTGCCGCGCTGTCTCCTTCCATATGTAAAGCATAACCCTGAAGAAATTGAGGCGAGGGATGAAAGGGAATTGAACAGGAAGGGAACGGTGACGTAGTCGATTTTGTGAATTTCTACAGACCAACACTTGTGGATTCCTACAGACCAACACTTTTTTTTCTTCTCCCAGGAATATATAGCGCTCAGTCAAATCCCTGCGATGCTATTTTTTAGTCTCGACCGGGTCCATCAGCCAAGCTTCGAAAGATGCTCAAGGATTTCTCCCAACCATTTCACGAAGCCTATAGCTTAATGGGGTGGCATTTCACCGGGCGGTTGGGCTTTGGGGCCCTACCTACCACTCAGTAATTGTGCCGTACTGTAGAATAGCAACAGTCGTCAGTGGAACCTAGGTTTACACAATCAAACACAAGACAACCTTCTTATCAACTCTGTCATTGAAGCGGCAGTAGTAGTAGTTAATGCAATCCGGCATGAGTACCTCAAACCAATAATGGCTATCAGCGATAAATTCCGAGTGAAAACCTTAGTAAACAAAAGGTTCCCCCATATAACATGTGCCCGTGTGTATTGAATGGACCAAACAATTTGAACGCGAGTTAAGTGCATTATGGGAAAAATAGCTATCCATTCCACAAGCCTCATTTTTTGCCAACTGGTTGCAGTCCTCAAGTATATCAAATGACATTTTATCATAAACGCCACGAATAAGTTTCTGCGGCAATTATTGAGTAATCGTTATAAGCTCATAACATTTTTAAGAGTCTGTTTGATCTATTTACTAGTGACCTCAGCACTGTTACAAATATGTTGTACAAAATAAGAACAACGATGGGTACTCACTGTTGCGCCTGGGGTTTCGCTAGTCGGAAGGGAGGGGGGGGGGGGGCGTCGTGTTCGGGCAGCAAACTGTCGCTGCCGGCTATTCAGCCCTCGGCTTTGTGAAACCCCGGTCTAAGGAATTTTCTAACCTTACGTGACGCGATCGCTCTACATTACTTTCGTTCGTCCTCTTCTTGAATATGTTAGCTAGGTTTGGTCCCCATATCAAATATCCCATATCCTCAGAGTCGAAAACATTCAATTTGGCTTATACGCGATGCACAAGACAATCCGACGGATCGTTTGTGGTTCATCTCCCGACGGCGCGAACATCCCTGCATCAGAACTCGTTCCATTACAGAGCGGGGAAGCTGTGGAACTCCCTTCCCACGCGAGTGTTCCCGGAGCGTTACAACCTGCAACTGTTCAAAAAGAACTGCAACAGTTATTTGATGGCATCTCGGGGCGCCCACTCGACGCTATAGGTTCGCCTCTCCCGAGAGAAGTCTAATAAAAAAAATAAAAAAAAAATTCAACGACGGTTCTTGTGTTTTGCCCTCCAAGGACTGTGTTGGAAAACCCCCTGTCCCTGCCCCCTTACACAAATCGTCTTAAATTAATTAACCTAATCACGCTAGAAGAGCAAAAAAAAATTCACGCTGACATGCTCTTCATCCACTATCTTCTGTCAGGATCAATCGACTGTCCAAGCCTTCTCTCCTCCATCCCGTTCTATACCAATCCCCGTAACCCAAGAAACCCTCGTCTGTTTTATCTACCAGCCCACCACACCTCGTATGGCCTTACTTCGTCACACTGCGAGAAGAGGACAGCAGCGATACTGACCATGTCACTTTTACCTGTTTGCATTTGGCTACTGTTGTGTAGTCTTTTCATGACTAGGCGCTGCCCCATTGGTTGTTATTTAATTCATCCCTTAGAACGCGTCATATTTACTCTTGCGGATTACATTCCTCAACTCCCTCCGTTTGTTGACGAATTCCGCATACAACTGTGAGTAGGTGTTACGGTTTCTTTCTCTTTGTTGCAAGCATCGTAACCTATTGCACTCCGATCGCACATGGGTGATTTCTGGGTTCCACCAATACACTGGTTTGATTGCCCCTGCTGGTTGTCTTTGTCGTGGCATAGACGCATCGCATGCGTTAGTTAGTCACTTCCTGACTTTTCCAGCCTGGCTGTTCGCATCGGCCTCTGTGTCAAACTGTGCGATTTGGTCTTCCAGTATATAATCGAGCAGTTCCACATCGAGGTCCTTCTCTTTCCACCCATTTTTTTGGGCTCTCTTCGCCAATTTGCCAGTGATGAATCCCTTGTGCGGTAATATTTCGTACATCACGACTTGGTGGTCACTGTGGGTGTAGGTGTCCAAAACTCGCCACACCATACTTCTTGCCAACATGAAGCTGACAAATGTGATGTCGATTTTGGACCGGCCTCTCGTTTATGGAGGTGTCATCGATACCATCATTAAGCAACACCACATCTAGGACTGCGAAGGCTTCAAGTAGTGCGTGGCCTCTACTGTTGGTCCTTTTGCTTCCCCATTCTACTGCGCAAGCGTTGAAATCTCCAGCAACTATAAGAGGGCTCTTATCTCTAGCTTCTTGTGTTATTCTGTCTAAAGAGCATCTGAAATATTCTATTTCCCACCTTGGCGGAGCGTAACAACAGTAGAAATGAATTCGTCTGATCTTAGCATAAGCAATTCCTTCCAGCCACTGGACAGTTCTGCATTCTATGGGGGAATTTCCAGATGGCCGCTGTTCCGTTGCTGTCTTCCTCCAATGTAATAGTACCAGTGCCAGGTATCCCGTACTGCTCATTGATGAGTACCACGTCGGCACCATATTCCGTAACCGTTTGGGAAAGGAGATCTTGTGCAGCTCCACAATGATTTAGGTTAATTTGAATGCACTTAAACCTGTCCATTTTTATTGAGGAGATTGGACATCGCGTTTTTAAATGCTCGGCATTTGTACCTTCCTGTTGAGTGGTGGTTACCGCTTTCGCATCCTGATTCGCGGAACATGCATTTGGGTTGTGCTTTACAGCTCAACGATTTTTTCGGATTTGCAGAATTTCGCCACATGTCCGTATTGCCAACATCTGAAATATCGTGTGCGTGTGATGTGCTCTCGAAGTCTGCCTCTCACCCATCCAACCCGTGGGAGACCTGTATCCAGCAACATGCTAGCCTTTTTTATTGGTAAGTGGATCATGGCTGCCTGCGTACCATCTAGTTTCCTTTTTAAACTCTTTCCTGCTTCCTTTGGGATCGTGTTCAGTCTTGGGAACTCTATAACGATCGCTGTCAGGATTTCTTCTACAGTGGTGATCTCATCTAAATCACGACACTCGACCGTGATTTGCTGTGACACTGTTTTTACACTAGCATCTTTCTTTAATACTTGTTGTACTTTTGCTTTCAGTGTCTCAGTGGTGGGCTCTGGACGGCGTTTCAGTTCTAGCAGCAATTCCCCTTTTGCTGTCTTACGAACTTTATTCGCGCTATTTCCGAGTTCACTTAGCTCGGGCTTGGTCTTCATGAACTTCCCACCTTGGGTAATGAATTCCTGTAATCTTAGCATAGGCGAATCCTTCCTGTCGCTGCGGGGAGCGGAAGGTTAACCGACCGGCTCGGTTGGATGTTGAAGTTTGACTCAGCGATTAACGGCTCGTGCAGAGCCGACTCGCTAATGGGGTGAGTTTGTGGTGTGGTGGTAGATATCCTCTCCACTAAGGATATGTTTTTACTTACCACCAGAGAAACGTAAAGTCTCTCTTGGTGGAATAGAAAACCAGATCTCGTATTGAAGATCATGGTGGTATGTGTGTGATCGGTGTAGATCTGTGTTGTTTACTCATGCGCGGAGGCAATAGCAAAACAAAGCAGGCAGCCGGCAAGGACAAATGGATCGAGAAGATCGTTGTCTATGAAGTGCATCGTGTCTAAATAAATAGACGACGATGCATCGAAGAAATGTGGTAAAAGAAAAGATGAGACAAGGGCATCATAAAAGTCTTAGATGAGTGATGCCCTTGTGTAAATATACGAATGGACATTGGAAAAGGTGCTAATGGTTGCGATACTTTATACAATGAGAATTGTATATCTTATCTTGGGTCGGTGGCCGAACGAATTTGCTTGCCTTTATATATGCTGGTTAGTCGTTTGGTGGCTAAGCACGAAGTTGTGATTGTTTGTTCTTTGGAAAACAAATCATGGGTGAATCTATTGCAGCTGGGTAAATAGCCGTGTTGCTATTATGCTGGTGATGCTAAAGCAATTTAGGTATACGATGGGTGGTCGTGTACCGTATCTTGCTGAACGATCGAATTTTTATGCATGTTTACATGCGAAGGAATTCGGCTTATGACACTAGACGCTAGTGCTTGCTTTTGTCCCTTGGACAAACGGCTGCCGAGGCCGTGGAATTGCCAGGGACATGCGGTGTGTACGTGGACAGCGGAATTGCTTGGCATACCAGAGTGCCGGATGGTTTAGGGATTCATGATTGTTAGTAAAGAATTCTTATAGGAAATTTGTATGCGAAGAGATGCATGAAAAGTAAGGATTCTTTACAGGGACTTTTAGATTATAAATTTGATCTATTTAATGCGTGAAGCATTTAAGGTGCTAATGTGATTGCATTAGCGAACTTAAGGAAGTTGGGTAGCAGTTATGGTGGTTTTTTAGGTAAGTGGGCCGTGGGGTTTGGCGGAACCGCCACAGTGGTATCTCACCATCTAATACTATTGCTCGTTTTCCTGATTAAGTTTCGATCCGCGTGTTTGGTCCATTTCTGAATTCCGGTGCAGAGCCCTCAAATATTTCTGACGCCTGACACTTTTTGCCATTCGCATTTTTGAAGTATCTAAAGAGAATACTCATTTCTGTTCTTTTCGTGGCATATCCGATCGGTGTGGTGTTCTCATTTCCGTCAGAATCTTCATATTTTGACGAATTCTTAGTTTCTACGTCGTATTGCTTTTTTTCCGCTGCTTGCCTTTGTTGTCTGTTACTCGGATTCTTTTCCGGTAGCATTATCTGAACATACCTATGGTGGATGTATGCGAAATTGTTGGGTCCCACGGATAAATACATCTTTGTGAGGTCTTTTAACATGTCCACGTCAGACCGAATTTTTCCTTTCAAACGTAACGTCTATTTAATAACACATTGCTCTACTACTCTACTACTATCAGCAAGACATGGAATTCTCAAAAATGATCTAGGGATAATATAATATTTGTTGTATCTTTTATCAAAGTATTAACCATTTGGTTTTATTCAAGTAGATCTCTCAATCTCTTGAATGTACTACCGACGAGACTTTGAATCCAAGGAATATTGGCTTTTCTTGGAACATCGTTATTGTCGGACGAGTCATATTGGCCTTAGTCCCAAACACTGGTTGATTGATCGAATACTGGTACTCGAATAACAAGCAGGGCATTTCCAAAATCACACAAGGGTTATTTATATCTTTTTAATATCACTTAAGATTTGTTACTTTCTTTCTTTTAATGTTTTTTCTTATTTACGCGACAATCGTTAATAGCTACGAAAAAATTAAATCACATTCCATTACAGCTTTTGTATTAATCTGTTACACTTAGAATTATCTTTCCATGGCTAGCAACCCAATGGAAGGGGCAATGCTTGAATTTAAATATTTATTTATACGTTTAACTTAAATCTCTTTTATCTGTTTGTTATCTTTTTTCTTCATTTGTAATTCATTCAACTAGTGAATTGTGATAAAAATGTTTCTATTTTGTATGTTTCACATAAATCAAGTTTTGAAAATGATCAAAACAGTTGTCCGTATGAAGTAAAGAAAAAAATAAATTGTAAATATTTGTATACTAATCGCCTAAATGGTAATATATTACAGATACAAAGTCACAAGCTAGAAATTAGGGCACAAAGCAAAATTGGATCTTTGGATAATGTAAAGCACAAACCCGGTGGAGGAGACAAAAAGATATTCGACGATAAGGAGTATCTTAAAAATGTTGAGCACCCTGTTGCACTGACTTCTCCTTCACAGGTATACAAGCCCAAGAAAACAATGGCTCCGCCAATTGTCATTCTACTTAACTAGTGATTTCAAAAGTTTGATATGTAAATCCAGTACATATTCATGTCATTCTAATATATACCATCATTAATAAGTGCTCTTGAGGTACAATTCATACACTTTTCATGGCATAGCACATGCACAACCAGTCCGAGAGTAACAACGAGTATTTATATGAAGGTTTGAAAAGAGATACGAGTATGCAGACATTTTCCTTAGATATATTTCAACCCATTCATACTCAAAAGCTTCGCAAACGCTTCAATTCATTGCTAATTAGACTTTGTTATAGAACAACGAACTATTATTACTTTTCTACACCCTAGTTGCTTTCGACGGGATGAGCTTCGTCTACCAAATGAGTAAACGCAACTAATTCACTTGTTTGGCAAGAAACAAATTACCTCACTAAATTATCGCACATCTAGCACAAAGTTAGAGCATACTTTTAAAAATTCACTTACAGACGAAAGAATGTAGTCCTGGAAGTAAAGCTGATAGGGAGAATAATCTAGTATGTGTCCCAGTCATGGAAGTTCAACCGAACGTGTCCGTGACGCATGAACAACATACTCCACGTTGCACGTATTACTAGACGACAGAGGTAATCACTTCGATCGGAAGTGCATTGGGCAGTGATGGTGATGGAAAGGGACTCCGCGATAAACGGCTCGTGCAGAGCCGATTCGCTAATGGGCTGAGTTTCCCTGAGAGAGAAAGTGTTCCTCTCGTGGTGAAAACGAGGAAAGAGGATCTCACTGGTGAGGTCCTGTAGTGGTGTGCGTGAAGTCGATTGTTGAGATCGGATTGTTTACTAACGCTTGCAGGTCAAAGCGAAAGGAAACCTAAACAAAGGATGCAGAACAAAGGAAGCAGCGACCTAAGTCATCGTCCGATAATGAGGGTCAGCTGAGTAAATAGCAGCCACTCGTTAGATGCTAAAAGGGATTGAGATAATGGAGATCGTATATCGTATCTCTGTCGACTGGGAGAATCGGATTCTTTTGTTTGCATATGTTTATGCTATTGAATCCAATCAAGCGGCTAAGCGCGACGTTGGTGATTGTTTGAAGATTCAAACAAGGAAACATTTCCGAGAGAAGTGCTTGCAGCTGAATCAACAGTTGCAAGTCTTTGGAAAGTAATTTAGATGGTTACACAATGACGGTTGTGTATACCATCTGTGTCAATTGTACATGGCATCTATGTCGACGCAAGGGTCGAACTCTTGTGTGAAAATCTACACTAATTGGGAATTCGGTTCTTGCTCGCTAATGCAGAGATACATTGATACATGTATAATGCCCGTGTAGGAAAAATTCTTTACAGGAATTTCCAGATAATGCATTGAAAGCATTAATTATCCTTGGGAAGGAAATGTTTATGCTGCGGGGAAATTGCGGTGCACGTGTGGGAAGTTTGGAATTTGCCTGGCAACCGAAGGTACCGAATAGGTTTTGGTTTAATGCTCCTGTATAATGGAAAGAATTCTTGTAGGGAAGAGATGCATGAAAAGGTAAGAATTCTTTTACAGGGACTTTTAGGTTATACCTTAGATAACCTAGATGCATAAAGCATTTAAGGGGACATTCCGGTTTGTCGGGTCAAAAAATAGGTTATTTTCATGATTTTTTTTAAGAGAAAGTATTAAAGATATAACAACAATATTTTTAAACATTTTATTCATCTTTCGACTACGTTTGTAAATTTTGTCGAGTCACTCCGGAACCGAAACCCCTGTAAGTCGACGAGCTAAATCTTATTCTATCCGTCCAATCGGGCAACATTTCCCTGACTATATACCCTCCACTTCTAAGGCCACACCTACACGAAGGTGTGCATATTGTTATATAAATAACATTAGATAAGAGTCGCGATATTGGTGTTCAACTTGTGAAGCTGCCTTATGCCTTGTCACAACTAATTAAAGTAAGAAATTTATATTTGATGCTTTTGGTTCCTATTTATGCCAATATAAGTACATAATTGTACCATGGGACCCTGTATATAGAACCATAATCATGCCGATTGTTCTATACGGATGCGAAACATGGGCTCTCACAAAACGGGAAGAAAACAAGTTCCGCGTATTCGAGAATATAGTTTTAAGGAGTATCTTTGGCGGTAAATATGATGAAGAGGCAGGACAATGGAGGAAACCCCACAACCACCAATTGGAAGAGCTATACCGCAAAACCACAATAGTGAGAGTAATCAGGTCGCGAAGATTAAGATGGGGCGGACATGTAGCGAGAATAGATAGGACCGTGCGTAGAAATCTTGACGGTAAACCAACAGGAAAGATACCGGTAGAACGGCCTCGACGGAGATAGGAGGACAATGTTAGGTTTGACCTTGAGGAAATCGGAACAGGTGGTCAAGCGTGGAAGGAGAGTGCACAGGACATGCAACAATAATGCAGCCGAGTTGGCGAGGTCATGAACTTCCGGATTCCTATAGGCCAATAAATAGTGATAGTAATTTATGTTAATATAAATAAATAAATAAAATAAAAACTGTGAAATCATCATGCAAGCGGCAGAAGAGGTGGGCCTAGAAATAAATGAAGACAAAACAAAATACATGATTATGCCGAGAGCAGGTGGACCTCACGGAACACATATAAACGTCAGAGGTAAGGTATTTCAAAAATTAAAGAATTTAAATATCTGGGAACGATACTGACGGCCAGTAACGAAATGTCGAAGGAAATTAACAAAAGACTGCATTCTGGCAACGCTAGTTGGCACGCAATCAATAAACTGCTGAAATCCAAACTGCTATGACGTAACATAAAGCTCCGTGTCTATAGAACCATAATCATGCCGATTGTTCTATATGGATGCGAAACAAGGGCTCTCACAAAACGGGAAAAAAATAAATTCCGCGTATTCGAGAATAAAATTTTAAGGGGTATCTTTGGTGGTAAATATGACGAGGAGGCAGGACAATGGAGGAAACCCCACAAACACCAATTGGAAGAGCTACAAAGCAAAACCACAATAGTGAGAGTAATCAAGTCGCGAAGATTAAGATGGGCTGGACATGTGGCACGAATGGGCAACGATAGAACCGTGCGTAGAATTCTTGACGGTAGACCATCGGGTAAGAGACCGACAGGGCGGCCACGACGGCGATGGGAGGACAATGTTATGTTTGACCTTGACGAGATCGGATCGGCTGGTCA
This sequence comes from Microdon myrmicae, assembly GCA_963931805.1. Classification (NCBI taxonomy): domain Eukaryota; kingdom Metazoa; phylum Arthropoda; class Insecta; order Diptera; family Syrphidae; genus Microdon; species Microdon myrmicae. Next base: position 136,343,375 of record OZ007500.1, read on the forward strand.
GTCGTGGAAGGAGAGTGCACAGGATAGGGAACGTTGGCGGAGTGGAGTCGGTGAGGTCATGAACTTCTGGGTTCCTACAGGCCAATAAATACTAATAGTATACCTCCATACATGGCGAAACTGCTTGGGTCAATTATTCGCTTGACATGCAAGTGGTTGCGCGACCGACTCCAAGCAGTAATCAATGACGCAGCAACCTCCACAGTATAAATGCTCGACTCGGGAGTCAGAAACAGATCCAGGGTGTTCGCATAATCACCTCGGGCATCCGGCACTCGCGTAGTTTCCTCCACGAGTTGAGTCAGATTGCAGCTAACAGCGAACATCGCCGCCAGCCCCCCAGCCTTGTCGGTTCTGTTAGAATTCACCAACCAGCCGGAATTGTGTACATTAAAATCGCCAAGGACGACAATTTCAGAAGCCGGGTGGTTGATCTGTACCCAGTCGACCGTACGTGAAAGATGTTCGAAAAATGTCGCTGGTCGATCGTCATTCGAGGAGCAGTAAAGACAACATAGAAATTTAACACAATTCCTCAGTGCGACCCTCCACCACATGATGTCCATGTTATTGGGTTTCAATGTCTCTCCTCTAGCAAGCCAGATCGGACCGCATGAAGATGCAAACTCCACCCTTAAAACGGACTCTCAAATGTAAGTCTTATCCTGAGCAACGAAAAGACAAAAGAGAAATTTAACAGAATTCCTCAGCACGACTTGCAACCACATGGTGTCCAAGTTATTGGGCTCTAACACCTCCATCCTCTGGCAAGCCAGATCAGACCGCGTGAAGGCGCAGACTCCATCCCTAAAACGGAATCTTGAATGTAAGTCGTATTCTGAGCAACGAATATATATCGTATCAGTTGACGAATCGACCTGAGTCTCAGTTAGGGCAAGGATATCAGGTTCCGCTGTTTGTAAATATTAGTGGGCGGCGTTTACATTCGTATTGGTGAAACCTATGTCCCTGATGTTATAAAATGCCGTTATCAGTCGAACGTCGACAGAGCCTCGAGAACGAACCCAAGCTCCGAAAGATGGGCTGGGATTTCTCCCGACTATAGCCTATAGCTTGATGGGGTGGTATCTCACCGGGCGACAGGACACCTACCATTAGGCCATTAGTCGCCTCTTACGATAAGCCGGCCTAGCTGTGAGTATATTCTAACGCCCTGCTCACAGGGCACGTATACACAACAACGTTGTCCGCAAAGCATATTTGCTTTACTCTCTCATCCATAAGGGAGAAATATCTGAAGTGTGTTTATTGTATAGAAAGGGGCTTAACCTTGAACACTGTGGCCCGCCTGCAACGACGTGGAAAATTCTCTATAACTTTCAATACACCTGAATACACTCTAGATACAACGTAGTAGTGAGATCAGCACAGAAGAGTTTAAAAACGAGACTTCACAACGTGCAGACTTACCGCGGTGATGAACTCTTCAGTCTCAGTTGTTTTGAAAAATGTGAGAGCAAAATTATGGCCACTTCCTAAATCTGGAATTAATTTTATAGGGTACTGGCCCTACAAAGACCATCATGCCATTGCCTCTTTTTATTTTTCGCTGTTTGCAAATATTGGTGGACGGCGTTTACATTCATATTGGTGAAACGATGCCCCCAATGGCACAAATTGCTGTTATTAGTCAAACGTCGAAAGAGTTTCGAGAACGAACCTGATTACGTGATGACGAATTTCTTGAAGTTCGGTTATTCATCAAAATATTTGCATGATGTTCCCCCTGAGATGGTCGCCCCAGAGATACGAATGGGGAACTAGTTTACCTCCGGACTTCTTTATCTCAGAAGGTATCATCATGACATCTCCATTTCAGTCCAGACCATCAGCCATACATCCGAAACAGTCGAAGTTTTCTCCCGACGATACCGCGGAATGCACAACGTGACGGGGTGGTGTGGGGAACGAAGTAGTGTACCAAACACGGGCACTAGGTTCTACAAGACAATGGAGGAAACTCCATAACCACGAATTGGAAGAGCTATATCGCAAACCTACAATAGTGAGAGTAATCAAATCGCGAAGATTAAGTTGGGCCGGACACGTGGTGCGAATGGGCAACGATAGGACCGTGTGTAGAATTCTTGATGGTAGACCAATGGGAAAGAGACCAGATGCCCGCGACGGAGATGGGGGGACAATGTTAGGTTTGACCTTGAGGAGGTCGGATCGAATGGTCAAGCGTGGAAGGAGAGTGCACAGGACAGGGAACGATGGCGGAGTCGAGTCGGTGAGGTCATGAACTTCCGGGTTCCTACAGGCCAATAAATAAATAAAAATAAATAAAAATATAAATAAATAAATGAATAAATGTACATGAAATAAATAACGAAATAAAAAAGAGAAAAGTCATTTCATTGCTGTTTAATTTTATATCTGAAATATCTCTGAGTTTGATGAATATATTCGTCATCGCTTAATTTGTACGACGCACGTAGTGGACACATTTTTCAACAAAATCGAAACAGTTAACTGGCTAACTACTGGACAATTTGTTAAAGGTGCTAACGTTTTTTCTACGAAAATGGTGACTTTTCCGTAATCATGTTTGGCGATTTACCAGCAGATTATAGTCAATATAATCGTTCACCAACTCGCGGTCGGAATCATGCGATTTGAAGCCATTGAACTTTTTTTGGCCGCTACACGAAAGATATGTTTTCAGTCTCTTGAGCAGTTGTACGAGTAAACTAACATTTTTCAAATCATGGCCGAGATACCAGCCGAAATGTGAGGAAAAGTCGTGGACAAGAATTGAGTCGTGCAAGCGATCACGTGGTGGACATTTAAATAATGTTGGAGGGCAGTTTATGCCAAATTCCCCAATAGCATTTTTAAAAAATCATAGAAATCCTAATTTTTGGTGTATTTTTTCTTTCAATTCCACCTTTCGAAGCTAAAATTGTATAAGCTTATACAGTATGACCTATAAATAGCGTGCCAAACTAGCGATGGTGATACCTCACCTTATAACCTCTAAGAAGAACGGACCGCGACCCTAGTCAAATTCTGATATTTTTTGGGTTATTTTAAGTTTTCCATAATTTCGAAATATCGACTCAGGCTCATAGTACACCCAAAGGGAGCCAGATCAAAAATTGGAAATAGATTATTACATTGGTTAACTTCAATTAAATTTGTTAAGAAATAAAAAATTATAGCGTTTTGAAAAGTTTCCAGTTCAATTGACAGGGTGGATATAACGAAGAGGTTCAGCCTGATAGTATTCACCAATGTTTTGGTGGCAATAAAGATATACAAATAAATTTACTCCTGTGGCATTCAGAAATATAATGCACCAGTAATGAGTTAATGACTTACATTCACTAAACCCTACTCTACACTATTGTATAAAAAACTGAGCTCATCATCCCCTGTACACCAACACTTTTTTTTTTTTTTAATTTATTTATTACCATGTAAGTAAATTACATAATAACTTAAATCTAATAGCGCTAGCAACTAAGGCTTTCGGCTAGTTTGGCATTAAATATTTATGTGTACATTTGATTTTTTTTTTGTTAAATTACGTTTTGAAGCTTAACTAGGGTTAGTGGGTGGTAGAGCTTGGCTATGTTGGTTGCGGTTGGGTCGGAGATGATGTTTCTGATGTCGTCTTGAAGATGTCGGTGAGCGAGGGCTTTTATGCCTACGCATTCCAAAAGGATGTGTTTGGATGACAATGTGGAGTTAGATCTGCAGATGTGACATGTGGGTGGGTTGGTTTTATTGATGAGATACTGGTTGGTTATACGTGTATGTCCAAGGCGCAGGCGGAGAAAGCATTTGATCTGTTGCACGGGCGATGTTGTCGGGTAGGTGACGGGTTGTCTATTAGGGTTTATTGCTACATATGTATGGTTGTAATTTAACCATTTCAATTGTTCTATCTTTCGTAGTTCCCTTTCAAAGTACTTGTCTATGTCCTTATTGTTGTACGCGTAGAAAGTTGTTAATGGCTCCTTTATAGCCGATTTGGCTGCGATATCAGCTGCTTCGTTTCCCCTTCTACCACTATGACCAGGGACCCAGAGCAGTTTTACTTTGGATTGCTTCCGGATTAAGTTGTCCTGAATCATGTGGATTATTTGGTTTTTGTTATTCGGGTTCTGTATTGCTTGTATGGCGGACAGGCTGTCGGTGCAAATTAGTGTTTTATTTTTCTCAACTAATTTGATTGCTTCCAGCACTGCTGTTGCTTCGGTTGAAAAGATGGAGCAGAATTCGGGTAAAAGTCCTTTTCTGATGACTGTATCTGTTCTGTTTACTACGGCGAATGCTGTACCTTCTTTTGTTTTGGAACCGTCGGTAAGGAGTAGGTCCCATTCCCGGTGTTTGTTTCGTAATAATTGGAAGTGTTGTTGGTATACTTCTTGGTTAGTCGTGCTTTTGGGGAGCTGTGATAGGTCTTCTATTACATAATCTGTTGGTATTAGCCATGGGGGAGAATGTGCTCGTTGTCTTTGTGGTGTAGGTGTGGCGAGCAGTTCTTTTGCCAGTTCTATTGAGTGTCCTAAGGCCGAAGTATATTTTTGAGGGCGTTTTCTCTTAAGTATTCGTTTAATGTCCTCTAAAATGGGTGTTGAGGCCATTGCGGGAAACTTTGCGGCTAGTTTGGACGACAGAGTTTTTATCCTATTTTCTATGGCCCGGAGTCCACTTTCTGTTAGGATGTTCGTAATTGGGGTGGTCCGAAAAGCCCTTGTACTTATGCGGGCTGCTGCGTGGTAGGGAGATTTAATTGTCTGTAACGTTGTTTTGCTGCAATTACCGTATATTAGTAGGCCATAGTCTATTTTTGACAGTAGGAGAGCTCTAGTAATGTTTATTAGTGTGTTAGTATGGGCTGAGCCGTTTTTAGATGACAAATATTTCAGTATGTTTAACCTTAACATTAGATTTTTCTTAAGGGCTAGACAATGATTCTTAAAATTATATTTACAATCGAATTGTAGGCCGAGCATTTTTAGTGTATCTACATTCCTAATGTAAGTGTTTTCAAAATTTACTAATAAAGATTTGTTACAATGTTTCTTTTTGCATATATGTAATATTTTAGATTTTTTTGAGCCTGAATAGTTACACCATTTTTGTATGTCTGATAGGATATTTTCGAAAGTTTTGCTAGCTACTTCTAGGTCGTTTACATTTGTGAATAATATAAGATCGTCGGCGTAGAGGCAATGTTTTACATTTTTATGTTTAGAGATAATGCTATTTAACTCTTCAAACGCTATCTTAAATAATACTATTGATAACGGTGATCCTTGGGGGATTCCAGTATTTATATTATGGACGCCAGAGAACACGCCGTTACATTTGATCCTGAATTTTCTATTATTCAGAAAGGATCTAACAAAGTTATACATATGATGTCCTATTTTCCATTTTTGTAATTTGTGGAGGATGACGTGTGGACCGATGCGGTCGAATGCTTTTTCGAAGTCTATTGATAAAATGGATGTATGTTTCTTGCAGGAAAGGGCACCAACAATATGGTTATCTATATGAAGAAGCGCATCCATTGTTCCCCTGCTTTGTTTGAAACCGACTTGTTTGGTACTTATCAGATTATATTTTTCTAGGTACCAGTTTAGTCTCTTAGCGACAATTTTTTCCAATACTTTTCCTAAACAAGGCAGTAAAGAAATGGGGCGGTAGCCGTGGATTGTATCAGTTTTGTTATTATGCTTTGGTAGAGGGATAATTGTGGATACTTTCCACATTTGAGGAATGGTGCCAGTTGTATATATGGCATTAAACAGATTTAGAAGGCGTTGTTTCAAAATCGTTGGCCCGGTTTTTACCATTTGGTAGTCAATTCTATCAAAGCCTGGTGTCTTACCTTTTGCGGTATGAAGACCAGATTCTAGTTCTATCTGTGTCATGGGAAGTTGGATAACGCTATTATAGGAATTACTTGGGTTGCTTGGGGGCGTTGGATGCGCCTCTATTTGGTTTTTGGCAGTATGGAAATCTGGGTGGAAGTTGAAGTTGGAGGACGTATTTGCCCAAGTCTCGGCGAAGTATTTGGCTATTTTGTCCGGACATGTGAGGGCGTCGGATCCTGTATGTATTAAATTGATATTAGATGGGTTATAGTTGCCTGTTAGCGTTTTTATGTTGGCCCATATCTTTTTGGGGGTGTATGTTGGGTTTAGTTTTTCCGTGAAGGACTGAAAGGATTTTGCTTTTTCGATTTTGGCTGTTCTTCGGAACATTGCGTTAAGCCTTTTGTACCTTAAGAGATGTTGGTCGGTTGGGTGCTTCTTAAAAATTTTCCATGCCAATTGCTTTTCTGCCCGTAGCTTTGCCAGATCTGGATTCCACCATGGTACGGCGGTTTTGTGCTACCTTTTCGTTGTCTGTGGAATGGAGCCATTGGTGGCTGTTCGAATAGCTTTTGTGATAACGGCAGCTTCTTGATTTATGTTGGATTTTGTGTTATGTAGATTAAGGAATTGTGTGGTGATAGTTTGAAATTTGTTCCAATTTGCTCGGTCAGATTTGAATTTAGGTAGGAGTTTGATTTTTCCCTTATTATTGTTGCCGGTTGAAATACAGATATTTATTGGAAAGTGATCACTTCCATGTAGATTATGTAGTATTTCCCAGTTTGTATTAGGGGACAGTTGGGATGATACGAGGGAAAGGTCTACATTTGTAAACGTCTTGTGTGTGGAAAAATGAGTGTGATTGCCGTTATTCAATATTACCAATTGTGATTGTAGTAAAAATTGTTCCACGGTTTTCCCTCTTTTATTTGTTGTTTGTGATCCCCATATTGTACTCCAAGCGTTGAAGTCTCCCATTAGAAGAATGGGGGTGTGTATGTGTTGAATTATTTTATTCAAGTCAGACAGGGTATATGGTTGAGTAGGAGGAATGTAGATTGAGATCACGGTTAGCTTTAGTTTGCCCGTTAGTTCGACTGCCGTGGCCGAGAAAGGGGTATTAAGACTGATATGCTTATGGGTTAGTGCCCGATGTATTAATATCCCGGACCCTTGTTTACAGGAGTTATTTTCTTTAAGATTGTTAAAGTATGCTATGTATTCCCGAGGCACTTTCGCATTTGAAGAGTGGGGTAAGTGCGTTTCTTGCAGTGCTATGTGGACGGTTTGAGTTCTTTTATAAGGAGCTGTAACTCGTGATAATTGTTATGAAACCCATTCAGGTTCCATTGAAGTATTAAGCAGTCTGCGGGGTTATAATTGGATGTTGCTATAGAGTTCGAGGTGGGGGTATAACGGTGGTTCTTTTCCTGACTCCGCGCCACACAGCTCGTCCCACTCAGTTTTCCAATCCACTCGAATTGATTTGAGTGAGAAGAGCTCCGTGCCGCGGAGTCAATAGGCTGTTGAGAGAGGTTAGAATTATATATTTCCATATTCAGGTAGAGGGATATTCCCGATTTGATCTAACTGGGATTTTTGTGTTTGTGCGGTGGTAGGTTTGGCTTTGCTTGTATGTGTTTGAGTTTCTGGCTCCTCGATAGTATAGTGGTTAGTATACCCGCCTGTCACCCGGGAGACCGGGGTTCGATTCCCCGTCGGGGAGCCCCTGGCGCAAGACTAATGACCTTGCCCAGAAAAAATAAATCATTATGGAAAATTTAACAAGCCTCAGGACTTGCTAAATAAGGCCAAGACCGGTTCCCGGTTGTAGTGCCGATGATGAGGATGATGATGTTTGAGTTTCTAGGGAGGAGGAAGATTGATCTTTAGTTTTAGTTATATTTATTCGTTGAGAAATGGGATATTTTCTCTTTTCAATTTCTTTTAGAGCTGTATAGGAAGAGGAGGGAAATATATTTGTTTCTTTGTTGGGAGATTTGTTTACGGCCATTGGATTTTGAATTACTTTTGGTAGAAGTGTATTGGAACTGGTTGGAGTTATAGGCGCAGACGTGTGTTTTCTAATTTGATCGGAGTAAAGATCGTTATTTGTTGTTTGTATTGTATTCTGTTCCCTATATATGCGTTTAGCGTCAGCTAGGGTTGTTTTGTTTTTTGTTTGAATTTCTAGTACTTTTTGGTACTCAATATATTTAGGGCAGGTAGAGGAAGAGGCCGGGTGCGGACCTAGACAGTTAGCACACATTGTTCTTGTGCATTCAGTTTCGGGATGTGGTGACAGATTACATGTATTACATGCTGTTGTGCGTTTACACCATTTTGCCGTATGGCCGAGTAATTGGCATTGTCGGCACCGCATTGGCCTTGGAATGTATTCCTTGACCTTGGCGTTGTACCAGCCGATTTCTATTGTTGTTGGTGGTTGTAGTCGATCAAAAGAAAACAGCATCAATCCTGTGGGTAATCGTTCTTGGTTGTTAATTTTTGTGAATTTGAAGACATTAACCACACCTTGGGAACCCATTTCTGATATAATGTCGGCTTCTGGGACGTTAATTAGGCAAGGGGCATACACAACCCCTTTGGAAGTATTTAGTTTGGGGTGCAGTCTAATATTGACCGGACAGATTGTGTCAAAACGCGTAGACTGGATGAATCTATCAGCGATTTCTTGGTCTTTAGCTAAAATTAGGATAGAACCATCCCTAAGAAGTGTAATTTTTTCGTACTGCGTACTGATAGAATCAATGATTCTTTTTAGAACAAAGACGTTGACGGATGTGAGTGGCATTGATGCTTCGGTTGGGTAGATTTGAACGAACCGTGGGTTTTTTATTGCGGTTTTGTTCGGGAGAGCTGGGAAATTGAAAGACAATGGGCTGCGGGATTGTCTTTTCTTTTTTGTTGGCACGTTGGCTGTAGAGCCTGAGAGTGAGCATTCTCCCAGTTCTACGAACCTATTGCCGGAATGATGGCTTGGCCCTAGGGCCATTTTTTTTTTTTTTTTTCTTACCTGGTGTATCCTTGTTGTGTTTTATTTGTGAGTTCAAGGGAATTTACGATTTTTAAATACTTTTACTCTAGGACAGTTCACTTCACTTTTTTAACTATCGCACTGTTAAAAAATGGTGTTCTCTGTAAGAGAGTTCGCGGGTGACTGGGGACCAACACTTAGCAAACTTACTTCCAACCACTTAGCAAACTTACTTCCATACAATAAAGTTGCACAGCGAGTATAACCACCTAAGTATAAGAATGATTACAAGATCTATCAGGGCGCTAAAAATAAGAGAACTGTGATTGACGATGTGATGTGTAATGATCACAGCTGACCGAAGAAGATCGAAAGCTCAAATAACACAATTTCACTGCAATTGAAGCTCGAAGCATTTGTACAACACAGGCATGAACATATAACCCCTCTGTGTTACAGCACATTTAACCACTTCAAAAGTTGGTTAATTTTTCTTTTTCTTTGATTTGTTTTTTTAATTTCTAATAAACCCCAGATTTGATCAATAAGACAGTTTGCATAAGGGCTTTTTAATTGTTGAATTTTTTGTTTTGCAATTACATCTTATTAGAATTTTACTTTACACATGTTTGCATTTTATTTTCTTCTCAATTCATGATATAGAGTCCACCACCATCGTCTTTGACCACATCAACCATTGGTGCGGATGAGAATTTAAATCAACAACAACAACAGCAACAACAGACAACCTAAATTGATTATTTTTTATACGATAATTTATTTGGTTTTTAAACGACCTAAATATTTGTTTAATTTCATGAATCACCAACAGCACTAGCAGCAATTTACAATTATTATAATTATATTATTATTAATATTCCTGTTGCTGTTATCATTTCATTAGAACTCTTATTAATTTAACACTTTTGTTAAAATCAAGCAAATAAATTGCAAGTAATTATATTCACCTATATTGTATTTCATTTGCAGTAAATATAAAAAATATATAGTTAAAAACATAACCACAATTCGTTTCTAGGCAAAGTATGTTTTTTTACAATACAAAATAAAATACAATTGTATGAGATTGAAATTGTAGAAGTGCAAATGTACTATTTTCTAAAGCAAAATAAATGAAAAGAAAGCATATTTCAGGACAATTAATTCTTAAGAATCATTCATAATGTATACAATACATATTGGTTATTTGAATAGAAAGGCGAAACTTTTTGAAGATATTTAAACCCACAGTATAAACAAGAAACAATAACAAATGAAGACCCCACAGTTATAATAAACCCGATATAAAAATACATAAAACATTATAACACATGAAGCGATATTTATTCTTAAAACTATAAAACCATTTATCAACAAAAATAAAAAATAATAATAAACAAACAAATTAAAAGCGAAAATAAGGAGCATCTCAATTAATTATTCATGTGATTTAAAAATCAAACGATGCTTTGCAAATTTAGTAACGTAATGAAAACCAATATATTTCTGGCACAGCATAGGTGTATTTTATGGTCGGTTTTTTTAGTCTCTACCTGATGGTATCATTTAGTTTGTTTCTTTCCTTTTTTATATGACGTAGTCAAATTTTTCTGTAAACTAAATTTATTTCGTCAAGTAAATATTGCATCATAATGTCAATTCATATATTACGCCCTCAAACGCCAAGTGTACAATGTACGAAAGCAAAATCAATGCGTGGTCGGTGAAACGTATAACCCTACTTATATACTACTTTTTTATCACTTGGAGTCCATGCTCATGTGAACTGTAGCAACTCCGTGATTGATCGCCCAAACGAGGGAATTTAAATTACATAAAAAAGCTGTCTCTAAATTTGTTTAATAATTTACTTTACGTGAAAATTCATAAGTTCAATTCATGATTGCGGAATTGGAAGGAGGTTTTAGCAAAACCTGGACTACAATTTCCTTATCCACTTCCTCTCCATTCGCTAGCACTGTGCTCTGACATTTAAGGGTGCTTCAAAATCCCCTTGTGTGCGCACGTTAGTGTAAAAAAAAAAAATAATAAAATAAAATGCCACCCTCTTTATGGTTTCGGCGGCTCCGGAATTGGTCGACTAAACGGAATTTACTTTACATGTGTTTAATAATTCCTGACCCTTTTAAATCTTAACGAAGCCTTTATATTTCATTACTAGTTATCCGAGATGGAGTAGACAAATCGTTTAAAACGTAAGCAGACTTACAAAATATGAAGTTTTAATGTTACGTGAATTTCAATATCACAGGAAGGCATATAAAAGGCTATATAAGTTATTGTTCAATAATCCACGGGCCTTAAAATATGCATTTATGTTACATGACCTGTTCTCTAAGACAGCAGAGTACGCAAATCTTTTATTCCGTTCGCAGAAATACCGATTGATCTTTTCCTGTAGGTCGTCGTCGTGCTGCTGTGCTTTCTCGAGTTGCGCAGTAAGGCATTCGTCATCGTCATCATCGGCACTACAACCGGGATCCGGTCTTGGCCTTATTTAACAAGTCTGAGGCTTATATGCATACTTCTATGCGTCCGTATAGAGTTCCGTCTCAGCTCCTATTCGATACAAAGTAAGCACAGGTTTTTGGCTTAGGCACGTATTCAGTAGTTCGAAAGCTTCTTTTTCGGCGTCTCCAAAATTAAATTTGACATCTGCTCGCAAAATATTTGATAAAGGTCGCGCAATCCTTGAGTAATTAGGAATGAATTTCCTGAAGTATCCCGTCAGTCCCAAAAAAAAACTTGCACTTGTCGGATATTCTTAGAAAAGCGTCTAACCGCTTCAGTTTTCCGCTCCGTCGGCTAGACGGTTCCGTCTTTGCTAATGTGGCCCAAGAATTCAACAATTCCTGTCAGGAAGCAACATTTCTTCCAGTTGATACTCTGCCCAGCCCTCCTTGTCGTCTCGAATATGTCTTTCAATCTTTTCAGCCTGTCCTCGCATTGTTAGAAAGAACAACCAGAGCATCCATGTACGTTAAGACATGCCCGTCCCGCATGGCGTCTCGAAATATGGCATTTACATATCGCTGGAAAACTGATGGTGATTTACACAAGCCAAAAGGAAAACATGGGAACTCAAATTGTCCGTCTGGAACAATAAATGCGGAATATTTAATACCTTCGGCATCGACTGGCACGTGGAAGAAACCATTCTTCAACTTGAGTGTACTGAAGATCTTCGCGTCTTGCAGTTTCTTCAGTTAGCCCTCGATTAGCAACAGGGGATATATGTCTCGGATAATTTTTTTTATTCAGAAATCGATAGTCAACGCACTATCGGTGTGTTCCGTCTTTCTTCTTGACTAACACAGTTGGGCTGACATAATCAGATGATGAGGGTCGGATGATGCCCTGGTTCCACCATTCCACTATTTGAATGTTGACTATGTGTCTTTTGTTCGGCGCAAGCCGCCTTGCCTTTTGATATACTGGTTCATTGTCTTTTAATATGAATCTCATACTCACTCTTGCCTCCAACGTTCTGTTGGGCCTGTAATTTTGTATGCACGTCATTACGTGAGAAAGATAAGTCTTAACATGATTCTCATTTTCGAGCACTCTGATCTGCAAAATCTCCGGGAATTCACGAAATACAGTTCCGAATTTACCTCTTCAATCTTAACCTCGTCTTCGATATGAGAAATATCAGTCTTAACACAATTTTTTTCTTCGAGCACCTTGATCTGCAAACTCTCCGTAATTCTTCAGCATCGTCATCAGGATTAATGTGAATTGTACTGTTCTCTGCGTGGAAGTTTCTTGGTCCGCAGAAGTCAGTTCCAATCGCGTATGAGAGTCGGAAAGCAGTGCCCATCTATCGTGACTTCCGTTTGGAATACTTCTAGCCCCTTATGAGCAGGTGAACCTATTTCTATGAACTGAACTTCGGTCAGCTAAAGCGGTGGGGATCCAATTCTCTCGTACTCGTCTCTGCGTATGAAGGTCAGATCGCTCCCTCTGTCGATGAGTGCGTCGTTATTCTTGCCGTGTGTCGATATTCGTATCGTTCCCATCTTCATATACTTCTTCCGGGGACTACGTGTTACAATGCAAGCCTCTTTCTTCCGTCGACATTTTGTTGCGATCTGACCGTGTTCGTTGTAATGGAAACATGTTGGACTAGCTCATTCGAGGGACATGTTGGGCTTACATCACCATCGTTGGTACTACAACCCGGATCCGGTATTGGCCTTATTTAGCAAGTCTCTCCACCGGCCGTTTACACGGCCGGTTACCGCGCAATTGAAGCAGCTTTTACGATATGTCCTTTCTTCGTTGCCAGTAGCTTTGTTCTTCTCGCCTCTTGGATTTTGGTTTCTTATGTGACGTTTCATTCTTTGTATTAATCGCGTTTGCTGACGACTGTTCCCCCAAGGTTACCTTATCGAACGCGTTGATTAAGTATTCCTTCGTAGGAAAGCACTGCAGGCGAGGTTGATTGCATAACAATTTGTCAGGGATACCCTCGAAAAGATAATCTATCATATCTTCATTATTGATCGGCACACGGTCACCCATCACAATCTTATCGTGTGCGTATTCTCGGAAACTCTCGTCTCTTTTCCATATAGGTGCTTCCATTTTTTTTTCTAAATCAATCCTGGTTTGCTTTGGGCGATACATCTGACACAACTCGTTCATGAGCTCGTAAAAGGTCATTTCTAGATGTTCGGCTTTTGAATTCAACCACTCAAACGCTTTCTTCTCGAGTTTCATTCGGACCAACGTTTTTGCCATGTCATCCGCTAGCTCATACGTCTCCTTCATGAACTTGATCTGCCTTTCCCACACCTGGAAATTATCAGGCGTGCCATCGAACTCTCTTACTAACGCAGCAATTATCTTAATGTCCATGTTGAATTGCGGGGAAAATAAAGCGACTGTTACGCTTCGTCTTTCGTGCGTCTCTCGTGCTCGCGACTCGTGTGCGGCTAAGTGCTCGTCCTGTCACAGCATCGTAATTTCACGTTGAGCGAGTTCGAGTTCACGCTGCATTAGTTCCATTTCGCGCATATGAAGTTCTCTCCCGCGGTTTGTTAGCGCTGTACTGGATTGAGATTCTTGGTTGCAATTCTTGTCTTCGGTATTTCCTGCGCAATTGCGTCTTTATTCCTTCGTTGCCGTCTTTATTCCTTCTATAAATCCCGGTTGAGCCTTCAAATCTGGTATAAAAATATTCACTTTATTAAACTCTTCATGACTGACCCTCTTTTATTCTTTTGCTCATTCTTTGCTTTTATTCTTTTTGCTCACCCTATAAAGAGTGCCCTGCTCTGATTGACTGTGAATTATAGAACTAAACAAAATTCGAATTCCCGCTGCATTAGTTCCATTTCGCGCATATGAAGATCTCTTTCGCGGTTGGATTGAGATTCCTGGCTGTGGTCCTTGTCTTCCATATTTCCTGTGCAATTGCGGAGTCCTGTGTCAAATGCGATACCCTGGTTCGCCTCCTCATTGGCGATTCTCATCCAATTGCCCGTTGGATATGTTCAACCAGTCGGGCAATTATCTCGGCTTTCGTACCGCCGATGGGTAATCCACACATCTTAACCCTTTGTCGCAATTCGCTAACTGTGAAATCGCTCGCTTCAGGGATGATTAATTTATCCTGTCAAGGTTGGAAGCTATGTTGTCGTCTTTATTCATCGTTTTCATCCCTACTACGTCGTCGTCTTTAGTATTTCGTTGTCGTCTTTATTCTTTCTATAATTCCCGGACGAGCCCACAAATGTAGGATAAAAAATATTCACTTTATTAAACTTTTCAAGACTGACCCTCTTTTATTCTTTTGCTCACCCTATCAAGAGTACCCTACTCTGATTGACTGTGAATTATAGGACTGAACAAAATTCATCTTATCTCCATTGTCACGATGTAACTGTGAACTATAAATTTATCTCAAATTCACCTCTGTCATTTCCATTCCACAGTATGTTGTCATCGTACTAACGAGAAATCATTGGTGTATTTCTCTGCGTTATGGGGTACACAACGAAATATGTGCTCATCCCACTGAAGAGAAAACATTCGTGAACTGTTATACGCTATGGTACATAACCTGTATAGTGTTACACACAAAACAAAGGTCGGTGTTTGTTTTAACACTGCGTGTTGTACAGTGTACATATTTACTATGTAACATAGTCCTCCAGTGCAACTAGCATTATTAAGCGAGGAGATCGCATAAATGCGAACAGAAATCAGCCTTGGTGTAGTTCCACAATTCTCGGTTCCAGAGCAGACGCTGTCAGTATCGTAGGAATCCTTTCCGTAACTCCTCGTCTCGGTGACTATATATATATATATAGGTAGGTAGAGCAGGTAGAGCATTCTACATTCGTGTGTATATTTTCGATACCCGCCGCGCCTTGATAATGACAGTGTGAGATGGTAGTTGCAGTTCGAGTGCGAGGGCTTTATCGAAACTTCTATGGGGGGATGAGATTAAAGGTTCATCTGTCTTTTAAGTTCGTATTCCATCCGGCCTATCATAAAGCGATAGACGCTTTTATTTTTTCTAGTTGTATCGTTGCCATTCCGCCAGGCACTTCATCACCTGAGGTTCTGCTTTTACAGATCCGAAGCGCTTCTTTAAATGCTGCTCCGTCATCCTGAAACCGCATATAGTCATTAGTGCACAAAGCCTATAGTTTAGTTTAATTTAGTTTAGTGTTGCACTCATCATTCTTTTCAGTTGTTTTATTTGTAGTGCTACTGACCACACTGGCGTAGCATAGGCTAATACGGATGTGGCCACCCTTGACAGAATAATTCTGTATAATACTATATCCGGGTCCACCGATGTTTGGTAATATACCGGATCGGGCTGCCTGTACCTCTGCGGCTTTCTTGCTCGCACACTCTACGTGAGAATTAAGTCTTGGTCTATTGTCGAGCATGACTCCCAAGTACTTAACCGCTTTCTTTCATCGTATGTTCTGATGTCCGATGTAAAAGTTAGCATATTCTCACACGCTTTCAACTAGTTATTAAGACTGCTTCCCATTTTTGGTCGGCTAGTTCTTGTCCGGCGGATTGTAGTCAATCTTTAATTAGTCGAATTGGTGGTCGATGCTAACCCATATATATGTAAAGCGATTATTACAACCGTAATATCGTCTGCGAAGCCAACAATTTCCGCTCCTTGTGGTAGTTTTGTTTGTAAAATTCCATCGTACAAAATATTCCACAGGAGCGAACCAAATACTGACCTTTGAGGAACTCCTGCCGGGACGTCACAGATTTTTCTGCCCTCGTCCGTATCGTACATCAGCTTTCTATTGGTGAGGTGGCTTATGACGATTTGAAGAGATAGGGCGGAGGGCCTTTGTTCCTTTCTTTGTTCCTCCTTTCGATCTTAAACCTTTTATTGATACGACTGCCATATCGACCACTGTTTTAATAGTGACTGTGTCCAACAAGCGTCGAACACACGCATCAGGAACACTATGGTGTCTCCTGGCCAAAAAGATGTGTGTGTCAAGCAAGAGCTGAACACACGCGTCAGGAACACGATGGTTGTTGATGGATGTTGGATCGAATACGGCAACACAGCAATGGCGATGGAACGATCCAATTCGCTAGTTCCCAATGATTGAGCGATGTTAGCTTCTTGACGAATCGATTTGGCTGTACTCCGAGAACATTCCTCATCACTTTCGCGTACAGCCAGATGAGGGCGTCCTTTAAGATGATTTTTGAACAACTGTGGCCCGGTTGCATAAGAGGATTCCTTTGGGGCATCAATTGTCTTTGCATCGTTCCTTGTTGGTGATCTGGGTGAATGGGCAGGTGAGATACGCATGCCAGGTTGGGAAGTTCTCATCCCCCACGGTGGTTGCACCATCAATGGCGGCAAACGGCAGTTGGATTGAGACATGATCTTCGTCGCATTCGTGCCGGTCGGACGGTTGGCGAGCAGCGCGTGCCTTACATCAATAAACTCCGTGGCCTCACCAAGGTATGTTTCTTCGGCCTGGTCGATGAACCGCTCTTCAAAATACGGCTGAAGGATGGCCGTCCATGGAGTAATCAAGCATATGAGCTCTTCATGCCGATTCTGCATCTCATCCCAACTCAGCTGGAGGTCTCGCTCTTGCGCTTTCACGGTGGCCAACGTCGGTGGGCCACTCTTGATGAACTTATTGAAAGTTCCCATCATTTTCTCATGTGCGGAGAACTGGGCCGCCATAAATTTTTCTGCCAATGCAACCGTTGTCATCGTCGAGTTCATTGTTTTGGAGCTGTTCCGTTGATTAGATTAAAGGTTTTCATAAGCTTGAAAACGGTAGGTCTTCGCGTCTGGACTTGAATATCCCGTGACCTTCTATTATACCGCGAGCTGGCAGCAGTGAATTGGATCCACAGACTGGATCCGGCTCGAAGGACCAATAAATGTGTCCAACAAGCGTTGAACACACGCGTCAGGAACACGATGGTGCCTCCTGGCCAAAAAGATGTGTGTGTCAAGCAAGAGCTGAACACACGCGTCAGGAACACGATGGTGTCTCCTGGCATTTGAATGTTGGATCGAATACGGCAACACAGCAATGGCGTCAGCAATCTGATTCCTGAAACCCAATGCGTTATTTAAAACTGAAATAGAATGAATACCTTTGTCGAATGAGTGCCGCAATCCAAGAAATCCTGCTGCAATCACAGAAATATTTATCTGCCAAGCAACAATAAAACGCGTTGGTTTATTGTGAAATATAAGATGGACTTTTCGTTGTTTTATTAGTTTGATTTCCACAGATTATTAAGGCGAACTGGTCGCTACAAAGGTTGACGAAAAAAAAACAGAATATAAAGGAAAAATGGTTGTCATTTGACAAGCAACAGAATTAATTCTAAAATGTCAGCTGATTGCTGACATTGTTTAGGGTGATGCCACATATAGCATTTAGGTGGTGCCACAGGTAGCATTTAATTGCAAATTGGCCGAATGTCAAGGGCGAATCCGCAACAGTGACTTTGTACTATAAAACTCTCTAGGGGCGGCTTTACCAATTGTTCTTAAAACTGGTCGTTTTATGGTGTTATGGAATTTTTAACAATTTAATATAAGTATATATTTTTTTAAATTTAATATAATAACATATTATAGCTGGCGCAAGGCTAATAACCTTGCCCGGAAAAACAAATTATTATGGAAAATTTAACAAGCCTCATACTTGTTAAATAAGGCCAAGACCGGATCCCGGTTGTAGTGCCGATGATGATGATGACGAATGCCTTACTGCGCGACTCGAGAAAGCACAGCAGCACGACGACGACCTACGGGAAAAGATCAGTCGGTATTTCTGCGAACGGAATAAAAGATATAATAGGAATAGGGATAAGTAAATGACACGTAAATGAAGTTACTTGGTTGACCGTGGAGCGGTCGCTGTAGCTGCTGCGGTCTCTGCTGCTGGCAGGTTGCAGGGGGCGTTGAGCTTTGTGCTCCCCTGTTCAGCTTGTTGTTCTTGTTGATTATTAGTGTGTATCTCTTAGCGAGTCCTCTACTTCGAACCTCTCTTCTTCGCCAGAAGCTGCTCCTCGGGATGCAACTATTCTATTATATTTGGGATCATATACCGGTAGAATAGCACTTGCAATTGAGCACTTGGATCTACGACGTTGTTTTCCAATTCGAGTGTTAGCTGGTTTTTCAGTTCTATATCGGAATTTGAGCTCGGTCCAGTAATTACGATTGTTCTCGTTCGTAGTATTACGTCGAATGAAATTAATTTTTTATTTTCCCCGTTGACGTTGATTGTTTTATTCGGCGGCTACGCCGTTTTTATTATTTTCTTGCCAAGTAGAATTTGCATAAAGTAGTTTGACGATTTGTCTTCCCTTTACAGGCAGAGAGGGGAAATTTGTGGGAATTATTGGGTGTTGGGCGAGGACATGGACGCCAGGTCCGTAACAGGTGTAATCTTAAATGCCCAATATATTGACAAAGTATTGGCCGTTTAGGGGTCACATTAAAATTATGGTGAGTTGCGGAGCTCACTGTTAATCTGAGGAAATTTTAATAGAACGGTAAGAGCGATCTCGATCGATAAGGGCTCCTCGATAGTATAGTGGTTAGTATACCCGCCTGTCACCCGGGAGACCGGGGTTCGATTCCCCGTCGGGGAGCCCCTGGCGCAAGACTAATGACCTTGCCCAGACAAAATAAATCATTATGGAAAATTTAACAAGCCCCAGGACTTGCTAAATAAGGCCAAGACCGGTTCCCGGTTGTAGTGCCGATTATGATGATGAAGAGCGATCACCTTCGGTGAAGTTAGTTTTGTCTCGTCGTTGTTGTCTCATTTAAATTTTATAGGCATAGTTAATTTAATGCCCCACCTCAACAATGGCAGGTAGTCTTCAGCTGAACTACCAAACTCATAGCAACATGCATATCCAAATCTCCTTGCCAATTAAATATATCACTGATGTGTGTTCTATAAACGACTATGTTCAAAAAGTGAATTATATTGCAGTGGTTCTTCAAAGACAATCACTGCAACGCATCATTTAAGAGAAAAAGGCAGAGGTTTTAAGATCATGAAGTTTTATATGGAGAAGTAGGCAGTAATAATCTCCTGACAACAACGACCAGAGTTTTATAACCCGAGCAATCTCTTGACGGCGACAATGTAAGACTAATCATGATCCTTGTAACGTGAGAGGTGTAAAAGCTGAGCCTCGATATCATATCAATATTTTAGTCACCTATCACTGTTTTAGACATGTTTGACCAGATGTTTACTCAAGAAACATAAATAAAAACCCTTTATACAGGATGGGACAGATGAACTTGCCTCCTTGAATTGGGCGGTCTGAGGAAGTTGTTCTGAGGATGGTGGGATGGGCAAATTCAATAGTGTGGTGCATAAAGTGCGGCTTACCCATTGTCGCGTCGTACTTTTCCCAAGTCACATCATCTCATTGAGAGGAAGTCTGCAATGGCCAGCACGGTCACCCAATTTAGCCCCCTGCGACTCTTTTTGTATCAAATCGCTTATCTGCAACGATCGTCCCAGGATCCTGGCTCACCGGAAGAGCAATATTCGTCACGTTCTCGCAAACATACCCATAAATATGTTGGAAAGAGTTGAACAAAACTTCCGAGTTCGCAGTATACTGACAATAATGAATATTGTCTAGCTGATCATCATCATCATCATCATCATCATCGATTGTCTAGGTGATACCATTTTTAAAACTGTATAACTAAACTTTAAATGTTGCACTTGATGGTGAAAAAATAATTAAATCGAGCTCTGCATCTCGTTTTCTTAATTGAATTTCTAAATCAGCAAGTTCCTCCGCTCCAGTTGGTACTAGTTGCGCAAGCACGTTTTAAAAATACCGGAAAGGACTATTAAGAAAAGGCAAAGAAACTTTAAATTCCATTTTCTTCTCTCTTACAATTATTATTTTAATGCCAAAAATTCATATACCATCCAACTAAAATAAAAGTTGCTAAGCAATTGAAAACTGATCTATTTAGGTGACACCATTTTATGCTTAATTGTGGCAAATTATATGGAAATCTGCTTTTGATTTTAAATGAAGATGAACTAGCTAAATAATAAGAAAATAAAAACAAAAACTTTGAAATAAATTATATAAACAAATTATTAGGAAGAAGTTAAAATGGATCCCAAATGTAAGAATTAATTATTGGAAGCTTGTTAAGAATTCGCAGTTCTTGCTTCTGCCCCATTTTTATATATGAAACTGCTAACCAAAAATTAATTAAAAATAAAATCAGTAGCTTTAGTTACAATGCCTTTTAGCCATAAATACTACGGAATATTTTACTGGGACATGTATGGTATGAGGAAGGTGAATTATAAAATTACGTGCCATTTAGTTAAATGCTTTTGATAGAGTTTATAAAAAAACACAGTAAATTATAATGATTTATCTGTAGTAATCGTAATGGTATACCGAGCTCATAAATATGCACGCAGATCGTAAAAAAAAAGCAAAAAAAAAATCCTCTTTCTTATTGTTATATGTTGCATATACATAAAAATTCTTAACAATATATTAGTTTTCTATAATACAAAAACAAAAACAAAAAATAAATATTATGAGATAAATATTAAAGCTAGAAGAATTTCTATTTACTTGTATGAAATTATTTATATATGCGTTTATCAAATCAATCACTATACACAAAGAATTAATCAAAGCAATAAATCGAAATTAATGTTTAATTTGTTGGAAATTAGTTTTACTTTTAGTGACCTTATGAAGCTGAGTGTATTTGAATTCGAATGGGAATTCCAATTCGACAGCCCTAAAGTTGACGATAGCACTACTAGTTGTATTTAGTATATTTTAATTTGACATCTTTTGCCTTTAGTAATACATAAACGACAAGTAAGATTTGGATAAATTTGTTAAAGCACTAACAATTTATTCGTAAGCGATAGTCTCTCACGCTAAGCAGTAGCTTACCACCAGCTGTAGTGGCATCTCAATTGATTCTCAACTCAATCGTAAGTTTTGATTTGTTAATTTTATGAATTTGTTTTATACATTTTATACTGTCTAAATTAATGCATTCCTTTTCAAATAAATTTTAAGTACTAACATAAAGTTTTATTATATTGTGCAGTTTTGGAAAGCCCCGAAGATATCTCGGGCTACAACGCTTACCACATCAATGTCCTTGCCCACCGAATGCCTCGTTCTATCAGTTTCCATGCCATCTTTGAACGAAAAACGCCCAAAGAGCGCCGGTCCCAAGAAGAAGAGTGGCCAGGCATTCCATCCGAAGCCTTTCAGATTGTTCTAATGGGACATATTGTACTACTTTATACTTTACAAAACAGGATGTACGGATTGTCTGACTGTTACTTGAAATTGCTTACAGTGACATTTTTAAAATTTGCAGTTTATTAAGTATTACTAAATTATTATGAAAAATTGTGCTTATGTTACGTTGTTTGAGTAGATTGATCCGCACAAATGTAGTGAAATTGATATAATGGTACGCTCAACAAATATAAAGGAAAGTATTGAAGCAGTGTATTTTTTTTTTAACTTCCTCTTTAATGTCTAGCCAGACTACTTGTTTTAAAACGTACGCACAAAAGGCTTTTGGTGCCCTTGATCGTCACATTAATATCAGAAGACTCGGCTTTATTGATACGACTATAATCGCTGAATAAGGCCAAGACCGGTTCCCGGTTGTAGTGCCGATGATGATGATGATAATCGCTGTTCTGGCGCAAGGCTAATAACCTTGCTCGTAAAAATAAATTGTTATGGAAAATTTCAAAAGCCCCGAGATTTGCTAAATAAGGCCAAGACCGGATCCCGGTTGTAGTGCCGATGATGATGATGACGATAATCACTCTTCACCAACATTTGCAAACAGGTAAGTCCGACATTCTAGCCCTCACTGAGTTGTTTAGTGACACGATAGGCTCATTTGTTACCTGAGAGCAAACTAACAAATTGACTTGAATACATAATACGAGGGTTGCCTTTTATATTTCGGGATTAGAGAACAAAAACAAATATTGATCATCGAAAATCACTTTATTGTTTTTCAAAATATTCCCCATGAAGATCTATACACTTTTGCATGCGTTTGGACCAATTGTCGAAGCACTTTTGCCACTCTGATTGAGGTATCTCCAACACGTGCATTCTGAATGCAGCAACCGCTTCTTCAGGTGTCGAAAAACGTTGACCTCTCAGTTTGTTTTTTACGTACGGTAATAAAAAGAAGTCATTCGGTGCCAAGTCACGACTATACGGCGGATGACCCGTCAAATCAATGTTTTGGGTGCTCAAAAATGCAGTTGTCGCAGCCGATGTGTGAGAGCTCGCATTGTCGTGGTGAAGAGTGATCCGTCTTCGGCGGTTGGTTTTCCTGATTTCTTGGAAGACCACTGGCAAACAAATGGTTGTGTACCACTCAGAACTGACTGAATTCTAGTGGTACGGTTGCGACATGTTCAGTTTTTCCGAAAAAACAGGCGACCATTTGCATGGACGTGCTTCGTGCGCGAACAGCTTTTGTTGGATTTGGGTCATCTTGAAACACCCAGACAGTCGACTGCTGTTTACTTTCGGGCTCATACGCGTAAATCCACGATTCATCACCTGTCACGATGTCATAGACGTGTTTCGAAGCACCGCGACCGTATTTTTTGAGCATTTCTTTCGACCAATTGACACGAGCCTTTTTTTGGGCGATTGACAAATTGTGTAGGATCCAACGCGAACAAATTTTTTTGACAGTCAAATGTTTATGCAATATTGAATGCATGCTGGTCCTGTAGCGGTTCTTTAATACATTCTCAAAGAACCGTCCATCCTCTTAAATGAACCACCTTCCAAACCCACCATACCTACCTGCAATTTTGGGCAGCGTGAGCTACCCTTCATTCTCTTTCACCTGAAAGTTAAACCTCATTAAGGCATGCATCACATTGAATTTTTCTGTTTATGAACCGTACCATATCTCCATCGGCTCGGCTTGTCAGCAATTATAAAAGATAAATACTAGCTGGCCAGCGTAATTGTTGACATAGACGTAGCCGATGGTTTCTTGCTACGGTTCATATCCATTTATTGCCCCAGTCCCAAGGTTCGCAACACTTGCGACCAATTTCCTTTGTCGGTTATCTACCGATCATGGGATTTGGGCACTAGTATGATTGACGTTAGACAATCATACCCCAGATAATGCCGAACGATGCTCCGGCCTGTAAAACAAACAAAAGCTACCATAGCCTAGGCCATAGGCGAACAAACCATCGGTTTGCTTATCGCCACGAAAAATCTATAGCCTACAATGGCATTACCCATGAACGCCTAAGTAAACACGATGTGCAGATCATCGTGACCCTTGAAATAGCGTTTTTGTGTATCTTGAAGCAAAAACCTATTTCGTTCTCAGGCGCAGGTCATCTAAGATTTATGACCCTCGAAATAGCGTTTCTGTTTATTTAAGACACAACCTATTTCTTCCTTCGGCGATTTTTCGCCATCGCTTATCTCAACGACGCCTGCAGCTCCCAATACCAATTCATTACACCAGCCCATGTTTATTTAGGACACAGGAACCTATTTCTCCCTTCGGCGACTACGCTATCGCGTACCTCATATTGCCTGCTATTCATTCCATGTGTATTCAGGTCTTTCTCGTCGTTGCCGATATCCAGCCTGAAGGGCAACGTACTTGTGCTATACGCACACATACACAATCCTCCCCTATTGATGAAATTCGCGGGCATCGAACTGATAAATGTCACGAGAGTGCACACGCACTATACGCGCCTATTCAGGTTTTCCACAATATACAAAGTCGAGTTTGTAATCGAGTACACCTTAATGTAAAAGCATATCGGTTGTTATGATTAACGGAACTAATAAAGAAAATTTCAAATATTTAATAAGGAAACTCGTGCGTTTTATTTCCCCGGTAATCGTTGTGAAGGATTAATCCAGTGTGTTTGGTTTTGCTCCTTTTCCTCGCGGAACAATTTAGTGCACTGTCTATCGCTGTGGGGTATTTCGCTTAACCTGCGTCCGTGGTGACGCTCCTGGTAAATACCACCCACAGTCCCACTAACGCCTAAGGTTGTCTCAATCTCACGATAGGTTTCATGACGATCTTCCAATATCAGTTCGCGCCCAGCATCAATGGTTTTCGGAACAACAACTGATTTTGGACGACCTTCACGAAATTCATCTTGGAGTGAAGTACGACCACGATTGAATTCACCATACCATCGATAAACACTGGTCCTTGATGGAGCTTCATCGCCAAAAATTGAATTAAGTTCATCCATGCACTGTTGCTGAGTTAATCCACGCCGAAAGTTGTAAAAACTAATCGCACGAAAATGTTGACGATTTAATTCCATTTTTGGGCCGAGATGAATCTTTTAAGTTACTGTAAACAACACAAATAGCGCTCGTATGTCAAAACGTTCTGAGTGCGTATTTGCCGGATTGCAACACTAGGGTTGCCAAATCCCGAAACATAAGAGGCAACCCTCGTATTTATGGTGCCTGTCATGACGGTTACATTGCATGCAATCCGAATTATTTTGTTTACAGGAATTCATCTAAGGAAATTTGACTGGCGACGTAGATGCCGAAATTGATTGGAAATTCCTGGTAAGCTAATAAAGAAATCTTAAGGAGCAGTGGTATGCGAAGAGAATGCATGAAGGTAAGTTTTCTTTACAGGGACTTAAAGATCATAGATTTGATCTCTTAAATGCGTGCAGCATTTTTAGGTGCCGAATGCGAATGCATTGGCGAGGACTTGAGCGTCTTGGGTGATGATTATGGGGGTTTTTCAGGAAGGTAAACCGTGGGATTTGGCGGAACCGCCACAGATGCTTTCCACAATACTTGCACAAGTATAAGCATATGAATCACCTATACTGCTTGTATTGCGAAGGCAAAATAGAAAATGCGGAACACGTTACTCACAGGGCGCGTGAGATTCGAGACCGCACGAATGATTTTGGAAAGACATATGAGACGGACAGTTACTCCGGGAGGAGTAATAGAATACATGCTTACTTCAAAACAGGTCCGTAACAAAAAGTATTCTCTGTGAAATGATACAGCAGTTGCGACGCGACGAGCGGAGTAACAGGTAAACTCCGTCCCGCCCCGCGATGGAATATCTAAAAGAAAGTTCCGCGGGGATCAACGGGAATATGAGCCTGACGGGAGGGGTTTTAGTCGGTAAAAACCCGGCATGCCTCTGGATCGGTCAAGAGGTATCTTTTGAAGATTTCCACCTTCCTACCGAAACCAAAAAAAAAAAAACGCTACCAGCTGACAACGCGTCGGTGACAAACAAAGAACGCTACTGAAGCGTCGAAAATGCAAAATTGTCCAAAAGTCCCTTGATTCTTCAGACATCTAGCACTCGGCGCCATCAGCATCATTCTCTATTCGATTCGTCCTTGGACTCTCTTCACTCTTCATTGGACGCTGCTGGGGGACCTGTGGCGACTCTAACAGATACACACACAATTCACAAGCAAAATAGTGAGGAGCACCGAACGAAAAATCGAACAAGAAAATACATCACAACCGTATACCTAGCGATAACAAAAATAATTCACATCAGTGGAGTATAGTCGAGTTTAAGAATCAAATTCTAAACACGGTCAGTAGCCTGATGGGTAACGCTTAGATTCAATTTTTTTGGTGATTCAAACTGTCATAGCGTCAGTTCGAATCACACGATCTTCTTCACTATTATTTCAAACGCTATAGACCCACTGTTACACACAGACTTCCAGTACCCTGATATAACATCCAATACTCTAATATTCGCGTACACATGACACGTATGCGCATGTATCATCATCATCATCATCGACACTACAACCGGGAGCCGGTCTTGGCCTTATTTAGCAAGTCCTGAGGCTTGTTAAATTTTCCATGATTTTTTTTTTCCGGGCAAGGTTATCAGTTTTGCGCCAGAGGCTCCCTGACGGAGAATCGAACCCCGGGCTCCCGCGTGACAGGCAGGTATACTAACCACTACACTATCGAGGAGCCAATGCGCATGTATACTGTATGCAAAATTCCAATAATCTTAATTCCAATAATCAATAATACCTACATACATATAACATGTATCATATACGCATATGTTCAAAACATATAGCATTCTATGCAAATTGCACAATGCAACTTGAAACATGTCTGGAATTTCAACGCATCTAATGTTGCAGGCCATTTGCCATAGGCAAATCCAATTCCCATCACCTTGAAATGCATGCATTTCCCACTCGCATACCTAAAATTGCAATTATGCATTTCCCACGTCCCAGTCATACCCATACCCATGTTCTAACATGCGGATTGCAGCTACGTTGATAATCATCTAACACCCCATCACCTTCAAGGTAATTTTACCCAGGCACATGCATGCTATTTGCTATGGGAAAATCAGATTCGCGTAACCCTCAATCGAAATTTTCCCATAGCCTTGTGGTGGGACTACAGCCGGAGTAGGTGTACGGTTGCCACCTTAGGATGACTGGCGGTAAATATTGCGACGTTGCAGTTCCCATCGTCGTTGGCATGGCCTTCGACTGAGACAAGCGTCGGGTGGCTGTCTGGAAGTCAGCACTGACCCGTGGGAAAGTATGAAAATCTTGATTTGATACCTCTGTTTCCACCTACGGATACGTTGGTACTTAATGCCTTACTGCGAAGGCATAAGCAAAAATCACCATCGCCACTCGCCTCCACAGCGCCCAATGTTGGACACTGAAACCCTTCGTCTTGCCGCGTCTCTCCGGGCACGTGCCACCAACACCGACAATGGTACAGTCCTCTCGTTTGTGGCGGATCTAGATCTTGCAGACCCGACCATGGACTCCAGCGACAAGGTGGACCCCACCACCGGAGCAGACCTCTACCCCGCCGTCATGCTCGGAGGAAAACGAAAGCTCCGACCTCATCGCGCAGGCTACTCACCTGGAATAGGTGCTCACAAGCACAGCATCCACCATGTCATCCAGCTCCGGTGTGACGAGACCTGTCACCAGCCATCATATCGTTGGTTGCGAACTTACACTCCAACTCAGATCAATTGGTTGACTCTGTGACCACAGATCGCAACGCCTCTCCGCGGATGGAGGAAAGATTTCGTGGGCATCGATTCCATGGACCATACGGGAGTTCATGGAGCAAACTACCATCGATCACCTGTATGACACGAGCACCAAACACATCTCTGGTGCGACGAACAATTATGAAGGTGAAGGACAGTCCCAGGGTACCGAGGAGCTCATGACATCGAAGGAGCTAAGGCTTGACATGGGAGAAAAGGGAAACTCAATTTCTTCGAGATCTCAAAACCACGACTGCGCGTGCTTGACTCAGCATTGCGCCTCGAACAATGATGAATCGCGTAGGGAGTCCCAATCAATCAATGCAGCAGGGGCCGACGCCCGGCCCAAGACCAGCATTATCGGAATCAATCGCGACCCTACGCAGAAGTAGCGCGGAAAGCAGAACCTTCCAATGTCCCTCGTGGAGAGCGGCCGCCACCTGTAACAACACTAAGTAGTGTAGATCTAAGTCAAATAGTTTGGGACCTGGACGACCAGGTACACACATCAAGTAAAAGATCGAAAGGGGCGATCACATCATGGTCAACCAACATCACATGCAGATATAGCACGAAAATCAGAAGCCGTCAGTGTCTCTCATGGCGAGTGGCGACCCTCACTGAGCACCTATCTCATGACATCGCACCATTCTGCATACAAGAACACAAGGACCAAAAACATACCTCAAGATACTTTCGACGAAAGTTTGGCGTACTTCATCGGCATTTGATTAGAAAGACTAACTCATCATCAAAGTGACAACAACACATACGCCAAAGTTTTATTCGGCGAAGAATGCAGTGGAAAGCAAACTATCAGGGTAGTGGAGCACGAATTTGAAGTAGTGCAATCCTTTAACTACCTTGGGTTAATAGTATCGGCCGATAACAATATGGAAGAAGAAATACGCGAACGGCTGATCAAATCCAACAAAGCCTTCTATGGTCTATCAAGGCTCTTTAAATCCCGAAATTTATCCAGAACATCTAAGCTAATACGGTACAAGACTATGGTCTAACCAGTACTAATGTATGGATCCGAGACCTGGGTGTTCAATAAAAAGCACTCTAAACACTTAGCCGCGTTCAAGAGGAAGGTCTTAAGGAGAATTGTTGGCCCCATATGTGAGGGAGGACGATTCCGGAGGCGCTACAACCAAGGGTTATACGCAATCTACCTTGAAGCTAATGTTGTAAGAAAAATCAAGCTCGGTAGACTCCGGTGGGCGGGACACCTAGCTCGAATGAGCGAAGAGGAGCCTGCCCGGAAAGTCCTTTGTTGCAGGATGTATGGAAGGAGACAGCGCGACAGACCTTGTCTACGATGGAGGGATGGCATGGATCAGGACGCCCAGAGTCTGGGAGTACCAAACTGGATGACATCGGCTCGAAATCGGGACTGGTGGAGAGATTTGTTAAATAAGGCCAAGACCGGATGGATCCCTGTTGTAGTGCCGATGATGATGATGATCTACTTATAGACCAGACTCAGCATAGCAACACATACACATCAAGCTGCAATAAACGTCTGATGCAGCATCCATTGCTCCGTCATCAATTCACGCTACACCATCCAGTTCTCTTTATTGGACGTTGCTGGTGGACGCACCAATCTACATTCGATTCATCCTTGGACTCTCTACACTCTTCATTGGACGTTGCTGGGTAACGCATATCCACTCATCAAATTCTGTCCTGGACGCACCGCCATCGGCTAGTCTTGGACGCAGCCTCACCTCCAGGATCGGATACCCCAATAATTATAGACTGGCATTAAGTTCCAAGCATATATTAAGTTTCAGGCAGTTTTTTACAACATCGAACCGAAAAATTGTCAATATTTGTGCATAATGGTCTTGTAGTGTTTTGTGTCGTCAACATAGAGAAACATACAGGAATACTTGACCTTATCAATATCAGTTAGTATAAAAACTAGAGGCCTAAGTGGATACCCTGGGGGACTCGACACCAGCCAGGAAGGGATTAGATTTCATAGACCTAAAATGTACGGTATGAGGTCTATATTCTAGGTAGAAAGGAACCTATTTCAGCAGGGAGGGTTCAAAGCCGATGGTGAATATTTTGAAAAGTACGAGTTTATGGGAAATTATGTAAGAAGCCTTTTGCGTTCGGTTGTAACAGCCTTGCCACCTTCTAGGGCTGGATTAGTCTAAGTTTATTGGCAGGAGCGAAAGATCGTTGAAGGACGGAAACTGCAAATCTGTGTCGATCGTAAAGTCAGTGTTTGAGTCAGTGTCAATAATCGGTAAGTAACTTAAATGGGTAGTGCCGGCCGTTTGCACCTTTATGACGGTCGGCGATTCAAGTTTAGGTGATTCCCCTGAGTCGAAAATGTTTATGGCCAATTGCATGCTGCTTACACTTTTTGCGTTTGCTTCGAAAAGCCTAGATAGTAAGTAACAAGTGATGAGCAAATTTTGTTAGATACCCAAAGCCACTTTCTCTCTCCGAAAAATAACAAATTAAAAGTATAAAAACTAATAAAAAAACAACTGGAATAAAAGAAAAACACAACGCTACTAACAGGTCAATTGAAAAGTCCCCGGCCTTCCATAGTAAAACACATTTTTTTGGCAAAATTCGTTTTTTTTATTCAACATAATTCCCTTCGAGGGTGATACACTGATTATAGCGACCCTCCAACTTTTTGATACCTTTTTTGTAGTACGATTTGTCCTTTGCTTCAAAATAGGCAACAGTTTCGGCCATCACCGATTCATTCAACGAAAATTTCCTCCCAACGAGCATCCTTTTGAGATCTGAGAACAGGAAATAGTCGCTGGGGGCCAGATCTGGAGAATACGGTGGATGCGGAAGCAATTCGGAGCCCAATTCATGGATTTTTGCCATCGTTTTCACTGACTTGTGACACGGTGCATTGTCTTGGTGAAGCAGCACTTTCTTTTTCTTCAAATGCGGTCGTTTTTCGGCGATTTCGTCCTTCAAACGGTCCAATAACGCTGTGTAATAGTCGCTGTTGATGGTCCTTCCTTTTTCAAGATAGTCAATGAAATTTATTCCGCGCGCATCCCAAAATACAGACACCATAACCTTGTCAGCCGACTGTTGCGTTTTTCCACGCTTTGGGGCGGGTTCATCGTGTGCAGTCCACTCGGATGACTGTCGATTGGACTTCGTAGTGAAATGATGGAGCCATATTTCATCCATTGTCACATATCGACGCAAAAACTCGGGTTTATTACGCTTGATCATCTCCAAACACTGCTCCGAATCATCAACTCGTCGTTGTTTTTGGTCAAAAGTGAGCTCGCGCGGCACCCACTTTGCACAGATCTTTCTCATACCCAAATATTCGTGAATGATATGATGTACACGTTCAGTTGATATCTTTAGAGTGCCTGCTATTTCATTCAATTTCAATTTACGGTCATTCTAAATCATTTTGTGGATTTTTCTAATGTTTTCGTCGGTAACAACCTCTTTTGGGCGTCCACTGCGTTCACCGTCTTCGGTGCTCATTTCACCACGTCTAAACTTAGCATACCAATCCTTGATGGTTGATTTTCCTGGGGCGGTGTCTGGAAACTCGTCATCAAGCCAAGTTTTTGCTTCAACTGTATTTTTTCCCTTCAAAAAGCAATATTTTATCAACACGCGAAATTCCTTTTTATCCATTTTTTTCACAATAACAGAAGTTGCTTCACTTAAAATACTATAATTCACAAACTAGTGATGCGACATCTGTCAAATTTATACACGCGTCTTTTGAAGGTTGGGGCTAACTAAAAATGGATTTAATTCTAGTGCCGCCATCTATGTGTCCGGCCGGGGACTTTTCAATTGACCTGTTAGTAGCGTTGAAAATAAAAGCCAAAAAAGAAAGAAAAATATAATTGTAGATTCTACGTAAAACTCTAGAACCCTAAGGACATATTAAATAGATAACAGAGAATAAACATCAATCACGATAAGACCCAGCAATCTTATGACGAACCAGCAATAGCTACAGCAACTATTGGCAACGAAGAGAATTCATCTTTAGGTTCAGATCAATGGCCTGACAACGAATTTTCGCCCTCATAAATCAACATTGGAACTGGGGGCTCAAGATTCAACGCCCCAAGCAACTGGAACAGCTGTCCCTAGGAAGGCTAATGTATGACGCTGTATCCAGAAAGGCTTAAGTACAACGTTATAACCAGAAAAAAAACTACTCTGGAACCGACAACTGTGGAACTAAACCGTGCTGATTTCTGTTCGCATTTAGGCGATCTCCTCACTTAATTATGCTTGTTGCACTGGAGGACTATGTTACATAGTAAATATGTACACTGTACAACACGCAGTGTTAAAACAAACACCGACCTTTGTTTTGTGTGTAAGACTATACAGGTTATGTACCATAGCGTATAACAGTACACGAATGTTTTCTCTTCAGTGGGATGAGAACATATTTCGTTGTGTACCCCATAACGCAGAGAAATACACCAATGATTTCTCGTT
Organism: Microdon myrmicae; assembly: GCA_963931805.1. Taxonomy (NCBI): domain Eukaryota; kingdom Metazoa; phylum Arthropoda; class Insecta; order Diptera; family Syrphidae; genus Microdon; species Microdon myrmicae. Next base: position 136,375,353 of record OZ007500.1, read on the forward strand.
AGTACGACGACAACATATTGTGGAATGGAAATGACAGAAGTGAATTTGAGATAAATTTATAGTTCACAGTTACATCGTGACAATGGAGATAAGATGAATTTTGTTCAGTCCTATAATTCACAGTCAATCAGAGTAGGGTACTCTTGATAGGGTGAGCAAAAGAATAAAAGAGGGTCAGTCTTGAAAAGTTTAATAAAGTGAATATTTTTTATCCTACATTTGAGGGCTCGTCAGGGAATTATAGAAAGAATAAAGACGACAACGAAATACTAAAGACGACGACGTAGTAGGGATGAAAACGATGAATAAAGACGACAACATAGCTTCCAACCTTGACAGGATAAATTAATCATCCCTGAAGCGAGCGATTTCACAGTTAGCGAATTGCGAGTACGAAAGCCGAGATAATCGCCCGACTGGTTGAACATGATCCAACGGGCAATTGGATGAGAATCGCCAATGAGGAGGCGAACCAGGATATCGCATTTGCCACAGGACTCCGCAATTGCACAGGAAATATGGAAGACAAGGACCACAGCCAGGAATCTCAATCCAACCGCGAAAGAGATCTTCATATGCGCGAAATGGAACTAATGCAGCGGGAATTCGAATTTTGTTTAGTTCTATAATTCACAGTCAATCAGAGCAGGGCACTCTTTATAGGGTGAGCAAAAAGAATAAAAGCAAAGAATGAGCAAAAGAATAAAAGAGGGTCAGTCATGAAGAGTTTAATAAAGTGAATATTTTTATACCAGATTTGAAGGCTCAACCGGAATTTATAGAAGGAATAAAGACGGCAACGAAGGAATAAAGACGCAATTGCGCAGGAAATACCGAAGACAAGGATTGCAGGCAAGAATCCCAATCCAATACAGTGCTAACAAACCGCGAGAGAGAACTTCATGTGCGTGAAATGGAACTAATGCAGCATGAACTCGAGCTCGCTCAACGTGAAATTACGATGCTGTGACATGACAGGATGAGCACTTAGCCGCAGATGAGTCGCAAGCACGAGAGACGCACGAAAGACGAAGCGTAACAGTCGCTTTATTTTCCCCGCAATTCAACATGGGCATTAAGATAATTGCTGCGTTAGTAAGGGAGTTCGATGGTACGCCTGATAATTTCCAGGTGTGGGAAAGGCAGATCAAGTCCATGAAGGAGACGTATGAGCTAGCGGATGACATGGCAAAAACGTTGGTCAGAATGAAACTCGAGAAGGAAGCGTTCGAGTGGTTGAATTCAAAAGCCGAACATCTAGAAATGATCTTTTACGAGCTCATGAACCAGTTGGGTCAGATGTATCGCCTGAAGCAAAGCAGGGTTGATTTACACAAAAAATTTGAAGCACATATATGGAAGAGAGACGCGAGTTTCCGAGCATACGCACACGATAAGATTGTGATGGGTAACCGTGTGCCGATCAATAATGAAGATATGACAGATTATGTTATCGAGGGTATCCCTGACAAATTGTTATGCAATCAAGCTCGCCTGCAGTGCTTTCCTACGATGGAATACTTAATCCACGCATTCGATAAGATAACCTTGCGGGAACAGTCGTCAGCAAACGCCATTAATAAAAGGAATGAAACGTCACATAAGAAACCCAAATTCAAGAGGCGAGAAGAACAAAGCTACTGAAAGGACATATCGTAAAAGTTGTTTCAATTGTGGGGCAACAGGTCATGTAACCGCAACATGTCCCTCGAAAGAGCTAGGCCCAAAATGTTTCCATTGCAACGAACACGGTCACATCGCAACGCAATGTCGACAAAAGAAAGAGGCTTGCATTGTAACACGCAGTCCACGGAAGAAGTATATGAAGATGGTAACTATTCATGGCAGGAATATCGAGGCACTCATCGACACCGGGAGCGATCTGACTTTGCGCAGAGACGAGTACGAGGGAATTGGATCCCCACGGCTTCAGCTGACCGAAGTACAGTTCACAGGAATAGGCTCACCTGCTCACGCAGGACAGGGAACGGTGGCTGAGTCCAGTCGGTGAGGTCATGAACATCCGGGTTCCTACAGGCCAATAAATAGTAATAGTATAGTATGGCGATATCTCACAGAGATCAAAGATAAGTTAAGACACAACGCCAGCAATTCTGGTGGTTGAATGGCAACTGAAGACCTGTCAACCCAAAAGAGCGTAGTAAATGACATCTCGAAAAAATGGCAAGCTTACATAGATTTGTAGGAAATATCTTCGTCATGTGCCAACATGGGCACTGGTTCTCAAAGATTTCCTAGATTAATAGTCACTGATCACGGCGCCGAACATGAAATTGAGGTTGATCTCCTAAACAAGCGACTTCCTTTCTTCTTAGCTTTATTCAGTTGTAAAATAAATCACAATCCAACCTTATATTAAATAAAATGTAAGCTTCGTTTAAACCTAAAGTGTAAGATTAGTTCACTGTTCAGCAACACTTTGGATATTTACAATATAGTAAGTTGAATATAGAATGTACACTTAGTTTAAAGATACATGTAAGATTAGTTTGGATATTAACAATATAGTATTAGATTAGTTTGGATATTAACAATATAGTAAATTGCATATAGAAGGTTGAATATAATAGTTTAAAGATAACATGTAAGATTCTGACTGCTTATGACACGTCCTGAGACGCAGACTCGATACTTTTTACTTTCTCCCTTTTTATGGCGCGACCGTACACTGTGACGGCTAAATTCCGACTCTTCTTGTTACCCGCTCGATCCAGACTGCTACCCCTTTCAAAAAGAATTAACATACTTCCTTCGCTCAGCGACCAATAGGAGAAGATCTTTTATTCATTGGTCCCTGCAGGGGTGCGAAACACACATGAAGCTTGCTTCGGTTGCTCATGGTGTGTGTCCATGAGTATGCGAACCGTGGATAAACCAATTCAATAGTGGTGAAACACCATAAGCAATGATTTGCAGCTGGGCAAACCCCATCGACAGGGATTGGGATGTTTACACGATCGGCAACCGCGTACAGCATGTACGCCGATCGTGCACACATCGCTGGCGTTTCAAAGGGTCAATCTGTTGTGTGTGTATTTACATTATGCAGCACTCGATTCCCTTTGGTAGCCAGTAGCGAGTTATGCTGTGCCTGTCGTTCGAACGACCAACCGGTGGGTCTGCGGATAAAACAAGTGTGAACATGTCATGTACGTTTGCGGCGTAATTCGATGGTAGATACTAGCATTGATATCGTTCGAGATTTATGTCGGTTGCTTGGTGCTGCAACCGATTTTCGATCGACAAACCCTCGGTTCACATATCATGTAACCATTCCAGCCAGAGATAATTATCACGGCGTCGCCTATTCCTACCTTCATTCATGTATACGATAATTTTCTTTATGTATACATTGGCTGGCGACGTTTTTCTCCCAGCAATAAAATTCCCTGACTCGCACAATGTGCAACCCAAAGCAAATACACATTCCGCGTCCCTTGGCATCAATTGAAATCCAAGCATAAACAATGCAAATAGGTATTCATACGTACCCTTACTAGCGATGCCATAAACACCATTTCCCAGCAACCTAGCTAAAAGCAATTAGCACATTTTCACATCGGAACATCGTCTCTTTGTTTATCCGCACATGTTCCAACAAAGATTCCATTGGCATCCGACGATTTCGGTTTTATTTGCTTTACCGAAATCGTATCCTAGGAATGCACTTTATGTCTTTCTTTGTTCTAGGCACACATACCATCATGACCACGATGAGCGAGTGAGCTCTGAACGAGCAAGATATCGTTGAGCCGAATTTCATCCGATGCGTTTCATGCAATCATGCCCTTAGGAGAAATGTCTGTTTGGTGCTAATGCTTTTGCATTAGTGAAAAACTATGGGTTTAGGTGCTTTAGGAGAAAATCTTTTAACAATTAATGGAAAGGTAAGTAATGGCGTTCAATGGAACCGCCATAATAATTGTCTTCCAGGGTTTTAGGTGCTCCAAGGAAAAGGTTTTCGGGTCATTAATAGAAAGGTAAGCAGTGGCGTTAGGTGGAAACGCCACTGATTTAGCTTTTCTTAGGTTAGAGTTGAGTTAGGTAGGTTTTAAAAATAATATATGGTGGGGCATACATTTTTGCAAATGGCAACACTTGATTTCTTAAAAACGGTTAGAGGGAGGTGCGCGAGTTAACACACCCAACTCCCAACTAGAAGATAAGATTCATCAAAGCACAAACCTACACCACAATGTAATAGAAATGATGACCTCCGGCGTGATCAACATTGAAGATAGGATTCACTGCTGCACCCGACATGACACGGCTGCCCAAACAATGCAACAGATAAACCTTCAGCATTGAAGATAGGATTCATTGCTGCACCCGACATGACACAGCTATCCAAACAATCATCGAACAGGATTATCAAAACGATCCCACGACCCAAATGAAGTGTGAGATAAGAAATTGAAGAAACAACAAAAGATGACTGGACAAGGGATATAGGCGAACGGTGGTATAAGTTAGTCAGGTTTCATCGAGTGATGCGTTCAGATACACCTAGTATCTAGAATATATTGTAAATATAGTTTTAATAAAAACTCAAAAAAATAAAGTGTACACGTTTTTTTTTTAATTAAATAAGAAGACTCTTATTAATTCACGTGAGTGGCGGAGACGATGCCATTTTTAACAAATAAATTTCAATAAATGTGTATTACGTTAAATAAATGATAAACAAAATAACATTTGTGGTTTTATTTCTATTGATGTTTCAAATGTGCAAAAATGTATTGTGACACATATGACAATCAGTACAAGAATAATCTAGAAAGTCCAAAACAATGTACTAGAATATTCTAGAAAGTACTGGAAAACTAGAGACTATGAACAGTAGAAAATTCGAGGCTATGGAACGGACGGAAACGAAACGCCGAATCAGAATGAGGAAACGGTATAAATACGTCGCACGCAGAGAAACAAGTAAGAAGAAGTAAGAAGTAACCAGAGTCAAAGACGTGATAAGTCAAGAAATCGTCAAGTGTACGGTAAAAGTAACGGTTGTTATTAACGAACTAATAAAGTGTTACATTAATTCAAAATCGATTAAACGGCTCTTATTTATTAAAATAATTAATCCAGCGAACCCTAAGCTCGCTACAATTGGTGTCAGAAGTGGGATTAATTATTGGCGAAGTAAATAAGTCTGTGAAAGTGTGTTGTGACTATGTCAGATCGACATTTGGAGGATCTTCGCGTTCCTGAGTTGAAGAAGGAACTTGAGGACCGGAATCTGGATAGCAGAGGACAGAAGCAAATTCTTCGACAGCGTCTGCAAGCAGCAATGGAGGAAGAGGGTATTGATGTCGATACATTTGTTTTTACGATTAGGCCAGACTGTCCGGATGGAGAAGAAACAGCGAGTCAAGATGGTGCCAATGTAGCGGAGAAGATTTCGCCACAGTTGGACATTTCGGAGGTGCTCAGGATGATGATGACAAAATTGGACGCCCAGGCTACAGATATTAATTTAAAATTGGACGCGCAAGCTGCAGATGTTAATGCAAAGTTGGATGCCAAAACGCAGTGGATGAAATGTAATTTTCAACACTTTAAGGAAAAAATTCGAAACGAAGTAGAAAATCTGAATCTAAAAACGAAGCTGAATTTAAGAAACTCACCGATGAAATAATGCGAATCGAAAAGAGACTTGAGTGTGTTGACAGAAATAAGGCATCACCTAGCAATCAACATGACTACAAAGATACAAGGATGCAACCACCAACCTTCGATGGAACGGGACCCTTCTCCGTATTTTTACGTCAGTTTGACGCCGCGGCCAATTATAATTAGTGGTCGGGTGAGCAAAAGTCAACATCACTAATCGTGTCACTCCGCGGGGCGGCTGCAGAAGTGCTACAAACTATACCAGCAGAGAAGCAAACAGATTTCCAAGCGGTAAGAGACGGCCTTGAAGCTAGGTATGGAGACAACCACATGCAGCAGGTCTACCGCATGCAACTGCGGAGCAGAACGCAGAAACCTGGAGAAAATCTTCAACAGTTGCAGACAGACATTGAGCGATTGGCAAACTTGTCTTATTCAAATATGACTAAGGAATTTCTGAACGAGGTAACAATGGATGCATTTATAAATACACTCCAAGATCGGGACTTACAACAAGCCACAAGTACAACGGAGAACTCCGAGACCTGTTATGAAGTGCTGGACATGCGGCGGAGTCGGCCACATCTCTGTTGACTGTAGGAAACGTCGACGAACGAATGAAACATCGAGTGAGAACTGTTGTTCATGCGCTAATCATAAGAGGAGACTATCAGCGGACCAACCTGAGCTGAAGAAGCACATTGTACCTGTCAGAATACTAAATGCGTCCAAGGAGAGTTAACCGCAGAATGTGCACCCGTATTAATGATAAGCTCAATTCAGCAAGGGAAAGTGCATAATAACGCGGATGCTCTATCAAGAAGACCATGTAAGCCAGATTGTAAACATTGTCATAGAGTGGAAGAGAAAGAAGAGGCGTACGACCTGCCAAATGTACAAGTAGAAGTACTAGATGGGTGGACGGGCGATGCTTAACGGAACACAAAGAAAAGAACCAGCGGCCAACCTGGTACAATATTTCCGACAAGAGCGGAACATTTAAGGCGTATTGGGCACAATGGAATTCCTTGCTGGTGGAAGATGGAATTCTTAAGCGTAAATGGGAAGCCGCGGACGGAAAACCCCCTCGAATGGAGATTCTAGTCCCACCATCAAAAGTGAAGGATGTACTAACTGAAATGCACGACGGGGCCGGTGGACATCTGGGAATTAATAAGACACTTTCAAAATTACGGTTTCGATTCTACTTGCTTCACATGAGAGATGACGTCGAGTCTTGGTGTAGGAAGTGCACAACTTGCACTGCGACCAAAGGACCAACAGCAAATCCAAGGAGCGCTATGAAGCAGTACAACTTGGGTGCCCCTTTCGAGCGAATTGCGATTGATATCTCAGGACCATTTCCAAAAACCAACGACAACAACAAATACATGTTGGTCATTATGGATTACTTCAGCAAGTGGGTGGAAGTCCTTTCAATTCCAAACCTAGAAGCAACAACCGTCATTGAGCAGACTATCAATAATTGGATCAGCAGATATGGAGTTCCCTGAGAGCTTCATTCCGACCAAGGCCGAAACTTCGAATCACAGATATTTCAAGGCATCTGTGCAGCACTGGGTGTAAGGAAAACCAGGACCACACCCTTACATCCGCAGTCAGGCGGAATGTTCGAAAAGTTCACACGAACAATAAAAGAGCACTTATCGAAGGTCGTTAGTGATCACCAACGAGATTGGGACAAATATGTACAAACCTTTCTCCTGAGTTATAGATCGGCTAATCACGATACAACAGGTCATTCTCCAGCAAGAATTATATTTGGACGAGAGATACGATTACCAGCCGATCTGCGATTCGGAATACCTCCAGACACCATAGATAAGACTGAGGACTACGTAGCCGAATGGAGAAATCGCCTTGATGAGATTCATCATTTGGTTCGAAAGCCAATCAAGGTATCAAGTGACAGGATGAAAACAAGGTACGACGTTCGAGCCAACGCATTCCGATTTAATGCAGGCGATAACGTGTGGCTTTATAACCCTCATGTCTTCGAAGTTGCAGCAACATTGGGAAGGACCGTATAAGATTCTCACAAGAATTAACGACGTTGTCTATGGATTCAGCGAAGACCAAGCGCCAAGATGAAAGTGGTACATCGTGACCGACTGGCGACTTTTTGTTAACCCAGGAGACCAGTGAACTTAGTTCGGGGCGAACTAATCTAGGCGGAGGGTAGTGTGACGCATATGACAATCAGTACTAGAATATTCTAGAAATTCCAAAACATAGTACTAGAATATTCTAGAAAATACTATAAAACTGGAGACTATGAGCAATAGAAAATTTGAGGCTATGAAACGGACGGAAATGAAACACCGAATCAGAATGAGGAAAAACGGTATAAATACGTCACACGCAGATCGGGAAGTAAGTAAGAATAAAAAAAATGGACTAATAAAGTGTTACATTAATTCAAAATCGATTTAACGGATCTTATTTATTAAAAATAATTCATCCAGCGAACCCAAAGCCCGCTACAATATGGTGGGCCATACATTTTTGAAAATGGCAACACTTGATTTCTTAAAAACGGTTAGAGGGAGGTGCACGCGAGTGGCGGAGACGGTGTAATTTTTAAAAAATAAATTTCAATAAACGTTTATTACGTTAAATAAATGATCAACAAAATGACATTTGTGGTTTTATTTCTAATCATGTTTCAAATGTGCAAAAATGTATATTAAAAAAAAAGTTTAAGTTACTGATGAAAGTTAATAAGGTGTAAACAAAATTACGTTTTTTTTTTGTTCTAAATTTTCTTTGGTAAATTATTAATGAGCATTGCAATAAATATAAAAGAAATAAAGCCGAAAGGTTGTAATACATTACAATAGTCACCCCAAGTTTGGCTTAGAGTGTCAGCAGGGGACCAGTAAGTTAGGATATAATTTAAATAAGCTAGAATTTAAGCATTTTTTGTCTAGCAAGTAAAATAAATATAAGAAAAAGAACAAAATAAAAATATACGTAAAATGGAATGGAAAAAGCAATTTTTGCATGTAAATTCAATTCTGTAGACTTGTTAAGCCCCGAATGCTTTTTCCTCAACCTAATAAAATATATATGTAATCGAAATAGAAATTTAAAGGACCTGTATTCTTAACCCTGCTTTCCACACAATACACAGCCCTTTTAATAACGTGATCATTATGAATGTACAATTAACAAATATAGTACTGACCCGTAGTAAAGGTGCGACGAGGACTGGATCCATCGTAGGTTCAATTGCTAGGACCAAATTCATCTGTATAGCAAGAAAGGTAGACGAGATTAGAATCTTTTTGTGATGCTGAAATTCAAATACTTGCTTCATCATAGCCCAGTTTACCTAGATCTTCATATCAAGATATAACAATACATTTCAAGGGTTACACTCACCATTTAAATTTCACAACAACAACAAAAAAGTGGCCATCGACGCTAGGAAAACGACTCCAAAAGTAACGGTAACTCATCTTTATGCTTGCACTTTTAAACACTACTTACTCCAAAACTTCTATCAATCCAATAGTTCAGATTATTTTAATTGAAATTCGACTTCACAATTTTAATGTACCATAATATAGCAAAACCTCGTGGGATATTTCTTCTATTTGATTAAATGTACAATGCACGGACATCGTCCGGCAACGCTTCTGAAATAACGGTATTCAAGATGTCATAATCCTATTGGTTCGCGCCAGTAGAAAAAAAAAAGAGGAATTACTTATAGGGTGTCTAATACTCGTATATTTTATCTACTATTTTATTGTTTTACTTAATTAGATCTCTCTTTGCTTTTATTTATGAAAAATAATTCCATTCGAATGGTATTAATAAATGTAAAAACGTTCTTATAAATGAATAGCTAAAGATGGGTAAACATATGATCCTCCAATAAAGGATTGTAAATATTCTAAGAAATCACTTGGCGTTATATTTGATCAAGAGTCCATGTAGTCACCATAGGCAATCGGGCACCTGTCATTTGTGTCGTCAATATTGAGTAAGCTGTCATGCGGCGTATTGACATCACAGAAAACAAACTGCTGAGCAAGTTATTGGAATTCACAGGCGTGAAATAGATTAAAATGACGAATAATGGCGCTACACGGTGACGAACAAATTACACGGATATCACATGCATTGAAACCATTAAGGAAATGTTGGAAGATTCCGGAGAGGTATCGCCAGAGTCGATGAGGTGCCTTTACAATGTAAAGGACGTCATGATGAAATGTCTAGGAAACCTTGTTGCAGAAAGCATTATAACTGCCATAGAAGGAGCTACATTCCACAACGACACGATTTATTTTCAAGCAGCAGTAAATATTTATTGGCCGAACCAAGACCATTTTCGAAGTGTTTTAAAAACTGTCTCAAGAGGAGTTGGTTCCTTTCAAGGAATGCAGCAATTCCTTAATTCATTTGATGAGGTTGGCGCAAGGATTGATGGGTATGATATCTTATACACCCGCATATCATACCTGGAGGACGATTTGTGGGCTTACACATGCGAAGTCAAAAAACTGTTGTTATTAAACTCACTCACAGAAGACCAAAGAAACACTTTGAATGCATTACATTCCAAAATCGAGAGTTATAAGCAGGAGGTATAGAGGAGGAGTACAATTTACACCGAAACATCTAACCTGTCCTCTTGTATTTGCAGTATATCCGGCGAGAGGCAATGATAAGTTCCCTGCAGGATTGGGATTGACAGCTATGAACCTGAATAACAAAGACCAAAGATAATGTGATGAACAATTGCCTGGCCAGAGCAGTAAAATCACTGTATATATTGTAGCGAGCTTAGGGTTCGCTGGATTTATTATGTTAAATTAAATAAGAGCCGTCAAATTGATTTTGAACTAATATAACACTTTATTAGTCCGTAATAACAATCGTTACTTTTTACCGTACACTTAACGTTTTCTTTATTATCGCTTCCGTAATTATCGCGTATTTTACTGCTTACTTCTCGCTCGAGACTTATCGCTTGTTTCACGTTCTACTTCTTACTTATAACTCTAACTATGCTCTGTGTGCGGCGTATTTATACTGTTTCAGCGTTACGTTTCCGTCCGTTCCATTGCCTGAATGTTCTACTGTTCCTAGTCTACAGTTTTCCATTACTTTATAGAATATTCTAGTACTCTGTTTCGGACTCTCTAGAATATTCTAGTACTGATTGTCATATGCGTCACACTACCCTCCCCCAAGATTAGTTCGTCCCGAACTAAGTTCACTGGTCTCCCGGGCCAACAAAAGCCGCCAGTCGGTCGCGATGCACCACTTTCATCTTGGCGTTCGGCGGCGGAAGTTCTTGACCTTCATCCAAATTTTCTACTGCTCTCCTTTTCGCGTCAGCTCTAGCCTGCCGCCATTCTTTCTTTTCCTGACGACGGAATTCCTCTTGCATTTTAGGGATCTCATGCGAACAGTATAAGAGAAAATGCATGTGCACACCCTTAAGCTCTTCTGGAGTTTGCGTATCACGTAAGCGATCTAGATCTTCATCTTTAATTACACGCATATCATCTGATATTGGAGCATCTGTCGATTTCATAACCGTATCCAACTGGTAGTTCGCATCGTTTCAAATAACTGAAGCAGTTTGTTCTTTGGAGCTGACAGTAAACACCATCGTGCGTCGTAGTAATAGCCTTTCCATAGATCGGCGCACGTTAATTCTGGTTTCACGTGTTCTTCTCTATAGAACGTAATGAACGGCACCTCTAGCTGTTGATTACGCCTACAATCTAGGGCTTGCTTGATCTTTCCCCCCGTATGTGGTGGCTTACAATAGCGGTCTCGACCTCCAACATCGGTTGATCTCTTTTGTTCGGAAACAGTTGATTTACAAAACGCATGTTTGTAAACCCATTCAGCTTCATCTTGTAGCTCGTTGCGTCCCTCTGGAACAGGCGTAACCGGAACTTCGCGTAATTGCATTCGCTCAGGAATATCCGTTTTACGGATTTCATTGTCCAAATCCGTAAAGTGACCCCTTTCCAATTCATCATTGAAATGTTTTGCCGCCTCAGTTTCCCTGTGACTACGTTCAGAGCGGCGTTCAACATCGTCTTCGTCGTCGAATAGCTGTTCGTCTATAGCCTCACGTGCTGAACCTTCATCGACGTGCTGTTCCTGTCCATCACTTTCTTCATCCTGTGTACGACGCAGACGCTTGGGACGCTTTCTGCCTTCGACTTTCAAACCAAGATTCTCTTCAATACGGTCACAGTCGTCGTCTTCCAGTCGGTCGTCCAACTCGTCATCATCATTGTAAATCCGTTTCAGGGAACGGCCTGAAGCATCAGTGTCTTCATCATCACTGCCATCCTCTTCAATCGGGTTATCATCGATGAAATCCTTCAGTTCTTCACGTAACACATCATCGTCATTTTCCTCCACTTCCTCACCACTGTCGGCCATAGCTTTGCTCTTCCTGAGTTTCTTCATTTCCTGTGGCACCAATTTCTCCTCATCTTCAGATTCCTCCGCTTCCGAGACCCAGAATTCTTTCATACACTGCCTTTGGGCATCCAATTTTGCCTTAAACTCTGCAGCTCGCGCGTCCAATTTTGTATTAAAGTCTGTAGCTCGCGCATCCAATTTTGCCATCATAATCCTGAACATCTCCGAAATGTCCAACGGTTGCGAACTCTTCTCCGAATGTCGATCTGCCATCGTCACAATACACTTCCACAGACTTATTTATTTCACCAATAATTAATCCCACTTCTGACACCAATTGTAGCGAGCTTAGGGTTCGCTGGATTAATTATGTTAAATTAAATAAGAGCCGTTAAATTGATTTTGAACTAATATAACACTTTATTAGTCCGTAATAACAATCGTTACTTTTTACCGTACACTTAACGTTTTCTTTATTATCGCTTCCGTAATTATCGCGTATTTTACTGCTTACTTCTCGCTCGAGACTTATCGCTTGTTTCACGTTCTACTTCTTACTTATAACTCTAACTATGCTCCGTGTGCGGCGTATTTATACTGTTTCAGCGTTACGTTTCCATCCGTTCCATTGCCTGAATGTTCTACTGTTCCTAGTCTCCAGTTTTCCATTACTTTATAGAATATTCTAGTACTCTGTTTCGGACTCTCTAGAATATTCTAGTACTGATTGTCATATGCGTCACAATATAATATACAAGAAGCTAATCCAATAAAAAAGGGTTTTAAGAAGTGAAGATAAATTTAGGTCTAACTTAACGTGCTTAAGAATAACTGAGGCTGAGACCATTTAACAAATTCAATTGTTTGAATTGGCGTCTGGTGATATTCCGGACACTCATAAGCCTGGATTCGTCGATGTTGATTGGGTTGAAGTCAAAAAAATCTACCAACAATACCTCGCGCTGTCTTCATTGAATATCTCTAAAACATTGAACAGTGTGTTGGCTTCTCTCGAAATTACAATCATATGGAGTTGTTGATATATACGGATTCAGTGATCAAGGGGGTACCTTTTCGGCCGCATAGTCTGCGTAGTTCTGAATGGCGTTAAATAAGCATTACAATGGTGCTCCCCAGAGCCCCCTCCTGTCACCTACTCTATTCTTCAGTTTATAACAAATGTGCTTCTTATACTGGTGTTAATAAAAGAGGGAACCCTTTCAAAAGTACAAACTTTATCTCAACCTCCCAGACAGAATAAGGGATGTACGCCGCAAGGCATAAAAAATAATGGTTGCTGTGTAATTTAAAGTGTTTGTAAAGACCGTAAGCTAATATTAGGAGAAGAGCACATTGTAAGATAAAATTTAGCATTTAGTCTTAATTGATTGATTGATAAATGTGCTTTAAATCTGAAGAGATTTTCATCGTCCACTCTATTTCCTATTTTTAACAACAATATATTGTCAACACCCACAATTGAAACTGTGGGGGTTCTTTAAGGCGGCCAAAGAACCTCCCATCGGCCTAACCCAACCTCCCTTTCCCCTACCTGCAAATCTCATTACCTACCATAAGCAGCTTACCTGTATCCGAGCAGTACAAGCTCTATTCGACAATTCATACCTGTAAGAAAAGTCCACGGCAAGATTACCATCTTGCCATGGCATCAACTGAACCATCTCTGTTCATCAGACTTGAACCGATATGTTCCTAAGGTCGACCATATGCCCTTCTAACACACACTTCGTCTATGTGTTCTCGCCCCAACAATCCGTTGGTCCATTAAAGACATTCTGGGCTACTTGTTTGCTGGCACATCTGCAAGCCAGATTTCCATTCAGCATGCCCTACGATATATTATTCGTTAAACAAACAAATCTAGCCCTGGCTATGGCGAGCAAATCTTCTGTTGACCTAACGTCACAGAAGAATCCACATCCGCCGTCCACAATATTCCCCTATTACTTTCGACGACATGGCTTTAGCCTTAATGTACGCGCATTTATTTGTACATCTGCATGACCGATTTCACGATCCGTTGCCCTATCGAGGAACGATCACCGCATCGGTCATGCCTAAGGATACATTGTATAAACAACGATCAGCCACGATTCCCACGCTGGCTATCGAAAAGGAATGCTTCTGTATACTTAATGTATAAACAGAAGAGGTTATTTTGAACGGCACAGCGACATTCCTTTGCATAAACGAAGTGCTAGAACCTGGACGAAAACTACTTTATCCTAGGGGGAGATATGAACGCCAAGCATAGAAATTGGGGAAATTATATATCTAATGCCAGAGGAAATCAGTTGGCTGGCTGGTTAGATCAGTATCATATTGAATATAGAACTGACCTGCTAGCTACGGAATATCCATCGTTCCCTAGGGGTAGATCGTTCTTAGATATCTTGCTAATTGACTCACGACTGAGACTACTTAACACCAACAGACGAAACAGAAACTGTTTACGGACGATCGAATACGACAGTGACCACTGTGCATTCACGGCAGTAATAGACCTCCCGAGCGATCTCGCAGATATGGAGGAATTCGTGATCCCGCAACCCTACAACTACAGGGCAATGCGATGGCCGCGGTTCACCAGATCACTAACAAGAGAACTTCGTTCGAATGACTTTAATCTGCCAGTAAACAGAAACCTGACAAATGACGAAATCGACAAATACATCCAACAAATGGACGAAACCGTAAAACAAACAATGGACAAAACAATCCCCAAAACAACAGTTATAGATCACATAAACATGTACAGAAACACAACAATAAACGCACTCCACAAGAAAAAGAGCAAAGTGCTATCGAAACTTGAACAATTACACAGACAGTTTACAGACAGACAAGACCAGGAGATAATATCACTGAAATCTCGATTAAAAAACCTCCAACAATTACTTAAAGCTAATTATAGATTAACAACAAATTTGTATTGGAACAACAGAATTCGAGCTATAAAAACTAATAACCCGAGTATGTTCCCACAAATAAATAAAATATTCAGGAGAAATAATCAAAACAAGATTCAGTGTCTCCAAATTCCACGTACTTATGTAAACAAGCAGCTGCTAACCAACATTGGCATAGATACAGAGAACGCTGTCCTCAATAGTGAGCTCTTCGTGATCGAAGATCATTTGGAGAGGGTGAACGCTTTGGGAGCTGTCTTTCAGGAAATGTACAAGGTGAATGAAATCATTCGCCGAAATCACGACCTGGAGGACAGAATTCTACTGAATCACCTGCACCTCCGAAATGAAATTTCACATTGACAATCGGAGAATCCGTGTTTTACCGAATTCAGTGACGATAATCTGTCAATTGACATTAGCCAATGGTGAGGCTAATAGCCTTTTAATCACAAGGGAAGGAATCCAGAGTATCTTCGAATCATTAAGAAGCAAAAAGTCAATGGGAATAGATGGAGTACCTAACATCGTAATCAAGAACGTGCCCCCAATGGCAATGGATATATACACGGTCCTGTTTAACAACGCGTTGAATAATGCATATTATCCCGCGCGTTGGAAAACGGCAATCATTCAGCCCATCGCAAAAAAGGGCAAAGACTGCACAAACCCAATGAACATGCGTTCGATAAGTTTACTCCCAAGCATCAGTAAAGTATTTGAAAAGACTATTAACAAAGCTCTGCTAAAATGGGCAGACGACAACAGCATTATTCCAAATAACCAGTTTGGCTTTAAGGCGGGTCATGAAACCACACATGCCGCAGCTAAACTGGTCTCTGACATACAATGGAATAAATGTAGGAACCAATGCACAGGTGCCTGTCTGATCGACTTAAGAAAAGCCTTTGATACCGTCTGGATCGATGGGTTATATTACAAACTGGTCAGACATGGCATACATAAGCCTTTACTATATGTACTTTACGATATGTCAAAGGACAGGAGGTTCGTGGTCAAAAGTGGTAATGTGACCTCTAATAAAACGTATAATATCAAGAATGGCTTGCAACAGGGCGCGGTACTCTCTCCGATTCTTTTTAACATTCACATTAGCGACTTATTAGATGCACTTCCGCAGGCTATTGCGTACGCAGACGATCTCATAATTTACAGAACAGCTCCGAAAGTTGAGATCATAAATAGTTTAATACAGCGAGACTTTAACAACGTGCAGCGGTATTGCGATGACTGGAAACTTAAGATCAACTTCCAGAAATGTGAAGCCATCCTATTTAGAACTCCATTATATAAAGCCAGGATCGACACAAGAAAAAACTGGCGAAAGCTAGTTATCGTGGGACCGCATGGAGATAAACTGGAAACCAAGAGTTTAGTTAAATACCTGGGCATCTGGCTAGACCAATATCTGTATTTCAACAGACATGTAGAGGCTGCTCTGGTCAAGGCTAGAAAAACGTTTGCTATGACAAGGAGGCTATTTCACAGTAGCCAACTTGACAGCAGAGTAAAAGTCGTATGCTACATGACGCTAATCAGGCCAATGCTCATATATGGTTGTCCAGTATGGTTTAACATAGGTCCAAATTTGATGGGAAAGATTCGGGTGTTCGAAAGGAAGTGTCTGAGAATTGTCTCAGATTATATCGAACACCGGAATCGGAATACAAAAAGTACTACTCAAATGAGACTTTATATAATGAAGCCTCCATAAATAGGGTGGATAATTTTATGATCAAATTAATCAGAGGACATATTGCGAGAGCAATAAGCTCGCCCAATGACCAAATTTTCGGGGCTTATTATTCAAATACCCTGTATTATGAGAACGTGCGTCGCAACGGTTTTGTTCCACCAGAGGCGTTCCTTGATTTGGACATGAAAGGGCTTATACAGCATAGATCCGGAATTCCGTTGATCTATCATGTAAGTAGTTCATCCGTAGACGGGCGATTGTGCTACGAGCCGGAAGTAACGCGCACCGAAGAAGATCTCTTGCGCTTCAGTAGGGCTATCTCCCACAGAGACCGGGACGATAGTATTGGACAGCATCAACAGTTCTGGTGGTTGAATGGCATATAAAGACCTAGATACCAAAGTGGGTAAAGAATAACAGTATTATCAGCCAGCTTACATAGACTTAGCTTTTCTAGAATTAGGGTAGTATAAGATTTAAGTTAAGTTAAGTGAGGTGCTTTTAAATAAAATTAAAAAAAAAATTAAGTAAGTTAAATTTTAAGAAAAAAAACAAAAAAAATTCGACACAAAGTTTTTCTTCTTTTTCTTTCAAATAATTATAAGTACTCCCACAAAGTTCTGTCGCCGAAAGGCAAATTATACAATTGTTAAGTAATGTTTAGCTTAGAGCGCCTGCGAAGGACCAGTAAGTTATAATATAAGATAATTAAGCTAGAATCTAAGCATGTTTTGTCTAGCATATAATTTAAAAACTAAGAATATAAAAAGAAAATAAAAAATGTTTTAAAAATGAAATGAAATGACGAAGTGCTGGAATAAACAGAGCAACCGTTTGCGGCCGCCGTCGAGCGACTATTTGTTTGCACAGCTGACGGGTCGAATTTCCTTTTGTCCACCTTCGCATCTCCGTTGATCCCCGCCTTCAGGGAATGAATTTTCATCTAGGCCTGTACGGTCACCACAGGGAAATTCTTCCAAAAACCCCAATCGATCGTTCATTAGTCATCACCAAGGGAACATTCCGATTTGCTCCTCCCATCATCATCATCATCATCGGCACTACAACCGGGATCCGGTCTTGGCCTTATTTAACAAATCTCTCCACCGGTCCCGATTTCGAGCCGATGTCATCCAGTTTAGCACTCCCAGGCTCTGGGCGTCCTGGTCTACGCCATCCCTCCATCGCAGACAAGGTCTGCCGCGCTGTCTCCTTCCATACATCTTGCCACAAAGGACTTTCCGGGCAGGGTCCTCTTCGCTCATTCGAGCTAGGTGTCCCACCCACCGGAGTCTACCGAGCTTGATTTTTCTTACAATATGAGCTTCAAGGTAGATTGCGTACAACTCATGGTTGTAGCGTCTCCGGAATCGTCCTCCCTCACATACGGGGCCAACAATTCTCCTTAAGACCTTTCTCTCGAACGCGGCCAAGAGTTCAGAGTGCTTTTTATTAAGCACCCAGGTCTCGGATCCATACATGAGTACTGGTAAGACCATGGTCTTGTACAGTAGTAGCTTGGATGTTCTGGATAAATTTCGGGATTTAAAGAGCCTTGATAGACCATAGTAGGCTTTGTTGGATTTAATCAGCCGTTCGCGTATTTCTTCTTCCATATTGTTATCGGCTGATACTATTGACCCAAGGTAGTTAAAGGATTGCACTACTTCAAATTCGTGCTCCACTACCCTGATAGTTTGACCAACGTTAGGTCTTCTCTTCGCAGAAGTTGCCACCATGTACTTGGTTTTTCCCTCATTAATGCGCAGTCCCAGTTTTTGTGCCGCCTGCTCGATCTGGGTGAAGGATTCCTGTACCGCCGATTCGGTTCTACCGATGATGTCGATGTCATCTGCGTAGGCAAGTATCTGGCTGGACTTGGTGACAATAGTCCCTCTTGTTGTAACGCCAGAGTCACGGATTGCTTTCTCCAACGCCAGGTTGAAGAGGAGGCAGGCCAAACCGTCCCCTTGTCGGAGTCCATTATAGATGTTTATTGGTTTGGACAGCAATCCCGCTACTTTTACTTGACTAGTTACTTTGGTCATGGTCAACCTACAAAGTCGTATCAATTTATTTGGAATGCCGAATTCTCTCATGGCATTATAGAGTTCTACCCTGGCTATGCTGTCGTAGGCGGCCTTGAAGTCTATAAATAGATGATATAGTGGAATCTTAAATTCCAGACATTTTTCCATCGCCTGCCTAAGGGTGAATATCTGATCAATTGCTGATTTGCCTGGGATGAAGCCACACTGATATTGACCAATGATGGCTTTAGCGTATGGGGATATCCGGTCTTGTAGGATAGTGGAGAGTATCTTATAGGCGGTACTCAGCAATGTTATACCCCTATAGTTGCTGCACAGTGTGATATCTCCCTTCTTATGTATGGGGCAAATTATACCACGACGCCAATCTTCCGGCATCGCCTGTTGTTCCCATACGTGCACCTCGATTTCATGAATTGCGTGATGTAACGCTGTCCCTCCTTGTTTGATCAGCTCAGCTGGTATGCAATCAGCTCCGGGGGCTTTACTTGATTTGAGCTGTCTTATGGCTTTCAATGTTTCCTCAATGCTTGGTGGCGGCAGCATTTGGTCTTTATCTTGCATTGGTGGAGCCTCCAATTCTTCTGTGAGCTGACCATTTAGCAATTCATTAAAGTGCACTTCCCATCGCTCCAGAATGCCTTCAGGATCGGTGATCAGATTACCCTCTTTATCCTTTAATTGCTCCTCCCACATCGGTGGAAATTCACCACCAGTTGAGACTGGCCGAAGGATCGAGTCAATGTCTCGTGGAGTCAGATTTCTTTTCCCGAAGTGCGCTCACGCGCCATGCTCGAGGTTTAGTGAAAAAGTCGTTGTCGTTTTCGTTGTCCGCGTTTCAATACACTTACTGTCCTTACTACATATCTGTAAATCGATTTCAAATGCAGTTATATCCATGTAAAGTCGAAACAATGAGAAAACAAGTGTTGTCCGTGATAATCAGAAACATTAACTCGAGGATGAAGAACTAATATGCAGTTATATTCATGTAAAACCGAAACAACCTGAAGCAATAAAACAAGATTAATATACCAGCAATAATCTGTGTTTTCTTGTCATTCATTTTGCATTCTTCTGTGTGTACCGTTCTCGAGGACCCGAGTGTGGAGTGAACAGTTCCAGTGTTTTCCTTGTTGTTCTTTTGTTTTCGTCGGTGGTTGTTTTTATTGAATAAGCGTCCGTGTCGATGCACCTAATAAAAACGAGCCACAAAACCCGTATTTTTCTCTTAGCAGCTCATTGAATTTCCCTTGTTCGTACAGTCATGCGCGGCTAAAGTCTTCGGACTTCATTTTCAAACAGCACAGTTTTCTGAGCTCAATGAATTCTGACTTCTACAAGACATCTAATAGCGTAGTGAGGTGGAGTGTTAGAATATCCATATGGTTGGGTCTGCTTATGAAAAGCGACTAAAAGTTTCATGTCAATCGCACTAAATACATCAAAAACGGTAGACCTGTAGCAATTCCAACATACACCAGACACCATAGTCAAAACGCAACAATAGTGAAGAAAACGGCAGCAAAAGTAAAAACGAAAAAATGAATCAGTGTTAGCGACCCGTCGATTCATCTCTAGAAAGAAGGCGCTTCAAACAGCGTGCCAATTCTCAGGGAGACGAACACAAAATAAGCCTGTCAATTCATGTGAGGACGCCGCATCGAAACAGGAAATCAATTGTCAGGAAGACCCGACGTGAAATACGTGTGTCAATTCCTGGGAAGTCGCTTTGCAGTTGCACACATGAAATCGTTGCCAGCGAGTATAAAAGGCAAATTGTAAAGCTCCTGAATACGCATCGGTACTACGATTAGACCACAGGACAGGATGAAATATCTTGGGATCATCTATACCCCAAAAATGAATTTCACCAAACATGTGACCCACATTCTTCAAAGGTGGTCTACGCAACTGCACAACATCTTGAAGTGGAGTAACAAAGTTGACACCAAAGTTAAGCTTCTTTGCTATAAGCAGCTAATCCGATCTGGAATATCGTACGCCTTTCGCATATGGTCCTCCATATCTTCGGCTCAAATGGAAAGACTTCGAGTTTTTGAAAGAAACCTCGTCAGAAGATGCATCAACCACTTTGGAAGGCCTGACGGTCGCCATTACCCGAACTCTCACCTGTACGAAGATGCCTCCATTACCCCTATCGACGAGTACTTGCTACAATTAGCATACAAGTACCTCGAAAGCATTCAGAACAGCGAGTACCTACTTGTGCGGGAGTCTTGCGTTCTTGACCCTTCTCTCTCCCGATCTCTTCGGATAAGACCACCACAATTTCTTCTTCAGTACAAAACTGAAGAAACCACCCGTCCCAACAACATTCCCCTCTATAATAGAGGATTCCTGGACTCATCCCATAGGGTATACTACTAACATACCACACGCACGCACAGTACAAGACGGCACAAATATACACACCGACCAAAGGGCAGGTCATCAGGCGCCAAAGACGTGATCTCCGTATTCACTACCGCACTCAAGACCTACCGGTCTTGTACGATTTCTTTCCCACCATCCCTCCATCCAAGTAGTTAGAGAACAGCTGAACTAACCCTGTCCACACTATCCTTAGATACCCCCCCCCCCCCCCCCCCCCCCCCCCCGCCCGCGCCCCTTTTTTTTCTTTTTCATATATCTCGAGACCGAGCCCAACATCCTCACGGATGTGGGTAATTCTGGTTATCCCAAGATAAGCAGAAGCCAGGGACAAGATGAAGGACACATCTGCCCTTGTCTCGCCAAAGTCATTTTTTTCCTGAATACGCATGTACTAACCCTGTAGATAGAAAAACACATGATTTTTTTTTTATTTACACTAACGCGCGCACAAAAGGGGATTTTGAAGTACCCTTAAATGTCAGAGTACACTGCGAGCGGAAAGAGAGGAAGCGGATAAGGAAAGGAGGTGACGATGTTTATTGGTCTTGAATGTCTTGACATCACAACGACGAGGAAACACATGATCAGGTAGAACATTCCACATTCGGGTGGTTCGGCAAAAGAATGACTATGTTTATTTGTGCGCCTGAAGTCCACTTTCAACGTGAACTGATGCGCATTCACAGATTGACGGGTATCCCGGGACAATGTCTGAAGGGGCAGAACACAGTCACCAAGTTCAGTTGAGCAACGACCGTGGTAATACCTATAGAAACGAGATAGGCATGATACGTTGCGCCTGTGTTCTAACGACGGAATTGATCGACCTACGGCTGGGTTCCCAAGAAGTTTCACTGCTCGTTTTTGCATCCTGTCGAGCACGTGTAGTGCAGTTTTGGATGCGCCTGACCAAATATGGGAGTTGAACTCCATTTTTGGACGAATATACGCCTTGTAAATAGTGGCCAGGTTGGATGGAGTGAAGTATCTTTTGCATCTCTTAAGGAACCCCATACACAAGTATCTTTTGCATCTCTTAAGGAACCCCATACACAAGTATCTTTTGCATCTCTTAAGGAACCCCACACACTTGGCTGCACTTTTCGCAGCTTCAAATATGTGATCATTCCAATTAAGAGTCGAGTTAATTCGAGTGCCGAGGATTGATACTTACTTGGCAAGTGCCGGTCATAGACAGTATATTTACTTTGGGGTGCGCCTTTGACGACAAGAGGCAGCACTGAGTTTTTAAGGCATTGAATTCTACTCGGGTAGATAATCCCCACTGATATATCTTGTTGAGGTCTGAATTCAATGTATCAAGCATAAGTTGCTGGTTGGTAGTGACGTTCGAAGAGTTTGGACGGGAGTGTTCAGATGAGTATGAGAAACTCAACGTGCTATCATCAGCAAACGAGTGAATTGGGTTGTGTGTAATTGACAAGAGATCATTTATACAAATCAGGAAGAGAGTGGGTGAGAGTACCGAACCTTGGGGAACACCTGCATTAATTTGATGGGAGACAGATTTGACACCATCAAGCACCACTTGGATTGAACGGCCAGAAAGATAGTCTCTTATCCATTGGATTAAGGCATTGTCCACTCCATATGAATGTAATTTTGACAAAGGGGCTGGTAGCCAAACTCTGTTGAAGGCTTTTGAAATATCCAATGCGACTACCTTGCTTTCACCGAGGTAGTGGATGGAATGGCTCCACTTTTCGGTAAGGTACGCCATCAAATCTCCTGTGGACCTGTTGCTACGAAAGCCATACTGGCGGTCATTGAGGAGGTTGTGGCGTTTCTACCTAACGCCACCGCTCACCCTTTTCCGTTTAACATGAAAAACTCTCCTTGGAGCAGCCAGAGCACCTGAAAACCTTAAAAACAATATTTTACGGCGGTTCCATGTAAATGCCATTTCCAACTTTTCTAGTGATTACGTAAAAGCCTTATTACTAATTACTTTTATTTTTTTTATTTACTGTCCTGTAGGAACCCGGAAGTTCATGACCTCACCGACTCGGCTCGCCATTGTTCCCTGTCCTGTGCGCTCTCCTTCCACGTTCGATCATCCGATCCGATCTCCTCGAGGTCCAATCTAACATTGTCCTCCCATCTCCGTCGCGGCCGTCCTGTCGGTCTCGTCGTTAGTTTACCGTCAAGAATTCTATGCACGGTCCTATCATCGCCCATTCGCGATTACTAATTAGTTAGAGTAACTAAATCTGCAATTTTCGCTAATGGAATCCCAATAGCACCAAACAAACATTTTCCCCAAGGGTATGATCGCAGGAGGCTCCTCGATAGTATAGTGGTTAGTATACCCGCCTGTCACGCGGGAGACCGGGGTTCGATTCCCCGTCGGGGAGCCTC
Source organism: Microdon myrmicae (assembly GCA_963931805.1). Classification (NCBI taxonomy): domain Eukaryota; kingdom Metazoa; phylum Arthropoda; class Insecta; order Diptera; family Syrphidae; genus Microdon; species Microdon myrmicae. Next base: position 136,398,887 of record OZ007500.1, read on the forward strand.
TGGCGCAAGACCTTGCCCGGAAAAAACAAATCAATACGGAAAATTTAACAAGCTTCGGGACTTGCTAAATAAGGCCAAGACCGGTACCCGGTTGTAGTGCCGATGATGATGACGATGATCACAGGAAACGCACCATGTGCCTAAAAAGTAATTCGGTTGCAACACCAAACAACCGACATAAACTCAAATCATATCGGCGCTCATATCCCCTGTCGAATTCTACAGTACACAAGCAGGAGATATTATTTCTTTCCTTTTTTGCTGCGACCATATCGGTCGGTAAACCGACCGACAAGCAATAGTATAACTCCCGCCTGGCTGCCCAAGAAAAGCAAATAACCATCATTTAATATTCCTTTTTTCGTTTCCTTTTTATTTACCTATCTGCATACCTGCCGACCAGTCGCCCAACACGGACGAACGTCATACCTCGCGACTGGCCACCAAAGGAAATCGGACTCGCAATAATGTAAACATACACATGAGAGTTCGGTCCTTTGAGATGCCAGCGATGCGTGTACGATCGGTGTAGATACTATACGCAGTTACCGATCGTATAAACATCCTAACCCCTGTCTATACAATGTTTTGCCCAGCTGCAAATCACTGCTCATGGTGTTCGTCCCATTGAATTGGTTTATCCACGGTTCGCATACTCGTGGACACACACCATGAGTAACAGAAGCAAGCATCGTGTGTGTTTTGCGCCCTTTGCTGGGACCAATGTGGAGAATCTTCCCCTATTGATCGACGAGCGAAAATTCAAATTCAATTTTCAGCATTCTTTAGTCTCATCTTAGATTCCGTGGAATCGTCGTGCCCTCCACATAAAACGTCGAGTCGAAATGAGTCTGAGCCCAACAACAATTTGTGACCTAATTTTATGCAGTGGCACTGAACAGTGGAGTCCCATTACTTAGTATTGTGACGCATATGACAATCAGTACTAGAATATTCTAGCAAGTACTGGAAAATTGGAGATTATGAACAGTAGAAAATTCGAGACTCTGGAACGGACGGAAACGAAACACCGAATCAGAATGAGGAAACGGTATAAATACGTGACACGCAGATCGTAAGAAGTAAGAAGTAAGCAGAGTCAAAGACGCGATAAGTAAGCGATAAGTCAAGAAATCGTCAAGTGTACGGTAAAAGTAACGGTTGTTATTAACGGACAAATAAAGTGTTACATTAATTCAAAATCGATTTAACGGCTCTTATTTATTTTAAATAATTAATCCAGCGAACCCTAAGCTCGCTACAGTATTAAGCGAAGAAGTATTGTGTCAGTTTAGTCAGACTTGTATTTTATGTTTTAAATAAATAAATAAAAAGAAAATGAACAGGCGATGTTTTCGTTATTTAGCCTAAGAAAGGCCTCTAGAGACAAATTAGAAAAGACAGAGCCCGAGAAAGTGAACTTATGCTGGAGGAAAGAAGGGAACCTAGCGCCGTACGCCGGCGCATCATACTTCTTCCCCACAAGGTCATTTGATTCCAGATATTTCGAAAGTTGACGGTTGATAAGTGATTCCATTACCTTGGAGAGAATAGAAGTGAGTGCTATGGGTCGAGAAGAAGAAAGGGATGATTTGTCACCCTTTTGGAAATTGGCTGAATGTTCGCTGACGTCCATCTATTTGGGAAACGGCCAGTAGAATAACATAAATGGAAGAGTTTCCACAGTGGTTTACCGAGTGAAGAGTTACATCTCTTCAAGAAGATTAGGGGAATGCCATCCGCACCATCGGATTTGTTTGCGTTTAGCTCTTTGAGTGCGCGGGCGACAGTACGCGTTCGGAAGCGAATCTGGCTCATGGTGTGCTGCTTATGCTGAAGTTGAGGTGGAACTGATGTGGTATCAGGCAGCGTTGAGTTGGCTGCAAAATGTGCAGCAAGTAGCTTCGCCTTCCCTATTGCAGCAGTGACTGGTTACTTCACTGCTTACTGCTTCCTTCTTCCTGACCTTCCTGATCTGCGTGTGACGTATTTATACCGTTTCCTCATTCTGATTCGGCGTTTCGTGTCCGTCCGTTCCATAGCCTCGAATTTTCTACTGCTCATAGTCTCCAGTTTTCGAATACTTTCTAGAATATTCTAGTACTTTGTTTTGGAATTTCTAGAATATTCTAGTACTGATTGTCATATGTGTCACACTACCCTCCGCCTAGATTAGTTCGTCCCAAACTAAGTTCATTGTTCGTCTGAGATAACAAAAAGTCGCGTCGGTCAGGATGCACCACTTTCAACTGGCGTTCGGTCTTCACTGAATCCTATAGATAACGTCGTTGCGAATGCGTTGGCTCGACCGTCGTACCTTGTTTTCATCCTGTCACTTGATTTGCTTTCGAACCAAAAGATGAATCTCATCAAGGCGATTTCTCCATTCGGCTACGTAGTCTTCGGTCTTATCTATGGCGTTTGGAGGTATTCCGAATCGCAGATCGGCTGGTAATCGTATCTCTCGTCCAAATATAATTCTTGCTGGAGAATGGCCTGTCGTATCGTGATTAGCCGATCTATAACTCGGGAGAAAGGTTTGTACATATTTGTCCCAATCTCGTTGGCGATCACTGACGACCTTCGATAAATGCCATTTTATTGTTCGGTTGAACCTTTCGACCATTCCGTCTGACTGCGGATGTAAGGGTGTGGTCCTGGTTTTGCTTACACCCAGTGCCGCACAGATGCCTTGAAATATCTGTGATTCGAAGTTTCGGCCTTGATCGGAATGAAGCTTACAGGGAACTCCATATCTTATTATTATTTATTATTTATTGGCCTGTAGGAACCCGGGAGTTCATGACCTCAGCGACTCGGTATCGCCATCGTTCCCTGTCCTGGGCACTCTCCTTGCACGCTTGACCATTCCACCCGATCTCCTCAAGGTCAAGCCTAACATTGTCCTCCCATCTCCGTCGCGGCCATCCTGCCGGTCTCTTTCCCGTTGGTCTACCGTCAAGAATTCTACACACTATCCTATCGTTGCCCATTCGCGCCACATGTCCGGCCCATCTTAACTTCGCGACTTGATTACTCTCACTATTGTAGGTTTCCCATATAGCTCTTCCAATTCGTGGTTATGGAGTTTCCTCCATTGTCCTGCCTCCTCGTCATATTTACCTCCAAAGATGCCCCTCAAAACTTTATTCTCGAATACGCGGAATTTGTTTTCTTCCCGTTTTGTGAGAGCCCATGTTTCGCATCCATATAGAACAATCGGCATGAATATGGTTCTATAGACACGGAGCTTTATGTTACGTGATAGCAGTCTGGATTTCAGCAGTTTACTGACTGCGTGCCAACTAGCGTTGCCGGAATGCAGTCTTTTGTTAATTTCCTTCGACATTTCGTTACTGGCCGTCAGTATCGTTCCCAGATATTTAAATTCTTCAACTTTTTCAAATATTTTACCTCTGACGTTTATATGTGTTCTCTGAGGTCCACTTGCTCTCGCCGTAATCATCTATTTTGTTTTGTCTTCATTTATTTCTAGGCCCACCTCTTCTGCCGCTTGCATGATGATTTCACAGTTTTTACTAACAGTTTCTAGATTATCGCCCAAAACGGCGATGTCATCCGCATATGCGAGCAATTGTGTGATCCTGTTCAGGGATGATCCGGCCATATTGTCGTCTTGTACCTTTCTGATGACATACTCGAGCACAAGGTTAAAGAGACACGGTGATAGACCATCTCCCTGCTTTAGTCCATATCTGCTGATCCAATTAATGATAAGCTGCTCAATGACGGTTGTTGCTTCTTGTTTTGGAATTGAAAGGACTTCCACCCACTTGCTGAAGTAATCCATGATGACCAACATGTATTTGTTGTTGTCGTTGGTTTTTGGAAATGGTCCTGAGATATCAATCGCAATTCGCTCGCTAGGGACACCCACGTTGTACTGCTTCATAGCACTCCTTGGTTTTGCTGTTGGTCCCTTGGCCGCAGTGCAAGTTGTGCACTTCCTACACCAAGACTCGACGTCATCTCTCATGTGAAGCCAGTAGAAGCGAGATCGTAATTTTGAAAGTGTCTTATTAACTCCCAGATGTCCACCGGAGGCCCCGTCGTGCATTTCTGTTAGTACATCCTTTACTTTTGATGGTGGGACTAGAATCTGCATTCGATAGGATTTTCCGTCCGCGGCTTCCCATTTACGCTTTAGAATTACATCTTCCACCAGCAAGGAATTCCATTGTGCCCAATATGCCTTAAACGTTCCACTCTCATCGAAAATATTGTTCCAAGTTGGCCGCTCGTTCTTTTCTTTGTGTTCCAGGATTAGCGACATATCTTCATCCTGAAGTTGAGCTGAACATATAGCATCACTCGTCCACCCATCTAGTACGTCTACTTGTCCATTTCGAAGGTCGTGCGCCTCTTCTTTTAAACTATCAATTTCTACTTCCGAATCCTGAAGGCGACGCTTTAGGGTCAAAATTTCAGCTTGCATCTCTGCTAGATCAGTTGATAAGCGATTGTTCTCCGCAATGACCTTTTCTTGGCTGGTCTTAAGAGAAATTATCTGTTGATGGAAGGATTTACATTCGGTCGTGGTGCTGTCCAAGTCCGAATCACGCTGAGGGCTTCTGTTGTGATTAGCGCATGAACAACAATTCTCAATTGATGTTTCATTCATTCGTCTACGTTTCCTACAGTCAACAGAGATGTGGCCGACTTCGCCGCATGTCGAACACTTCATATCAGGTCTCGGGGTTCTCCGTTGTACATGCCCGATTCTTTGGCAGGAACATTCCTGGACGGACATTTCTCGGACTCTATATGTACTCCTGGTAGCCAGTTTAGCGGATTCATATGCCAATGCGAACGCCAGTATTTCATTAGTCGTTTTCTTTCCCGCCAAACGAACGGCCTGTTGCAAGTCCCGATCTTGGAGTGCGTTTATAAATGCATCCATTGCTACCTCGTTCAGAAATTCCATAGTCATATTTGAATAAGACAAGTTTGCCAATCGCTCAATGTCTGCCTGTAACTGCTGAAGATTTTCTCCAGGTTTCTGAGTTCTGCTCCGCAGTTGCATGCGGTAGACCTGCTGCATGTGGTTGTCTCCATACCTAGCTTCAAGGCCGTCTCTTACCGCTTGGAAATCTGTTTGCTTCTCTGCTGGTATAGTTTGTAGCACTTCTGCAGCCGCCCCGCGGAGTGACACGATTAGTGATATTGACTTTTGCTCATCCAACCACTTATTATAATTGGCCGCGGCGTCAAACTGACGTTCCATCGAGGGTTTTTTTTTGGTTTCGGTAGGAAGGCGGAAATATTCAAAAGATACCTCTGGACCGATCCATGCCGGGTTTTTACCGACTAAAACCGCCTCCCGCCAGGCTCATTGGTTGTTGTTGGCGGTTGTATCCTTGTATCTTTGTAGTCATGTTGATTGCTAGACGATGTCTTATTTCTCTCAACACACTCAAGTCTCTTTCCGATTCGTGTTATTTCATCGGTGACTTTTAGATCCAGATTTTCTATTTCGTTTCGAATGTCTTCCTTAAAGTGTTGAAAATTACATTTCATCCACTGCGTTTGGGCATCCAACTTTGCATTACCATCTGCAGCTTGCGCGTCCAATTTTGAGTTAATATCTGTAGCTTGCGCGTCCAATTTTGAATTTTGCGCGTCCTGATTTGTCATCATCATCCTGAGCATCTCCGAAATGTCCAACTGTGGCGAACTCTTCTCCGCTACATTGGCACCATCTTGCTCTTCTCCATCCGGAAAGTCTGGCCCAATCGTAAAAACATATGTGTCGACATCAATACCCTCTTCCTCCATTGCTGCTTGCAGACGCTGTCGAAGAATTTGCTTCTGTCCTCTGCTACCCAGATTCCGGTCCTGAAGTTCCTTCTTCAACTCAGGAACGCGAAGATCATCCAAATGTCGATCTGACATAGTCACAACACACTTTCACAGACTTATTTACTTCGCCAATAATTAATCCCACTTCTGACACCAATTGTAGCGAGCTTAGGGTTCGATGGATTAATTATTTTTAATAAATAAGAGCCGTTAAATTGATTTTGAGTTAATGTAACGCTTTATTAGTCTATTAATAACAACCGTACTTTTACCGTACACTTAACGATTTCTTGACTTATCGGTTACTTATCGCGCCTTTGACTGCTTACTTCTTTCGTCTTACTGGTCTTCCTGATCTGCGTGCGACGTATTTATACCGTTTCCTCATTCTGATTCGCCCGTTCCATAGCCACGAATTTTCTACTGCCCATCGTCGCCAGTTTTCCAGTACTTTCTAGAATATTCTAGTACTATGTTTTGGACTTTATAGAACATTCTAGTACTGATTGCCGTATGCCTCACAGTATTATGACCCGTCCTTTGTGATCGGTGAACTATTTATAACGAACCAAATTTATTCAGCACTCTTTTAAAACTTTAATACATGTGAATTTACCAATAATTCCAAGCTCTGTGAGTAGGGCGTTAGAATATACTCACAGCTAGGCCAGCTTGTCGTAAGAGGCGACTAAAGGCCGAGTGGTAGCCGGGGTCCCAACGCCCTGTGCGCCCGGTGAAATACCACCCCATCAAGCTTTAGGCTCCGTGAAATGGTTGGGAGAAATCCCTGGCCATCTTTCGGAGCTTGGCTGATGGACCGGTTCGAGAAAAGGTTGGTTAGGTGGTAGTCGGTCCCAAGGTGAGATACCACCCCGTCACGCTGTACATTCCGCGATATCCCCGAGAGAAATCTTCGACGGTGTTTCGGATGTGTGGCTGATGGCCCGGACTGACACGGGGATAAGTCATGATGGTGTCTTCTGATATAAAGAATTCCGGAGGTAAACTTGTGGAGTGTTGGGCTATACACCATGCACGGGTGCGGATTCAGCCAACACCCACCGATTGTCGCTGTTGACGACGCACCAAATCCAAGAAAAAGCCGGAGAAATAAATACACCACCGAGGGGGAGACAAATCACCAACGCACAAGAGAAGATGAGAAGAGAAAAACGATTCTTTTAGTTGTATCCAATGTTCTTTATTTGACGTCACGTTTTTATTCCACAATGCTGTTTACTTGGTTCTTAGATTTAGGATTTATGTTTGACTTACATGGCACAACGTTGTTTAAACTGTTCTTAGATTTAGTATTAATGTTTGACTTTCATTGCACAACGTTGTTTAAACTGTTCTTAGATTTAGTATTTATGTTTGACTTTCATTGCACAACGTTGTTTAAACTGTTCTTAGATTTAGTATTTATGTTTGACTTTCATTGCACAACGTTGTTTAAACTGTTCTTAGATTTAGTATTTATGTTTGACTTTCATTGCACAACGTTGTTTAAACTGTTCTTAGATTTAGTATTAATGTTTGACGGACTTCGAAACTTATTGCTGATTTTGAAATTCAGCGAGTCTTTGAACACACGAATTATATCGACGCACCGTGGATGATAAAACAAAAAAAACTGGAGAAACTCGACTTCCTTTGTTTACCGAACTACTGCTCGCGACTCTTTTAAACACCGCGGTCTCGATCTGAGTGTCTGGCTAGATAAAGAGTTAATCCTGCACACTAAAACATATATCTTCGTACCCGACTGTGGATAAAATCTGACTGGAACAACTGTTTTTTATATTTAATGGCACTGACATTTACTACGGATTAAAATTACTCGACACAGTAAGGCTCGCGCGCACTCTCCGGGTGTTGGTATCTGACTGATTGGAAATCATCCAAGAAAAGGGAACCTCAAAGAGACTGAAAAAGAGGCGGAGTTACACGATTAACTCGAGGTAGTTAATCGTGATTGGACCGGGTGAGATAGGCATAAATTACGCATGTATGCGTATGCCATGCATGCGATCGTCCAGCGACCGTGGATGGCGGGCAACATCGCTAGTGCATTTTCTAGGAATGCAAATAATAGCATCTGGGGTGTGAAAGTCCCAAACCGATGATTTGGTCATCCTAATGGAAGGCCATAAATCATCATTTCTGTTGCCGATGATTAAACATTGCACGAACATTGGGTGCAGCCATTGCCAGATGTTAAAAGTAAACATTTTCTGGCTGCATCCAGTTCGCGGCTCGTTTTACGGTCCCTGCTGGTGAGGATCGATAATCGGGAAACCAGCGATTGCTAGTTATTAGGGTCATGTTTGTTTTGCGTCAGCCGAAACGTTGTCGGCGATAGCAAAACAATAGGGCAAATAGCCGCATGCATTTATACCGAGGGTAAACAATACAACGAGTCACTAGGAACTCTTGTTGATTGTTGTTTCCATAGCTTAAGGCTATGGAAACGAGATGCCCTGGCCGAATGTATGCCTATGTTTGGATTTCGGATGCCATGGCAATGCAATGATTTTGCCGTGGACTTATGCATTTTATTTAGAAGATAAAATACGCCTCGGGGGGTGAATTTTCGATGCCACAGCAAGGCGATAAGCTTTGCCGTGGGGTTAATGTTTTTTTCAGGGAATATGGTCTGGCCGAGGTGAGTTTTCGATGCCACGGCAAGGTGATAAGCTTTGCCGTGGATTTAATGTTTTCAGAGGTGATGCTAGGGAAAAGGGGTTTGGATGGAAATCCCCTACAGAATAGGTAAGCTGCCTAGCATAAATTCAAAACGGTTATCCGATTGGTTAACCGTATTAATTCCGGCGATTTGGCTGAGGGTAAATGCCGTAGCAAGGTTACGCAACCTTGCTGAAGTTCGACCGAAAGGTAAGTCGTTCGCCTGGAAAGGTGGGGATCGAGCGATGTATGGCTCTTCGGGCCCTGAAAAGCCCCACATCACTCCCTCCCCAGTGACGTAGTCACGAAACAGGTAAGGCAGGTTAGGGGGTGGTTAGTTGGTTCTGGGCGCGCGTTTGAGCGCGAGTACGGGGGGGTTGTGCTGGTGGAGTAGGAGCGGTGTCGGTAGATGGAGGTGATTCTGGAGCGGAAGCTTCCAGAAAACAGGGCTTAAGCCTTTCGACGCTGACCGTGGATCGCTTGCCTCTAATGTCGATCTCGAAGACGCGGTCACTGATGCGGCGGAAGACTTTGAATGGGCCATCATAAGGTGGGTCGAGGGGCTTCTTGACCTTATCCACCCTGACAAAGACGTGCGTGCAGCTGTGCAGTTCAGGGTGGACGAAAAGTTTTTTGGAGCCGTGCCTGGTTACAGGGGTTGCCCTAACCTTACGTAGCAGGTCACGGAGATGTCCCAATTCGCGAAGTTGGTCACGCGGTGTTTCGCCATCCAGGAAAAGTTCTCCTGGAAGAAGGAGGTTGGTACCATAGGTAAGCTCTGCTGCCGAAGCACCTAGGTCCTCCTTAATGCTTGTCCTCAGGCCGAGGAGGACGGTTGGTAGGGCGTCAAACCATTGTGTGTCATTATGACACATGAGTGAGGCTTTAAGAGATCTGTGCCAGCGCTCTATCATCCCATTTGATTGCGGATGGTAGGCGGTGGTACGACTTCTTTGGCAGCCGAGAAGATCTGTTAGCTGCCTAAACATTGTCGCCTCAAACTGTGGACCTCGGTCCGAAGTAATTGTGGTTGGTACACCGAAGCGTGTGACCCAAGTTGAGTAAAAGGCCTTGGCGACTGATTCGGCAGTAACTGCCCGGAGAGGTGTCGCCTCTGGCCATCGCGTGCAGCGATCCATCATAGTGAGGATATAAGAAAATCCTCTTGATGGAGTAAGCGGTCCCACTATGTCTATGTGGACATGGGCGAAGCGTGCCGTGGGAAGCTTGAATTGCGCTGGCTCCAGTACATTATGTCGCGCTACTTTGCAGCGCTGGCACTGGAGACAAGCACGGGCCCAACCGGTGAGGTCTTTGTTCATCCGGGGCCAAATAAATTTGCGACGGACAGCAGCGGCTGTTGCTCGGCCGCTGGGGTGGGCAGGGTTGTGGTAAACCTGGAACACGCCCTTACGAAGTTTCTCGGGAATGTAAGGTCTAGCGGTTCCAGTGGAGACATCACACCAGATTTCGCCCAAAGGGTCGCGAAGGGTAATTTTCTTGAGCTCTAGTGCCGTATCGGCAGTTAGGAGGGACTTGAGCTGTTCGTCCTCCTCTTGAGCTAGGGCAAGATCAGCGTTATTCAAGGCGGAACGCAAGTGAATCGTATCGATTCGAGAAAGGGCGTCCGCCGTGACATTCAGTTTACCGGAGATATGCCTGATCTCCGTAGAATATTGCCCAATGAGGTCTAATTGACGCTCTTGTCGGGGGGAGGCATTTCCCGACTTCTTCCGGAACGCGTAGACCAATGGCTTGTGGTCTGTTAAGATGGAAAGTGAGCGACCTTCTATCATATGACGGAAGTACTTAACAGCGCTGTAGATCGCGAGCAATTCACGGTCATAGGCGCTGTAACGTCGCTCAGTGGGACTCAGCTTCCTTGAAAAGAAGCCGAGTGGTTCCGGTCGGCCTTCAATGTCCTGTTCAAGGACGGCTCCGATTGCGGTATCCGATGCGTCGCATTGGATAGAAAGTGCCGCTCCCTCGAGAGGGTATCGGAGTAAGGTGGCATTTGCCAATTGTTCTTTGGACAGTTGGAATGCTCGATCTGAGACTTCTGTCCAATTAATGGGGCGCTTATCATTGCGCTTAGCTCCTTTCAAAAATTCATTTAAGGGAGCTTGAATCTGAGCGGCATTCTTCAGGGTTGGGCGGTAAAAGTTAAGCATGCCCAAAAATCGACGCAGCTCACTCACGTTAGTAGGCCTGGGATACTTCATGAGGGCCTCCACACGGTCTGGTAGTGGGCGAATGCCCTGGTTGTCAACGACATAACCCAGATAGGTGATTTGCTCCTTGGCGTATTGACACTTATCTGGGTTGATGACAAGACCGAATTCACGGAGGCGCTCTAGGACCTGACGTAAGTGGCGTTTATGTTCGGCGAGGTCTTTGGAGGCGATGAGGATGTCATCAAGGTATGCATGGCAGCAATTAAGACCTCGTAAAGCCGTGTCGATATACCGCTGGAATGTCTGTGCGGCATTCCTGAGACCGAAAGTCATCACTTTGAACTCGAAGAGTCCGAAAGGTGTAATGACTGCGGTCTTGGGGATGTCTTCAGGTGCCACCGGAATTTGGTGGTATGCCCTGGTGAGATCCAGGGTTGTGAAGACATTGCACCCTCGTAACTTGTACGAAAAATCGTAGAGGTGTGCAATTGGGTATCTGTCCGGGACAGTTGCTGCGTTCAACAGCCTATAATCGCCACATGGGCGCCACTCACCAGAACGTTTCTTCACTAAGTGGAGTGGGCTTGCCCAGGGACTGTCCGACGGTTGGCAGATACCTAGTTCGATCATATGCTCGAACTCCGCGCGCGCCGCACGTAATTTTTCCGGAGCCAGTCGACGTGGACGCTGGCTCACAGGGGGACCACGTGTTTCTATATGATGAAACACCGTGGCTTTATGTCGGCGCTGGTTAGGCAGAGGAATTGTTGTACTCACAAATTCCTGTACCATAACCTGGAATGGGTCTATGCACTCTGTGGCCCCTGAAGTTGCCGCTGGTGATGCCGTCATGGGCAAGGGGGGTGCGGTTGGAGCCACAAGTCTGTTATGGGTCGAATCGACCAACAGATTATGTGCGCCTAATAGGTCGGAACCTATCAGGGGTTCGTTCACGTCCGCAATGACGAAACGCCAAGTGATCGGACGACAAAGACCCAATTGAAGTGTCAGCTTTTTACGTCCGTACGTAAGTATCGGCGTATTATTTGCTGCTGACAATTTGAGTGCGGCTGGCACGCGGTTACGCGGAGCAAACGATCGCGGGAGGACTGAAATATCGGCGCCGGTATCGACAGTAAAAGCGATATTCAGTTTCGAATCCCGGATGGTTAAGCGACTTATCGTAGGGGTGCCGGCCGATTGCGCGAGGGTGTCGGTCGGCAAAATCAGTTTAAAGAGCGCCTCTGGTTGGTGGAAGGTTGCGTCCAACCACAAGGCGCTTTGCAATTGAATGCGCGATCACCATATCGCTGGTGATTGGCGCACCAAGGCAGAGTAACGGCATTATCAGGTGTGTTCTGCCTATTAGTATTGCCGTTACGGGGAGGTCGAGCCGGAGCTCGCTGGGAATTGGCCCGGTGAGGGCCGTTCTGGGTGGGATTGGCCCTCTGTGGGGCATTTTGGGGGATATAGGCCCTCTGAGGGGCATTTTGGGAGAAATTCTGCCGATTGAGAGAACGGCTCGGCATGGCTCGATTCTGGGCGCTTCGAGGATTGTTCCTCACCTCCGCGCGCAATTGCGTTATCTCGCGGAGGAGTGAGGTTTGGAGCGCCCGGAGGTCAGCAGGAGTTAGTTGGGTGGGCGCATTTCTTTGGTTAGGGTTGGGGCCTGCCACTGGATTCCCCTGAGGGAAATTGGTTGAGGCGGGCCCTCTAAAAGGTAATTGGGTTTGAGGAGGATTGGGAGTTGAGACCAATTGATGGGCTGTAAAAGGTAGACGAGGGTGCCGTGCAGGCTGGGCGGCGTGTTGAGAAACCGCCGCTACCTGGTACGCAGGAGGCTCAGAATACTGATCTGAACTTTCCATAATTGCGTCCGCAATTTTGGATAAATAGCCCAAACTCTGATTGGGTTGGGCTATAAGTGCCGAACGGGCATGCTGGGGAAGACACCTCAAAAAGTGAGGCTTTATTAGGTCGTCCCCAATCCTGGTCCCCGCTATAGAGCGTAAATGGGTCAGGAAAAGAGATGGTCTCATCCCGGATAAGTTGGTTACAGCGGCCAAACGTTGTTGCCGCACACTTCCAGGTTCGTCCAAAGCTTCAAGCAGGGCATCACGCATGTTGCTATATGGGTTGCGGCCGGCCGACTTTATTATGTGTGCAACATGCGGTCGCTGAGTGCGGTCAAGCACTTTCAACAGCTCAACTGCACGAAGTTGTTCGTCGTGCAAGGCTGAGGCCTGGAAGATGCGGTCTGCCACTGCAAACCAAAGGTCCGGGTCCTCCTCATCGAAGGGGGGAAGTCCTATATTAGGGTGACGAGTCCCATTCCCGAGGCTGGAAGCATCGTGGAATTCTTGGGACTCTGAAGGTCTTTGGGGTTGTTGTGAGGTGCCGGCACCAGTTGTGGGCATTAAAATGCCGGAATTTGTCAAAGGGCCGATACCAGGGGCGTTGGGAGAGGTTGGGAGAGCGTTAGAAGATTTGGGTCGGTTCACGACGCTGGGGGCAACGGGTGGTGCCAGAGGAGTAGATTGTGCCGGCAAGTCTTGGTCAGCATTGACTTGCTCAGCGGGGAAATCGACGCTGGAGGCGTCGTGAAATTCAAGAGGCTCGGATTGTTCCAGAGCCTTTTTGGCCATGGTGTTCCGCGTGTTGACCATTATGGGTTGTATGACGCGAAACGGGAGTCAAAGGCGTAAGAGAACGCGAAGAAGGGTGAAAGGAGGCCAATGGGTCAAAAGAAGTCGGAGGGCGTTGAGAGAATCCCGAATATCCCGGAACAAGGTTTTTATCAATTAAAATGAGTCGAGCGAAAGTCGGAACTGGAGTCAAGTGGAGCCAAAAGAGAATCGTGCCGCGTCAAGTGGAGTTGATGGGATCTTGAATATCCCCGAATACGGTTTTATTAATTAAAATAAGTCGAGCGATAGTCGGAGGAGTCGTATGTGCAATTACCGGAAGCTGCGTGTTAATCAATACCCTGAAGGGGCTTACAAAATTTAGTTTTAATTTTGCCTTTATTGCTTGCTGTTTGAGAATACCAATATGTTTTCGTTTGTAATTTTTTTAATCGATATGGTTCTTTGTTCAAGTTTTTAAACAGGCAGATATTTTTCTTTAGGGTGAATTCAATTTTATTAACAATACAAGTTCACTTAATTGTAGGATATGTATGTAACTGTAAATATTATGTGAAGAAATTAGGTACATATACTTATTTGCACAAATCTTAAGGATACAATAAAATGAAGACAAAAATGATATGTAAAATATAAAGTTATAAAAATAAAAACTGACATGGATTACAATTAAATGCTGGTGTATTGCCGCGGTTTAAATGTTAATTAGGTCTGTATCTTTTTAATGGAAAACTAAGAAAATTCAAAAGGGAACCATAAGTTGATTTGTTAGTTGATTTTTTTGGCGGCTTGGTTGTGTACTTTAATTTCTTACTTTCTGTTGTATTATTAGTGCAGAATTAAACTTATTGGATAAGATATTTGAAAATACTGGTGTATGTACGCGGACTTGACCCGGAAGGGGCTTACAATTCTGTCGACCATATAACAACTCTTAATAAGTCACTAAAGAGTATTGTCGTACACACAGTGAAATGAAACAAAAAAAAAAAAAAAAAAAAATAATGAAGGTGAAAGGTTTCACAATTGAAGGATATTATTAATTGTTCTTTACGACTATTTTGTACTAATTTTTCACTTGAATTTCAACTTTAATGTCGTTTTTCCTTTTGCGTATTTATTATTATTATTTTTTAATTTGTTGGACTAAAATCACTGCTTACAAAAACAAGCAAGTTTTTATTTCGTTAATAATGTAGGTAAACATTCGGTTTTATATAAAGAGGGGGAAACTTTGTAACTTTTAGTATCAAAGAGATGTCATTCTTCACATAAGTATACAATATATTTTGATATTCGTGTCGTGTGTTCTTTTAGTGCCATATATGATAAATAAATGAATAAATATAACGTATATGTATATATCTGTTTATTTGCCAGTTTATTTATAATTAATTTCAGAATTACTTAGTATTTAATTTTTACGTGTATGCAAAAACCTAATTTGTTTAGACATTACAAGTCTGTTTAGCTAAGTTAGCAGTGAAAACCAAACTATTGTGCATACCTGTGTGTTGACTAATTGTGGCTGCAGTTCCTGGTCCGCAGTGGTGTGTCGTTGGGACGGCGGTTATAGCTGTGTTGATTAAAGGTGTGGTAATTGACGAACGTTGGGGTTATTGCACCCTTTAATCTCCTTTTTGTTGTTTAACACTTTTCACACTGAAGTAGGAAAAGCACTGGCACTGATAAGTTATTTGGGAAAACTGTCACATGCACCAAAGTCGTTGTCATTGTAAGATGTGGTGAAGCGAAGATTGTGCGTTCATGTTCACTGACTGCCAGGTCACCAATGTGGTTCGCGCTGTTTTGGCACCAACTTATCTCGAGGTGGCGTGTTCTAATTCGGGGTCTCCAATGTGGAGTGTTGGGCTATACACCATGCACGGGTGCGGATTCAGCCAACACCCACCGATTGTCGCTGTTGACGACGCACCAAATCCAAGAAAAAGCCGGAGAAATAAATACACCACCGAGGGGGAGACAAATCACCAACGCACAAGAGAAGATGAGAAGAGAAAAACGATTCTTTTAGTTGTATCCAATGTTCTTTATTTGACGTCACGTTTTTATTCCACAATGCTGTTTACTTGGTTCTTAGATTTAGGATTTATGTTTGACTTACATGGCACAACGTTGTTTAAACTGTTCTTAGATTTAGTATTAATGTTTGACTTTCATTGCACAACGTTGTTTAAACTGTTCTTAGATTTAGTATTTATGTTTGACTTTCATTGCACAACGTTGTTTAAACTGTTCTTAGATTTAGTATTTATGTTTGACTTTCATTGCACAACGTTGTTTAAACTGTTCTTAGATTTAGTATTTATGTTTGACTTTCATTGCACAACGTTGTTTAAACTGTTCTTAGATTTAGTATTAATGTTTGACGGACTTCGAAACTTATTGCTGATTTTGAAATTCAGCGAGTCTTTGAACACACGAATTATATCGACGCACCGTGGATGATAAAACAAAAAAAACTGGAGAAACTCGACTTCCTTTGTTTACCGAACTACTGCTCGCGACTCTTTTAAACACCGCGGTCTCGATCTGAGTGTCTGGCTAGATAAAGAGTTAATCCTGCACACTAAAACATATATCTTCGTACCCGACTGTGGATAAAATCTGACTGGAACAACTGTTTTTTATATTTAATGGCACTGACATTTACTACGGATTAAAATTACTCGACACAGTAAGGCTCGCGCGCACTCTCCGGGTGTTGGTATCTGACTGATTGGAAATCATCCAAGAAAAGGGAACCTCAAAGAGACTGAAAAAGAGGCGGAGTTACACGATTAACTCGAGGTAGTTAATCGTGATTGGACCGGGTGAGATAGGCATAAATTACGCATGTATGCGTATGCCATGCATGCGATCGTCCAGCGACCGTGGATGGCGGGCAACATCGCTAGTGCATTTTCTAGGAATGCAAATAATAGCATCTGGGGTGTGAAAGTCCCAAACCGATGATTTGGTCATCCTAATGGAAGGCCATAAATCATCATTTCTGTTGCCGATGATTAAACATTGCACGAACATTGGGTGCAGCCATTGCCAGATGTTAAAAGTAAACATTTTCTGGCTGCATCCAGTTCGCGGCTCGTTTTACGGTCCCTGCTGGTGAGGATCGATAATCGGGAAACCAGCGATTGCTAGTTATTAGGGTCATGTTTGTTTTGCGTCAGCCGAAACGTTGTCGGCGATAGCAAAACAATAGGGCAAATAGCCGCATGCATTTATACCGAGGGTAAACAATACAACGAGTCACTAGGAACTCTTGTTGATTGTTGTTTCCATAGCTTAAGGCTATGGAAACGAGATGCCCTGGCCGAATGTATGCCTATGTTTGGATTTCGGATGCCATGGCAATGCAATGATTTTGCCGTGGACTTATGCATTTTATTTAGAAGATAAAATACGCCTCGGGGGGTGAATTTTCGATGCCACAGCAAGGCGATAAGCTTTGCCGTGGGGTTAATGTTTTTTTCAGGGAATATGGTCTGGCCGAGGTGAGTTTTCGATGCCACGGCAAGGTGATAAGCTTTGCCGTGGATTTAATGTTTTCAGAGGTGATGCTAGGGAAAAGGGGTTTGGATGGAAATCCCCTACAGAATAGGTAAGCTGCCTAGCATAAATTCAAAACGGTTATCCGATTGGTTAACCGTATTAATTCCGGCGATTTGGCTGAGGGTAAATGCCGTAGCAAGGTTACGCAACCTTGCTGAAGTTCGACCGAAAGGTAAGTCGTTCGCCTGGAAAGGTGGGGATCGAGCGATGTATGGCTCTTCGGGCCCTGAAAAGCCCCACAAACTAGTCTCCCATTCGGATCTCCGGGGGGGAACATCATGCAGATATCATGATAAATAATGGAACTTTGAGAGGTTCGTCATCGCATAACCGGGCTAGCTCTCGAGGCTCGGCCCACGCTCGACTGGTGACGGCATTTTGTAACATCAGGGGCATCGGTTTCACCAATGCGAATCTAAACGCCGTCCAAAAATATTTGTAAACAACAAAACCTGATATCCTTGCCCTAACTGAGACCCAGGTCGATTCGTCAACTGATTCGACATATCTTCGTTGCTCAGGATACGACTTACATTCGAGATTCCGTTTTAAGGGCGGAGTCTGCGTCTTCGTACGATCCGATCTGGCTTGCCAGAGGATGGAGGCGTTGGAGCCCAATAATATGGACATCATATGGTTGAGGGTCGTGCTGAGGAATTCCGTTAAATTTCTTTGTTGTCTTTACCGCTCCCCGAATGACGATCGACCGGCGACATTTTTCGAACATCTTTCATATACCGTCGACTGGATACAGATCAACCACCCAGCTTCTGAAATTATTGTCCTTGGCGATTTTAATGTGCACAATTCCGACTGGTTGTTACATTCTAACAGAACCGACGAGGCTGGGAGGCTGGCGGAGATGTTTGCTGTAAGCCACAACTTGGCTCAACTCGTGGGGGAGCCAACGCGAGTACTGGATGCCCGAGGCGATCATGCGAACACCCTGGATCTGTTTTTGACATCCGAACCGAGTATTTATACCGTAGAGGTTTCTGCGCCACTGGGAAACTCAGATCACTGCTTGGTATCTGTCGCGCAAGCACTTGCATATCAACCGAATAAGCGGCCTAGGCAGCTTCGCCCTGTATGGAAGTATGGGGCTGCTAACTGGGACGATATGCGAGATTTCTTCGCATCCTTTCCATGGTCGGAGGTGTACTTCGGAAACTCCGATGTTAACGCTTGCGCGGAGTCGGTATCAGAGATTATTCTCCTGGGGATGGAGATGTATATTCCACATTCCATCAAACGAAGTTCGTCTGATAAACCTTGGTTTGACAAAAAATGCGAGCTGATTACAGCGGCAAAAAATAGAGCTTTTAAGCAATGGCGCTCCAATCCCACCGATGTTAACAGAACGAATTTTGTTAGAATCAGAAACGCGTGCAACCAGGCGATTGATACCGCGAAGAAGACTCACAACGACAGGGTGATCGATAAGCTCCTTCGGTGCCCAACTAGTTCGCGCTCCTTCTGGTCAATGGCAAAGGCTGTCAGCAGTAACTTTGCTTCCTCCTCTTTCCCTCCGTTGGTGACAGACAGCGGGACGTTAGTCACGAATCCAAAGGATAAAGCTAATGTGTTCGCGAATTTATTTTCCGCGAATTCAAACCTCGGTCCCGGCCTTTTGGAGCCACCTGTGATCTCGCCGGTACAGTCTTCCATGCGGGATGTGAGATTTCGTCCGCGCACTATTCAACGCATTCTACGTGAACTAGATTGTAGGAAGGCAACCGGCCCGGACGGAATACCAGCAATAGTCCTTAAGAACTGTGCTCCAGAACTATCGCCGGTTCTTGGCAGACTCTTCCGCTTATCTTATGCACGGAGGACCTTTCCTGCCTGCTGGAAAATCGCTCGAGTTCAGCCAATCCCAAAGACGGGAAAAAAGTGTCTCCCACAAAATTACCGTCCGATAGCATTACTGTCTATTTTATCTAAGGTAATGGAAAAAGTCATCAATACAGAGTTGGTTAAGTATTTGGAGTGCAACGGACTTCTGAATGATCGTCAATACGTATTCCGTGGCAGGCGGTCCACAGGTGACCTTTTGACACTTATAACCGATATATGGACATCTGCGATTGAGCGGCATGGCGAGTCAAGGGCGGTCGCATTGGATATCTCCAAGGCTTTTGACCGCATCTGGCACGGGGCATTGCTGAGCAAACTTCGTTCATATGGACTTTCCCAACAGCTTTGCGACTGGACGAGGAGCTTCCTCGAGAATCGATCGATCCGGGTTGTTGTCGACGGCGAGTGTTCGGATCTGTATCCTGTTAATTCGGGGGTGACCCGGGGTTCTATTTTGGCTCCAACCTTGTTCTTGCTTCACATAAATGATTTGTTGGAGACAACGGATAACAAAGTGTTCAGTTTTGCGGATGATAGTACGCTTGTATCCTCCTTTTCGAGTGATCGGCCGATTGGTGCATCAACGTCGCACCAGCTGAGATGTAGACAGATTGACTCTCTGAACCAGGATCTAGATAAAATCCTGCAGTGGAGAAAGGCCAATCTTGTCGACTTCAACGCAACGAAGACCCAGTATACAACATTCACAAAGAAAACCGGATCATCGGTTCCAGAGCTGATGATGAGTGACCGGGCCCTCGAGGCTGGGGAAAGTTTGAAATTGCTCGGCGTCACCGTCTGTGGGCATGTATCATGGCATAAACACGTATTGGGTATCGCCAGATCAGCCTCAGGAAAACTGAGTTATCTTTTTAGAGCTAAGAAATACTTTACTCCGGCCCAACTTCTTCTCCTATATAAATCTCAAATTAGACCCGCGCTCGAATATTGCTCTCATGTTTGGAGCTCGGCTCCTAAACATACCCTCGATCAACTTGTGAGCGTACAAAGACGAGCGAACCGCCTGATCGGGGACTCGGCGCTGACGTCGGGACTACAGTCGCTATCACATCGAAGGCGCGTGGCCGACCTCTGTCTGTTTTACAGATATTATCACGGATGCTGTTCTTCGGAGATTCTTGGCATTGTTCCACGCAATTCGGTCTATATGCGATCCACAAGACAATCCGACGGATCGCACCCGTTTGTGGTTCATCTCCCGACAGCGCGAACATCCCTATATCAGAACTCGTTCCGGTACAGAGCGGGGAAGCTGTGGAACTCCCTTCCCACGCGAGTGTTCCCGGAGCGTTACAACCTGCAACTGTTCAAAAAGAACTGCAACAGTTATTTGATGGCATCTCGGGGCCCGCACTCGACGCTATAGGTTCGCCTCTTCCGAGAGAAGTCTAATAAAAAAAAAAAAAAAAAAAAAAAAAAAAAAAAAAAAAAATTAAAATTGAATTTGTCTCCTCAATTGATTATGGTACAAGTTTATTTAACTGTTTCCGTTGTTAATTTGATGAATTTGTTTCTAATTTTATGTCTATCCATAGCCGAAATCTAACTCACCGGCCGACAAACTCCAATAAACAATTAACACAAAAAGTTAACCCTTTTAAACGTCAATTTTGCGGTGAACTGTACATAATAATTCCGGTACTGTATTGCTGTTGCGAGTCAACTAGAGAACTGTCACTTTTGTAAATGCCGGACATAATTGGCAAGTAGTCGGAGAGAGCAATCAAACAATAAGTTTATGTACACACTACTGTGCACTGTATTTTGACAATTGTTTCGTTAGGTGTTTAGACGAACCGATTAAAGGTTTTGCTGCCCGGGTTAATCCTTGGCAAAAAATAAAGTTTCTCAATATAAATAGCAAAACAAGGACTGAAGGTGAAGATGATGACTTCCGGCGCGACTTCAACGGCGGCTTAGGTGCCATCCAGGTGGAGGAAACAAATTTACACTTGCAAGTTTTTTTCTGTGTAAGAATGAGCAAATGCCCCGGCGAACAATACGTGTCAGTCGTCAAATTCTCATCAGCAACAATCTGAAGTTACTTGGAACAAGTACGTAGGGCGGACGTTGACAGAAATGGCCGGTGTGGTTCCTGATTTGATAATTTGGTAATTATCATTTTACTTGTTGAATGAATATGCTTGACAAACTAATATATGTTTTGTTGTTTTACATTACGTGATGGAAACCTTTAGTGGGTTACTAGTGACCACATTGCTGGTGATACATTTCTTTTCCGATGTCATACGTGCCAGTATGGGAGGATCGTATGCACACCAGACATTGTCGCAGTTAATAGAATCTCACGCCAAGGAGTACTCGTGGTCACTGAAGCTGATGGTCAACTGTCTCGGTTACAGTTGCGTCTTTGTACCTGGTTACTTAATTTATAAATATGTCGAACGCACAAAATACCTGGAGAAGACAAGTGAGTAATCTTTTGGCATTATTTAGCTGACTTGGCGCATTCTGGCGCTTCTTTTGTATGTGCTACGCATTGTTTCTTCTCTTGCCACATTTTATAATTAATGCTCCATTATAGCATACGTCAGTTGTGTACAGGTGTTACCAGCTATTAGGAAACTTAATGGCTCGAGGGTCTATTGGAAGTACATTGGTTTTGCTACAAGGGCATGTCTATTGTATGAGATTGAAATACGAATCTTACAGTTGTTATTGTAGCGGGTGTAGGGCTTTTATATTATAGAAGAGCGCTCTTTAAGACTGACTGACATTTTGTGCTCACCTTCACGTGAGAGACCTTTACTATATTCACTTGAATATCTTTTCTGTAATCTAGCAATTAGGTACAACACTTGAACAGTACTTAGTGATGCAGTGTTTGTTGATTATTGTGCTAGAGCCTAATGTTCTTCATATATGAAATGATTAAAAAAGGGAATACCACTGACAGTTATTCTAGGCTCCGGAGTTAACTTCCATTTTATCACCGTCTTGCATTTTCTGATTGTATAAGGGTGATAAAAGTCCGTTAAGGGTGTTCATATTACACACAAGAAAAGGTGAATGAATCGTACAATATTTCTTCAACCAGCAGAGCGCCAGAACGATACTGTTGCATGTCTCAACTTCGACCGCCAACGAAGCAACATAGTGCTTGAAAAATCTTACTTCGGTTTTCAGAATTGTAATTCGTCGTGGTTATCTTTAACAAACAAACATAAGATCCCCAGTTGCGTTTCCTGGTACATGCGACGAGTTCTGTGGGCAATCCGATGTAAGGAAAGTGGTGTCTACATGCTTGCGCTCGAGTGCATGTACGATGTGTGGATATAAAGTAATGAGGTAATGAATATACTGTATAGCGTTAAGCTTTCTTCTTCGATTCCCCGAATCAATGGACACATTAGTCTGCTCTTGGCTTTCGTTTGAATAAAATGCCGTTTTCTGTTTTGCCGAGAAACTAAAAGGTGGCCATAAATATTTCTAAATGGCAACACTTGATTTCTTAAAAACCGTTAGAGGGAGGAGCGCGAGTGGCGGGGCGTAATAAACGTATAAACAATTCCAACAACAACGTAATAAACAATTCCCCGCCACCCGCGCTCCCCTCTCCCTAACGGTTTTTAAGAAATCAAGTGTTGCCATTTGAAAAAAATTATAGCCCACTCTATACATTGTGATAGAGCGACGAATTGTGAAATTTTGTATACCAATTTTATACTGAAACTTATCTTTTATTAAAAGAGGGATATGGCGACGAATGTTTACCACAAGTATTGTTGTGTTAATCGAATAATAGGAGGAGATTCAAGAGGGACAAAGAGCTTACACGACCAGAAAATGACAAAAATACTACACTCTCTGATAGGTAGCAGATGTCATAGCAACCGAATAAAAAAAAAATATAAGGGCTCGTTCACAACAAACGTTCCGTATCGATATATTTGTATCTTGACGCTCACATCAGATCGGTACAACGGTAAATTTCATAAATAGTTTTAGTTATTACACTGCACCTAAGTTCAGCCTTAACTTGTTTTACGGTTGTATTAGGTGCACAACTTTGCTTCCGCCGTTTTGCAATAGATGGTTGTAGCGGTAAGTGGTAGTTGGAATAAATAGATGTCATACAATAACCTTAGGTATTTGTAAACATAACGCGGTCGAGATATTAGTCGATTTGTGTCTGCGTCAGAAAGTTATTCTCGATTAAACATGTCAGCTTACGAGCCAAATTCTCGTCATTTGCGGGAGGTTTTAATTTTCTGCTTTAATATGAAGAAATGGATTCGTATGCTGCCCGAAAGATGGGAGAAAGTAGTGGCCAGCGATGGACAATACTTTGAATCATAAATGTATAACCAGTTTTTTACAATAAAGCCTCGAATTTCGGAAAAACGGCGGAAGCAAAGTTGTACACCTAATATTTATTTCACGGTATTTGTTTGATCTATATTTCATAAATACTTTTAGCTATTACCCGATTGACCAATACACTATCGTCAAAAACAAAACCCGCGACCGTCTTGGATAACGACTAGCACCAACCACTAACCGTCCCGGTCAACTATCTCGAATCAACAACTCTGTCGTTTTTTTTCTCCTCCCCGAACGAAAACTTCTATCTTTCGTCCTGCAGATCGAAGGGTATCTCCTTTGTTCTACATGACCCTTTTTCTCCGTTGCCTTTCATTATCTTTTTCGGTGTCGGTCCAACAGGGAAACACAAAAGGACAATCAGCAAAGGATCTTGCTAATGTGCATTTATGATCCTCTCTGTGGGTGTTACGATAAAACGAACGCGTGGTTCGTTTTTATGGTGGTAATTGCTTGGTTAGCTGAAAGGAAAGCGAGGTTGTCTGTGGGAATTGGTTTGGGTAAACCATCCTTTCATCATCATCGGCACTACAACCGGGAACCGGTCTCGGTCTTATTTAGCAAGTCCTGAGGCCTGTTAAATTTTCCATAATGATTTGTTTTTTCCGGGCAAGGCCATTAGTCTTGCGCCAGAGGCACCTTTACAGAGTCATAAATTTGCGGCCGCGCGTTTTATGATTCTTACCAACTTTACTTGAGAGTTGGTCATCTGGTCCGCAGATTTGGGTCCAGGGGAATTTGCGTGTTGAACATTTGGTTCGTATTTCACGTCTTGGATTTATGTTGAATTCAATTTGTTTGATATTGAATTTGATATGGGCAAATTGAACGTTTAGTTCAATTTGTTTGATATTGAATTTGATATTGGCCCGTTTAATGTATGGGGCAATGTTAGGGCTTGGGGAGTACTTCATCTTTTTAGTGGATGATTTTGCATGTACCGCAATTAATTGATGGAGATCGGCTCCAAAGAGGTATGTATTAACGGGTGGGTGGTTTTGGACGTAACACCGTGTCCAACCAGGCTGGGGTTTTCGCGTTCAAATCTCCGGCTAAGACGAAATAGTTATTTAAATTATTTAATTCTAGTTTTTCGAACGACTTTTCGATTTCGCTGTTAAATTGGTAACTGAAAAAAGACGGAGCCGATATCAAGTACAGGCAACCATCATCTCCCATAGACAGAGAGATTATAGTTGTTTCAAGACAACCAAAGTTTCGGATATCAATTCTCTCTATGAGAGTGTAGCTAAGAGGCTTTCGCACGAGTTTCGCCGTGCCACCGCCTTGGACTGACGTCCGCCTTTCTGTTGTACTTACGATTTCATAGTTTTGAAAATATAACTGATGTATTTCGTTGTTTTGTTTCGCTTAGTAACAGCACATCTGGTTTGTGATCCTCTTCAAGGCGTACTAGATCACCGCGCTTCTTGATGATGGAATTTACATTAACAGCAGTTATTTTGAGGGATGCAGTTGTGTACTGTGTCATTTTAAGTCATAAGATAAGGACGTTGACTTTCGCCGACAGCTCTGCTATAGTCACGGGAGACGAGCAAAAAGTTCGACATTCATAAACTAAAAGGCCTGCGTAAGAGGGCTGAATATCAAGACGAACCAACGAGTAGATTTAGCATCCTAAAGAATGTGAGTAGTGAGGAAGAGGAAGCCAATAGTGCGGACACTAAATGGACATCGATCAGAGACACAATCAAACAAACAACCCAAAAGGTATTAGGATTTAAGAAAACAATCAAGTCCAAACCTTGGTTTGACGATGAGTGCAGGGCGAAGACCGACAACGTAAACGCCTCATACGAGGGTTGCCTTTTATATTTCGGGATTAGAGAACAAAAACAAATATTGATCATCGAAAATTACTTTATTGTTTTTCAAAATATTCCCCCATGAAGATCTATACACTTTTGCATGCGTTTGAACCAATTGTCGAAGCACTTTTGCCACTCTGATTGAGGTATCTCCAACACATGCATTCTGAATGCAGCAACCGCTTCTTCAGGTGTCGAAAAACGTTGACCTCTCAGTTTGTTTTTTACGTACGGTAATAAAAAGAAGTCATTCGGTGCCAAGTCAGGACTATACGGGGGATGACCCATCAAATCGATATTTTGGGTGCTCAAAAATGCAGTTGTCGCAGCCGATGTGTGAGAGCTCGCATTGTCGTGGTGAAGAGTGATCCGTCTTCGGCGGTTGGTTTTCCTGATTTCTTGGAAGACAACTGGCAAACAAATGGTTGTGTACCACTCAGAATTGACTGTTCTGCGTTGTTCTAGTGGTACGGTTGCGACATGTCCAGTTTTTCCGAAGCACCGCGACCGTATTTTTTGAGCATTTCTTTCGACCAATTGACACGAGCCTTTTTTTGGGCGATTGACAAATTGTGTGGGATCCAACGCGAACAAATTTTTTTGACAGTCAAATGTTTATGCAATATTGAATGTATGCTGGTCCCACTAACGCCTAAGGTTGTCTCAATCTCACGATAGGTCACATGACGATCTTCCAATATCAGTTCGCGCACAGCATCAATGGTTTTCGGAACAACAACTGATTTTGGACGACCTTCACGAAATTCATCTTGGAGTGAACTACGACCACGATTGAATTCACCATACCATCGATAAACACTGGTCCTTGATGGAGCTTCATCGCCAAAAATTGAATTAAGTTCATCCATGCACTGTTGCTGAGTTAATCCACGCCGAAAGTTGTAAAAAATAATCGCACGAAAATGTTGACGATTTAATTCCATTTTTGGGCCGAGATGAATCTTTTAAGTTACTGTAAACAACACAAATAGCGCTCGTATGTCAAAACGTTCTGAGTGCATATAACCTCAAAAATGTCCAACTTTACGACAGAGCTGTGAATTGCCGGATTGCAACACTAGGGTTGCCAAATCCCGAAACATAAGAGGCAACCCTCTTAGTGATCCACTTAGAAATATATGCTGAAGTCAACACAGAAAGATACCCGACAATTCGGAATGAGACAATGAGACTCTTGAAACGCAAAAAACGCGAATGGGAGAAGTCTCGGATCGAAAAAATCCTAGAAAATTCCAGAGCAAAGAACATCAGAGGTATGTATGCTGGCATAAATTCAATTAGAAGTGGCTACCGAGGGAGAGCCAAAATAGTTCGAGACACAAACGGCTGGCTGGTCACAGAAACAAACAATATCGTGACAAGATGGAAGCAGTACTTTGAAAACCTGCTCAATGTGCGCACCCATCAACCGCAAATAAACGCACCAGGCGTACATACAGCCGAGACTCAGATCCCAGAGCCATCTTTCAACGAAGTTGTAGACGCAATAAATCGATTGAAAAACAACAAGGCTCGCGGAGTCGACTGCATACCGGCAGATCTTGTGAAGCATGGAGGAGAGGCAACCGCTCGAAAGATCCACCAAGTCATCATAACAATATGAGATAAGGAAGTCACTCCGGAAGAATGGAAAACCTCAATAGTCGTCCCCATTTTCAAAAAAGGCGACAGATCTGACTGCGAAAACTACAGAGAAATATCATTGGTCCCAACCACATACAAAATACTAACAAATGTCATACTGGCGAGAATCATACCGTACGCAGAAGAAATACTGGGAGGCTACCAGTGCGGATTCCGTAGGAACCGGTCAATAAGCGAGCAAATGTTCACAAGAAGGCAACTGCTGGGAAAGAACTGGGAATACGGAGAGACGGTTCACCAACTGTTCGTTGACTTCAAAAAAGTCTACGACTCAGTCGCAAGGCAAAGACTCTACCATATTATAGTTGAGCTGGGAATCCGGAAAAAATATGCCGCCCTCATTCAAATTTGCATGAACGAAAACAAAGGGCGAGTCAGAATAGAAAACCACCTCTCAGAACAATTTGAAATCCAGGACGGACTAAAACAGGGGGATGGCCTCTCACCGTGTCTTTTTAACCTTGAGCTCGAGTGTGTCATCAGAAAGGTACAAGATGACAACATGGCCGGATCATCCCTGAACGGGATCACACAAGTGCTCGGATATGCGGATGACATCGCCGTTTTGGGCGATAATCTGTAAGTAAAAAACTGTGAAATCATCATGCAAGCCGCAGAAGAGGAGAGCCTAGAAATAAATGAAGACAAAACAAAATACATGATTACGGCGAGAACAGGTGGAACTCAAGAACCACATATAAACGTCAGAGCAAGATATTTGAAAAAGTTAAAGAATTTAAATGTCTCGGAACAATACTGACGGCCAGTAACGAAATGTCGAAGGAAATTAACAAAATACTGCATTCCGGTAACGCTAGTTGGCATGCAGTCAGTAAACTGTTGTCACGTAACATAAAGCTTCGCGTCTATAGAACTATTATCTTGCCGATTGTTCTATACGGATGCGAAACATGGGCTCTCACAAAACGGGAAGAAAACAAATTCCGCGTATTCGAGAATAAAGTTGTAAGGGGTATCTTTGGCGGTAAATATGACGAGTAGGCAGGACAATGGAGGAAACTCCACAACCATGAATTGGAAGAGCTATACCGCAAACCTACAATAGTGAGACTAATCAGGTCGCGAAGATTAATATGGGCCTGACATGTGGCGCGAACGGGCAACGATAGGACCGTGCGTAAAATTCTTGACGGTAGACCAACGGGAAAGAGACCGGCAGGATGGCCGCGACGGAGATGGGAGGACAATGTAAGGTTTCACCTTGAGGAGATCGGATCAGATGGTCAAGCGTGGAAGGAGAGCGCACAGGACATGGAACGATGGTGGAGCCGAGTCGGTCAGGTAATGAACTTCCGGGTTCCTACAGGCCAATAAATAGGAAAGGCCTAATAAACTGCAAACATCCTAATTCCAGTCGTAAATGTCGTTTTACACTGATGATCAACCCGAGGGTTGAGCAACCTAAGTGATGTGCATGTTCAGGAAATACCAGTCGGATTTCAGCGGAGTACCAGAGCTGCTTTTAGCGGGACTTAGGAAAATTGATATGCCAATTTTGAAGTTGCATTTATGTAACATTCGAGAGACCGATTTATTATAGTGTCCAATCTAACGTTGTTGACTATTATTTCTTTCTAATCTATTTTTGGAAACGAAAAAAAAAAACTCTCCCATCGGAACCCAGATTACTTAATTTGCTCGTTCTTATTTGCAGACGGATCAATTCTCCAATCAGCGATAAGGATATGTATAACCGGATCTACAAGTGTCGATAGCATCGACCGCATGGAGGGTGCACAAAATAAATCCGTGTCGGGAGTGACATTGCCAGCTGAGAGTCCACCACAAATCACGGTTAAGCGCACAAGCTACCAAGAAGCCATTCTGTTATTGTATTGTTTCTTTGGCTTAATGGGTTCCTATCTAACGTGGGGTGTTCTGCAAGAGAAGATCATGACACAGGAGTACAGGAACTTTGAAGGCAACACTTCACATTTCAAGGATTCGCAGTTCCTCGTATTTGCGAATCGTCTACTAGCCTTCGGTGTATCGGCGATCTGTGTCAGGCTGCGGTCACAACCCCGTCACCGCACTCCATTGTATAAATACTCCTTTGCCTCCTTCTCGAACATCATGAGCGCATGGTTCCAGTATGAGGCGTTGAAGTTTGTCAACTTTCCAACCCAAGTACTGGCCAAGTCGTGTAAAATTATTCCAGTTATGCTCATGGGCAAGGTGATATCGCGCACAAAATACGAACCGTACGAATACCTGACAGCCATTATGATATCAGTGGGGATGATATTCTTTATGACCGGCAGCAGTGACGAGGGTAAAACTTCGTCAGTTACTACATTGACTGGTATATTCCTGTTGGCCATGTATATGGTTTTCGATAGCTTCACGACTAATTGGCAAGGAGCCCTCTTCAAATCTTACTCCATGTCTTCGTTACAGATGATGTGTGGTGTGAATTTATTTAGTACAATATTTACAGCGACATCGCTCTCTATGCAAGGTGGCTTTGTAGACTCACTGGCTTTTGCAACTGAGGTGAGGATCACAGAGCAAACTGTAAGTTGAAGCTGGATCTTTGATTGATGTATTCTTTTGCAGCACCCGAAGATAATATTTGACATCCTGATCCTGTCGATAAGTTCAGCGATAGGTCAGCTGTTTATATTCTTCACGATTTCAGTCTTCGGTCCAGTAGTCTTCACTATAATCATGACCTTACGGCAGGTAAGTTGGATCCATCGAGAATAGGTTTCTTACATTTCCTATAATGTACTTTCCACTTTCGTTACAGGCAGCGGCGATAATGCTGTCGTGTTTCATCTACCATCACACGATATCCATACTCGGTGTCTTCGGAGTCATGGTTGTGTTCCTTGCTATCTTCCTCCGAGTGTATTGCAACCAGAGAATCAAGGCCATTCGATCTCGGTCAGAAAGTGGACGACTCAAAATAGCAGTTTAGTTTTCTTCGTTTCTGTCAGTGTCCGTCACTTGACCACTTTAGTTACCATCCAATAGGACAGTAGGGAATTGAGCGCAGTCTTTTGCAATAGAGGTTGTTAATACTTAAGTTTTTGGTTTGTGTCGTAGCTGTGTCTTTGTGTTTTTGCTTCTTGTGATGAATGTGGTAATTCTGCCCAAAACATCCTTGCCGTTTTGTGCAATCGCATACTTAAGGGCCGCACTATTTCTTATAGTGTTTTACTTAATTGTTGGACTGTGGAACGTGTGGTCGGGAAATTTGCTGGCCTCGTTACTTTGAATATAGTGTTAAACATTTTATCTAACTTTAAAACGAACCGTACGAATTTTTGTAGTGTTTTACTTCGCCAAGGACACTCAACAAGTCTTCCAGTCTTCGGCTTGAGGCTTAATTAGTTAAGTTTTTAAGTGATGTGTCCAAATGCAATATTGTCAATTTTCGATCGAAATATAAAAACTGTGAAAACTAAATGGGCTGGAATAGAATTTGGTGTGAAGGTCTGCTTTGAACTATAGAGGGAGCACTGTCCCGGTCTAAAGACATTCCTAATGAATTGGACAGCAAGCTTGATTTGGAAAGGTACCTCGGGCTAATTTTCGGCTTGTAATAATGTGGACAGGTGAGTTAAAATTCTTTATAAACCAAAGAGAAAGACCGTTCAATAAGTTTTTTACTGGAATTCTATTAGTGACGGTCAAGAGTGAGCGTGGAATTAATTTACTTCGGTAAATAGTCCGGTGGCTTTCAATTTGATCGAATCTATATGCCAAGTCTAAGGATTCAAATCAGTTTCATTTCAAAGTGACTGCACTATGGGATCCCTTTTATATGAAAAGGACACAAATGGTATTTTGATGTAAACGTCGAAGCATAAACAAATTCATAATATCACTCGGCAGCGTAACTCGTAACCAAGCAGACAAAAGATACCATTCGACAATCTCTGATTGTATAGAGGGGGAGATTGTGATTCCGACCACCTTCTAGTGATAAGCAAAATTAGGAGTCAGGTCGCAGCAATCCGAGATGGGCAGTCACGGGAGATGAGCAAAAAGTTCAATATCGATAAAATAAAAGACCATCGCAAAATACCAAGGCCAACTATTGAATAAGGCTCCTCGATAGTATAGTGGTTAGTATACCTGCCTGTCACGCGGGAGACCGGGGTTTGATTCCCCGTCGGGGAGCCTCTGGCGCAAGACTAACGACCTTGCCCGGAAAAAACTAATCATTATGGAAAATTTAACAAGCCTCAGGACTTGCTAAATAAGCCCAGGACAGGTTTCCGGTTGTAGTGCCAATGGTGATGATGATGAACTGTCGAATAGGTTTAGCTACCTAGAGAGTGGAAGTAGTCAGGAAGAGGAAAATAATAATACGGAGATCGAATGGGCATCAATCAGAGGCGTGATCGAACAAACATCCCAAAAACTATTTGGATTTAAGAAAACAATTAAGTCCAAACTTTGATTTGACGATTGGTGCCGGGCGATAATCGAGCACCGTAAACGTCTGGATGACCCCACTTACAAAGACAAGATAAAGCCAACGCAGAAAGATACGCGACAACTAAGGAAGAACAGAAAAAAAACGCGAATGGGAGTAGAATCGAGTCGCAAAAATTATAAAAAATGCCAGAGCAGAGGACATGGGAGGAGTATACATCATCATCATCAGAAAAACGTTGACCTCTCAGTTTGTTTTTTACGTAGGGGAATAAAAAGAAGTCATTCGGTGCCAAGTCAGGACTATACGGCGGATGACCCATCAAATCGATGTTTTGGGTGCTCAAAAATGCAGTTGTCGCAGCCGATGTGTGAGAGCTCGCATTGTCGTGGTGAAGAGTGATCCGTCTTCGGCGGTTGGTTTTCCTGATTTCTTGGAAGACAACTGGCAAACAAATGGTTGTGTACCACTCAGAATTGACTGTTCTGCGTTGTTCTAGTGGTACGGTTGCGACATGTCCAGTTTTTCCGAAAAAAACAGGCGACCATTTGCTTGGAAGTGTTTCGTGCGCGAACAACTTTTGTTGGATTTGGCTCATCTTGAAACACCCAGACAGTCGACTGCTGTTTACTTTCGGGCTCATACGCGTAAATCCACGATTCATCACCTGTCACGATGTCATAGACGTGCTTCGAAGCACCGCGACCGTATTTTTTGAGCATTTCTTTCGACCAATTGACACGAGCCTTTTTTGGGCGATTGACAAATTGTGTGGGATCCAACGCGAACAAAATTTTTTGACAGTCAAATGTTTATGGAATATTGAATGTATGCTGGTCCCACTAACGCCTAACGTTGTCTCAATCTCACGATAGGTCACATGACGATCTTCCAATATCAGTTCGCGCACACCATCAATGGTTTTCGGAACAACAACTGATTTTGGACGACCTTCACGAAATTCATCTTGGAGTGAACTACGACCACGATTGAATTCACCATACCATCGATAAACACTGGTCCTTGATGGAGCTTCATCGCCAAAAATTGAATTAAGTTCATCCATGCACTGTTGCTGAGTTAATCCACGCCGAAAGTTGTAAAAAATAATCGCACGAAAATGTTGACGATTTAATTCCATTTTTGGGCCGAGATGAATCTTTTAAGTTACTGTAAACAAGACAAATAGCGCTCGTATGTCAAAACGTTCTGAGTGCGTATAACCTCAAAAATGTCCAACTTTACGACAGAGCTGTCAATTGCCGGATTGCAACGCTAGGGTTGCCAAATCCCGAAACATAAGAGGCAACCCTCGTACAACCGGGAAACGGTCTTGGCCTTATTTAGCAAGTCCTGAGGCTTGTTGAAGTTTTCATAATGATTTGTTTTTTCCGGGCAAGGTCATTAGTCTTGCGCCAGAGGCTCCCCGACGAGGAATCGAACCCCGGTCTCCCGCGTGACAGGCGGGTATACTAACCACTATACTATCGAGGAGCCACTATACTATCGAGGGAGCATAAATTCAATTAGAAACCGGTTCTGAGGAAGAGCCAAACAATTTGAGACGCAAATGGCTGTTTGGTTGCAGAAACAAACAACAGCGTGACAAGCTGGAAACAATACTCTTAAATCCTGCTTAATGTTCATACCAATCAAGAGAAATAAATGTACCAGACGCAGATCCCAGAGCCTTCCCTTAACGAAGTAGACTGAAAAACGACAAAGCTCCCGGTGCCGATCTCTTATCGGCGAACTCGTGAGGAATGGAGAAGAAGCAACCATTCGAAATGTCCACCAGATGATTAAAACAATATGGGAAAAGGAAACCAATAATCTTCCCTATTTTCAAAAACGGCGACAGATCTGACTGCAGAGACTACAGCAATATAAAATCAATAGCACTGCTTTCAACCACATACAAAATATTAACAAATGTAATTGTTCAGGGATCGGATTCTGGAGGCGAGGCTGCGTCCTAGAAAAGCAAACCGATGAGGTAACGGCGGCGCGTCCAAGAAAGAATCGGGTGGAGAGCGACGCGTCCACCAGCAGCGTCCAATGAAGAGTGTGTTATGAGGCCAAGCGAGCGGGCGAATAGTCAAAGTAGAGATGATGGCGCCAAGCGAGCGGGTGAGTAGCCAAAGTAGAGATGTTGACGCCAAGCGAGCGGGTGAACAGCCAAAGTAGAGATGGTGGCGCCCAGCGAACGGGCGAATAGTCAAAGTAGAGATGGTGGCGCCAAGCGAGCGGGTGAGTAGCCAAAGTAGAGATGTTGACGCCAAGCGAGCGGATGAACAGCCGAAGTAGAGATGGTGGCGCCAAGCGAGCGGGTGAACAGCCAAAGTAGAGATGGTGGCGCCAAGCGAGCGGGTGAGTAGCCAAAGGTGAAATGATGACGCAAAGCGAGCGGGTGAACAGCCGAAGTAGAGATGGTGGCGCCAAGCGAGCGGGTGAACAGCCAAAGTAGAGATGGTGGCGCCAAGCGAGCGGGTGAGTAGCCAAAGTTGAAATGATGACGCAAAGCGAGCGGGTGAACAGCCAAAGCAGAGATGGTGCCGCCAAGCGAGCGGGTAAGTAGCCAAGTTAGAGATAATGACGCCAAGCGAGCGGGTGAGTAGCCAAAGTAGAGATGATGACGCCAAGCGAGCGGGTGAGTAGCCAAAGTTGAGATGGTGACGCTAAGTGGGCGGGTGAGTAGCCAAAGTAAAGATGCTGACCCCAAGCGAACGCCCAAACAGCCAAAGTAGAAATGATGACGCAAAAGGAGCGGGTGAGTAGCCAGGGTAGAAATAATGACGCCAAGTGAGCGGATCAGTAGCCAAAGTAGAGATCGTGACGCCAAGCGAGTCGGTGAACAGCCAAAGTAGATATGGTGGCGCCAAGTGAACGGGTTAGTAGCCAAAGTAGAAATGATGACGCCAAGCGAGCGGGTGAGTAGCCAAAGTTGAGATGGTGACGCTAAGTGGGCGGGTGAGCAGCCAAAGTAAAGATGCTGACCCCAAGCGAACGCGCAAACAGCCAAAGTAGAAATGATGACGCAAAAGGAGCGGGTGAGTAGCCAGGGTAGAAATGATGACGCCAAGTGAGCGGATGAGTAGCCAAGGTAGAGATGATGACGCTAAGTGGGCGGGTGAGTAGCCAAAGTAGAGATGCTGACGCCAACTGAGCGGATGAGTAGCCAAAGTAGAGATCGTGACGCCAAGCGAGCGGGTTAGTAGCCAAGGTAGAGATGATGACGCTAAGCCAGCGGGTGAGTAGCTAAAGTAGAGATGGTGGCGCCAAGCGAGCGGGTTATTAGCCAAAGTAGAAATGATGACGCCAAGCGAGCGGGTGAGTAGTCAAAGTAGAGGTGGTGGCGCCAAGCGAGTGGGTGAATAGCCAAAGTAGAGATGGTGGCGCCAAGCGAACGGGTGAATAGCCAAAGTAGAAATGCTGACGCCAAGCGAGCGGGTGAATAGTCAAAGTAGAGATGGTGGCACCAAGTGAGCGGGTGAATAGCCAAAGTAGAGATGGTGGCGCCAAGCAAGCGGGTGATTAGTCAAAGTAGACATGCTGACGCCAACTGAGCGCGCGAACAGCCAAAGTAGATATGATGACGCCAAGCGCGCGGGTTAGTAGTGTTATGATTAAAATTATAACAAATTAATCAAAAAGTATTACAACAGTGACTTACTTGTAAATTGTTGTCGGACCTCGTCTTTGGTCGGCGCTTCAGATTTTCTTCTTGCAGGGGGTGCAGGATTCCTGATCTCTCTGTTATGATGTGTTACGTGTGGACAGTTTCTTGCGAATTCAGTCACACACGGCGGTGCTCGATTAATTGGTTGTTCACGGAACACTGTACTTAAACTCGCGGCGGGTAGTTTTGAATTTGTATTACTGTTATCACTCGCGGCGGGAGATTTGGTAATTTTTTCTTTTTTTGTTACGCGATTGCGGTCTACTCATAACAAAAGTTTTCAATCAATTGAATTCTTTTTTTCTCGGCTTTGACGTCTCTCTTTTTGTTTTTTGACGCCAACTTGGTTTCGGTAGGAAGGTGGAAATCTTCAAAAGATCCAGGGAAATGCCGGGTTTTTACCGACTAAAACCACCTCCCGCCAGGCTCATATTCCCGTTGATCCCCGCGGAACTTTCTTTTCGATATTCCATCGCGGGGCTATTGCTAAGAGGTAGAGAGGAGGGTTTGTTGGGAATTTTGGGTGAGGCTTTGGACGTGGAGCCCGTAATCGTAGCCAAAGTACAGATGACGACGCCAAGCGAGCGGTTGAGTAGCCAAAGTAGAGATGTTGACGCCAAGCGAGTGGGTGAACAGCCGAAGTAGAGATGGTGGCACCAAGCGAGCGGGTGGGTAGCCAAAGTTGAAATGATGACGCAAAGCGAGCGGGTGAACAGCCAAAGCAGAGATGGTGCCGCCAAGCGAGCGGGTAAGTAGCCAAGGTAGAGATAATGACGCCAAGCGAGCGGGTAAGTAGCCAAAGTAGAGATCGTGACGCCAAGCGAGCGGGTTAGTAGCCAAGGTAGAGATGATGACGCCAAGCCAGCGGGTGAGTAGCTAAAGTAGAGATGGTGGCGCCAAGCGAGCGGGTGAACAGCCGAAGTAGAGATGCTGGCGCTAAGCGAGCGGGTGAGTAGCCAAAGTTGAGATGATGACGCAAAGGGAGCGGGTGAGTAGCCAAGGTAGAGATGCTGACGCCAAGCGAGCGGGTGAGTAGTCAAAGTAGACATGCTGACCCAGAGCGAATGCGCAAACAGCCAAAGTAGAAATGATGACGCAAAGAGAGCGGGTGAATCGAGGAGGAAAGAATGGACCGTTTGGAAATTTTAAATTGTTGACGCTTAGATAGCGTTTATTACTGTCACCGACGCGTCGTTGGCTAGTGGATAACAGCTGCCAAACGATAGCTGCCAGATGCGAACGTACTAGAATTCTTTACTTAAGTATAATTGCGATTCCGCGCACTTTCGCCAACTATTGGCGAATCATCGTCTTTGGAAGAAGAGGGCCTCGATGTCGGGGTCCTGATTGATGGCGGTGAGGTGGTCGGTGACGGCGTAGGTGTTGTCGGCTTGGGTTGCGTGCGGGCGCTTCCCAGAAGGTGGACGAGGTCGCAGATGACCCGAGAAGTACATATGTGTTGTTAGCTCTGATAAGAGCTCCTGTTATGTGCTTATCAAAGTAAACATACTGATGAAGCCAGGCACCAAGGTATCTAACTACAGTTTTTACTTGTGGGGGAAAATTATTACTTCCAACGATCAAAATTGTTGTCCAATTCTGTTTTATATCCCGCGCTGCACTGGAC
This sequence comes from Microdon myrmicae, assembly GCA_963931805.1. Classification (NCBI taxonomy): domain Eukaryota; kingdom Metazoa; phylum Arthropoda; class Insecta; order Diptera; family Syrphidae; genus Microdon; species Microdon myrmicae. The sequence continues at coordinate 136,435,214 of OZ007500.1, forward strand.
AAGGGCGTTCTAAAAAGGATAGTTTCTGTTGTCACGGATTTGATCTTTAATTTCCAGTCGTCGCAAAAACGTTTGATTCTATTGAAGTCATCTTGCAGAAGTATGTTGATGACATCAATCTTTTCTCCAGATCTATACACCACAATGTTGTCGGGCGCATGCAATGACATAGTTGAGAGAATCCATTAGATCACCAGTGTAAAAGTTAAACAAAATGGGAGAATTTAGTGCTCCCTGCTGCAAACCGCTTTTGATGTGAAAGTTCTTGTTGTATGTTATATCTCCACATTTCACCACAAGATGTTTACCCATTGCCATATCGTAGATAATGTATAACAAATATTCTGGGATTCCCAAATTTGATAACTTATATGCAAGTCCTTCTAATCATACGGTGCGAAGGCCTTTTCAAAGTCAACCAAGTAGGCACTTGTACATTGTCGCTTCGCCTTGTTCCACTGTCTGAAATAAGTTTTTTCGTAGCATGAACTGTACCATCGGGCGCAAGGCTAATAACCTTGCCCGGAAAAACAAATTATTATGGAAAATTTAACAAGCCTCGGGACTTGCTAAATAAGGCCCAGACCGCATTCCGGTTGTAGTGCCGATGATGATGATGATGAATTTCTTAAAGGTTGGATATTTATCAGAATATCTGCATGATGTTCCCCCTGACATAGCCCCCCCAAAGATCCGAATGGCAAACTAGTTTACCCCCGGAATTCTTTAAATCAAAAGGTACCATCATGACTTATCTCCGTGTCAGTCCGGGCCATCAGCCATACATCTGAAACCTAGTCGAAGATTTCTTCTGACGATATCGTGGAATGTACAGCGTGACGGGGTGGTATCTCACCTTGGGAGCGACTACCACCTAAACCAACTTTTTCTCGCAGCGGTCCATCAGCCAAGGTCCGAATGATGGCCAGGGATTTCTCCCGACCATTTCACGTAGCCTATAGCATGATGGGGTGGTATTTCACCGGGCGACAGGGCGTTGGGACCCCACCTGCCACTCGGCCTTTAGTCGCCTCTTACGACAAGCGGGGCTAGGTGTGAGTATATTCTAAGGTCCTACTCACAGGCCTTCTGCTGGAAGCCGAACACCCAGATGTGCTTTTGGCTATTGAACCTAAGCTAAACCAAGCGCACAAATCGGGCTACAAAACATATAAAGTTATTAGACGAGATCGTTCAAACTGCAGTCAAAGGGGTGGGGTTGCCGTCTTAGTTAAAAAAGGTATACAACACAAAGTCGTTTACAGCACAGATGTATACAAGTTCCAGGTGGTAGAAGCCTGCACTATAAATATTCCTTTGAACAGTCAAAGGCATCTATGTGTGGTCTCTGTTTATGCTCCAGAAGCTCTCCAGTGTACACAATTAGCAGTGAACTTGATACCCCTTTCCGAGGCATAAGTTAAACTCGGAATATAATTATTCCTTCTTATGTATGGGGCAAATTATACCACGACGCCAATCTTCCGGCATCTCCTGTTGTTCCCATACGTGCACCTCGATCTCATGAATTGCGTGATGTAACGCTGTCCCTCCTTGTTTGATCAGCTCAGCTGGTATGCAATCAGCTCCGGGGGCTTTACTTGATTTGAGCTGTCTTATGGCTTTCAATGTTTCCTCAATGCTTGGTGGCGGCAGCATTTGGTCTTGATCTTGCATTAGTGGAGCCTCCAATTCTTCTGTGAGCTGACCATTTAACAATTCATTGAAGTGCACTTCCCATCGCTCCAGAATGCTTTCAGGATTGGTGATCAGATTACCCTCTCTATCATTGCAGTAAAAGCAGCGTGGTGTGCACCGCGTCATACTGCGGATTATTTGGTAGAACTTCCGCGCCTGGTGCGGACCTCGCTCTCTACTCTCTATTTCACAGACAACATTTTTTTCCCAGGCACTTTTCTTTTGTCACTGAAGCCTTTTTTCATATCTTCTGAGCTCTTTGTATTTCTCCTCGCGCACCCGCGTCCTATGAGACTGCTGCATTACCCGGTATGCAGCATTCTTACCTTCAGTCGCTAGTTTGCACTCATCATCAAACCAGTCGCTCCGATCTCTACGACTACTGCCTAAGATGGAGTTGGCAGTACTAATGACACTATTCTTAAGGCGTGCCCATTTCTCTTCTACGCCCGGCATTCTGGCCCCAGGACTTACTCTCCTTCCGTCGAGCTCTTCGAGGGCGAGTCTGAGCGCATGACCAAAGGTGTTACTGGTATTCTCATTGCGTGAGGCATAGGTGTTGATTCGAACCTGATCCGCGGATGCAATACGTCTCCGTAAGGCAATCCACGCTCGGACAACTGTGCCAACAAGATAGTGGTCCGAGTAGACGTTGGCACCTTGGTACGTTCATACCGTCTTCAGGCTCGAGGAGTGGCGGCGATCTATCAACACGTGGTCAATTTGGTTGCGAATGGCTCCATCAGGTGATACCCACGTGGCTTTGTGGACGTCTTTACGCGGAAACCTGGTACTTGCAACGACCAAGTTTTTCGATGCTGCCAGTTCGATGACTCGTAGTCCATTGTCATTATGCAAACTATGGGAACCCGTGTAGTGCCTGAAATCCGGCTCCCGACCTATTTTCGCATTCAAATGATCAAGAACGAGTTTCACATCGTATCTAGGGCAGGCATTGAGGACCCGTTCGACGTTCTCGTAGTATTCTTCTTTTTCGTCGTTAGGGGACTCCTCTGTAGGTCCGTGAACGTTTATGAGGTTTATGTTCTTAAACTTGCCTCGCACGCGAATAGTGCATAGCCTTTCGTTTATTGCATTAAAGCCGATGATGGTACGCTTCAGTGTTTGGCTGACTAGAAACCCTACCCCGGGTACATGGTGTTTTGCATGACAGCTGTAATAAATGTCATACTCGTTTCTTTGAATAACACCACCTCCCGTCCATCTAATTTCTTGTAATGCTGTTATGTCAGCCTTATATTCGGACAGGGCATCGGCTAGCTGCTATGCAGCTCGAGCTCTGTATAGTGAGCGGACGTTCCATGAACAATTCTTAAATCGTTTAGCCATTTTCGTTTCCGTGGTTGTCGTCGTGTATCCGGTTCATATCCGAGGCTTGTTACATTTGCCATAATAATTCATTTTTACGGGCATGGTTACTAGCCTTGCGCCAACCTTTCTCAAGATGTCTCTGCATGCATTGGTTCACTACTTGGCGGGTGCCAAAGTACCTATGCAGGGGTGTCACGTGAAGACTGCATGTCAACTTGGACTGAACAGGGACCAGGATCCTCCTGGCCTTCGCCGGGTTGAAAGCAATCAGCAACTTTGTCCTGTATGTTTAATGCCTATAGTTTCTTAAAATGAAATTGTGTGTTGATACATTCGTAAATACCACTTCTTTAGGCGTTAGGTGGCGATATTTGTTATTTTGGTTGATGCGTTCGCTAATGCCGAAAATGAAGCTTGGTATCTTTAGTTCGTGCCTGCATGACTTACGTAAGTTTATCTAACCATCAAACCAACAGGACTGAGCTTATGGTTAACGAAGACAATAGCTTTAAGATAATAAGCTCGTGTTTGTGATAGGAGCAACTTCATAAATTAAAATGAAAAGCTTTTATTCCCCGAGATTTCAACCATAGCTTAGACCCATGACTTTACACCTGGCTTGGTTTTTATTTCTGCTGTAATGCTGTTGGTGAAGAAATATGAAATGCATCTGTATGAATGTGTGTTCAGTAGTTAGTATGGATTGTAAAAATTAATCCATTCAATCTTAATCCAACAGTGTTGGACCAGTGTACATGTATTTCTTTTTTCTTGTAGATAAACGCAGTTCCAAAACAGGATGTTAAGACACCCTTAATTGTCAAACCACAATGCGAGTGGAAGAAAAGGATAAGGATAAGGAAAGTACTTGGGTGACATAACGTTCTGGAAACACGTGCTGGTCATGTGGGCGAGGATCGTTAAGGCTTTCACACTTATGGGGCATCTCTTTGAGATAAATTACCCGAATATGGCTTATTATTATACTACGCAGAATTTCAATCATCATCATCATCATCATCATCGGCACTACAACCGGGAACCGGTCTTGGCCTTGTTTAGCAAATCCTGAGGCTTGTTAAATTTTCCATAATGATTTGTTTTTTTCCGGGAAGGTCATTAGTCTTGCGCGAGAGGCTCCCCGACGAGGAATCGAACCCCGGTCTCCCGCGTGACAGGCTGGTATACTAACAACCTATACTATCGAGGAGCCTATGGCTTATTACCCTAGGTTGTTTTTTTTATATATATTTTTTCTTTGTTGCCTTGTTCTCGCGTGGGATTTTCGGTGGCTGTGGGCATCTGGCAGTGCCAACAGATTGCGCCTGGCCACTTGTGTTTACCCAGCAAATGGATTGCCAAATAAATTCCGGTTATGGTCCTGTGTCTTTCAATAGACGTACAGGTATGGGCGAATGGTAGGGAAAAGCGGCCCACGTGCCTGCTGATACGTAGGGCGGAGGACACTAGGATGTAGGGCTCCTTTTTGCTGGGCAAAAAGGTATTCCGCTTTACAAGTGGTTTTGTGGTGTCCGTTGAATCGCCACTATCCTTTGAATGATGTGTATTGCTGGAAAATGTTCGGAGAGGTGGAGTGTAAGTATCAAGTTAAGTTGAGCAACGATCGTGCTAATAGTTATAGGAAAGAGGTATACAGAATATGTTGCGTCTATGTTCTAACGACGAAAATGAAAGACTTGCTTCTGTGCCCTTAATGAGTTTCACTGTTCGTTTTGGCGTCTTATCGATCACGAGCAGCATTGCTTCAGGTGTGCCTTACCAAATATGCGAATTCAATTCAAATCCATGATGTCTTATAAATCCTGTTATATTAAAGTCACGAACCTCGTCGTTAGCCTATCTCAATATTAACATAAAACAATTTTAGTTATCTATTTGGCACCGGCTGCATCGACCGGCTACGCTAAATAGTAATGTTATTTTATTTAATATTACCTAGTCTGGAGTGCGCCGTCCGCCCTGGCTGCTCTTAGTCCCCAGTGGAGAGTTAAAAACATTATACTTTTATTAATTTAATAATTTTATTTATTAACTTGTCGTGAAGCAAAGGGTCCGCTGTCCCAATGCGAGGCTGCAACCCTTTGCTTCTTACAACTTATTTATTTATTTATCCAGAGTAGAAGGCCCGCTGTTCCACTGTAAGGCTGCAACCTTCCTCTCTGGTCGATTAATTCTCTCAGAATTAGTAATAAAAAAAAAATTGATAAACAATGATAAATGTGTCCTTCATCTTGTCTCTGGTTTTTGGTCATTTTGAGATAACCAGAATACGCTCCTCGATAGTATAGTGGTTAGTATACCCGCCTGTCACGCGGGAGACAGGGGTTCGATATCCCGTCGGGGAGCCTCTGGCGCAAGACTAATGACCTTGCCCGGAAAAAACAAATCATTATGGAAAATTTAACAAGCCTCAGGACTTGCTAAATAAGGTCAAGACCTGTTCCCGGTTGTAGTGTCGATTATGATGATGATGATGAGATAACCAGAATCACCCACATCCGTGAGGATGTTGGGCTCGGTCTCGAGATATTTGAAAAAGAGAAGGGGGGGGGGGGGGGGGGTGGTATCTAAGGATAGTGTGGACAGGTTTAATTGAAATGTTCTCAAACTACTTGGATGGGGGGATGATGGGAGAGAAATCATACAAGACCGGTAGGTCTTGAGTGCGGTAGTAAACGCAGATCACGTCTTCGGCGTCTGATAATATGCGCTTTGGTCGGTGTGTGTGCATGTTAGTATCATCTTGTACTGTGCGTGCGTGTCTGTGGTGTGGCAGTAGTAGACCCTATGGGATGGGTCCAGGAATCCTCTATTATAGAGGGGAATGTTGTTGGGAAAGGTGCTTTCTTCAGTTTAGTACTGAAGAAGAAATTGTGGTGGTCGGATCCGAAGATATCGAAAGAGAGAAGGGTTAAGAACGCAAGACTGCCATACAAATAGGTTCTGAATGCTTTCGAGGTACTTGTATGCTAATTCTAGCAAATACTCCTCGATGGGGATAATGGAGGCTCCTTCGTATAGGTGAGAATTGGGATAATGGCGACCGCCAGGCCCTCTATTGTGGTTGGTGCATCTTCTGAGGAATTTCCTTTCGCAAACTCGAAGTCTTTCGATTTGGGCCAAAGATATGCGGGGCCATATGCGAAAGGAGTACGATATTCCAGATCGGATTAGCAGAGATTTATAGCAGAGAAGCTTAACTTTGGTGTCAACTTTGTTGCTCCACTTCAAGATGTTGTGCAGCTGCTTAGACTGGCCGATGACCCTTTGAAGAATATTGGTCACATGTTTGATGAAATTCATTTTTGGGGTATAAATGACCCCAAGATATTTCAGCCTGTCCTGTGGTCTAATCGTAATACCTCCTATTTGTATTCGAATATTCAGTGAATATCGAGAAGTCGGTTGGGAGTGTTTACTCAGAATTATAGCTACTGCTTTGAATGGGTCAAGTCGAATTTTCCATCGACTATAATACTGATACAGTTCGTCTAGGTGACGGCTGAGTGGGTTTGTTGCGAGTTTAGGGCTTTTGGGTGACGTGTACACTAGGACGTCATCAGCATAGCATATCGAGTTTACTCTCCTGTCCACAGGGCGAGGAATATCTGAGGTGTAGATATTAAATAAGATAAGGGCCTAGAATGGCGCGCTGTGGTACGCCTGTAGCGGTGTTAAAAGTTTAGGAAAGCTTTTCATTCACTCGAACTTGGAAGGTTCTGTTTAGAAGAAACTGGTAGATGATACTACACAGCGTTCTACTGAGCGCACTTTTCAGTAATTTAAAAATGAGACCTTTGATGTCGTGTCAAAAGCCTTTTCAATGTCCAGGCTCAGCACAATGGTGGGTTTTTTATTAAAGAGGGACACACAGACGTGGTTTTGAAATATGTTGAGTCATCCTGGCGCTGTGCGCTTTTCTAAATCCCAATTAGAAATCAGGTATTAGGTTCTTGGCACTGATAAAGTTGTTCAGCTACTCGTATATGACATTTTCATATAGTTTGCTGATGCAAGTGAGGAGCGAGATGGGGCGAAAGATTGAGGAGTGATACGTTGGTTTCCCAACTTTTGCTATTGGACAATAGCATGCTTCCAAGCTTGAGGAAAGTACCCCAAGTTGCAGGCATGGTTGAACAGAATGGACAGCTTAATAAAGAATAAGCCAAACATTCGGACGATTCCGGAGACGCTACAACCATGAGTTGTACGCAATCTACCTTGAAGCTCATATTGTAAGAAAAATCAAGCTCGGTAGACTCCGGTGGGCGGGACACCTAGCTCGAATGAGCGAAGAGGACCCTGCCCGGAAAGTCCTTTGTGGCAGGATGTATGGAAGGAGACAGCGCGGCAGACCTTGTCTGCGATGGAGGGATGGCGTAGACCAGGACGCCCAGAGCCTGGGAGTGCTAAACTGGATGACATCGGCTCGAAATCGGGACCGGTGGAGAGATTTGTTAAATAAGGCCAAGACCGGATCCCGGTTGTAGTGCCGATGATGATGATGAAACATTCTAAATTATTTACGCTCCAACCACTCTTTACATACCCAATTCCTGGTGCGAAAAACCCACACGATGCATCCTCATCTGGACTTTGACCATTTGCCTAACCTGAGTCAGCTATATTGCTTAATTAGCAACTTAATTTGCATCTGCCAGGTGCAACGGCGTATATCATTTGCTTTATATTTCACCCAAACGAACCAACAGAAACACGATAGCCCTTCCCCAAGCGATTCGCAATGTATAACCGATTGGTGCTTTTACGTGACGTCTGCCGATACTTTGTCGCCACGTCCAACTGGTTGGCGCTTTGACGGAAATTATGATAGACTGTGTGTCCATTGCCTTTGCAGACGCCGCCGGCGCCTCCTGCCAGATGTGGCACCTGGTGCTGGGTGTGGAGCTAAAGATGTATAATTTGAAGCGTACAGCTTGGACGGTAGAAGTGTCTCGCACCAGTGCAGTAATCCGACCGTGTGGCAAATGTGTTGTTGCTTATGCAATCATTGAAATGGGACAATCAACGTAAAGAATTATATTGAGGTAATTGCATTGTGTGCGTTAAATAACTAACGGGGTGTGGGGTTGTGGCGGTTCTTTTATACATTCTCAAAGAACCGCCCATCCTCTTAAATTAACCACCTTCCTCTTTCCATGCAAAGCCGTAGTACTTACCTGCAATTAGGGGCAGCGTAAGTTCCCCTGCAGCATCATACCTGAAAGGAAAACCTACCCGACGGCATCCATACATTTTGAATTTCCCTGGTTCATTTTCCATGAACCAGTTCATCTCCTATCGACTCAGCCTGTCTTCAATTACGATAAACAAACGCTGGCCAGCTTATTGTTGACATAGCTGTAGCCGATATTCTTTCCCCATTTCACGATTGTATATCGCGCCTATACCCTTAGGTCCGCGACAGTTGCGACAATTCCCCGTTATCAGCTATCAACCGATCATGAATTTGGGCATGGATATGATCATTGTGTAGGTAACCTTACCCATGCCATGCCTATGATGACCCGCCTGAAAACCTAAATTAAACATACAGTATCTCATTGTGTTCGTCTTACTTACCCGCACATTACTCTAAACATATAGCCATCCAGCCTGACCCTTTGCCGCCGTCGACGAGGTTTCTGCTGACTTATGTCAACAAAATAATTTTCCTCCTTGTGCACCGGAGCCATACGGCTAGATTAGATATTGCCTACATCGGTGTTTCCAAGGAATCTTAGGCAAATACCATGACGACCCCTTTGCATCATAGGCACATCATGTACATCATGTGTGCCACCATTTGATCTGTGAAATAGCAAAAAATGAAATAGAAACAAAAATCTATTTCGATCCCTGGTGTACATCATCAACGATGTATGCGTACATCGCCGCAGCCCCAATTATCGTACGTCTGTTTAATCAGGTGTCCGCCGATCATCGTCCTCATCGCAGGGCATCGTACTTGTCCTATACGGACAAATATAGAATCCTCCACCATCGATGCAGTTCGCGGCCATTCAATCTGATGGATGTGAGTTGTATCGTTGAGTCAGATTCAAACCTCGGAGGAGTACACACGTGATTCTTGAGGAGTCAGCTATACCCAGTCAACCGGCCACACCAAGGGGACGTCGCGTATATTACCTAAATCGAGTCATTTTTATCTGTGGAGAGGTGTTATTTTAGTGTGCCCAAAGTGCCCAGGAATGCCGGCTACATGTGTGGAGCATAATATTTTTTTTTGTTTTACTAACTGGGCATGCAGCAACTTTGCGCGTTGCAAATTGCAGGTGAAAGAGAATGGGCTTCTGGTTTTGAAATATTTACCAACTGACAAGATGACCGCTGAAGTTCTCACAAAAAATTTGAAGAAAATTAACCGTAACCAATTTACTCTCATGTTAGGGCTTAAAACATAATGTCATACACAATTCTCAAACTATCTATTGAAACTAAAATTCAACTAATGAATTATAGTCGAGTTATGTGGGTGGATCAACACAAACCACAATCTCCACGCAGGGGCCACAAGCAAAGACTCACACCGAGAGTGACTTTCGATTAATTAAGTGAAGCGCACTCTCGGTCACTCTCGCACACAAAGGGAAGACACGGCTAAATTGGCGTGGAGTCGACGCTGCACTACGTGGGTTTCGCTGATACGTAGCACGGGAACCCACGCCGGATTTTTTCCGCCATTTTCGCGTAACACACACTACATGTGAGGATAATTGGCGAGAATATCACTTCACTTCGACATTTGCCGCCGCCACTACCGGACGTGCGCCCTTGCACCAAGTAGCACACTCCAGCATTTGCCTCCATCACGGAAGGACACAAAACCGATAAACGATCAGCCAGCGCATACAAGGAATCGAAGATATAGGGTCAGGAATCCCAAATATATACTTTATACCGTATAAGTTAAAAATATACTAGTGGTTTAGGGTTTTTAAAAAATCAACTTTATTCTGCGATTATCGCTAAGCAACTAACTTACGGACTAACTTACAACATTCTTATTTATACCTATGCGACGTTGTCCCGGATGCTGGGTGCAACATTGTTGCTGTCGTAGAAGCTGCGATGCTGAGATTTGTCACGGAGGCTAGTGCGACAATGTCCAGTGTGATGGGCCGTGACCTGTGGTTCTATGGTGATACGCACGAACGAGTGCGCAGATTGGTTTATGGGGCAAGTGCTAGTTTGTGCTTTATGTGGAGTGCGTGTGCCAATGATGATACGCACGAATGCCTGTGTGAATTTGTTTATGATATGTGCCATTAGTTTATGATGTGTTGTGTTTAGTCATGAGCCGTGTGTTAACTCTTCCCCTCTTAAATTTTGCGCCCTCGCAAAAGGTTATTTGAAGGGTAGGTTAAAGATGCTGGGTTGGTTCTTAGGTGGCTCTGGTGGGTGCTCTTTTTGCTTCGGGGTAGGCATTGTCCTCAAAGGGGTGGATTCTGGGATGATGGTTACTTTGGTCTTTCTCTGAGCTCTTAGCTTTAAGAGGAATAGTGAAACGAGTATTAAACAAACTATGGTCAAAAGAGAGTAATTGACAATCTGGTATATTTCTTTTTCTACTTTTATTGACTCTATTTGCTTGGTGTTATTGATGTGTAGATCTTTCATAAGTTCTAATGAAAGTATCTCTGCAAATTCGGGTCCGTCAGAGGATATGTGCAGTAAAGGTGGTGGGGCTTGAATGTTGGCTATATCTTCTGCTATGTATTTTTGGTTATTAATCGTGATAACATTCCATAACATTCAGCCAATTTCCTAACTTCACTAATGCAATCGCATTAGTACCTGAAAATGCTTCACGCATTATATATATCAAATCTATAATCTTAAAGTCCCTGTAAAGAAAACTTACTTTTACATGCATCTCTTCGCATACAATTTTCCGTAAGATTTCTTGCTTTACTTATCTGGAGTTTCAAACCAATTCGGCACCTTCGGTACCAGACAAATTCCTGTAAACGAAATGATTCGGTTTGCATACAATGTAACCGTCACGACAGGGACCATAAATATTGCGCCGTCTATTTTCCCAGCCGCGCCATGTGTACAACAATGTTCTCTACATACACATTGGCTGGCGACTTACACCCAAGGGACCAAAGCAAATACGCATTCCGCGTCTCTTGGCATCAATTAAATCCTACAGCATAAACAAATGCAAATAGGAATTCAATACCTACACTTACTAGCGATGCCATAAACACCATTTCCCAGTAACCTAGCTAAAACCCATTAGCACATTTCCACATCGCATCGTTGTCTCTTTGTTTAGCCGCGACGCACATGTTCCAACAAAGATCCCATTAGCATCCGATGACTTCGGTTTTATTTGCTTTACCGAAATCGTATCACATGAATGCACTTTATGCCCTCTCTTTGTTCTAGGTTCGTCCTCATCCATGAAAGAACCATGCACACATACCACCATGATCACGATTAGCGAGTGAGCTCTGCACGAGCAAGATATCGTTGAGTCGTAATATAACCATCAAGGCGGGCGGGTCGCCCGCTATCCACCGTACCGGCGCTGGTACGGTGTGTAAACGATAGACGGAATTCGAGTCGAGCGAGTCGGTTGCGCGTACAGTAGCACATATAAAGTAAAAAGAATTGTTGTGAGTTATCGCTTAAAGTAACATATCAAATTGTAAAATGTGTCACGTCGAATTGAGTGGAAAGTGCGTGTTTCATAGTTATAAAAACTTTCAATTAAACAGAATAAAACATTAACGTAGACGAACCTGTGTTTCTTTTATCGTGCCGCAGCTTCCCTGGGTGTTCCAATGTTTTGTCATTGTTTCCGGTGATCGTGTTTTGTATTCGGCGGTATTTCTGATGGTGGAAGAAGTGAACCAAGTACCCATGCTGGTACCATACTTCTTCCCCACTGGACCAAGACTCAACACCCCCTGCAGCCAGGAACCAGCCACAACGACCAAGGAACAGCCCAACACTGCAAAACCCTGACAAGTAAGTCACTTTCCTTTCCATTATTCTTTCCTTAAATTGTTTTTCAAATTGTTAATAATAACATAACAGATTGCCGTTTAATGTTTGGTATCATCCGCGTGGTAGATAGGGAAGTGATTGATACTGGAGTCTCTGTCGGTAATAATGGAATAAATAGGAGGGGACCGACATGACTTCCCTGGGGAACCCCTGAAGTTGGAAAAAAAGGATTGGAAAGGGTGGATCTAAATCGCACTCGGCAGGTATAAAAAAACCTTTAATCCAAAAGGAATCCATGTGGAGCAATGTGACAACGGTACCATCATAGGCAGTTTTTTCTGATATCCCATAAAATTTCAATAGCAAGTTTAAGATGTTTTGGACGTCATTATTAAAAACATAACATCTCACACTGTTATCTACTTCTTTTAAGATATAACTATTATATATTGTACTATTATTCCTGACATTGAACAGTTGGAAAAGATTATATGAAACATCACCCACCCCCACTGTTCTGTAATCCACTTAAGATACCCACTTAAAGATTTCTAATTAAGGTAGACATTCGCAAAAGTACAGGACTTTTATAACCAACGATGTCGACATAGTTACGTGTTGAGTATCACTCAGTTGAGTCAAAAGCTTCTGGAGTCCTTGCACAAGTCCCCTGATAGAATTAAATCAGTTTACTCCAGGCAATGTAAGGTGTCAGGTATTACAACCAATTCAAATAAGTTAAATGAAGGAAGAAATGAAAGAGATACAGGACTGAAATTTACCAGATAACATAGCTACAATCCATTCTCTCATCTTATTATTATATATTATAATACATTTTCATCCTTTCTACGTTCAAGTTTCGATTTAGATTCTGGGAAGATAGTTAACCTCGCACACGCCGGCCCACACAATTACATGGGCTGTTGGCATGTCACAATCTGCTGATGTGAAAATATATTTAACCTCCTAATCCCCGATGGATCCCTTAATTCGGTGCCTAAAGAACACGGGACCATCCATGTACTGGACATGTTCAACACCGCCGAGAGTATGTGACTACTTAAATGCGTAATTTAAAATGATGTTTAGTGTGTTTTTGAGTGACGAAGAGCTTTACGAAAGGTCCAATGAAAGGACGCCTTTCGTTTCCAACTAAGCTGGCCTTTATCGACAGGCGATCCTGATTCCGTATAACGCAGACATGGGTGATTTTTTGAATACATGCCCCAGATCCGTATGATTACTAAATCTATATATATCTAGAAAGGATAGGATTTTTTCCTGTTTGGGTTCTGTAATTACATTTTAAAGCATCAACAGTGAGTAGGTTGGCGTGCAGGCAAAAAATATAATCAATGGGACAGGGAAACTGTATCCTGGTATTGATGGTATTGAATAGATATTGGTTCGGACATGGCTCTGCATTGAAACTTTCCAGTGTTTGTTTGCTTTAAGAGGAAATATTCAGTGTGATTAGGAGAAAGTATTCAGTGCGATGGTAGAATCGCCAATAATCAAGTTGAGTAACTATAAACAGGAATTTCCAATCCTCAGAATGGGATCGAAGCCATTTGAACAATGACTGTTGTACCTTCTTCGTTTACTTACTATGGACTTTCATGTACGGGATTGTTCATAGCAAAGTTAAATTGTTCAAATTTGCTTTTTGTGTCTTTCCTCGGAGTTTTTGTCTTGGCTTTTAACTAATTTTTGTTATATTGTTCATGTTCTTGTTTGACACCACTATTTATGTGTTTTAGCAATCTTAATATCGTGCTAACAAAAAAATGTTGGGGCATTTATGGTCGTTTTGTTTGTTGCAACAATAAACGTTAAAAAATACGAGGGTGAATCAAATATAAATGGAAATTCTACTTTTTCGCTTAGCAACAAGTTGCGAATTAGATAATCTTGTACGTGGCTGTTGTTTGGTTTATGAAGAGTAGGTGTTGCAAACGCAACAGCACAACATATAAGGCTTCATCTGTTGGATCAAATGATCAAATTAATCCATTTGAATTAGCAAATTTCCTCATTTTCAACGCCCGAGGGTATGCTATAGTACAATCAATCATTATTAGCCATGCCACTGAAAACCTTTCGGAGTGCTCGCTGATTGTGGAGACAATTCAGCCAGCTGATATTAGTCCTCGTTGCTGGAGAACACCAATATTGTAGCGGATGAGAGATTTTTGGCTCAACGGCCATTTCGAGAGAAAAAAGAAAATTAACAACAAACGGTGACAAACTAAAGGTTTCAGTTTCCTCCTGTTTTCTTTGCAACGTTTAAAATTTCGGTAAGGAAAAAGTAACTTGATACGGCTCTTACGGATAGAAAGACAGTTTATTGTAATTAAAGAGAAAAAGGTGATGATATAGTTCCTAGTTAAATAAAGTTGTACTTTAACTAATTCCATTGGTATTTTTTTCATGTTCTTCTGCTGAACTCCATCAACAAGATTCGCTTGCTGGGCTGCAAGGTTGTTCGTATTTCGAATATTTTTTGTTGAGTTGAAAGACACTTTTCATGGTCCTTCGAGCCGGATCTAAAATATCCGAGGTACAATAAGACGGATTTACGATCCGGAGTGCAGAAGGAAGGATTCACAATCCGGAGTATACGCAAGGGATTTACGATCCAACCAACCAAAGACACACGATCCGGAGTTAAAACGAGGATATACGATCCAACCAACCAAAGAGATACACGATCTGGAGTTAATACGAGGATTTACGATCCAACCAAACAAGGAGGATTACGTCCACCAAACATCGGTGATAGCATCTTGTTGCGGATTGCTGACTAGTGGCTATTAAAGGTGGTTGTTGGCCATAAGTGGAAACAGATTGCTGGCCAACCCACATCGAAGGCAACTTTACATTGGTGCATCAGGCAGTTGGATCTTGACTCCATCGTTCGTCTGGGCAACAAGCAAGTAGAAGGTAGGCGGCAATTATTTTCTTCAATATAAAATACTAGTGGATATATATTGTTATAAATTCAAAACCGACACACTTGTCAACCGTTAGCGTGACCTCATGGCGTCGCACCGAGCCTTAAGCCAACTAATACGACATCAACACACCGATTCTGGAGCCATCTAGAGGAATACTGGAGAATACACGAAACTGGCAGAAACGTCAGAAGCAGACGGAACCAATAGAGAACACGTGACTGAGGAATTGAACGGAGGAAAACAGAGGTTGTCCTTAAAAACATTGAAGCACTCCTGCGATCCAGTGGTCGAACTCGCGCAAAGGAACGTATAGTTTTAAACTGGACACAGTTTAACGGTCGTGTGCGGAGTAGAAACGTAACAATATCAAAGTGGTAGTTGTGTGCGGTCTGTCGAAGTGGTGCACAGAGTGTTGTATGCTAAGAAATTGTTGAAGTTGTGTGTTGCTTCAATTGGAAAAGGGGAGAACTTGAGAAGTGGAGCGGAATATTGTATTAAAAGGCTGGTGTTGAATACAAATTTTGGCGGAAGACAAGCCCTTTCATTCGAAGTCGTGGTTTCAGTGTTGCATTGGTCACCGGTGGATTGCAGGGAGGTCAATTATAACTCACGCTGCACGTATAATTTTCTGGGACAGACGAGGTGATTGTGCGGCAGTGACTGCACAGTCAGGTTGATTGATTTTTCTAGCGATTTCTGGTCAATATTTATTGCGTGTGTTTCTGCGGACATTTGATTGTGGTGGTGGATTGCGTAAATGAGCTCAGTTCGTCCTTTTAGTGTTACAAAGCAAAGCGGTGTAGCAAGTGCCTTAGGTGGAACATCGTATTTACCGTGTCTAACAGACAGTTCAAAAGAAAAATTTCCTCGATTGTTTGTGATCTGATAAATTCACAAAATGAACAAGACAAAGATGTCCAATCTAATCGACAGCTTGCAGAACATAGCAAGCGAGTTGACAGCCGACTACAAGGCATATTCGCCGTTGAATCAAACAGCCAAATCAGTGCACATGAATGAGACACGTTTAAGGAATTTGGAGCATTACTTTGAGGAAGCAAAGGGATTGCACCAAAAAATTATAGCCGCTCCCAGTGACGATACCAAAACAAAATACATGGAAGAACTCCACTTCCATAATCTGAAGGAACTGTATTACAGTTATTCCTCAAAACTTAGGTCGCAATTGGAGCAAGTCGACACTCACCCGCTGGGGCACAACTCATTCAACAGTTCAATGGGAGCAACAAAGGCGCCAACGGCGGAACTGAAATTGCCCCTCATTAAAATACCTACCTGCTCCGGTTCTTATCAGACGTGGCCGCAATTTAAAAGTCTATTTGAGAGCCTCATTTTTTTTTTTTTTTTTTTTTTTTTTTTTTTTTTTTTTTTTTTTTTTTAGACTTCTCTCGGGAGAGGCGAACCTATAGCGTCGAGTGGGCGCCCCGAGATGCCATCAAATAACTGTTGCAGTTCTTTTTGAACAGTTGCAGGTTGTAACGCTCCGGGAACACTCCGCGTGGGAAAAGAGTTCTACAGCTTCCCCGTTCTGTAACGGAACGAGTTCTGATACAGCGATGTTCGCGCCGTCGGGAGATGAACCACAAACGGGTGCGATCCGTCGGATTGTCTTGTGGAGCGCATATAGACCGAATTGCGTGGAACAATGCCAAGAATCTCCGAAGAACAGCACCCGTGATAATATCTGTAAAACAGACAGAGGTCGGCCACGCGCCTTCGATGTGATAGCGACTGTAGTCCCGACGTCAGCGCCGAGTCCCCGATCAGGCGGATCGCTCGTCTTTGTACGCTCTCAAGTAGGTCGAGGGTATGTTTAGGAGCCGAGCTCCAAACATGAGAGCAATATTCGAGCGCGGGTCTAATTTGAGATTTATATAGGAGAAGAAGTTGGGCCGGAGTAAAGTATTTCTTGGCTCTAAAAAGATAACTCAGTTTTCCTGAGGCTGATCTGGCGATACCCGATACGTGTTTATGCCATGATACATTCCCATCATCAGAAATGCCTCTATATCTGATGTATAACGGCTACATTACCTGAAAACAAACCAAAGCGGAGAAGCAGAACGTCTGCTGCGGAACATTGCCATTGTTGAGGGTAACTTCGAGTCGGCCTGGGCAACTCTGGTAAAACGGTACCAAAACTTGAGATTGTTAAAGGACAATCAGTTCGGCTTGCTGTTCAGTCAACTCTCACTGGGCTGAGTCGGCCGATGGGATTAGGTCTTTGGTGGATACCACAAGTGAGGCCACACAATCATTACAGAACTTAGGAGTCCCGGTCTCATCGTAGTAGGAGGACGTATTAATTTTCCACACAATCCAGAAGCTCCCCCTTAAAACGCGAAGTTTGTGGGAATCTCACATTTCGTTATATGTGGATTACCCAACATACGATATATTAGAAGAATTTCTACTCACAAGGATTCGAACTTTAGATGTCATGGGACAAACAACGTCCAAAAATACTCACGGAATTTCTAGAAATAAACATCATGACGTCCGTGTCCATAATTCAACCACAAGCAATTGTTCGATGTGCTCAGGCTCACATTTCATTCGTAACTGCTTCAATTTTCGAGCACTCAGCCCGCACAAAAGACGGGACATAGCAACCAAACGCCATTTGTGTGTCAACTGTCTGTCAAATACGCACAGAACTCAAGAGTGCACGAGCAAGTTCACCTGTGTGCACTGTAAGCAGAAACATCATTCGTTGTTGCACACAGACTATATCCACCATTCCATACCCAAAAGTGACTCTGCTGCGACGATGACTCCATCTGGAACATCTGCTTATCAAACTCATCAGGCACAATCCACGGAGGATTCAGCGGTCTCTGCCAGAAGATCTTCAGTATTCAACGCCTGCATTGTCGAAAACAACAATGCTCAGACTGTTCTTCTGGCTACGGCTCTCGTGGGTCCTGGGTCGGAAGCATCTTTCATTACCGAATCAGCATCACGGTTATTAAGGCTCAAAAGAGAGAAAGGTCACGTGTCCGTCTATGGCATAGGGGAAACAAGGATGAGTGCATCGGCGCACAAGGTATCACTCGTCATTCATTCTAAAATTAACGAACCCTTCACGTTGCAGGTTCGAGCCTTTGTTTTGCCCAAACTCACTGCGGCGCTTCCCATGCGCAATCTCCAACGCGTTAACTGGGACAATCTAAAGGGTATCGATCTGGCTGATCCGATTTATTACATGCAAGACAAAATCGACATCCTCCTTTGGGGCGATGTTTATTCGGCGCTTTTTCTGGACGGAATGATCAAGGGAGCGCCCGGCACCCCCATGGCGCAACGAACCGAATTAGTATGGGTGCTCTCCGGTAGCATCATTGATAACCAATCATCAATAACATCCTTTCACATAAGGACAAAATATTCTAAGCTGGACTCTCGGTTAACAAAATTCGAGGAAATAGAAGATGAGGAACGAGGAAAGATACATTCACCCATTGAGAATTCACAACAGCGGAAAGCGAACGGTGAGCATATGGTCCAGTTCTCAATCAAGAAAGAGAATTACTCAATGTTAGGATTATTTCATACAGCAGCACAATTGTCAACGAAGGCTTCTGCTGGTGAGCAGATTGTGATTCCGACTAATAACCTAAGCACGCAGCATCTCTTACCTAATCTCACATCAGTTCAAGGGGATATGCCGCAAGGTGTTCAACTTATTTTACAACCACAACACCATCAAAATCTAAACAGCAATGCTGTTCCTGATGCACATCACATGCGGTCACAACACCCGCAGCAAAACCAATCGCAGCAACAGCATGTACTTTGCGATGAAAATCATCATACAGATAATGCTGCTCTCCAAACCGTGACTGCGCGTCATGGCCATAGTCCGGGTTCACCAACTGAGAATTACGTTCTGAGACTGCGACGTCGGAAATTCGAACGGTCTGATGGCAACTACAATTCCAGAGTATTCAACAATACCGGAAAAATAATCTCCACAAATCAATATCAAGCGGACAATACAAATAATTCCCTCAATTCAAGGAACATATTGACTTCGTCACGTCCTCAAGTCCAGTAAGATAACCTCTTTGGCGGCCGCAATAGCCACCAAAAACATCATTTTCAACACAATCACTCAACCAGTGGATCGCATACGGCTTCAAGCAATGCTGCCGACATAAAGATCAGTTCCCATCGAGAAACTCGCCCAACGTCAACCAGTGGCATTGGCGGCGTAAGTGAGACACATCCCCAACTGCAACAGCATCAGCCACCGCAATCGTTTCGGGCTCTAAACGCAGTTGGCAGCTACTCCAACATTTCTGGTATCGGCACAGGTTGGCCATACTCAGAAGATGGAGAACTAACAACCTATCAATTTCAACGTTGCACAGCCAAATTTAACACAACGAAGTGGATTTCATGCTGAATCATCGGCTTTATCGTATGCATCTCGATCTCAGCTGGTTCTAAACGGCCACATTTCGAACCAAGGTGTGACTGCACAATTACCACGTCAACTTAATGACAACCACATCGCTCAAATACAAATGGCAAATGGTCTCACTGGTCCGATCGTTGCACAATTGCCGACGCAGTTTCAACGGAGCTTACCAGGATTTAATCAAATCAACCCGAATATTGAGCTCAACCATTGGAATAATATAAACACTCACCAAATCGTTGCCGCGACCGAGACGGCAAATATCGCCTTTCAGGCACTTCCTCCACCACATGCTGGAGATTTAGAAATGTCAACAACCTCCGCTATTATGCCAGCCCAGACTATCCAGTTGTTTGGCATGGCTTCATCAGCAGGTTCTCGTCAATCGCAAATGGTTCAATCAGGAACCCCTGCACCGGCTAGGATTTCTACGCAATATAATCTGGAAAATGTGAATTCAAATTCACGACATACCAGCAATGATAAGCCAGCGAAGGTGTTCCACCATCGCACACAAAGACGCACGAGAAACCCATACACGAGGTTAGATGACGGAAACCTAAACCACGTAAAGGGAAGAGAAAACCAAGTCCTCTTTCTATAGCTGTGTCAATGAATTCTCTCATCTTAATGATCCCCTCAAACGACAATGACGGTGGCATCATCTCAAACCACACATTCCAATTCTGTTAGTAATTCAACAGCGATCAATTTAACATCGATACCTACTAATCAGGAAATATCTCCACTACCAGTGACACGTACAAAATTTGATATCTGGATGTTATGGATTTGATGAGCAGATGCAGCATGCACACGGCAACAAGACGAATTCAACAATACGCAAGCATTCAATAGTTAACTTTTGCCTTTGGGCCATGCTCAATGCACACATACACCATCATCATCATCATCGGCACTACAACCGGGAGTCGGTCTTGGCCTTATTTAGCAAGTCCTGAGGCTTGTTAAATTTTCCATAATGATTTGTTTTTTTCTGGGCAAGGTCATTAGTCTTGCGCCAGAGACTCCCCGACGGGGAATCGAACCCCGGCCTCCCGGGTGACAGGTGGGTATACTAACCACTATACTATCGAGGAGCCCTAGCGAAGAGTGCATAGCCTTTCATTTATTGCATTAAAGCCGATAATGGCAGGCTTCAGTTTTTGGCTGACTAGAAAACCTACCCCGAGCACATGGTGTTTTGCATGACAGCTGTAATAAATGTCATACTCTTTTCCTTGAAAAACACCACTCCCTGTCCATCTTATTTCTTGTAATGCTGTTATGTCAGCCTTATATTCGGACAGGGCATCGGCTAGCTGCTGTGCAACTCGAGCTCTGTATAGTGAGCGTACGTTCCATGAAAAAATTCTTAAATCGTTTAGCCATTTTCGTTTCCGTGGTCGCCGTCGTGTATCCGGTCCATATCCGAGGCTTGTTAAATTTGCCATAATAATTCATTTTTACGGGCCTGGTTATTAGCCTTGCGCCAACCTTTCTCAATGACGAATAGACATTGGAAAATGTGCTAATGGGTTGCGATACTTTATACAAGGAAGATTGTATATCGTATCTTGGGCCGGTGGCCGAAACGAATCCCTTGCTTGCATTTGTATATGCGGGGTAATTCGTTGTAAGAAACGGATTCTATATTTGCATTGTTTATGCTTTGAATTCAATCCGGTGGCTATGCGCGAAGTCGATGATTGTTTGGAGATTCTAACAAAGGAGCATTTCTGGGTAAAGTGCTTGCAGCTGGCAATTAACAACATTCTTTGACTCGATCCGAATGCCATCCGTATTCACTACTTTGAAATTCTTTCAATTACGTCTCAAGTGATATTCTTTTATTCCATTAATATTATTACGTCAAATATAAACGGTAATTTCTATCTATGCATTGATTGAATAATGCTATACACTACTACACTATCAACATATCTCCTGAAGTGTGATCTACACACTTTTGCCACCGATTTGGAGGTTTTAATATCCCTTGTTCGTAGAATGATTTAGGGCGATTCAAGTGTCACCCAAGTGTCCGCTAATTGAGGCACATGATAAGATCATCAAAAGCCTAACCGCAAAACGATTAGATAATAAGAATACAAATAATTTCCTCCCAGGATATGGTAACATTATCTTCAATCTTATTTACATTGCATACACACATTGTAACCAATAATTCAATTCTATTCATTTATCCTGTTATCTAAAATATGTAAACAATACCCAAACTCGATTCCGTCATTCTATGTTATCTCATATAATATGCAAACATACTTGAGCCTAATTTTTTTTTTGGGACTCCGACAAGGGGACGGTCTGGTCTGCCTCCTCTTCAACCTGGCGTTGGAGAAACCAATCCGTGACTCTGGCGTTACAACAAGAGGGACTATTGTCACCAAGTCCAGCCAGATACTTGCCTACGCAGATGACATCGACATCATCGGTAGAACCGAATCGGCGGTACAGGAATCCTTCACCCAGATCGAGCAGGTGGCACAAAAACTGGGACTGCACATTAATGGGGGAAAAAGTAAGTACATGGTGGCAACTTCTGCGAAGAGAAGACCTAACGTTGGTCAAACTATCAGGGTAGTGGAGCACGAATTCGAAGTAGTGCAATCCTTTAACTACCTTGAGTCAGAAGTATCAGCCGATAACAATATGGAAGAAGAAATACGCGAATGGCTGATTAAATCCAACAAACCCTACTATGGTCTATTAAGGCTCTTTAAATCCCGAAATTTATCCAGAACATCTAAGCTACTACTGTACAAGACCATGGTTTTACCAGTACTCATGTATGGATCCGAGACCTGGGTGCTTAATAAAAGGCACTCTGAGCTCTTGGCCGCATTCGAGAGAGAGGTCTTAAGGAGAATTGTTGGCCCCGTATGTGAGGGAGGACGATTCCGATACAACCATGACTTGTACGCAATCTACCTTGAAGCTAATATTGTAAGAAAAATCAAGCTCGGTAGATTCCGGTGGGCGGGACACCTAGTTCGAATTGTAGTATTCCAGAATACTACTGTCCTTATAACTATTAAGTTTAATACTGAATCTCATTATTTATCTAACACATCCTTAAAACATTCTCCTTACATATCTAACATTCTCATTTAATACATATCATAAATAAACATCCACAATATTCTATATCAAGCCAGTTCCAGTACATTTCATAACATGCCCCTTTTTTCATTTGAAACATGGCTCTTTGATTTTCGTTCAAAGTTTATTCAAAATTTAAAAGTCACAGTAGAGTAAATAATACTTTGATAAAATTGATTTTGTTCATATTATAATTTACAGTAAATTAGATCTCAAAGTTCTATAAGAAGAGGGAACATCTTATTGTAAAGTTAGTTGAGTTCAGTTAGTTGAGATTGGAAAGTTGAGTTGAGAGAGAAGTTAAGAAGTAGTTGAGATTAGAGTAAGAATAGATAGAGATTAGAGTAAGAAGAGATACAGATTAAAGACGAGTACGAATAAAAAGAGAGACGAGAATAAACTGAGGAGACGAAAATAGAAACAAAAAAATTAATAATTAAATAATATCGAAGAGACGAAAAGCATAGTGAATAGTTTTTTTCTTTGATAATTGATTATCAATTGCAATAAATTTCCGCACAAACATATTTTCAATCGGAGCGAATAAACATTGAAACGCGAATTGTTGAAAGAATATTAAATAAAGAAAAAATAAAAGGTCCACGCTCTTCCCTCTAACGAGGAAGCACGGCGCTGGATTGCAACAGAATGAGCGAAAGGAGACAGCGCGGCAGACCTTGTCTGCGATGGAGGGATGGCGTAGACCAGGACGCCCAGAGCCTGGGAGTGCGTAACTGGATGACATCGGCTCGAAATCGGGACCGGTGGAGAGATTTGTTAAATTAGGCCAAGACCGGATCCCGGTTGTAGTGCCGATGATGAAGATGATTCGTCTATATACACAAGGGCATCACTCATCTGAGACTTTTATGATGCCCTCGTCCCATCTTTTCTCTTAACACCATTTCTTCGATGCATCGTCGTCTATGTATTTAGCCGCGATGCAGATCCTAGACAACGATCTATACGGTCTCTTTGTCTTTTAATTTCCCTGGATCCGTTCCTCATGACCTCGAGGCATGAGCAAACAAAGATCCAATTGGCATCCAATGAGATTTGGCTTGTTTGCTTAGCCGAACTCACATCGTATGGATGCACATTATGCCCTTTCTTTGTTTTAGATTCGTTCTCATGGTTTTGTCCCACGAATGAACCAATGTTCACACATACATGTGTACCTTAATTTGAAAGAGCCGGTTTCACTGGCCGAATTTCTATTGAAAGCGATTTAATATCGTGAAGTCGTATTCCAACCACCGATACGGTCGGTGCGTCTTCCGCTCTCCGTAGCTCTGCGGAGACGCGTATACATCACGTAGCCGAGCTTTCAGCCCCAGTCAAGTGTGTACTAATTTCCAATTTCTAATTTTTAACCGGTTGTGTTTCAGTGCGTGGTGTCTTCAGAGTTAAACGAAAGTTATTGTAGTTACGATATTAAAATAAAATAACGTCGTCATAATTTGAACAAAAGTAATTTATCAACTGTCTTAAATGTTAATTCCAGTTTATTGTGGTTGCGATATTAAAATGAAATAACAGAAAAACAATAAAAACAATCACCACCAACAATCGAATGTGGTTTGATGTGTTTTCCTTCCTTCCGGACTTACAGCGTTTTGGTTTTCTTTTGTTGCCTCTTCCGTGTACCCTCTTAGTGAACGAGTGGGTTGGTGGTAGAACTCTCGCCCATGCTGATGTCGCGACCATCTTCCCCACAACATTATTAAACAACACCAACAGTTTTGGTGGTTAAATGGCAAATAAAGTGTTTTGTTAACTCGCGCGAACCGATAGTGCAGTTGGGTACCTTGTGTTTATTTAAGATACCCAAAACGGATTGCACAATTGATCCGATGGTACGAATCACGAAGCAGAAGCGATGTGGACAGCACTTTAAAATTAAAGGCTGAGAACCTTATCTTTTACCACGTTAGAAGCCCGCAAAACAAAACTGCCAAAATATCCCGGCGTTTTTTACTTTTTTTTTGCGCTAGCATTTTTGTTCTTAGAAAGTTTTTATAGTGTACACGACTTCATAAAAAAATGGTTTGCAATAATCGACATTTCGCCAGAAACTATTTTATAAAAATCAGCCTTTCGATGCTTATCGTAGTGGTCTAACCCATTTAGGCTTTATTTATCAATAGCTGTCATTTCGTTAAAGTGTAAACGACATGTTTTCTGAATTACGAAGGTTGACACCTTTTGTACCAACAAAACGAACTTCGCGAGAAGCGTCCAGTTTTGTTCGGCTTGGTTTTGTTTTAATGCATATACTTCTCTCAGAAAAAGCGAATCTAGAACCCTAGAACAGGAACTTGAGATTGTTTTAGATGACTGGTGGAATTACTTGTGAAGAGTTTGCAACTTGTAGCGCTTGAAAAAATACTCCCATCGGAAGAGTTACACAGTCTTCCCCATTTGTATCAAAACGAATTTTTCTAAACAGCTGTGCTTACCGTTCAGAGATGTATCGCACGTTGAAGGGATCCATTGGATCGCCTTGTGGAGCTCAAATACCCAGAATTCCTTGGAATTTTATTACTAAAGGTATGCGCATTTTATATTAGTCTGTTAAAGTTGACCCACTCCATGACTTTCAATCCCACTAAATCACGCTGTCAAGCTGCGGTTTTAGTATGTAACAATCGAGCATAGCCGGCCCAGAAGTATTTCAAAAAACTTCCAAAATTCCATTTTTTATTCAGGGAGTCAAGTTTTCCCCGTTGACCTATTTGAAAATATCGTATGCAAGCGAGAGGGTATCACCATTGTTACTTCCATGATTTACATTTCCCCACCTCCAAAATAGCTGAGGCTTTTGTTTTTGAAATTATTTTCGGAATTACTTCTTTAATCCGGAACATTTTCAAAGTTTTATTAGAAAATTTTTAAACCAACTGCCGTTAAAAGCACGAGAGAAAATGACAGATAATGAATGAAATCTTTTAAATCCCCCAAACACCCCAATTGCCATGCAATCAATATTAACAGAAACACTCTTTTGTCTTTTTCGGGGGAATGCAGAGGTGTTTCTATTGTGTAAGTTTTCTTTTCAAAAACTCAGAATATTCATTTCAAGCAATTTCTTGTGTAACATACAACTTTTTGATAGGAATGCAGAGTTACTTTCGAAGAAAATTTTTCACTTCTTATATTCACTCGGACTGCCTCTACGGATTGGCGGGGATGATTTAGAGGTGAATAACGTGCCAGGAAGCAACGTAATGAGGTTTCTTTGGCGAGTCAGGAACTACGGAGATGAAGCAGTTGCCTTACAAACAATTATACTCATTACAAATAAATATACGAGTAGACGAGGAGTGATGAAAATTGAACCATAACTTTCGAATTGTGCGAACTCAATCGTGATAAATGAGATGTTTTTTGTTTTCGAATATCAACGTTACAATACTGTTGATTATGTTCATTAGGGCGGAGGGGAAGTTGTGATGTTCCAGGTGTGTTTGTCCATGGAATGAGTGAAAGGTATGTAGCTGCACAGTAAAAGTTCGGCGAGTTTTCCTGTCGAGGAATGTCAAATTAGTGTTTGTTTTTGAAATTTGAAAATCAAAGCAAATTCGCACAACCACAAGCGGTCGTGATTTAATTTTTCGATTCATGGATAATATAGGGCGTTCCAAAAGTCGTTTCTCATTTTGTTGTGCTCCCTGTACGAATGCTACTGACAGGAGATGAAAATATTTGCTGATATCTAGCCCCATGTTGGGGATTCAGTCGGTATGGAGCGTTTCACGGGAGCCTACATGGTTATCATCATCATCATCGGCAGCACAACCGGGATCCGGTTTTGGCCTTATTTAACAAATCTCTCCACCGGTCCCGATTTCGAGCCGATGTCATTCAGTTTGGCACTTCCAGGCTCTGAGCGTGGTCTACGCCATCTCTCCATCGCAGACAAGGTCTGCCGCTCTGTCTCCTTCCATACATCCTGCCAAAAAGGACTTTCCGGGCGGGCTCTTCTTCGCTCATTCGAGCTAGGTGTCCCACCCACCGGAGTCTACCGAGCTTGATTTTGCTTACAACATTAGCTTCAAGGTAGATTGCGTACAACTCATGGCTGTACCGTCTTTGGAATCGTCCTCCCTCACATACGGGGCCAACAATTCTCCTTAAGACCTTCCTCTCGAACGCGGCGAAGAGTTCAGAGTGCCTATTGTTGAGCGTCCAGGCCTCGGATCCATACATGAGTACTGGTAAGATCATGGTCTTGAACAGTAGTAGCCTGGAGGTTCTGGATAAATTTCAAGATTTAAAGAGCCTTGATAGACCATAGTACGCTTTGTTGGATTTGATCAGCCGTTCGCGTATTTCTTCTTCCATATTGTTATCGGGAGATACTATTGACCCAAGGTAGTTAGAGGATTGCACTACTTCAAATTCGTGCTCCACTATCCTGATAGTTTGGCGAACGTTAGGTCTTCTCTTTCTCATAAGTTGCCACCATGTACTTACTTTTTCCCCTCATTAATGTGCAGTCCCAGTTTTTGTGCCGCCTGCTCGATTTGGGTGAAGGAGTCCTGTACAGACGATTCGGTTCTCCCGATGATGTCGATGTCATCTGCGTAGGCAAGTATCTGGCTGGACTTGGTGATAGTAGTCCATCTAGTTGTGATGCCAGAGTCACGGTTTGATTTCTCCAACAACAGGTTGAAGAGAACGCAGCCCGGACCGTCCCCTTGTCGGTGTTCATTAAAGATGTTTATTAGTTTGGACAGCAATCTCGCTATTTTTACTTAACTAGTTACGTTGGTCATGGTCAACCTACAAAGTCGTATCAATTTGTTGGGAATGCCGAACTCTCTCATGGCATTATATAGTTCTACCCTGGCCATGCTATCGTAGGCGGCCTTAAAGTCTATAAATAGATGATATAATCTTAAATTTCTGACATTTTCCATCGCCTGCCTAAGGGTGAATCTCTGATAAATCGGTGATTTGCCTGGGGTGAAGTCACACTGATATTGACCAACGATGACTTTAGTGTATGGTTCCGCCAAACCCCACTCTCTACTTACCGTAAAATCCCCATTACTACAACCCAATCTACATCAGTTTCTGCTAATGCAACAGCATTAGCACCTTTAAATGCTACACACATTATATAAATCAAATCTAGAATCTTAAAGTCCTTGTAAAAAAAAACATACCTTTTCATGCATCTCTTCGCATACAACTTTCCGTAAGATTTCTTGCTTTACTTATTTGGAATTCCAAACCAATTCGGCACCTTCGGTACCAGATAAATTCCTGTAAACAAAATGATTCGGTTTGCATACAATGTAACCGTCATGACAGGGACCATAAATATTGCGCCATCTATTTTCCCAGCCGCGCCATGTGTACAACAATGTTCTCTACATACACATTGGCTGGCGACTTACACCCAAGGGACCAAAGCAAATACGCATTCCGCGTCTTTTGGCATCAATTAAATCCTACAGCATAAACAAATGCAAATAGGAATTCAATACCTACACTTACTAGCGATGCCATAAACACCATTTCCCAGTAACCTAGCTAAAACCCATTAGCACATTTCCACATCGCATCGTTGTCTCTTTGTTTAGCCGCGACGCACATGTTCCAACAAAGATCCCATTAGCATCCGATGACTTCGGTTTTATTTGCTTTACCGAAATCGTATCACATGAATGCACTTTATGCCCTTTCTTTGTTCTAGGTTCGTTCTCATCCATGAAAGAACCATGCACACACACCACTGCACTGAAAGAGTGCATTTCTGTGGCGGGCACACCCTTAAGAGAAAAGTTTTTCTCTCTTCCCTTTTCTTAACCCTAACCTAGGATGGAATTCATGTCAGAGTTCTATCCTCGGTAAGTTGTTTTCCACCCGCTGACCGCCACGGCCATGCCCCCCCCCCCGCTCTCCCCCGGCTACGGAGACGCGTAAAAATACCTGGAGTCGTGTGAGTAATAGTTTTTAAAGTAATATTAAATATAAGTCCTAAGGAAATATGAGAAACTTTTGTCGCTTGTTCTGTTACCAACCGTTTTAAATAAATAAACACATCAAAAGAACATTTATTTTTAAATTAGTGCGTTTTACTTCCTTTGCTTGGTGATCGTGTTTGTGCGTTTCGTTCGGAGGCACTGTGGAACACTTATAGGAAGTAGTGGGTGGATGGTAGAATCAGCGTCCATGCCGACGCACATACCATCCATTCCCGCAGGTATCCGATTTTGTAGGATAGTGGAGAGTATCTTATAGGCGGTGTGACGGTTCTACGAACCGCACAAACCACTATAGGTCGAGAAGTCGTCGTTCCACCAAGGAACATACTCACCTATAGCCAAACTCCACGTTCCCACAGACACGTGTCCCCAAAGTCCTCCTTTCCACCTGAAAAAAGGTGACATTCAGACTGGTATCAGCAACCCCACGTATGCACAGATATGTGAGCCACAAGTCCCGAACAAATTTTCTACGCCTGCACGGCGATCGAAGGACATGATCCAGCACAGAAATTGTGTATCCACCCATCAACTTTATATACACAAACGGTTGGCACAACTGCGCCAGATGTCGACAAACATCACATCTCCGGCGATAAGGGAATTGCTGGAAAACCAATCCATCGACAAAACCTTTGCCCCTGCCGCAATGTACTTCGCCTAAACAAAGGTCATTGCGGAGCAACAGCAATAAACGAAAATGCTGTTCCCATAGGGCAAAGTAAACATTATCCCATGATCGCCTAATGTAAATCACACATTCGATTGTGTGCGTAACCGATGCATCAGAGGTGTGAAAACTCTGAGGATCACAGAATGATCTATAGCCGACAGACAATAACCTCCGCGTCTGTATGTGTGAGCGCATTCCTCCCTGCTGGAGAGATTCTCGATTGAGAGAAAGCCACCACCCAGGGAAAGCGTAAGGAGAAAAGTCGCCTCCCGCGAAAGGGAAAAGAAAACTATGGGGTGAATGGAATCATCCCCAGAGAAGTTACCTCAGTCGATATCGACAGTCCAGTTAGAGAACTCCGACGGGGAGGTAATCCGCGCAGCGCTGTAGAACGATAAAGTATCGTTTCGACCCGAAGAAAAACCTTTCACTAGACGCGAGTTAACGGTAGTACATTCACGGAACTGCCACCAAAGGCAAACACCAGACATCGGAAATTTGTCTACGGTCAATTACGTTGTGCGCTAAAATAATTAAGTACAGTGCGATCAATCAATACGGAGATTGACACGGCATTCTCGTCGTGAAACTTTCGCGGGATTCAACCGTGTACCATTTTAATTCACCATCCTTTTTTACTGTGCGAAAATATAAAACGAAGAGTTAACGAAAAAGACAAAACAATATAACAGTGACAAAGCTTATAAACACATGCCAGACCAGTGTCATAAACCAAAAATAGAGGAAAATAAATAAACGTATCCTAAACCAATTTAACAGTGTTTTATTTTGTGGCTGTATTCTCTCCGTGTTTTGTTGGTGAACAGGTTGTTTCTTTTGTGTGTGGACAGTATTCGGCGGAACACTTCAGAGACTCAGGACCAAAGGCCTAAATCCGCCAAAGCGGTACTAAGCAATGTTATACCCCTATAGTTGCTGCACAGTGTGATATCTCCCTTCTTATGTATGGGGCAAATTATATCACGACGCCAATCTTCCGGCATCTCCTCTTGTTCCCATACGTGCACCATGATCTCATGAATTGCGTGATGTAACGCTGTCCCTCCTTGTTTGATCAGATCAGCTGGTATGCAATCAGCTCCGGGGGCTTTACTTGATTTTAGCTGTCTTATGGCTTTCAATGTTTCCTCAATGCTCGGTGGCGGCAGCATTTGGTCTTTATCTTGCATTGGTGGAGCCTCCAATTCTTCTGTGAGCTGACCATTTAACAATTCTTTGAAGTGCACTTCCAATCGCTCCAGAATGCCTTCACGATCGGTGATCAGATTACCCTCTTTATGCTTGCAGTATGTGCAGCGTTGTGTGTATCGCGTCGTACTGCGGATTATTTGGTAGAACTTCCGCGCCTGGTCCGGACCTCGCTCTCTACTTTTCTCTATTTCACAGACAAGAATTTTTTCCCAGGCACTTTTCTTTTGTCTGTGAAGCCTTTTTTCAGATCTTCTGAGCTCTTTATATTTCTCCTCGCGTACCCGCGCCCTATGAGACGCCCGGTATGCAGCATTCTTACGTTCAGTCACTAGTTTGCACTCATCATCAAACCAGCCGCTCCGATCTCTACGACTACTGCCTAAGATGGAGTTGGCAGTACTAATGACAGTATTCTTAAGGCGTGTCCATTTCTCTTCTACGCCCGGCATTCTGGCCCCAGGACTTACTCTCCCTCCGTCTAGCTCTTCGAGGGCGAGTCTGAGCGCATGACCAAAGGTGTTACTGGTATTGTCATTGCGTAGGGCATAGGCGTTGATTCGAACCTGATCCGCGGATGCAATACGTCTCCGTAAGGCAATCCACGCTCGGACAATTGTGCCAACAAGATAGTGGTCCGAGTAGACGTTGGCACCTTGGTACGTTCATACCGTCTTCAGGCTCGAGGAGTGGCGGCGATCTATCAACACGAGGTGAATTTGGTTGCGAGTGGCTCCATCAGGTGATACCCAGGTGGATTTGTGGATATCTTTACGCGGAAACCTGGTACTCGCAACGACCAAGTTCTTTGATGCTGCCACTTCGATGATTCGTAGTCCATTGTCATTAGTGTTCTCATGCAAACTATGGGAACCTGCGTAATGCCTGTAAACCGGCTCCCGACCTATTTTCGCGTTCAAATCACCAAGAAAGATTTTCACATCGTATCTTGGGCAGGCATTGAGGGCCCGTTCGACATTCTCGTAGAATTCCTCTTTTTCGTCGTCAGGAGACTCCTCTGTAGGTCCGTGAACGTATATGAGGCTTATGTTCTTAAACTTGCCTCGCACACGAAGAGTGCATAGCCTTTCATTTATTGCATTAAAGCCGATAATGGCAGGCTTCAGTTTTTGGCTGACTAGAAACCCTACCCCGAGCACATGGTGTTTTGCGTGACAGCTGCAATAAATGTCATATTCGTTTCTTTGAATAACACCACTGCCCGTCCATACTATTTCTTGTAATGCTGTTATGTCAGCCTTATATTCGGATAGGGTATCGGCTAGCTGCTGTGCAGCTCGAGCTCTGTATAGTGAGCAGACGTTCCATGAGAAAATTCTTAAATCGTTTAGCCATTTTCGTTTCCGTGGTCGTCGTCGTGTATCTGGTCCATATCCGAGGCTTGTTAAATTTGCCACAATAATTCGTTTTTACGGGCATGGTTATTAGTCTTGCGCCAACCTTTCTCAGGATGTCGCTGCATGCATTGGTTCACTATTTGGCGGGTGCCAAAGTAGCTACCCAGGGGTGTCACGTGGAGACTGCATGCCAACTTGGATTGAACAGGGACAAGGATCGTCCTGGCCTTCGCCGGATTGAAAGCAATCAGTGACTTTGCCCTCTATGTTCGCTCCCATCCCCCCATTTGCCGGCATGGTGTCTCCTATTAATGGGAGCCAAAATGTTGCAATCTCAAATTCGTCACATTCGAGAAGCAACGACTTCCCAAGTTACCTAAATATGGGTACAAACATTTGAGGAGACTGGTTTGACAATAGACAAATCACGAACGGAGTGACCAGGTCGCCAAAAAACGAGGGAAATTTAGGGAGCGTGTATTAAGTAATGGGATGACGACCCCCCTGAAGACTATATCAGTGGTGTCATCATAAATACAGAATACTTCCCAATTTTCAATGACCAAAACCTTGGGAACGGAAATGCGAAGTGATTTGATATTGTTGAACACTTTGCACTCCATCACCCTGACGTCAATGGAAGTGCAAACTGATATTCTCGCATTCATAATTAAAATGATTGAACACCATGCACTTCAGCAATGACAATGATACTATTCGATGGGAACTTTGCTTTACCGTGACCGAAAGACATTCATCCCAAAGTAAGAAATATGGGCCAAAGCAAGGAATGGGATTAGTCGGTGTTTGCGGTCTTGATTAAGTGGATGTAATTAAAGCTTGGTGGATATAATTAGTGTTTGACATTTCTGAGCTGCGCTTCAGCGTGGACAGTATCTTCTGTAAGTTACTTATGTATGCTGTGATGTCCAGATTAAATCGTTACAGGTGAATTGGTGATTTTTTGTCATGTTATGGGAATCCTTGACAACCTTAGCGTATCACATTCCTGGACTTGTAGGATATGTTGACTGAGGTGATGTTGTTTTGATTGGTGAAGGTTTGCTCGTTACCATGGGTGTTGTTCGCTTTTGGAGAACTCTCAGCTTATGAGGACATTGCGAGAAGTTGGCAGGGTGGGATCCTCCGCAGTCACAGCATGTCACTGTGATTTTCGTCGTTGTAATGGATCCATCGGGGTTTGTTGTTTGGATTGTCCCTGGCTCCATCCCAGGCGGGCTGACTTTACATTCTCCAAGTTGATGCTGCTCTGCACAGTTTACGCATCGTATGCTTAGATGACATGCGGCCGCCATGTGTCCTGAACCTTGGCATCTTTTGCAATGAAGGACGTTTTGTTTACGTGGTTATGCGTGAATAGATATTTTATTTGTTTGAGCCGGGTGACATCAGTTGGAAGAATTTGAATAATACGTAAATGCAGAGTCTTGATAGTCCGCATGTATGGCGTTTGGAAGTAGTCCAACCCGTTTATTTTCAGTTCCGGACAGATCCTGAATATTTCTGCTGCAAGTTCCTCATTAGTTCACGCTGGATCAATATGTCCTATGATGAAAGTCGCTGGTTTCAACTGTGCATGTTGAAAAGTGAAAAATTCAAGTTTATGTTCGCAAGTTTTTCTACCGTCTTGTTGTGATCCGTTAAAGTGTTTGTTGTGATGGAAGTCGAAGCTCCTCTTGTGTTTGTGGAGAAATTTCGGTGCCCTAAGGTATGTTATGAACTTTTATTACACCACCCACTTTGTACACCACACACAGTTAATGTTAATAGTAACACACTTTGTTTTATTTTATCGCAAACTTATTATTGAATTTATTACTTTTGCCTTACAACTCAGGCATATGTCTTTGGGATCCACGAATGATCTCTTTTTGAATTATGTAAATGTAACGCACAATGACACAGCATAACACCTTTTTGTTTTATTTGGTACTCATTTACACCGCGCACCGCTTAGAGACCGTCCTGGTATCAAAAT
The DNA here is from genome assembly GCA_963931805.1 of Microdon myrmicae. NCBI lineage: Eukaryota > Metazoa > Arthropoda > Insecta > Diptera > Syrphidae > Microdon > Microdon myrmicae. The sequence goes on from OZ007500.1 coordinate 136,469,009, forward strand.
ATCTAGAAATAACCCAACTCGCGGACGACCGTCTCGGTCAACAACTGAATATCAACTCCTCGAACGAAGACGTTTATTCTCCCATCCTGCAGATCGAAGGATATGTCCTTTTTTCTGCCTGGCCCTTTTGCCAGCCGCTATTTCCTTTTTTTATCTTTCCCGGCTTGGGATCAAAAGAGGAAACACAAAGGAAAAATCAACAGAGGATCGTGCTAATGCACATTTATGATCCTCTATGTTGGTGGGCGCTAAAACGAACGTGCGGCTCGTTTTTTGGCGCAAGGTATTTGTTTTAGGAGAATGGGCAAAGATGTTCCCTGTGGGAAATGGTGAGGAAACACAAAGGAAAAATCAACAGAGGATCGTGCTAATGCACATTTATGATCCCTTATGTTGGTCGGCGCTAAAACGAACGTGTGGTTCGTTTTATGGCGCAGGTTATTTGTTTTAGGCCAATGGACAAAGATGTTCCCTGTGGGAAATGGTTTGGGTAAACAAACCTTTAAAGGATCATAAAATTGCAGACGTGTATTTTATGATTCTCAACAACTTCACTTGAAAGTTGGTCATCTGGTCCACAGATTTGGATCCAGGGGATTTTGCGTGTCGAACATATGGTTCGTTCTTTCACGTTTTGGATTCAAGTTAAATTCAATATGGGCAAATTGAACGTGTAGTTCAATTTGTTTGATATTGAATTGATATCGCGATATTTAATGTTTGCGCGATTAATGATGGAGCTTAGCTCCAAAGAGGTAGGTATTCAGGGGTGGAAAGTTTTGTGCGTAACAGGTACTTTCGACCATCCTATTAGCCCCCTGATGTTTGTTATATTTTTAATGTAGATGGGTGGTGGTCTTGTGGGGGAGGAAGTATTGTGCCATGAAACGGGCACTAGGTTCACTTCCTTCCACCAGCTTAACCAAGACAAAGTTCCGCTGAAAGATAGTTCACCTGGTGAGTAAAAGTTCCAAACCGCAGAGCAAGACCTATACCGGGAAAGAAAGTCAAACGCACTGATTTAAGTTATTAATTAGATCATCACTTTATTTGTTCCTTTAATGGCTGGCGCAATATAAACTACTTTAAAGATAAGCACAATTAATGTCTCTGCTAATGTAGACATCACACTTTATCACACTACGCATCAAACTTATTACTGAAATAACACTTTGCTCATAATTGGGAGTTGTTTTACTTTATGCGATTTAAATTGTTTATCGGTATGCGATCTGAATGTCACATTCAACAGGCAGGACGGCGGATATTGGCGTTTGCCATTTTGCACACTCACGACTAACAGGTTAAAAGGCGGTCTCTCTGATTTACGCGTACCGCAGCGCTACGGTAGCGTAGTGGAGACCCGACCGGCTTGGTCGGTGGATGGTAAAGGACTCCGCGATAAACGGCTCGTGCAGAGCCGACACGCTAATGGGGTGAGTTTCCCCGAGAGAGAAAGTGTTCCTCTCGTGGTGAAAACGAGGAAAGAGGATCTCACTGGTGAGGTCCTGTAGTGGTGTGCGTGAAGTCGATCGTTGAGATCAGATTGTTTACTAACGCTCGCAGGTCAAAGAGAAACGAAACCTAGACAAGGGATGCAGAACAAAGGAAGAAACAACCTAAGGCATCGTTCGGTAATGAGGGTCAGCTGAGTAAATAGCAGCCACTCATTAGATGCCAAAAGGGATTGCGATACTTTATACAATGGAGATCGTAGATCGTATCTCTGCCGACTGGAAGAATCGGATTCTTTTGTTTGCATATGTTTATGCATATGAATCCAATCCCGCAGCTAAGCGCGACGTTGGTGATGGTTTGAACATTCAAACAAGGAAGTATTTCCAAGAGAAGTGCTTGCAGCTGAATTGTGGGGTACGAGTTGATGTGCCGAACACGGGCACGCGGTTCATTCCTATCCCCATCATATTACGCGAACACTGCTCTTGGCGATGCACTCAGTTGTCCTGCTGCTTGATGCAACTGTTCCCAGGCAAAGATAATAAAACACTTGATCACGGTGGTTAGACTTTTATTTTTATATTTGTTTCAATTTATTCTAACACTGTTTGGTGAGGAGACAAAAATATATAACTTGTAATACATTTTGTGTAACGTTTATGTATGGATTAAATCTTTTTAATTTAATGTAGTTTAGCCGAATTAATTTGAAAGGGTACAATTTAAAGCTCACGTACGCACTCGCGTGCGGACACGGCGGTGGTGGAAAGACAATTCGTTAAGCGATGTGACCACCCGCGATGATGTTTGAGTAAAGACTGATCCCAATTAGGGATGAAATTGGATTTTTAAATTTCGCACTTGACAACCAAAAGAGAACATCCTTCTGCTCTCTCATTGCCACGTTCGTCGATGTGTGGTGGATAATCGGTTAATTGATAATCGACGGACATGGAAGAATGAGCTAACAGAAACACGATGTATGATGATCTCGGGGTGGATTTGGTTGTGTGTGCATCAATCAATGTACTTTGAGGATACATTGACCCAATTCGGTGAATATGGTGATTTCAGAGTACATTGATCTGTACGAAGACAGTACTGTGAAGGAGAGGAAAATTAAGCTGATGCTATTCACCTGCGAAAAGAGAGCATTGATCCCCAGCGAATGAAATGTCTGGAGAAAGTGGAAAGGACGCTGACTTGGCTAGGGAAATCTGATTATGGGAACTAACTTAAATGTTTTGATAATTTCCCCAGCGGTCGCAAGATTAAGCAAACGCGTCGTTTGATCAGACTATGCCGTTGCTAACCGATATGATGCGATTTCCTGTGGAAATCTCATGGGTTAGCGAAATGGGGTTGCCGTATGGCAAAAAGGTAGCTAAACTCAATTATGCATTATCTGCATAGGATAATGAGTTTAGCTATGCGTCCGTTTAACATGTTTTACAGGTGGAATAGCTTATAAGGGGAATGGGTAGAAATGACGCGCTGAAAGCGGTCGAAATAAGGTATGGAATTGTGGGTTGGTTCCCCATGTGGTATAGAAAACCCCCACAGAATCAATAGTTGCAAGTCTTTGGAACGTAATTTAGATGGTTACACAATGACGATTGTGTATACCATCTGTGTCAATTGTGCATGGCGTCTATGGCGACGCCAGGGTCGAACTCTAGTGTGAATATCTACACTAATTGGGATTTCGGTTCTTGGTCGCTAATGCAGAGATACATTAATACATGTATGAATGCCCTTGTAGGAAAAATTTTTTACAGGCATTTCCAGATAATGCATTGAAACATTAATTATCCTTGGGAAGGAAACGGTTTTGCTGCGGGGAGATTGCGGTGCAGGTGTGGGAAGGTTGGAATTTGCCTTGCAACCGAAGGTACCGAAGAGGTTTTGGTTTAATGCTCCTATATAATGGAAAAAATTCTTGTAGGGAATTTGTATGCGAAGAGATGCATGAAATGTAAGAATGCTTTTACAGGGACTTTTAGGTTATACCTTAGATAACCTAGATGCGTAAAGCATTTAAGGTGCTAATACGATTGCATTAGCGAAACTTATATGGTTGGGTCGAAGTTATGGGGGTTCTTCAGGTAAGTAACAGTGGGGTTTGGCGGAACCGCCACAGTCTTATATTTTTGGCGTGTGTGTAGTCATTTGATTCCCGGCTGTCTTCTTTTTTTGGGGAGATGGTGTTTCGGGGGACAATAATTGTTGCTTTGGAGATGATGGGGCTAGTCCGGGGTGTTGAGCAGGCGTTTCTTCCATGCAGACGTCATCCCTGTTTTTACTGGTTGTTTTTAGTGAGTGAATTTTCTCCTGGAGTTGTTTCACCTGGAGTCGAAGTGTACTGATGTATTCGTCGGCTTCCAGATACTTTTTTTGGTAGTCCATAGCTTGTGTCTCCATGGTTGTCGGTTTCTTTGTTGCGCTAGGTAAAATGTCGGTGACTCTTCTTTTGCTCTATCATGAATTGTTGGTCATCCCTGGGACCGTCGCCCAGCATTCGTTACTGTTGGCTTTCACTGTTTTATTACACTCTTCTATTAATGTTAAAATACTAAAAGTATATTTAAACGTGCACTTCACGCAATTTTACACGTGCGTTTTATACACTTTCACAAACACGTGTGTCTGTTCTCTCTGAAGTACTCGATAAGAAAGGACACACCAGCGATCGATATGTTTTCAATGAAAGAAACAATCCATTATAGCGCGAGCAGCCTGTCTGGTGGTGGGACACGGTTATTACAGCCGAAATAAGGATGCGCCAATGAGTCAGAATTTTGATAGTAATTTTTAATAATTTCCAAACGTTGCTCGTTCGTGAACTTCACCCTGACGGTTTAATATTGACAGCTCCTGTAAAGGATCTAAGGATGCGTTTCTATTAAAATACAAAATTGTTATGCCGCTTTTGAAAAACTCTTTGCTATAACATTATTTTTAAGTTCTTTATTAGTTTCGAATGTAGTTCGGAGAGTTTTGAAAAGAACTATGTATTGTATTTGTTTGATAATGTCTTATGAAGTTCGGATAAATAGATGACCCCGCGTGATTTCTCATAGATTATTTCATAAGTCATAAACTTTCCATGGAGAGCTATGGCATGGTCGTCTCAGTCAGGTCATCCACTTTCAAGTTTCAATAGGGTCGTGATCAATTGGTTTCAAAGGCTTATAATCGGTTTGTTTTGTTATTAATGGCTAATATGTTAAACTCCAAATTGATTCACAACTAATATAAATGTTTGCTCTTCGTGCTCTTCATGCTGGATTTTCACCATGTATTTGTTGTATGTATAAATTCAGGCGACTTTGTTATTTGAAGTGTTACAGTATTTCATTCAAGGACCTTCGCTGTTTGAAATTAATTAATGTTGTCGATTATCAGAGAAAGAGAAAGAGATGTCTTCTCGTCTGTCATTTTACAAAATCTTACCTAAGCTCACAGCAGAAGCAAATGGTAATGTAAAGCAAATTCACTTCCTGCGCATTCACTTAATACGCTGAAATTCAACCGTGACCTTGGGAATAGAATTCTAAGGACCTGAAAATAATAAATTTTATGATCCATAGCGAAGTCACTGCTTCACGGCTCCTTACCCTCAATTTCAACACATCGCACATTCAATGGCCAATCATCGGATCCAAGGAAACCAGTTGAGTTACAAAATAAATTCTAAGGACGAGTACCACCCCCATTTCGAGGATAAAAATGGTGGTGTCCGGGGTGTGGGAGAACCTTGCTCGTCGTCAATGTATTCTACGCCATCTAATCAATCTCAGCTGAAAATAATCTCAACATTATACCCCACCCACTATAGCCTCACTTTCCGTTTTAGGTACTAAATCAGTAAGTTGGAGGTTATTGCATAAGGAGACAGGGCGACTTAGACGACTTCTAGTGCCATTCCATCTTCCCGGGACTCGAATTTGATTGATTATATGATTCCTTCCAAGAAAAAGCGATTTTACCGAGTAGAGAAATGTGCGCTATGTCCTTGATATGACTGACGATAGTGACTAATTTTTTGGTTTAAGGATTCTATTTGGCTTCATATCCATTGTATACTCTTTTCACCAGCGTTTCGTACTCCTGCTTAGTACGTCGTGCTAGAGAGGTACTTCCCGTCTGTGTATTCGTGGTAAGCGAATGTACCTTGCTCTGGCTGACGGAAAGAAGGATTCTTGGAGAGGGAATCAATTATTGAGGATTATGTCGCGCCACTGATGAAATGTACGGGTATCACATTGGTAAGTTCATTGTTCTCATTTTGGTTGACCACAGTAGATTAAAAATGGATCAATCACAGTCAGTTGAAGATTTATGCCACACGAGGACGAATCTGGTAATTGCCGTACAAATGAGCTTAAGGATTTGGATTGAATCCCGGAGCTGACTAGTAGTTTAAAAATTAACTCACGTAATGCGTTTGAAGTAATTCCAATTTCGGCTATTGCTGTAGTGATGTTAATTTGTATTAAGGGGGTATTCTGGTCTAGACGCACGAATTTAACGCAATTTTTGAAGTGCTGTAAAAAAAAAGCAATCAATATTTTTACTATTCATTTTTTTATAGGATGTTTATTAATATTTTATCTCAAAAAGTTGGCACGCGACCATACCCACGATTCAACCCTCCTAGCAATCTGAAAAAAAAGATTATTAATTTACAGAAATGCCTCTATCGTTGGAACTAAAAAAAGTTGAAAAATTTTTTTTTTTACAAAATGGCAACTGCTTAAAAAAATTTTTATTTTTGTACCCCTTTTTTTTAGTTTTTCGAATTTTTTAAAAATAGTTAACATTGAAATTTGGGGATGCAATAGAAAAACGTATAAAGAAGACGTACTAAATTTGAAGTAAATCGGTTCAGTACAACTTGAAAAATCGTGGGTATTGTTTTTAAAAAGATCCCCCACTTCATCAGCTGCTAACTTTTTGAATTTTGAATTTTTTACTTTAAATTTTTTTTACTGTATTCTTGAAATATTAATAAACATCCTATAAAAAAATGAATAGTAAAAATATTGATTGCTTTTTTTTTACAGCACTTCAAAAATTGCGTTAAATTCGTGCGTCTAGACCAGAATACCAACTTAAGTTCCACAGCTGTGACTCCCCTTTTTTTTTACATTTCTGTATTTATTGACCATAAATGATTTGTTACAATAAGTAATACAGATAACTTATAATTAGCTTAGCTTTAATCGTTTACACATACTTGCTAGTACATTTTTCAAACATTATTATAAAGTTACATATTTCATGGGTGGACAAGATAGGAGTAGGTGGGGCTTCCTGGAAAAGGTCAGAAAACCAGGATATAATTATTTACTTAACCTATAACTAATTTGCTTAACTTAACTTAACTTAGCTTAGCCTAGCTTATCTAATTATTAAATCTATTATTATTACACCAAGTTAGAGTAGGGTGGGGCGGGAGGTATAGTGGTCGATGGGTAGGATTTGGGTTAGGGTGGGTACTATCAGTCGGGGGTATGGGTTGGGGGAACACTTTCCGATTGGTCGTTGAAACGCAAGATATTAGAGAAGGGTTGTATATTACGATATTTAAATTGGTGAGGTGAGAGTTCAGTATTGTGGTATACAATCTCATTGGAGTTGTTGACCAACCTGACAAAGGTGAAGAGGGGTCTGGTGTGGAGACTGTTCGAGTAGGCAGTTCGGTTGTCTGACGGAGTCGATGTGAGCGCATTTATTATCGGATTGGGATTATTGGGAAGATTTTCGATAAATTTGATGGACAGCTCGAGGAAGCGTCGATCTATACGTTCAATATTAGCGGCATAGTAGAGCGAACTACTGTTGTAATATTTGTGGGAGTTAGGATGTCGGTTGAGGCCAGTGATAAGTCTGAAGCATTTCCTTTCGAAAATGCGTAGCTTCTCCATTTGGGCAGGTGTAATATGGTACCATATCGGGCATGCATATGTGAGAGTGGGTCTGATTATTTGTTTGTAGATAAGTGATTTTACTTTGGGAGAGAGACCATTCGGTTTGTACATGACTTTTCTGCAGAGGTTCAGTTGGGTTGTGGCTTTACGAATCGTATTTTTAATGTGGCCGGAGAATGACAGATTGTTGGTAAAGGTTATACCTAGATACTTTAAGGTTTTGGAGGGTTTAATTATATTGTTATTTATTTTAATTCTGATTTTATTATGGCAGCGAATAGTGTTGTTTGTACAACTCGCGTTTCTGCCTTTAAAAACTATTAGCTGAGTTTTGGTTGGATTTAGTTGAATTCTCCACTTGGTAAAGTAGGCTGACAGGATTGGGAGATATTTGTTAATACAGTTTCTTGCCTCCTTGACAAGCTTGTTGCTTGAATAAATTAAGGTGTCGTCGGCATAGTTGAGCATTGTTGTATTGGGTAACAGTGGCTGCGGTGCGTCTGATGTATAAAGAAGGTATAGTAGTGGGCCGAGAATTGATCCTTGAGGAACTCCTGCGGTTATGCTATAAGGTGTCGAGAGAGTTGAGTTTATTTTCACCATGAACTTTCTATTAGAGAGGTAAGAAGCGAGAAGTTTTGTGGAGTGGATGTTTAATCCATACATTGAATGAAGTTTGTATAACAGTCCTGCGATCCAGACACAGTCGAATGCTTTAGCTATGTCTAGGGAGACACATACCGTTGGGGATTGGTTTTGGAGGTGGGTCGTCACATCATGTGTCAGTTTTAAGAGAGCATGACAAGTGGAGTGTTGTGAGCGGAAGCCAAATTGAGAGTTCTGAATGAGGGAGTTATCCCTGGCAAATGAGAGAAGATTTTTGTAGATTTTACATTCAAGAATCTTGCTAAGCGAGTTTAGCTGCGATATCGGACGGAAGTTATCCGGGTACTTGGAGCGCCCAGATTTGCTAATAGGGACGATCACCGCTGTTTTCCAACTTTTAGGGAAATGTGAAGCGTTTATTATGTAGTTGAGAAGAACGAGAATCGGGAGCAAGTTGCCTGGGTGGAGTCTTTTGAATAGGAGGTTAGGGATTCCATCTAGGCCAGTCGATTTTGTATTGTTACGTGATGTAATGACTTCGGATAGTTCTTCAAGGCTAAGGAATGTGTCGATTCCTACGGGGTGTGATGCTTTATTGGTTTCGGTGAATTCAGTAATAAATGGTGTGAGGGATGGCTCCAGTGAGCGTGTAATGTAATCGTTCACGGTATCGTGGAAATTTGTTACTGGGAGGGTATCGTTTTGCTTATGGACTTTGCAGAAATGTTCAGCGAGACAATTTGCTATATCAGTGTCCGACTGGACTCCCTTTTTTGGGAAACACTACAGTTCGAGGAGGACTTGTGCTTCAATCAATAACTCACTCCCGTTAACACGCTTTTGGCTAATTGCTCCCAGTATCGCACGTCAAGTTGGCTCAGAACATCGTTCTCCTAAATGCAAGCCTTGGTCTACCTCGAGTGGAGTCGGAGACTGATTTACGGCCAGAGTACTGATATACCAGGTGTATGCATAAGTTTTCGGTTTAACTAAGAGATGGCGCCAGCGAAAAGTACGCAGCGTATTAATTTGACACATACGTCATTTTGTTCGTCTGAGATATAACTACAAACAACACACACGAGTTGAGTCCGCCAAAAACTAGCGTCTTTGTTTTATCGTTCAGTGATCATGTCGATTTTTGTGCCTGAAAAAGAACATTTGCGGCACGTATTATTACTGCTACTATTTATTGGCCTGTAGGAACCCGGAAGTTCATGATCTCACCGACTCGACTCCGCCATCGTTCCCTGTCCTGTGCATTTTCCTTCCACGCCATCCGATCCGATCTCCTCAAAGTCAAACCTAACATTGTCCTCCCATCGCCGTCGCGGCCGCCCTGTCAGTCTCTTTTCCGTTGTTCTACCGTCAAGAATTCTACGCACGGTCATATCGTTACCCATTAGCGCCACATGTCCGGTCCATTTTAACCTTCGCTCTGCATTGCTTTTCTTATTTAATCAAAAGAAAAGAGATTTACGTAGCCGTGGTATAGGGATAAGAGAAGCGGGGGTAGATGATGGTCAATAGTCGAGAGGGTGTGGAGACTAGGGGCAACTGAGGAATTATAGGGGTCTGTCGTAAACCTTGTGTTACCTACCCCGTTGATTTAGGACATTGCTTACTTGACAAAGGCTTGAGTCGGTGAGGCTCTCTGCAAAGAGACATTCCTTGGCAGTTGTGGGGTTTGGGATGTAGTGGAATTTATCGCCTGACAACGTCCATTGGAGATGGGGGAAGTTAAAATCGCCAAGGACTATGATGTCATCTTGGGAAGAACTCAGCTCAGTTAAGCGGTCTATTGCAGCAATTGCGAGTTCATATGACTCGATAGTTTGCGAAGGCGGTATATAAAAGCAAATGACGTATAAGAAGTGTAATGTGATATTCAAGCTTGAATTAGGTTCAGAAGAGAAGTGTGCTGAGGCTACGCGCGGGGGGGGGGGGGTATAGGTTTGAGAGTGTGTTCTGTGGAAGTTTGTGTATTTAGCACTTGGGTTTTGAGGCTAGTGATGGGGACAAGGTGTGATATGGGAGGGGTGGTTAGGTTGATATTGGACAAAGCGTAATTAGGGGGGGGGGGGGTAGGTTTTAGAATAAGGATGGCGGTAAGATAGATGTAGGGTGGGGGGTTGTCGGTTGTCCTGGGAAAGGTTGGCGCAAGGCTAATAACCATGCTCGGAAAAAGGAATTATTATGGACAATTTAACAAGTCTCGGATATGGACCGGATACCGCTGGAGAGACTTTCTAAGTAAGACAAAGACCGGATTCCGGTTGTAGTGCCGATGGCGATGATGTGGTGGGCTGTACCCTGGCTTGGGAGAGGATTTAGTGGCACGAGTTAAAGTTGGATCGGAATGACGAGTGCGAGTGTGGCTAGGTTTGGGAGTATTATGAGTATAACTTGGTTTGGGAAAGGACTTTATAGGACGAGTTACAACTGGAACGTGGGGTACTCCGGAGGATTTAGGTAGAGAAGTGAGCGTTGATTTAGGATGAAGAGTACTGTTATTATTACCTAGTGTGGGTTTAAGTATAGAGAGCAAGTGTTTAGTTGGTTTGTTGGAGTTGCTTAAGGATAAAGTCATCCTGCCGATCCTAAGGTATCCACTGTTATCCGAGTGAAAAATCCAATCGTATTTGGGGGGGTAGACTAAGTGGAAACTGGGTTTGTTCTTAGTAACGGGAAGCGTGTGACAATCCTTTACGGAAATGCTATATTTCAGCGGAAAAACCCCGGTGATCCAAGCGGAATTCGCGGCGTTAGGTGCACCCTTTAACAGATATGGTGTAACTGTTTGATTTGAATGCTCAAGGGTACTGATCCGAGCTTGCTATTCTGCAGGTGTCCAAGATGTGGTAAAATGGACTGTTGGCGGGGTATCGGCTTGTGGCGCCATGAAGAAGGAGGGAGATGGGTGGGACAAGGTACTTGCGGTGCAGTGGGTTGGGGCGGAGATGGGGTCACATTCTGTAGTTTGTCATATAGAGATGTCTCGCATCGCGGGGAAGGGTGAGGGAAACAAAAGGACTAAGAAGAATCTTCCTCTGTGAAACTATGGATATTCCACTCGCACTGTGCTCTGACATTTCTTCTTCTTCTTCTTCGGCACTACAACCGGGTACCGGTCTTGGCCTTATTTACTGAGGGCTGCTAAATTTATCCATAAAGATTTGTTTTATCCGGGCAAGGTCATTAGTCTTGCGCCAGAGGCTCCCCGACAGGGAATCGAACCCCGGACTCCCGCATGACAGGCGGGTATACTAACCACTATACTATCGAGGAGCCGATATTTAAGGATACTGCAAAATCCCCTTTTGTGCGCGCGTTAGTGTAAAAAAAAGCTAGTAGGTCTGTTTTATATTCAAGGTGGTGTTGATCTAACCTGGCAGCTAATTGATTTCCCCTGGTATTGGGCACATTATTTCGGCTGTCTCTATGTTTGGCGTGCAAATCGTCACCCACGATGAAATAGTTCCTTTCCGAGTGAAAGTACAAGCATCTAGAGAGGGTTTAGAGCTCTGCAATAGAAAGGTTAGAATGCTGGGCTTTAGGTGCATATACCTAGATTGCGTATACCCCTCTTCCCTGCTGAGGGGTTATGCGTACAATGGAAGCTTCCAGTACCTGAAATCTGCGCACTTCTCCACTATATATAATCTCATGTTGGAGACCTTTTTTTAACGAAGATAGCATTGAGAGAAGGTTGGTCGGTCCCGCCGTATGATATTGCAATCATTTTGCCATATTTTATGCCTCTGGTTTAGTTTCCTTTCACTAGCAAGAAGCACGTCAAGGTTTTCGTCTTGCAACAATTTGAATAGAGAGGCTCTTCGCTCGATTGTAATCAGCGAATTCACATTTACGACAAGGACCTTAATCGTTTTTTCTGTTGACGAGTTTATATTGACCGTTTATTTATGTTCGGCAAGTGCGAATAGATTGTTAGCAAAATCAAGATCGGTAAACTCCGATGGGCGGGACACTTAGCTCAAATGAGCCGAGAGGAGTCTGCCCAAAAAGTCCTTTGTGGCAGGATGTATGGAAGGCGACAGCGCGGTAGACCTTGTCTGCGATGGATGGATGGCATAGACCAGGACACCCAGAGCCAGGGAGTGCTAAACTGGATGACATCGGCTCGAAATCGGGACCGGTGAAGAGACTTGCTAAATAAGGCCAAGACCGGATCCCGGTTGTAGTGCCGATGATGATGATGAGGTGCGAATAGATCCAGACTAGTTGTGTTCCCTGCTCATCTATTTGTTTTTGCATTTGTGCCATCTGCTTTTGAATAGCGAGCAAGATTGTGAACACACCTGCCTGGGTACTTTTTGGTGTTCGTTCCGACTGGGTACTAATCCGTTCTGTTACTAGGGATGTATTTTGTGCCGTGTTACTCGGGCCGGACGCTTTTTGAGCGTACGACAGTTGAGACGTTACGGGCATTGTTGTCGGTGCGTTCTACTTTTTTTTGCCGCGCTACGTTTTTAAACATCATTTCGCGGAATTTAGGGCATCCTTGATAGTTAGCGGGGATCCTGTTAAAGGTTGGCGCAAGGCTAATAACGTTGCCCGTAAAAATAAATTATTATGGAAAATTTAACATGCCTCGAGACTTCCTAAATAAGGCCAAGACCGGATCCCGGTTGTAGTGCCGATGACGATGATGATGATACTTAGCGGGGTGCCCCTCATTCCTACATACTGCACATTTTAAAAGTTTGTATATTCTACCCATTGATTCCTTAGTAAGCATTGTTCTGCAGTGTGATTTTGTCTGCACTTCACTCAGCAATTTAAAGTCCTTCATACATTAAGAATGTGAAACGGAGCGCGCTACAGTTTACTGCCAGCACGTAATCATTTTTTTAAATGCGTTTTTCTTGATGTTTCTTTTTTCTAATGGCGTGCAGTGCCACTCGAAAAATAATTGTTTGATCATTACTAAGGAGAGTTTTTATTGTTTTTTATTGAAACATTTTGAATGCACTTTTTGTAAGCATAGGGAAAAAATTACAGAACATGATTTTTTTCAAATGCCTCTTGATTGTTCAATTTTTCAGAGTTTTTACTAAAAGTGGGCTCAACTAATAATTAAGTACCTATGCATTGTAACCAAACTTTGTAAATTGCTTCCAGGTTAATTTTGCGATCCCGAGACTGCACGCCGATACTAAACTCTAACGACGGTCCATCATGAACAGCAGCATATATGTAACTCGAAAAATCTCCGAGAAAAATTCTTCAAAATTTTACATTATGTAATATAGTTCAAAATATAAATAAAATGACCTTCAAGCCCCAATAGCTTTTAATCACTAAGTTAAGTAAATAAAGGTTCAATAAATCAAATAGCCTTTTACTCCGGACAAGACCAGCCATCCCAATTACATAGTAGGAAAACCAGCCATCCGTTGGATAAAGAATCCACACAAGTGTCGAGGAGGAACGGTCAACTGCGAGAATACTAACAGCTCCAACAGACGCGGGCTCAAACAGCCGGAAGCCAGCAAAACAACATAAGTAACACCATATAATTAAATAATAATCAATGTTGTACACCCATATACAACACATTTATTTAGTAAATTTTGTTCTTATGGACTTCCCCAAATACTTCCTTCTCGAACCAACTGTTCCTGAGGTGTTATAATTTACAACTTTTCAAAAACAACTCCAAGTGTCGACGCTCATTTCGCTTTTCCCGAGAGAAGTATATAAAAAATTTGGGCACACAAACTTTAGAGTAGATAACCTATTGAGAATTGTGGTCAGAGTCTTTGGCAGCCAAACCTATCCTATAAGAGCTCCCATTAGAAGTTCTGGCTTACCTTTGACTTTTATATCTGTTCCTTTAGGTGATGTGATATATACGTATAATCTTTTAATTGTCTGTAGTACTCCATAATACCATCAAAATTCCAGACCCTTTAAAAAAGGATTTGTTTTCCACCCAGAATCGATGCATGGTGTATCTTGCTATTCATGTCATTCGTTCAAAGAATACGAGGATGTTTAACATAGACTGAAACTAGTTGTCATTTTGCCTCTAAAATTTAGCGGTTAATACGTTACGTGAGCAACGGTATGCGATAAAATATTCTGTTTTTCGAGGGTTAACATCTACCAACACTTATGAAGAGTTACATACGGCATTTACCAATGTTACGATGTACATACGAGAAGTACTTAATTTATTGACCTCTTGTGCACTAATGTATTTATGTGATTTCTACGTGAACCAAAGAATTATGATTTATTCAAGCCGTAAGTTCTGAGGACGAATCAAATCTGAAAATCTGAACCTGAAAGCGATTGTCATTTTCTCCGCTGCAAGTGGATAAATCAATAAAATCAAGACGATATTTTTTTCACTTGTCTGGTGACAAGCTTTTATTTAAGTTATGAAATACATAGATTAGTTATAATATGTTTAGTTTTACACCAAGTTCAAGTTTGACTTCTTTTTCTAGGTTAAGTTTTGAGTTTAAGAATGTTAAATTTCTGTATTAAGCTTCAGTTTTCTTTTTATTTTTAGTTTTAACGGCGCGAGGATACGGGCAAATTCTGGCAATCAGTTTGCAAGACAATAACAATTTGAACATAAACAAGCTTTTCCAACTCGGTTTGTCAATTGGTATAGAATTTTCAAAGCCTCTAAAGGGACAAATTGAAAAATAGGTGATTTGACGGTATTTGTCTAAAAGAGAAAACACGCCATGTAAAAAAATCGCATTGATTGGAAAATATATCTAAGAAAGAAAAAAGAAATAAGCAAATTATTAAGAAAACTAAACAACAAATTTCAAGCAGCGGATAATTTCAATGGAAGCGAGTCATTTCAGTTCTTTCCTCGTTGGCAACATATAAGCAACATGCTTGCCAAGTGGCGGGCGATCTGCGGCTAAACAAATCTATAAGTAAGAAATTTATTAATCATATAAGGTATTTACTTGCCAGAACTTGCTCGCGTGACAGCCGAGTACATTTGCTGCTTTAGGTGAGAATAAGTTTTCGTTATTGTCATCGTTGCCGTTGTAGTCGTTTTTGTTTTCGCGTTCGGGTTCTTGATAATAGCTTTGGGCTTAATTTTGATTTGAGTTTTATTTAAGATTTTAATTCAGTTTTCGTTGTACTATCAGATGTAGTTGTAGCTTAGTTGTGGTTTGTAGTTGTAGTTGTAGTTGTAGTCGTACTTGTAGTTGTAGCTTAGTTGTAGTTTAGTTGTAGTTTTGGCTGTAGTTGTAGTTGTAATTCTAGTTGCATTTGTAGTTGTAGCTTAGTCGTAGTTGGGGCTGTACATGCAGTTGTAGTTTTAGTTGTAGTTGTAGTTGTAGTTGTAGTTGTAATTCTAGTTACAGTTGTAGTTGTAGTTGTGGTGCTTGTAGTTGTTGTAAATGTAGGTGGTGTAGATGCAATTGTAAATATGCTTGTCATTGTTGTAGTTGAAGTGGTTATTTTGGTTACAGCGGTTTTAGTTGCACTTGTAGCTGTAAATGTAGTTGTAATTTTCGTACCGTACTTGGTAACGTGGTTTTGTTCGGTATGTTTTAGTTACAGTTGCAATTGTAAATGTAGTTGTATGAATATTTGTTGTATTTGAAGTTGAAGATGTCGCTATAATTCTTACTGTAATCGTAATATTAGTTCAGTTTTAATTTCTGCTGTAGTTGAAACTGCAGTTGTAGTTCTAGTCAAATTCGTATTTGAATGTGTAATTGTACTTCAAATTGCAACATAGTTTAAATGATCGTTTAATAGTTCTAGTTGTTTGTAGATGTTCAAGTTGTAGTTCTTGTTCTAATTGTAATTGTAGGTGTGGTTTTATGGGTAGTTTTAATTTTAGTTTTCGTTTTGGGTTTCAGTTTCACCTCTATTTATAGTTTTTGTTTCAATTTTAGTTTTATTCTTAGTCTTAGTGTTAGTTTTCGTTTTTGTTTTTGTTTTTGTTTTTGTTTTTGTGTTAGTTTTCGTTTTAGTTTTAGTTTGTCTTAACTTTAGTCGGTCGGTGAGGTCATGAACTTCCGGGTTCCTACAGGCCAATAAATAATAATAAAAAAATTAATTTTAGTTTTAGACTTAGTGAAAGTCTTAGTTTTAGTTTAAGTCCTTGTTTTAGTTTTTGTTTCAGTTTTAGTTTTAGTTGTAGTTTTTGTTTTAGTCTTAGATTTAGTTTAAGTTTCAGTTTTAGTTTTAATTTTAGTTTTAGTTTTACTTTTGGTTTTACACTTAATTTTATTTTTAGTTTTTGTTTTTGTTTTTGATTTAGTTTAAGTTTTAGTTCTAGTTTCAGTTTTAGTCTTAGTTTTAGTTTTAGTTTAAGTCCTAGTTTTAGTTTTAGTTTTAGTTTTAGTTTCAGTTTTAGTTTTAGGTTTGGTTTTACACTTAGTTTAAGTTTTAGTTTTTGTTTTTGTTTTATTTTAAGTTTTAGTTCTAGTTTCAGTTTTAGTCTTAGTTTTAGTTTTTGTTTTAGTTTAAGTCCTTGTTTTAGTTTTAGTTTCAGTTTTAGTTTTAGTTTAAGTCCTAGTTTTAGTTTTAGTTTTAATTTTAGTTTTAGCTTTAGTTTTAGTTTTGGTTTTACACTTAATTTTAGTTTTTGTTTTTGTTTTTGATTTAGTTTAAGTTTTAGTTCTAGTTACAGTTTTAGTCTTAGTTTTAGTTTTAGTTTTAGTTTAAGTCCTAGTTTTAGTTTTAGTTTTAGTTTAAGTCCTAGTTTTAGTTTTAGTTTTTGTTTTAGTCTTAGTTTTAGTTTTAGTTTTAGTTTAAGTCCTAGTTTTAGTTTTAGTTTTAGTTTCAGTTTTAGTTTTAGGTTTGGTTTTACACTTAGTTTAAGTTTTAGTTTTTGTTTTTGTTTTATTTTAAGTTTTAGTTCTAGTTTCAGTTTTAGTCTTAGTTTTAGTTTTTGTTTTAGTTTAAGTCATTGTTTTAGTTTTAGTTTCAGTTTTAGTTTTAGTTTAAGTCCTAGTTTTAGTTTTAGTTTTAATTTTAGTTTTAGCTTTAGTTTTAGTTTTGGTTTTACACTTAATTTTAGTTTTAGTTTTTGTTTTTGATTTAGTTTAAGTTTTAGTTCTAGTTACAGTTTTAGTCTTAGTTTTAGTTTTAGCTTTAGTTTAAGTCCTAGTTTTAGTTTTAGTTTTAGTTTAAGTCCTAGTTTTAGTTTTAGTTTTAGTTTAAGTCCTAGTTTTAGTTTTAGTTTTTGTTTTAGTCTTAGTTTTAGTTTTAGTTTTAGTTTTAGTTTCAGTTTTAGTTTTAGTTTCAGTTTTAGTTTTAGTTTTAGTTTAAGTCCTAGTTTTAGTTTCAGTTTTGGTTTTAGTTTTAGTTTTTGTTTTAGTCTTAGTTTTAGTTTAAGTCCTAGTTTTAGTTTTAGTTTCAGTTTTAGTTTTCATTTTAGTTTTATCTTTAGTTTAAGACCTAGTTTTAGTTTTGGTTTTACACTTAATTTTAGTTTTAGTTTTTGTTTTTGTTTTTGATTTAGTTTAAGTTTAAGTTTTAGTTCTAGTTTCAGTTTTAGTCTTAGTTTTAGTTTTAGTTTAAGTCCTAATTTTAGTTGCAGTTTTAGTTTTAGTTTTAGATTTAGTTTTAGTTTTAGATTTCGTTTTAGTTTTGGTTTTAGATTTAGTTTTAGTTTTGGTTTTAGACTTAGTTTAAGTTTAAGTTCTAGTTTCAGTTTTAGTCTTAGTTTCAATTTTAGTTTTAGTTTTGGTTTTAGTTTTAGTTTTAGTTTCGGTTTTAGACTTAGATTTAGACTTAGTTTTAGTTTTAGATTTAGTTTTAGTTTTGGTTTTAGACTTATTTTTAGTTTTAGTCTTAATTTTAGTTTTAGTTTTCGTTTTAGTTTGAGTTTTTGTTTAAATTTTAGTTTCAGTTTTAGTTTAAGTTTTCGTTTTGGTTTTGGATTTAGTTTTAGTTTTCGTTTTGGGTTTAGATTTAGTTTTAGTTTTAGTCTTAGTTTTAGTTTCAGTTTTAGTTTTAGGTTTAGTTTTAGTTTTTGTTTTTGTTGTAGGTATTGGCTTTAATTTTCTTTTTGGTTTTTTTACCTTAATATTAAATTTTAATTTTAGTTCCGCTTTTATTTTCAGCTTATGGCTTTTTTTAAAGTTCCATGTCTTCAATAGGAATGTTTTTATGTAAAGTAAAAATAAAGTTGTGGAGCTGTGTAGGGCTTATATTGTTGAACAAATATTTATAAGTATTATTTCTACCCAATTCTATAGGTATATACTCTCACGAATAAATTATAATAATAAATAATTTTATTTAGTAGCATTTAGTAGATTTTCCTTTATATTATAATAACAGATTTTTTTTAATTGCTTAAAAATAAATTCGAAGGTTTCTTTTATTTCGACTATAAATCGATTTATCATAAATTAAATTAACATGAGTTGTTTAATGATGTAGCCGCTTGACGGTGTTCTATTGATATTTTGTACAGATGTTGTACGTGTTCCTTTACTTCTGGTCAGTTGTTGTGGAATTCTGTTTGTTGTAATTCTTCGGAAACCGAGTTTTTAAAGGTGTTATTAGTTTTGAATAACATTTGGGGGATTCCTTTTTAACGTGCTAATATGTGAGTTTTGTTTGTAAGATTACGAATATGTCTACAAATCTTTTGCCTTTATTTGTGTGATTTGTCTTCTTTTGTTTTTTTAGTAATTGTATTTAAATCGAGTTTGCTTTGGCATATAATTATATATTGGTTATGACTGTATAGTATGTAAGATTAAAATATACGAATATATCATTTTAAATACACATATATTAATATTTGTCTATTTTTATGCTGAAAAATAATTGATATTGTACATAAATTCTGTTTTGGTTTTTTTTATTTTATCTAGTAGATAGGTCTTGTAGAGAATGTGTTTGGATTTAAATTTGATCAGTGTTGGGGATGGAATTTAATTTTACTTAAGTTTCTCTAACATATGTTTGATTTGAAATGCTTTATTCGTTTATTCTGTACTTTGGCAAAGATTTAAGTTGAAGGATAAGATCATGGAAGATCTGCAAAGTAATGAAAAATTTATAATAAATAGGGGAACTTATTCTGATTGAAGGCGTTTAGGGGAGCATTAAAGGTATAAGAACGTCAGTAGATCATGTTGTTTAGAAAAGATGTACGGCGGTTTGAATTGGCTGTTAAGTTTAGACGAAATTTTCGGTTTTCTGTTTCTCCATGGATTTGTTCCCGTAGAAGTCATATTGGATCGGCATAAGTGGGGGCACAAAGCCTGAGGGAATGGGTGATTGCCAGGATCCAAATTTTCTGGCAACTGTACAACATTCTTCCTATTTCAGTATTGTCTAGGGAATGAAAAATGTAATAAAAAATTCCTTAGCACCACGATGCGGTCAGATTAATTCTAAAAGTATGGAAAAAAATGTTTGAATTGAAGCCTTTGAAAAAAATAAATTTGTGATAAGCTTGTTAAAGGTTAAAGTTTGTGTTAAATAATTAATACATTTAATATTCTTTTTTTATAAAAGCCCAGATGTGCAGAATATGGGTAAGACAAAGTAATATGCTAGGCTGACATTTTTGGTTATGTGAAACAATCCCTCTGGATGTGTGTACGTCCAAGTCCAGGTCAGTTTGCTGCGGTATCCTTATGCTTTTCTTTTTTCTGGAGCTAACAGAACGTGTTTGAAGATATCTTTACAACTCTAACTAAACCTTCGCTTCAAAGCGGAAAGCAGAGCCAAATAGCACTTGGAATGTCATATTCGTCACTATTGAAGAATCTGGCGACTAGTCGAAACTGGTTATACAGTCGTTGGTTATCCTAGCTTCAGTCAGCTCGTTTATTGAGATCAATCTTACAAAATCAGAAGTTTTTGTTTCAGAGGCCGAAATTATGAGAGCATCTTTGATACGAAACAGGGATTTGTGTGTTTTTTTTTTTAGTTCTGAGGACAGCTAGGATGTACATTTACCAGTGTGTGCTAAAGAACAAGCAGAAAATGTTTTTATTATAGTATGACGATTGGAAATAGGGTCAATTTTGTTTCTACAAGTACTAACGTAATTCATTTATTATTCTACGAGGGCAGGTCACTAAGTCCTTATAAAATCTAATAGATGACGCTGGTATCATCGCTAATGGCCTGCTTACAGTAAGCATCATTCCTCACTAGTTATCTGTCAAATACAATATATAAATACCTTGTAGGTATCTGATAAATCGGGTTTAAAAAAAAATGTCCGCGAGATGGATGCTGCATCAGCTTTCACCTGAGAACAGACGCAACCGCGTGGTTTCTATTATATGAGGGCAGGTCACTAAGTCCTCATAAAATCTAACAGATGACGCTGGTATCATCGCTAATGGCCTGCTTACAGTAAGCATCATTCCTCACTAGTTATCTGTCAAATACAATATATAAATACCTTGTAGGTATCTGATAAATCGGGTTTAAAAAAAATGTCCGCGAGATGGATGCTGCATCAGCTTTCAGCTGAGATTAGACGCAACCGCGTGGTTTCTATTATACGAGGGCAGGTCAATATGTAGTTAGAAAATCTAACAGATGGCGCTGGTATCATCGGTAATGGCCTGCTTATAGTAAGCATCATTCCTCACTAGGTGTCTCAAATACAATATATAAATACCTTGTAGATATCTGATAAATCGGGTTTAAAAAAATTATCCGCGAGATGGATGCTACATCTGCTTTCAGCTGAGAACAAACGCAACCGCGTAATTTCTATTATACGAGGGCAGGTCAATAAGTACATAGAAAATCTAAGAGATGGCACTCGTAGCATCGCTAATGGTATGTTTTTAGTAAGCATCATTCCTCATTAGATATCTGGCAAATACAATATATTTTTAGAGCTATTTTTGTAGGTATGTGATAAATCGGGTATGAACAAAATATCTGCGATATGGGTGCCGCATTTGCTCTCTGCTGACAGCAAACCTAACCGCGTGGTCTCTTCTAAGGCTCTTTTGGAGCGCATGCGTCGCAGCCCAGACGACTTTCTGCGCAGATTAGTAACTGTATATGAAACATGGATACACCACTACACTCCCGAGACGAAAGAACAGCCAAAAACGTGGATTGTTAAAGGCGAACGGCCTTCAAAGAAGGCAAAGGCGGTGAGATCAGTTGGAAAGGTTATGCCTACTGTGTTTTGGGATGCACGTGGCAATATCTTCATTGGGTATTTGGACAAAGGACAGACGATAACTGGATAGTATTATGCGTCATTATTAGGTCAGCTAAATGAGAAAATAAAAGAAAATCGTCCTCCTTTGAAGAAAAGTGCTCTCTCTTCAGGATAACTGCATACCTGGGCAGCTTCAATGGCTAAAATTGAGGAATTGAGGAATTGATAGACCATCCACCGTATTCATCAGACCTGGCTCTAATTGACTTATTTTTATTTTTAGATTTTAAAAACCTCAGCGGACAACGGTTTACATCAAATGCGGACGACGTTCGCACACACAAATGCTTATTTTGAGAAACTACGACAGTCATTCTTTTCTGAAGGCTTGGAGATACGTCTAACAAAGTGTATTGAACTAGAAGAAGAGTATGTTGAAAAATTAAAAAAAAATTTACCCAAACAATTGTTTTTCCATCTTTTTCTAGAGACTTATTGACCTGCCCTCGTAACATAACTATGAATATGGATGAGTTGGTTATTCTGGGATTCCTTGCAACAGCATGGGCTTAGAAACAAAGCATAGTTGGATTAGATAGAAGAAAAGTAGGGAGATCTATGATTTAGAGAAAGCACGGCATCAGAAGTACGTTACCAGAAAGTTTATTCCCCACTTCAGGAATGCTGTGTGTTTCATACGATTTTCTGGTTACAACAAACATGTGATCATTCACACCTCCATATTGATGGAAAACATATTGTAAACCTTTGACGATCACTTAAAATGAACGGAAAGTAATCGCTGGTTTATTGAAGTACATACCGAAATACATTTTCGAAAAACATTTAGTTCTTGCTTCGGCAGAACATATACTAAAATTGGAACGGTACAAAGAAGATTAGCATGGCCCCTGCGCAACAATCGAAAAACATTTAGTGCTTACGAATTTTTTTGAAATATCAGTTTTGTAAATTACGTCCGTGTAATGTAAACACTATCTCAACTTTTCAGTCAGATATCTTCTATCTTTAGTGATGTACATAGTGATATGGAAGCCGATCCATTGTATAAGTACAATTTCCGAGTTTCCGTGATATTTTTAGAGCTGTTTTCAAGGAAAGAAGGAACTTGCGTGTGAGTAGTCTGCAAGACAATGGAGTGGAGGTATTCCATTTTTCGGAATAGACCAAAGAAGTGTCGGCTTTTGTTTGGAAACGCTTGAAAAGTGTCGGTTTGTCTTTGGCAGATATGACATTTCAACACTGTTGGGTATTTTCTTTTTCTTTATTTATTTCTGGGTTTTATTTCTACGTCTGGCTAGTATTGCATTAGCAATTTGCCTTTCCCACACTACTTCCTTACTTCTGGAGTATCCTGATCTTCATTATTCAAAATTCTCATCATTTCTTGTCCTGATCAAGCCTTGTCCTCATCATCCCTTGCCATTGCATTGTTCGTGGGACGTATGAAGGTAAAGAAATGGAGACCTCCAAAGAACAATCTTGTAAAGATATCACCATTTTTGAAAACCTAGTTTTGAATTGTGAACCAGGGCGAACATGTGCACAAGAGCCAGTCAATTAAGGTACAGATTTTTCTCCATACAGGAAACTGAAGATAGCACAATCTATATTCAAATGAACCATACGGTGTTCGGGTCACATCGCAATTCATTTTCAATGGATTAGCCATCGGTAGTCCGAAACCCGAAATAATCGCCCGACTGGTTGAACATGATGCAACGGGCAATTGGATGAGAATCACCAACAAGGACGAGAGCCAGGATATCGTATCTGACACAGGACTCTGCAATTGCGCAGAAAATACCGAAGACAAGGATCGCAGCCAAGAATCTTAGTCCAGTGCAGCGCTAACAAATCGCGGAATGAAACTAATGCAGCGTGAACTCGAATTTTGTTTAGTTTTATAATTCACAGTCAATCAGAGCAGGGCAATCTTGATAGGGTGAGCAAAAGAATAGAAGCAAAGAATGAGCAAAAGAATAAAAGAGGGTCAGTCATGAAGAGTTTAATAAAGTTAATATTTTTATACCAGATTTGGGGTCTCAACCGGGATTTATAGAAGGAGTAAAGACGGCAACAAAGAGTTTAATAAACTGAATTGCTAAATAAAGCCAAAACCGGATCCCGGTTGTAGTGCCGATGATGATGATGATGACATAGAAAATTACAGGCCCAACAAGAAGTTGGAGAAAAGAGTGAGTATGAGATTCATATTAAAAGACAACGAACGAGTATATCAAAACGCAAGGCGGCTTGCGCCCAACGAAAGGCACATAGTCAACAATCAAATAGCGGAATGGCAGAACGAGGGCATCATTCGACCCTCATCATCTGACTATGCCAGCCTAATGGTGTTAGTTAAGAAGAAAGACGGAACACTCCGTTTGTACGTTAACTATCGACTTCTGAATAAAAAAATTATCCGAGACAGATATCCCCTGCCGATAATCGAGGATCAGCTGGATAATCTGCAAGACGCGAAGATCTTCAATACACTCGACTTGAAGAATGGCTTCGTCCACGTACCAGCCGATGCCGAGAGTATTAAATATTATTGCTCCAGACGGACAATTTGATTTCCTGCGTGTCCCTATTGGCCTGTGTAATTCACCCTCAGTTTTGCAGCGATATGTAAATGCCATATATCGAGACGCCATTCGCTACGGGCATGTCTTATCGAACATTGATGACCTGATTGTTCTTTCCAACAATCGCGAGGACGGACTGAAAAGGTCAAAAGACGTATTCGAGACGGCAAAGAGCGCTGGACTGAGTATCAACTGGAAGAAATGTTGCTTCCTGACAGAACGCGTTGAATTCTTGGGCCACATTATCGAAGACGGAACCGTCCGGTCGACGGAGCGGAAAACTGAAGCGGTTAGACGCTTTTCCGAGCCCAAGAATATCCGACAAATGCAAGCTTTTTTGGGACTAACTGCATACTTCAGGAAATTCATCCCCGACTGTTCAAGGATTGCGCGACCTTTATCAAACCTTTTGCAAGCAGATGTCAAATTTAATTTTGGAGACGCCGAAAAAGAACCTTTCGAACTACTGAAGACGTGCCTAAGCCAAAAACCTGTGCTTAATTTGTATCGAATAGGAGCTGAGACGGAACTCCATACGGACGCATCGAAGTATGAATAGAGAGACATCTTGCAACGCGACGACCACGATATGCTGCTGCATCCAATATACTTCGCTAGCGTTAAAACAACGCCGATGGAGAAGTATTCGAGCTATGAGCTTGAAGTTTTGGCAGTTATCAGGGCACTTCGGCGATTCCGAGAATCTACTGGGCATACATTTCAAGATTGTAACCGATTGCAAAGCCTTTACAATGACGATGAGCAAGAAGGATCTTTGCGTTCGAGTAGCTCGATGGGCATTGCTGTTAAAAGAATTCCAGTATTCGATAAAGCATAGACCGGGGCGGGGTCTGAAGCACGTCGACGCATTAAGCCGTAACCTACTTCCCGGATGATTGGTAATTAATGAGAGCTACGAATGCCTTGCTGCGCGACTCGGGACAGCACACCAGCGCGACGACGACCTGCAGGAGAAAGTCAGTCGGTTGGAAGAAATAAAACTCGATGGCTATACCTTGCAACGTGGTTTATCATATAAAGATGTTGGTGGCGAGGTGCGCGTTGTGATTCCGAAGTCAATGCAGCTACAGGTGAGACGGAAAGCCCATTAACGAGGCCACTCTGGGATCAATAAGACAAAGGTGCTGTTCCCGAATGATTGCTGGATACACGATTTAAGGGTTAAGATTGAAAGGGTAATTCGGAACTGTATTTCGTGTATACTGGCCGAGCGAAACCCAAGAAAACGACAACGATTCCTCAATCTTGTGGAGAAGGGCAGTGTGCCCCTCGACAACTTTCACATCGATCACTTGGATCTGGTGGCGTCAACTAAAAAGTCTTACACACACATCCTGGTCATTGTGGATGGTTTTTCTAAGTACCTTTGGCTGTATGGCACAAAATCGACGGAATCCGCAGAAGTTGTCTGCCATTTACGAAGGCAGTCATCTATGTTTGCAAATCCTCGGGGGATCTGACAGGAGTACCACGTTTACTTCAAAGGAGTTCGAGAGCTATTGCCGTGAAGAGGGCATTGAACAATTTCTGGCAATCACGAGGATACCAATGGCCAATGGCCAAGTTGAAGGGGTGAACCGCACCCTAATACCACTGCTGACAAAACGATGAGCTCTTAAATCAAGTGAGTGGTATAGGTA
Organism: Microdon myrmicae; assembly: GCA_963931805.1. Taxonomy (NCBI): domain Eukaryota; kingdom Metazoa; phylum Arthropoda; class Insecta; order Diptera; family Syrphidae; genus Microdon; species Microdon myrmicae. Next base: position 136,494,396 of record OZ007500.1, read on the forward strand.
CCTGGACACGATACAAAGATGCTACAACGTCATGCCGCATTGGAGCATAGGGATGTTACCATTCCGATTAATGTTCACAGTCAACGGTCGTTTGAAGGGCGATCTGCCTGAACGATTGCCTCATTCGACCACCAACGAGCAGAACTCCACAAACAGACAAAAGAGAATATCCAACGCATTCGGTCCCAAATCAAACGGAACTTCAATAAAAGCAGGAAGGCGGCGTTCCAATATTAAGAAGACGATATCGTCGCATTTCGCAAAGTAGGAGGACCTGGCTTAAAGCTCACACACAAGTTCCTTGGACCGTATGAGGTTATCAGGACCCTGCGCAAGATCGCTACGCTGTGCGTTGGATAGAAGAGAGTCAGTGGCAGATATCATCTGCCACCGACTATATGCAACCCTGGGCAAGCGACGACAGTGAAGATTTATTTAGGACTGACGAAGAAGACGAAGGGGATGAAGGTTCGGGTCGAATGTCCAGTCATGATGGCAGAGAGTGGAATGGAAATGACGGAGGTGAATTTTAGGTAAACTTATAGTTCACAGTCACATTATGATAATAGAGACAAACTGTATTTTGTTTGGTCTTATAATTCACAGCCAATCAGAGGAGGGCCTTCTTAATGAGGGTCCGCAGGGGCTCGTAAGTTAGAATATAATTTAAATAAGCAAGAATTTAAGCATTTTTTTGTCTAGCAAGTAAGATAAATATAAGAAAAAGAACGAAATAAAAATGTACGCAAAATGGAAAAATGGAAAAACGGGCACTCTTGATATGGTGAACAAAAGAATAAAAGAGGATCAGTCATATATCAAACAAAATATTTTATTCAAATAATTTAACATATCAAAGATACACATGTAATCTTATAGTTCACATTCACATCGTGAGAATGGAGACGACCTGAATCTTGTTTAGTGCAATAATTCACAGTCAATCAGAGGAGGGCACTCTTCATCGGGCGAGCAAAAGTATAAAAGAGAGTCAGTCATGAAAAGCTTAATAAAGTCAGTAGTTTTATTCCACAATACTTGATTATAAAAGATGATATATACAAGGAGATACATTATTCTGAAACTTAGTTTTATGTGTTTCTTTACTTCTTGCTCTCTAAGTTCTTTGTTGTTATAAAATGCTCTTTAGAAAGTATATCGGATACATAAGTAACGAAAGAGAAGTTAAGTATAATAATTTGTAGGATTGAAGTACCAGAAAGCCTAATAACTAATATTCTTTGGTAGGGAGATAATCTCCAAAAACTTCCGATATCGATATTTCGCACAATTTGACAGGAATTAATAAAGACTTTTACGTCTAACTGCCTTAAAGTGCAATCGGGATTCGCATTAGAAAGCAAAATCATTGAAGGAGATAAAAAAGAAAACAGTTTTTCCCAAAATCAGTAGCTCAAGAGAATAGTTTGTCAAAAAACAGTTTTCTCTTAACCAATTTTCCTCAAACCAATTTTTTCACCACATCCCAAAACTGAGTTTTCCAAAAGACAGTTTTTCTTAAACCCGGTTTTCCAAGACCCATTCTTTCCACTACTCAGTTTTCCCAAACCGCAGTTTTCCCAAACCGCAGTTTTCCCAAATCCCAGTTTTCCCAAATCCCAATTTTCCCAAATCCCAGTTTTCCCAAAACACAGTTTTTCGAAGTGTGGTGTTTTCCTAAATCCCAAATTTTGGAAAAAAAAATTTAACCAAAATCAGATTTTCCAAAACCCAATTTTCACAAAAATTAACTTTTCTAACACCCTGTTTTTTAAAATCAACTTTTCTAGAACCCCCAAGTCGGTTTTTTCAAAAATCGTTTTTTTCGAAAACTTCACAAAAGCCGGTGTTTGCTTAGAAAAAAAGTAGTTCAACTGGCTTTTTCTTTCAGAAACTTCTCTTCAAAACCTTGTTTTTCCAATAGCTTGTTTTCTGTTCAAAAACTTGTCCTCAAAAATATGTCCTTTTTTAAAATGTTTTTTTAAAACGTTTTTTTAAAAATGCCATTTCAAAATCGTGTCATCCAATAGCTCTCTTCTTTCAAACCCGTGTTTTTAAAGTCTTTGTTCAAACGGCTTTTTTAAAAACTTGTCCTCAAAACCATGTTTTTACAAATTATTTTGGGAAAGTTTGTCTTCAAAAACATGTTTTTAAAAATGTTTTTTACAACGTTTTATTTTTTGAAAAACGTGTGTCAAAAGCTTGCTTTTTTAAACTTTGTCTTCAAAAACATGTTCCTTAAAATGTTTTTTAAAACTTTTTTTTTTTGAGAAACGTGTCAAAAACTTGCCCTTTTTAAAGTTTGTCTTCAAAAACATGTTTTTAAAAATGTTTTTTGAAACGTTTTTTTTTGTTGAGAAACGTCTTTTCAAAAACTTGCCTTTTTCAGTTTGTGTTCAAAACGTGTTTTTAAAATCGGTTAAATCCGTTTTTTTTAAAAACGTTGTCAAAAACTTGCTTTTTGGTCTTCAAAAACATGTTTTTAAAAATGTGTTAAACCATGTTAAAAACTTGCCTTTTTCAAAGTTTGTCTTCGAAAACATTTTTGTAAAAATATTTTCTAAAACATTTTCAAAAAACGTTTTTCGACAACTTGTTTTTGCAAATTATTATTTTGGGAAAGTTTGACTTCAAAAACATGTTTTTTAAAACATTTTTGGATAAAATGTATCCAAAAACTTGTTTTTTTCAAAGTTTCTCTTCAAAAACATTTTTGTAAAAATATTTTTTAAAACATTATTGTAAAAATATTTTCTGAAACATTTTCAAAAACGTTTTTCGAAAACTTGTTTTCTAATAGGTTCATTTCGTCAAAAACTTGTTTTCAAAATCAGTTTTTTTTTTAAATTTTTTATTTTTTTTCTTATTGCTTATTTTTTTAACTTGTCCTTAAAACATGTTTTTTGAAAAATTGTTTTTCCAACAGTTTCCTTTTTTATCAAAAACATGTCTTATTAAATCTTTTTAAAAATGTTTTTACAAAAACTTGTCTATTCAAAAACTTATTTTTTCAAAAGCTTGTTTATACAATAGCTTTTTTCATTAATCGGTTTTTTGTCAAACGTGGTTTTTTTTTAGACGCAAGGTTTGTTTGAACTTATTTTTTTTAAAGATCACTTCTCTAAAAACTGGTTTTTTTAAAACCAGTTTTTCAAAAACTTCAAAACGGGTTTTAAACAGGTTTTTCCGGAACTATTATAGATTTTAAAGCCGGTTTTTCAAAAACCAGTAGTTGTTAGTGCTTTTCATGTTCGATGTTTCTTTCTTAACCAAGCGGATATCGTAAGTGTTATACATGTTCAATAAGGGTTCTGTCAGCCAATCGACCGTCTTACAGAGTTCCTATGCCAGATTAACCAGTTATCACTAGAGTGTGCATGGGCGTCAATCAGTTTTTGTCAACTAACTTATTGATGTGAGTGTGGAAAGGAGGTTTTGTAAACCAATCAGTTGTCGTGAGTGAGTGAGTTATACTCTCAGGATTAAGAGGCTCTGTTTGTTACCAAGGGGTTGGTTTTAGTATGGGATATACATAACGAACGGCTCCTCGATAGTATAGTGGTTAGTACACCCGCCTGTCACCCGGGAGACCGGGGTTCGATTCCCCGTCGGGGAGCCCCTGGCGCAAGACTAATGACCTTGCCCAGAAAAAATAAATCATTATGGAAAATTTTACAAGCCTCAGGACTTGCTAAATAAGGCCAAGACCGGTTCCCGGTTGTAGTGCCGATGATGATGATGATGATGATACACAACGAAGATCCTCTAACGCTCGACTAGTGCTAATTGGCACACACATACATCTGTCGAGTAGCTAGTTGCCTTTGGGGTAATACCATTACGGATATTTTCATCGATCAATCAGCTGTCGTAAATGTTATATTAGAACTAGACAAATTCTCGTATAACTAATCAGTTGTTGTGTAACTAATGAAGGACCTGATTATCCTTTAGTTGGATTCGTGAGGTCATTGCACCCATAATACAAAGGGTTACTGGGAAGTGAAAACCAAGGGTAAACAATTATGAATGTCAATATAGTTTGCTTCCGCAAGTCTATGTGTTAATGCAATATGAAGATGAGATTGTGATATGGCATTACAAAAGAGCTTGGGGTGGGACAATAACCATCTACAATATTCAGGTTAATAGCTTACCTTTTGGCCAAGTAGTAAATTTCAATTGTGACATAAAAAATGAAGCGGAGAATAACAGCTATGAATCAGCTTTTCTTTATCCTAGCTTGTTAATTTTATGTATAATATCTTGGTAATTTCCGGTTCAATAAAAGACCTTCACACTCGCACTGGACTTTGGTATTGAGGAGTCCCTAAAAATGCCCTTTATGTGGGCGTTGGTGTGAGAAAGCAGACGTGAGAATGCATGAATAGTTTCGTAATCGGTTCTGTGGTAGATCAGCCTCGGGAGGGCTTCGGAGGAGGAACTTCAACCAAGAGTCATAAGAGCTGTATATCATTAACATTAGAGGAATTAATAATAATAAAAAAAAAGCAGAAAAAGGCTCAAAACCTACCTTGATGATAACGTACCTGCCCTGAAGTTGGAAGCGTTTGTCTTCGTATGACCCATTCGGTAGAGGAAAGATGAGGAACAACATTGGCTAGATAAACATCATCCACTTTGGATGGCTGGAGTTTATAAAACTGTTAGACACCAGTGCTTCGGTTCAAACAGCCTTTGATTTCATATAAAATTTCGTCTAGGAGGACGACTGCAACTGAAATAACGTCTTAGCAAGTAATTTAGCAGTGAGCTCGATGAGCTGTATGCCAGGGTTGATGTGGTGATCCGCTTTTGGAGGCTGAGCAATACGAAAAGATACATTGGCCGGTCCCGAAGAATCTATGATTTTACGTAGTAGGGAAAAGATTCGCATTCGGGCACGCAAATAATTAGATGGATTGGCGATTCGTAAAATAGGCAATTTAACAATGTGGTCTATGACCTATGCATCGGCATTGATGCGGTGAACTGCTATTGGAGGTTGGGAAATACAAAAAGATACATTGGCCAGGCCCGAAGAACCGGCGGTTTTACGTAGTAAGGAGAAGATTTGCCTTCGACCTCGCAAACAATTCAATGGAGATCTGGCGAATTCTTAAATACAAAGTACAAGAAGATGCATGTTGCCAGGCCTAAGGGCCCTGTGATTCTACGTAATAAGGAGAAGATTTGCCTTCGATCTCATAAACAAGTGGATGAAGATATTGGCGATCATTAAATATAACTATGTGTTCTATAAGTTTTGGACCGAAATCGATGTGGTGATCTCGTTTTTGTTTTTCGATGCATGTGGCCGTTCCCGAAGAATCTTCGATTTTACGTAGTAGGGAAAAGATTCGCGTTCGGCCACACAAATAATTAGATGGGCATCTTGGCGGCTCGTAAAGTAGGTAATTTAAAAATGTGCATCGGCATTAATGTGGTGAACTGCTATTGGAGGTTGGGAAATACAAAAAGATACAGTGGCCAGATCAGAAGAATCGGCGGTTTTACGTAGTAAGGAGAATATTTGCCTTCTACCTCGCAAACAATTCGATGGAGATCTGGCGCATTCTTAAACTAGGTATTTTAACAATGAGCTAGCAAAGCACCAGAATTGATGTGATGATCTGGTTTTTGCCGCTGAGAAATATCAAAAGATATATGGGGCCAGGCCTAAGGGGCCCTGCGATTTTAATTTAATTTAATTTAGTGAGGGCAAAACCCTCGTTTATTTCACTTAGTACAAGTGGTAAAAAGATTTAAAAGTAAAAACTTACGAACTAACTTAAAAACTAGGGATTAAAAACACTTGATTTAGATAATTAAGATTTAGGGATTAAAAAAATTGATTTGGAATAAACATGAAGGTAATATGGTGGGAAGGTGGCGGTGTACGTGGTGGGGTGGCGAACACCGGGTAGTAGGATAAAGGGGCGGGATGATTGGAATGTGTACGGGTTGTAAGGTCAGGAGGGGAACGGGAGGAGAAGACGTTTGAGTGCAGTAGGGGTGAGGTAGAAATCTAAGGAGGTAGGGTAAGAGTTTGCCCGCCTTAGCATTCGTGAAATGGGTTCATTACAGCCGTAAGAAGTGTAGTGGGAGGGCAAATAGAAGAGACGAGGGTTTCGTAGGTTACGGGGGTTGGTGTGGAGTGCGATGGTGGAGAGCAAGCTAGGGCAGTTGATTGTGCCAGAGAGGAGACGGTGGATGAAGAGAATATCAGCAAGAATTCTGCGCTCCTCAAGTGTATTGAGGTTAATCAGATGGAGCCGGCTTGTGTATGGGGGGAGAATCCGAGGATACCCCCAGTTCAGACCACGGAGGGCAAAACGCAGAAAACGACGTTGCACGCTCTCGATCCTGCGGATATGGAACGAGCAGTGTGGAGACCAGACCTGACTGGCGTATTCAAGAAGAGGGCGGACGAAGGCTATGTAGAGGGAACGGGAAACGTAGGGATTAGAGAATTCCTTAGACCAGCGCTTCACAAACCCAAGGGCGGAGTTGCCCTTAAGAATGATGTCATCGATATGTAGGATGAAGCTGAGCTCCCTGTCGAATAAGATTCCGTGGTCACGTATTGAGGATACGTATGAAATCTGCTGGTTTAGCAGGAAGTAGGAGCGGAGAGTAAGGGGGGGGGGGGGGGGGGGGGGATTTGCCTTCGATCTTAGAAGCAAGTGGATGAAAATATTGGCGATCGTTAAATATAACTATATGTTCTATGAGTTTTGGACCGGAATCGATGTGGTGATATCGTTTTCGTTTTTCGATGGATGTGGCCAGGCCCATAAAGTCTGCAGTTTTACGTAGTGGGGAAACATGCAAACAATTGGATGTAGGTTTGTAGTAGAAAATATGAGTCATATACCAATATTCTTATGGTTTTCGATTTCACGTGGAAGAGGATAGGTTAGCAATGTATGACGCAAGCAATTGGAAAAAAATCTCGGTCGTTTTAGAAGGAGAAGACTGAATAACCAACTCTATGATTTGAACACGGACATTCATGATCTATACAAAAAGGAATAGCGATCGAATACCGAGTATGCGGTTCGAAGAGTCTTCGATTCCACGTGGTAGAGAAAAGATTTACCTTGGAGGGTGCATATACCAGGTGTATGCATCCGTTTTTTCCGATTTAACTAAGAGATGGCGCCCGCGAAAAGTACACAACGTATTAATTTCAAGCATACGTCATTTTGTTCGTCTGAGATATAACTACAAACACACACAAGTTGAGTCCGCCAAAAACTAACGTCTTTGTTTCATCGTCCAGTGATCATGCCGAGTTTTGTGCCTGAAAAAGAACATTTGCGGCACGCAATATTACTACTACTATTTATTGGCCTGTAGGAACCTGGAAGTTCATGACTTCACCGACTCGACTCCGCCATCGTTCCCTGTCCTGTGCACTCTCCTTCCACGCCATCCGATCCGATCTCCTCAAAGTCAAACCTAACATTGTCCTCCCATCTCCGTCGCGGCGGTCCTGTCGGTCTCTTTCCCGTTGGTCTACTGTGAAGAATTCTACGCACGGTCCTATCGTTGCCCATTATCGCCACATGTCCGGCCCATATTAATCTTCGCGACGCATTGCTTTTCTCATTTAATCAAAAGAAACTAGATTTGCGTAGTCGCGGTATAGGGATAAGAGAAACGGAGGGTGTGGATGGCCAATAGTTAAGAGGGTGTGGAGACTAGGTGCAGCTGAGGAATTATAGGGGTCTGTCATAAACACAAGGTCAAGTTGCCTGCCCCGATGATTTAGGACATTGCTTACTTGATAAAGGCTTGAGTCGGTGAGGTTCTCTACAAAGAGACATTCCTTGGCAGTTGTGGGGTTTGGGATGTAGTGGAATTTATCGCCTGACAACGTCTATTGGAGATGGGGGAAGTTAAAATTGCCAAGGACTACGTATCATCTTGGGAAGAACTCAGCTCAGTTAAGCGGTCTATTGCAGCAATTGCGAGTTTATATGACTCGATAGTTCGCGAAGGCGGTATATAAAAGCAAATGACGTATAAGGACTTTAAGTAATATTCAATTTTAGTTGCAACATATTCGACGTTGGAAGAAGAACAGATGCCAATAAGGGAAGAGGTTAGTCCATTTTGGAGGGGAAGCAGCACACCTCGATAGGGGAGTCAGGACAGGATCGATGAACATCATCGTCACGAAAAACGTTGAAGGAGGAGGGGAACATATCTTGGCTATTGATACTAGGAATGAGGTTACTTTCGGTTGAAAAAGAATATTTGCGGCACGCATTGCTTTTCTTATTTAATTAAAAGAAAAAGGCTGTTGAAAGTCATCGTTTGTTGGTAGAAACATATGATTAACATCATCATCATCATAATCACCATCATCATCATCGGCACTACAACCCGGATCCAGTCTTGGCCTTATTTAGCAAGTCTCGAGGCTTGTTAAATTTTCGATAATAATTTATTTTTACGGGCAAGGTTATTAGCCTTGCGCCACATATGATTAACACGCTACATTAATTAGAACATAGTTTCGACAATTTAAAAGTGGTGATTTCAATGTGAAAGACAGTGAGCGCCCTGGTAGACCACGAACATGTGAAGACGAGCAATTGCAGGAGTTATTGGATGATGACCCAACTCAAACTCAACGACAATTAGCAGAAGCACTACATGTGTCACAAGAAACAATCAGCAGACGTTCATGAGCAATGGGGAAGATCAATATAGTAGTTGAAAAGAGATTATAGCGGCTTCTGTAAGAGAAAAATAATTTAATTCAAGTTAATTAACTTCTTGAGCTGCACATTGGAGAAAAGCACGTCCAATGTCTGTGTCATATAGGTCTGGTTCTTTGATTCCACGGGGTAAAGAAAAGATTGGCCTTTAACGGCGCATGTTCTAGAAAGGACATTTTTAGGGCTTTTGTAAGAGGAAATTAAGTCAGTTCAAAATAATGAACTTCCTAAGTTGTACATTGCAAAAGGGAGGCCCATCCCTAACTGGCTGGATCATATAGAGTCTGCTTGGAAGAGTCCTCGCTTTTAGCTCGGGGGAATAATATATTACAGCTGAAACTGGGCTTAGGAAATAACTCTCAGTGACTTCAAAAGAGGTGATTGAAGCTACTTGAGCACAGATTGACTTAAGTGGAGAGGCTTGACGGCTGTTTTTAACACGAACTGTAACGCTCATTGAGGATATAAGCAACTGGGATATCTTATAAATTGGGGGACTATAAATGGCAACATAGGCTCCTCGATAGTATAGTGGTTAGTATACCCGCCTGTCACGCGGGAGACCGGGGTTCGATTCCCCGTCGGGGAGCCTCTGGCGCAAGACTAATGACCTTGCCCGGAAAAAACAAATCATTATGGAAAATTTAACAAGCCTCGGGAGTTGCTAAATGAGGCCAAGACCGGTCCCCGATTGTAGTACCGATGATGATGATGATGAAATGGCAACATATCTTTCGAGTAAAGGAGGTAGTGATAGTGTCCGCAGGGGACCAGTAAGTTAGGATATAATATAAATAAGAATTTAAGCATTTTTTCTCTAGCAAGTATGTTAAATATAAGAGAAAGGAAAAAGTAAAAAATGTATATGAAATGTAAAAACAGGATTGTTACGACAGCATCAATGCCAATTGAGATGACATACTAGTGTTTGGACGGATTGATATAAAGGACCGGCACGTACCACACAAAGTTGTGGTGTAGTTAATAAATAATAATAAATCGATAATAAGTAGTAAGATTAAGTGGAAAGGATTAGAAAAAGATAGATAGAGGAAGGGGTATATAATAAATAGGAAGTAGATATAGCTACGGAGGTAGATGGAAATTAACGCGGGTCCAAAAGGGGGTTTTGGAGTTCCCATAAATGTCAGAGCACAGTGCGAGCGGTAGATGTAAATAAAGGAATAGATAAAGCGGTAAACAATCATATGGAGAAAGGTGGATATATAGAGAGATAGACATATCGAGAAAAAGAGACATAAAGAGAAAAAGAGACATATAGAGAAAAAGAGACATATAGAGAAAAAGAGACATATAGAAAACACCTACCCACAGTTGCATGCGGAATTCGTCAACAAACGGAACGAGTTGAGGAGTGTGATCCGCAAAAGTAGATATGACGCGTTCTGCTCCCTAAGGGATGAATTAAATAACAACCCATGGGGCAGCGGATAGTCATGCTCTGTAGAGCAACAGTAGTCAAATGCAAAAAGGGAAAACTGACATGGCAAGAATCGTTGCTGTGCTCTTCCCGCAGTGTTGAGAGTGAAAGAGGAGTGGAGTATCACTGAAGAAGAGATACCTCCCGTGACCACCGAAGAGGTGCTCTTGCCTGCAAGGGTTGTCAAAAAAAAAACAAGACCCCGGGACTGGATGGTATCCCTAACGCTGTAGTGAAAGGCTACTCTAACAAAAAAGCCGGAAGTCTTTAGCCAGTCTCTTCACAACCTGCCTTCAAACAGGACAATTTCCGAAACGATGGAAAAAACAGCGGCTTGTGCTTATACCAAAAGGTGTCAAGGATCCAGAAGCGCCGTCGTCTTATCGCCCTTTGTGCATGCTGGACACAACAGGGAAACTGCTTGAGCGAGTAATTTCCACTCGCCTGGAACAATTCACTGAGGGGGGACATCGGGGCTCTCTGAATCGCAGTATGGATTCCGGAAAGGTAGATCAACCGATAAGGCGCTATCTGTGGTGTGCGACATTGCTCGCAATGCGATAGGTGGCATGATGGCCAGGTGGTACAAAGAAATGTTGCGCGGTGGTGACGCTAAATGTTAAAAATGCGTTTAACTCGGTGAATTGGAATCGGATTCTAGAAGTCTACAAGTCTCACCCTACTTGGTGCGTATATTAGAAAACTATCCCTCGGAAGAAGACTGCTCTATGACACAGATGAGAGACCACAGGAATATAAAATAACAGCGGGTGTACCTCAGGGATCTGTATTAGGTCCGCTGTTATAGAATATAATGTATGATGGTGTGCTCTGGGTCAATGTATATGAAGGGGTTAGAATCATTGGGTACGCAGATGATTTGGCAATAGTAGCCGTAGCTAAACATATAGATGACGTGGAGAATATTTGCTCCCACGCAATCCAGAGCATTAAATGCTGGCTGGATATGGCCGGACTGAAACTAGCTGGACATAAGACGGAGGCAGTTTTAATAAGCAGCCGCAAGAAAGTTGAACACCTTAATTTTGAAATAGAAGGACAAATAATCAGATCCAGTCCCTATATTAAATATCAACAGGTTGAGCTTCAACAGCCGAGGAAAACAAGTGAAAAAACGGCATGAGTATGCAAAGTTTTGGCGAGACTGCTACCCAATGTTGGTGAACCCCGGCCCCACATAAGGAAACTCATAACTAGTGTCAACACCTCCATTATGATGTATGCAGCTCATATAAGGGTAGGAGCCGCACAGTATAAGTCGTACATGAGGGGAGTGAACTCAGCGCATAGACTGGCATCACTAAGAGTATGCTGTTTATTCCGAACGGTATCCGAAGATGCTATAAATGTTTTGTCCGGGTGGGCACCACTTGACATTGCAGCTAAGGAAAACGCTGCATTGAGGTCGCCCAAGAGAATCGTCGGAGAATGCGGTCACAATTAGAGCTCTCAAGCCTAAGAGAATGCCAACGAAGGTAGGATTCTTATACTAAAGGAAGATGGACCCACACCGTGATGTCTGATATAGAAACATGGGTGAAAAGGAAACATGGAGAACTGAATTACCACTTGACTCAGCTAATATCAGGACATGGATGCTTTCGGGAATACTTGCACAAGTATAAGCATGTGAATCACCCATACTGCTTGTATTGTGAAGGCAAAATGGAAAATGCGGAACACGTACTCACAGAGTGCGTGAGATTCGAGACCGCGCGACCGATTTTGGAGAGACATATGAGACGTACAGTTACTCCGGGAGGAGTAATAGAATACATGCTTAATTCAAAACAGGCATCATCATCATCGGCACTACAACCGGGTATCGGTCTTGGCCTTATTTAGCAAGTCCTGAGGCTTGTTAAATTTTCCATAATGATTTGTTTTTTTCCGGGCAAGGTCATTAGTCTTGCGCCAGAGGCTCCTCGACGGGGAATCGAACTCCGGTCTCCCGCGTGACAGGCGGGTATACTAACCACTATGCTATCGAGGAGCCCCAAAACAGGCATGGTCCGTAAGAAATGGTAGTCTCTGTGAAGTGATGCAGCAGTTGCGACGCGACGAGCGGAATAACAGGTAAACTCCGTCCCGCCCCACGATGGAATATCTAAAAGAAAGTTCCGCGGGGATCAAGGGGAATATGAGCTTGGCGGGAGGTGGTTTTTGTCGGTAAAACTCCGGCATGCCGCTGGATCGATCCAGAGGTATCTTTTGAAGATTTCCACCTTCCTACCGAAACCAAAAAACAAAAAAAAAAAAAAAGACAGAGAAACAGAGAGGCAGTTATATAGAGAGACGATTGGATGGATTTATATTTAGATAGACAGTTCAAGTAGATTGTTCCAACGGTTTATCAAACATTCTAATACCCCGTCTATCTTAAAAGATTACAATATGGAGTCCGTCAGCTGGCACTTGTACGTGTCATCAACATCGGCACTACAACCGGGATTCGGTCTTGGCCTTATTTAACAAGTCTGAGGCTTGTTAAATTTTCCATAATAATTTGTTTTTCCGGGCAAGGTTATTAGTCTTGCGCCAGGCTTGTACGTATGTGGAGGCTAAATTGCCATAAGCAATTGGTTTGTTCATCTGCAACCTACATAAATAAAATGTGAAGGTATAAAACTGTTGTCGATGATTCAAGTCCTGGCGAAAAATGTGTTTTAGTCGTCAATACGTACTCGCCGCTGTTAAACCCGTACCATCAAGAATAAAAAATAATTTTCCAGGGTAATCATAGTTGTAGAGCAGTCCGATATCAAGAAATATCAAACTGAAATTGTCTTCTAATATATTAAGCTACCGTAATAATAATAATAATAAATATGACATACATACGTTGCCGGCTGTTGTTCGGGCTTTGGGCGGAATGACCACAACTATCTCGAACCAATTTGAGAATCGAAATTATCTGCCTTTTTAAACGCTGACTCGTTTCCGCAACGTATTTCAAAGTAAGCGAATACAGCATTTCGTTAGAGTTGTTACTTGGTTTTTGTTTCCGACTATTTTACCAGCGTGATACCAATAAAAAGAATGAATTGTGAAGGTTAATTTCATACGAGAACATTTATGGCAGCAACGTATAATGTTACAGTTCATGTTGAGTAAAATCTTCATCGTATCCATAAGATCCATGTGGGAAACGGAGTGGATGGCATTGCTACAATACTGTGCTATATAATGTCGTCAAATGTATGCCCTTTACTTTTTGACGACGGTAATTACGAGAAGTTGGACAGAGAATGTCGGAAGTGCTACGGTTATACGACTTAAACATACACGATTGTGTATGCTGATTGCCGAAAAGGATAAAATATGATTTTTATGTGTAGATCTAGATCTTGGATTTTGCTGTCGTCATTGGCGTGGTCTTGTAGGAGACAAAAGATATACCTATCTAATTAATGAAATGTGTCTGCCAAGATAGTCAATAGAATAGAAATAGGATTATTTCGTATTGTGTTTGTATTGTAGGTTAGTCCTGGGATGTTTTTGCCCATCACTTGATAGAGTATTTTATGAGATGCTATGGGGTTTCGGAAGTAAGAAACTTATAGAAGAAGTACAATATTATTATTAATTAAAACATTACCAAACGTAGCGCTTGTTTTTGTTTTTTCATTTTATCGTCTTTGGTTTATTAAATTCTGTTTTTCCTCATGTTTATTTGTATTTTTCAAATACGCACTAAATACATGGAGTGTATATTAATCTGAATGAATATTCTACGTTATTTTTGTTTTATCTATTAATACGGTTAGTGTATAATATATAATGAATATTATTTTAGTTATTTAGAACATTTGACTAAACACCGAATTGAAATTTTTATCTTTGTTTTTTAATCAGGGTATTTTAGTATTCTAGAGAGACATATGAGATACATTAGCAGTTTCGAACTGAAAGCGAATTTATTGTGAAGAATAAGCCTCACAGATCTGAAATTATGTTCGGATACAAGATTTCTTGTGTTTAAGAGTTTGATAATAAAGTATAACTGCGATCTGAGGATGGAACTGTGTAAAAACAACCTGTTATGGGAATGTATGGTAAATAGTAATTTAACTGAATTAAATAAATAAGATTAAAGTTTGTAAATGAAACTCAGCTAAATAAAATAAAATAAATAATTAATATCTAAGTTAAGACTTCATTTTACTTAAATTTGTCTTTGTACAAAATGCCAGTCTCATTCGGAGAGTTTCCCCGAACTAATGGTTCGTCTATTAGTTAAGTGAGACTAAAAGGTAGATTTGTATAGTAGCAGATCGGCAAGAAATCATAGTTTTTACGTTGTACATCTACATATGGAATATATTCGTTAAGGTAATGCGAGAAGATTATCGTTTTTGTTTTTTCTTTTTAAATCGATTAATATTTAATACTAATACACATTGAATTGCTATTAATATGCTTGCGCTACCCATACTGTCCTTGCCAAGTCTTTTCTTTTCATTCCTTTAATCCGTAAGGTAATCACGATCCTTTGCGCTATTTTACTTTTCGTTTTTTTTTTCAAACTACACATTGATTATGATATTTATTTTTTATTTTTTTGAGTACGACCAATGTCATAAGCGACTGAGTAGTATTAATAAGTCAGAAATACTATCGGTAAAATTGTTGCATCCTGAAAATAAAGAAATCAGAACAGGATTGATATAAGTTATATAAATATAATTTGTGTATTTAGTAATGTCATGTTGAAATTTGATATGAAAATACTAAGTATTTTTGACATTCTCAAAAGAGAATCTGATATAATGCCCTGTGTGTCTTGCCATATTGTAAAAGATTCATGGTATCATGAGGCTTTGCTACGTAATTTTGTTATACTAATTTCGCTTAAGGCTCCTCGATACTATAGTGGTTAGTATACCCGCCTATCACACGGGAGACCGGGGTTCGATTCCCCGTCGGGGAGCCTCCGGCGCAAGACTAATCACCTTGCTCGAAAAAAAAACAAATCATTATGGAAAATTTAACAACCCTCAGGACTTGCTAAATAAGGCCAAGACCGGTTCCCGGTTGTAGTGCCGATAATGATGATGATGAATTTCGCTTAACGGGAGGTCTCATCAGGACCGACCAAAAAATCGATTTTTTTTTTTCATTTTTTTTTTGTAGTAAATTATATGTAGAATATATTGTTGCGAGCTTAGGGTTCGCTGGATTAATTATTTTTAATAAATAAGAGCCGTTAAATCGATTTTGAATTAATATAACACTTTATTAGTCCGTTTATAACAACCGTAACTTTTACCGTACACTTAACGATTTCTTGACTTATCGCTTCCGTACTTATCGCGTCTTTGACTGCTTACTTCTTATTTCTTACTTCTTACTTATCTCCCTGATCTGCGTGCGACGTATTTATACCGTTTCCTCATTTTGATTCAGCGTTTCGTTTCCGCCCGTTCCATAGCCTTGAATGTTCTACTGTTCATAGTCTCCAGTTTTCCAGTACTTTCTAGAATATTCTAGTACTTTGTTTCGGATTTTCTCGAATATTCTAGTACTGATTGTCATATGCGTCACAATATTATTCAATCCGCTTCTTTGAATATAATTTTTTTTAAGTTATGGAACAATAACGCGGCCCACCTTTTTAGTCGAGCGGTAGTCCGAACGGAGAGTATCTTACAGCGCATCCATATGTCCATACTATCGGCCCTAATCGGCTGCCCACCCCACTCTCTATGGCGTCTCCCAATACTCTTCCCCTCACCATTTACTATCAGAATGTCAGAGGACTTCGGTCCAAAACCGATTCGATCTTACAAAAGACTCACTCCCTTCCCTTTCATATATACATCATCATCACAATCAGCACTACAACCGGGATCCGGTCTTGGCCTTATTTAAGAAGTCTGAGACTTGTTAAATTTTCCATTATAATTTGTTTTTCCGGGCAAGACTATTAGCCTTGCACCAATATATACGCCATATATATATATATATATATATATATATATATATATATATATATATATATATATATATATATATAGTATACCCGCCTGTCACCCGGGAGACCGGGGTTCGATTCCCCGTCGGGGAGCCCCTGGCGCAAGACTAATGACCTTGCCCAGACAAAATAAATCATTATGGAAAATTTAACAAGCCTCAGGACTTGCTAAATAAGGCCAAGACCGGTTCCCTGTTGTAGTGCCGACGATGATGATGATATACACACACACATATAGATATATATATATATATATATATATATATATATATATGTATAATATAATGGCGCAAGACTAATGACCTTGCCCGGAAAAACAAAATTATCACGGAAAATTTAACAAGCCTCAGGACTTGCTAAATAAGGCCAAAACCGGTTCCCGGTTGTAGTGCCGATGATGATGATAATATACAATATATACTTCGATATATACGCTCTGACCGAAAGTAACCTCGCCCCCAGTATCAATAGACTGGAACTGTTCCCTCCCTCCTTCACAGTTTTTCGCGACGACGATGTTCATCGATCCTGTCCTGACACCCCCTGCAGAGGCGTGCTGCTTGCCATCCAAAACCGACTAACATCTTCTCTTATCACCATCTCTTCTTCTCCCAACGTCGAATATCTCGCTATAAAAATGGAACATAGCTTAAAGTCCTTGTACATCATATGCTTCTACATACCGCCTTCGCAAACTATCGCGTCATACGAACTCGCAATTGCTGCAATCGACCGCTTATCTGAGCTGAGTTCGTCCAAAGACGACATTGTAGTCCTTGGCGCTTTATTTAATCTAATCTAATCTAATTTGCCCATAGCGAATAGCATGTTTGTCATCATCATCGGCACTACAACCGGGAACCGGTCTTGGCCTTATTTAACAAGTCTGAGGCTTGTTAAATTTTCCATAATGATTTGTTTTTTTCCGGGCAAGGTCATTAGTCTTGCGCCAGAGGCTCCTCGACGGGGAACCGAACCCCGGTCTCCCACGTGACAGGCGGGCACACTAACCACTATACTATCGAGGAGCCCTAAATAGCATGCTAGTGCCGGGGTAAAATTACCTTGAAGGTGATTGGGCGTTGGGTGTGATCATCAAGGTGATGAGAATGTTGGGTGCGGGAATTGCAGAATTGGGGAATAGCATGCATTTCAAGGTGATGGGTATTTGGTTTGCTTGTAGGGCATAGGTGGAATGTGGAAAATGCATGATTGTAATTCCGAGCATTTGAACTGGAAATGCGTTTAGCAATAGGTAGACATGTGGTAAGGTTTCACAGCTACACCGAAAGGATTCCATTGGTTGTTGCAGGAATTATATTTGATGCTACACTGAAAGAATTCTTTGGGCTTTAACGTTAATACGAGGGTTGCCTTTTATATTTCGGGATTAGAGAACAAACACAAATATTGATCATCGGAAATCACTTTACTGTTTTTCAAAATTTCCCCATGAAGATCTATACACTTTTGCATGCGTTTAAACCAATTGTCGAAGCACTTTTGCCACTCTGATTGAGGTATCTCCAACACATGCATTCTGAATGCAGCAACCGCTTCTTCAGGTGTCGAAAAACGTTGACCTCTCAGTTTGTTTTTTACGTACGGGAATAAAAAGAAGTCATTCGGTGCCAAGTCAGGACTATACGGCGGATGACCCATCAAATCGATGTTTTGGGTGCTCAAAAATGCAGTTGTCGCAGCCGATGTGTGAGAGCTCGCATTGTCGTGGTGAAGAGTGATCCGTCTTCGGCGGTTGGTTTTCCTGATTTCTTGGAAGACAACTGGCAAACAAATGGTTGTGTACCACTCAGAATTGACTGTTCTGCATTGTTCTAGTGGTACGGTTGCGATATGTCCAGTTTTTCCGAAGAAACAGGCGACCATTTGCTTGGAAGTGCTTCGTGCGCGAACAACTTTTGTTGGATTTGGCTCATCTTGAAATACCCAGACAGTCGACTGCTGTTTACTTTCGGGCTCATACGCGTAAATCCACGATTCATCACCTGTCACGATGTCATAGACGTGTTTCGAAGCACCGCGACCGTATTTTTTGAGCATTTCTTTCGACCAATTGACACGAGCCTTTTTTTGGGCGATTGACAAATTGTGTGGGATCCAAGGCGAACAAATTTTTTTGACAGTCAAATGTTTATGCAATATTGAATGTATGCTGGTCCCACTAACGCCTAAGGTTGTCTCAATCTCACGATAGGTCACATGACGATCTTCCAAAATCAGTTCGCGCACAGCATCAATGGTTTTCGGAACAACAACTGATTTTGGACGACCTTCACGAAATTCATCTTGGAGTGAACTACGACCACGATTGTTTTCACCATACCATCGATAAACACTGGTCCTTGATGGAGCTTCATCGCCAAAAATTGAATTAAGTTCATCCATGCACTGTTGCTGAGTTAATCCACGCCGAAAGTTGTAAAAAATAATCGCACGAAAATGTTGACGATTTAATTCCATTTTTGGGCCGAGATGAATCTTTTAAGTTACTGTAAACAACACAAATAGCGCTCGTATGTCAAAACGTTCTGAGTGCGTATAACCTCAAAAATGTCCAACTTTACGACAGAGCTGTCAATTGCCGGATTGCAACAGTAGGGTTGCCAAATCCCGAAACGTAAGAGGCTACACTCGTAAAAGATGTCCCATATGCATGCACCTTTATTGTTTTTGCAGAGTATCTGCGTGTAAGAAATTTAATCCCCTATTGGATACATGCGTGTAGTATATATATATATATATATATATATATATATATATATATATATATATATATATATATATATATATATTGTTACGTTTTTACTTCACACACGACCGTTAAACTATGTACAGTTTAAAACTATCCGTTCTTTTACGCGAGTTCGACCACTGGATCGCAAGAGTGCTTCAATGTTCAAGGACAACCTCTTTTGCTCCGTTAAATTCCTCAATTCCTCGTCTCCTCTGGCTCTCCTTTTTCTTAGTCCTTGCACGTGTTCTGTCCTGGTTCCGTCTGCTTCTGACGTTTTCGCCAGTTTCGTGTATTCTCCAGTATTCCTCTAGATGGCTCCAGAATCGGTGTGTTGATGTCGTATTAGTTGGCTTAAGGCTCGGTGCGACGCCATGAGGTCACGCTAACGGTTGACAAGTGTGTCGGTTTTGAATTTGTGACAATATATATATATATTACACGGAAGGTATTGGTAATTTGCGTACAGCAAAGTGCAATATTCATGTTACGTGTAACAGGAGCAAATCAAATCTTTCGCAACCGAAAGGAAAGGTTCTATTTTTACACCTCAGCACGAACTCCCGGAACAACCAACCAGCGGTCCGGATAAGGGGGATCAAAACTCGACACCCGCTGCACCCAGGAACCAGCCGCAACGACCAAGGAACGGTCCAACACTTCAAAACTAAACCAAGTAAGTCCCGTTCCGTCTATTTACTCTAAAATGAATTGGTACCATAAATATATTACAGTAACAACTTGTTTTCGATGGCATAAGTCATTTCAAAGGGGCAATAAACTAAACGACTCTAAAATGAAGTGATGTTTGCATTACGCGAGCATGAGTATTCGATAAAATATCATATTATATTTTGAGTGGGTTAACATCTACCAACACCTATGAAGAGTTGCATGTTCCGATGAGTAGGGGAGTTTGTTTTAGATGGCATAAGTCATTTCAAAAAGATAGGGTATTCTGTGAAGTGGAAAAAGGAGGGAAACCTGTCTCCGCTCTTACCAAACCCTTGGTCATCATTTTCTTTGACTATCGCCGTCCCCCAAAAGCAGACGTTTGCTGTGGCTTATTACGCCATTGTATTGAAACATTTACTGAAGGATCACATCACGAACGTTAACCACTGCTAATGGCATCACGATAATTCGGGACCGGGATTGCCGGACGTTGTCAATAAATTTCAAACCAAGAAAAAAAAAACATTCTCGTTGTAACGCATCTTTTTTTTTCTTTTTTTTATCTTTTTTTCTCTTTTCTCAGAGGCCGAAAAATGGGTTCAGGACTTGCCGCTTTTCTACTCCAAGTGCGGCTGTAAAGGCTTTAGAGGCGGTTTTGGAAGTGCTCTCTAAGGATGGCTTTGAACACGTCTTTAAGGAGTGGTAGAAACGGTGGATCAAGCGCATTGCATTGCAGCGAGACTATATTGAGCGTGATTGAATTCTTGTGTTATAAATAAAGAGATTTATCGCAGTATTCACAGACTTTATTGAGCACCCGTCGTTTATAAGAAATGATAAGTAAATTGCGGGGAGAACGAGAACATTCTTCAACAGAACAATTTTACAGTAAATTCGAATTTAAAATTTACCTTTCTTAACGAAATAATTTCTGTTGAGTCAAGTTCAATGGCTTTGTATCTTACCTCTCTCAGGAAAGGCGAACTTATAGCCCCGAAATCCATCAGCCAAAGCCCGAAAGATGCTCAAGGATTCCTCCCGACCACTTCACGTAGCCTACAGCTTGATGGGGTGGCGGCTGGGTATTGGAACCCAACCTACCCCTTTTGGTATATTTGTATGAATCGATGTTCAGTTTAGGGAACACAACACATTTGTGCACACATATGAAGAACATTCCCAGGTTCAGGACATTGATTTACCAGCAAGTTGATTTCTCCAATAACCACTTCCCACCTGAAATTAGGATCTACTGGCATTCAATTATTTTCACACTAAATTTCCTCTCAATTGTTGTTCAACTCCGTTGTGTTGATTCAACAGCATCACGAAAACGTGTGTTCGAATTCGATTCCCAATTGTGTGAAAATCGTTTCTCTCGTATAGGAAACTCTACGGAAATCAACACCCAATACATGTTGCGTTATTGAATCTTTCCCCGTACATACGCATATGCGATCCCACAACACACCGACTACATTTACGCTTTAAACGGCAAGTAATTGATACCCTTGGCCCTGCAGGAAGACTGGTGCCTGGACCTGCTGGCTAGATGCTTAATATTCGCTCTATTTATTTGCAACCCTAACTCGTCTTTCTAGGACGAGTGCACGCAAAATTCCAACTCGCAACAATGTAAGCATCATGCATCCGCTCTTTACGTGTACTCATGGAATCCTTTGTGCGCTAACATCGCATGACCATCCAACGTAATTGTTTGGCTTAAAACGAGAATCATAGACTGGCATAAAAATGTACAGATACGTGTACATCCCAGCGAACACCATTGTACCATTTCAGATAGCAGGCATCTTGTGGGGGTAAAGTGAGTACGAAAATGAACTACGGCCGGGAATCCTTGGTGCATTTAACAAAATTAAATACAAGGAAGTCCCCCTAATGGTAATATGTTGCGCGTGTCGTAAATATCCTTGATTTATGCAGGCAATATTTTATCATGCTCATCCTTCTGTGGGGCTCGTAGTTGAGTTGAGGAGGCGCAGTCTAGAGTCAAGGTTGGGTCAATCTACGAATTTATAAACAATCTTGCATGCAAAGTACGAGGAGGGATATTAATTCATCCATCATGTGGCAGCTCGGGGGCTGGATACCGTAAGTAGAAATTAAAATGTTGAATAACAAAAGTGCCACAGTGCCAAGGCGGCCCACATCATGCTCCAAACCTACCCTATTGAGTCTTTTTATCCATTTTGTAGTGATGCGGAGAGGGGAAAAAGAGGAGGAAGAAAAACATCAGGAAGAAGAAAATACACAGACGGAGGTCGGCGTGTCCTCACGAAGGAGAATATATGTGGCAAATTACAGCTTTCATGATAACTTGCGGTCGATTGTACGTGCAGATGATGCCAATGTAACACGAAGATAGATCATTAAATGCATTCCACTATAAATAGCAGATCCTTGTGGTCGTTGCGATTTTCGCGGGCGGAGAGGGGCCAACACTAATCGTTCTAGGATGCCGTATATCGGTCATGAAGGACATCCATATTTCGCTGCTGCTGCTGATTCTTCATTATCGTTGATGATGAAGAAGTGTACAAAATGGGTCGCCTGAACTGAAGTTATCCCCTATAGAATCATCTTGGATTCTGTAGAAAGCTTTTCTAATTGATGACGACCAGACTCTTAATTAATTGAATACCACAGGACTCCAGTTACCGTTCTGACCATTGTCTATTGTTTGTCACTTGTGTTTTGAACTATACCAACCATAGGACATGACATGGACCGCAACTTTAAACCCACACATTGGTGGTAACGAGGCCACAACCAAAAAGTACTGCCTATCACGAGGATGTTATTAAGCATGAACGTCCTCTCGGGTTTTACCAATATTAATTAAGGATATGCCATGATAATGTGCTTAAGAACACATAAAATGTGCCACGTGAAAGGTCAACGCCAAGGTCGGTTCATTAGTCAACAGATTAGAATTGGTTTGTGGTTTTGTAATGACAGTTGTTGTGCCTGACCTTGACAGTTATTGTCCTTGACGAGGTGGAAGTGCGATATGTAACAATATGAATTTAAGTTTTCCCATGGAATAATAAGAATGTTGACCTGAAGAACGGTCGGTCATTGTTTGCAGGGAGTGTTGAATATCATAGTCATCTTTTCCTAGGTGTTTGATTTGTTTTCAATGAAATACAATGTGTTTTGTTCTTGAAATATCTTTGCTACCGGCGCAGATAATTGAAATTTAGTGTTTGTAAAAAGCATTTCCATTTTGTTTGATGGTGAGGTTTTTAGGCCCCCGGCCTGGAAGTAGTACTGTGGGGGTTCTCTATATTACATGGAGAACTAACCCACAATTCCAACCACAATTTCCGCCTTATTTCGACCGCTTTCAGCGTGTCTACTAACCCCTATCCCACCGTTCGATATTCAGCTGAGAATCATTGATTTCCCAAAGGACGTATAACTAAACTCATTATCCTATGCAGATAATGCATAATTGAGTTTAGCTACCCCTTTGCCATACGGTAACTCCATTTTGCTAGCCCATCAGATTTCCACCGGAAATCACATCATGTCGGTTAGCAACAACAAGTCAAATCAAACGACGCTGTTGCGTCCTTGCAACGGCTGGGGTAATTTCAAATTATTCGAGTTTGGTTTTCATGATAAATTACCCTAGCCAATTTGGCGTCACATCGGCTTTTCTTCAGATCATCCATTCGCTTGGGATCAACGATCTCATTTTACAGGTGAATAGCGCAAATTTCATTTTCCTCTCCTCCATAATTCTTTCTTTCCATAGTTCGATGCACTCTGAGATCACCACAATAACCGCACTAGGTAAGTGGACCAGTCTCAGACGCTGCATTAACACACACACACTAAGCCAGATCAACCCTGGGTTATTCTGCATTCCTTTTGATTTCTTCATCCTTTCTACGTCCATCGACGTCGAACGAGTACGCAAGTACTTATCCACCTCGATGAGCTGTGGAATTGAAGGATGCACAAGAGAGCACGATTACCATTGGCTGACCGTTGTGTAAAAGCAGAAATCCCAATTTCCATCCCTAATTTCAATCAGTCACAATTGAATCATCACAACGGCAGGTCACGCTGCCGCTCGTCTTAAAATACGTTCGCAATCACTAAAGTCAAACCTCATCCTTCAAGGAGAGGAGTCCTGTAATAATCGCCAGTGCGCTTACAACGTGTTTGAACACCAATCATTCTTTTGTATATATATATCAAAGTCAAAGTTCAGTGTAGATTGCTAAATCAAAATTAATCAAACAAGACCTACAAAATTAATAAAATTCACTTGCAACATCAAAACAAGCATCAGTGTTTTATTTTAATAAGTGTGATTGAAACTATCAGTGGGGAAGAAAGTGAACCGCGCGCCCGTGTCTGGTGCCATACTTCTTACCCCCACAGTACTTTACTGGTCTCTGTTGGACCCAGTCTGAACTAAGAGGCAACTCAAGACCGAGTGTTAGACTGGGTCGCTATGCTCTGTCGTCCAATAGAGTATCACCCGCGCAAGCTATAGGTCTTTGAAAATACTCGGGAGAAGTTCTTGTCTGTTTTCTGGAGCTTTCGGTCCATCAGGATCTACATTGGAAGGAACATTGGCTGGTTGGTCTGTGGCGGTTCCGCCAAACCCCACGGTTCGCTTGCCTGAAAAACTCCCATAACTTTCATCCAATCTCCCAATTTCACTAATGCAATCGCATTAGCATCTAAAATGCTCCACGCATTAAAGAGATCAAATCATTAACCTAAAAATCCTTGTAAAAGAAAACTTATCTTTCATGCACCTCTTCGCATACAATTCTCATTATTACAACCCAACTCCCATTGTTTTCCGCCAATGCATTTGCGTAAACAACTGAAGACATTTTACTTTTTCAAGGACATTAATGCATACAACGCATTATCGGGAAATTCCTGTAAAGAATTTTTCCTTCAAAGGCATTCATACATATATCAATGCATCTCTGCATTAGCGACCAGGAACCGAATTTCCAATTAGTGTAGATATTCACACTAGAGTTCGATCCTGGCTTCGCCATAGATGCCTTGTTCAATTGACACAGATGGTATATACAAACCGTCATTGTGTAATCACCTGAAATGCTTCGCAATGACTTGCAACTATCGATACAGCTGCAAGTACTTCTCGCTGAAATATTTCTTTGTTTGAATCTTCAAACAATCACCGACGTCGCGCTTAGCCGCCGGATTGGATTCAATAGCATAAACATATGCAAACAAAAGAATCCGATTCTTCCAGTCGGCAGAGATACGATATATTATCTCTTTATTTCAATCCCTTTTAGCATCTAATGAGTGGCTGATATTTACTCAGCTGACCCCCATTACGGGACGATGCATTAGGTCGCTTCTTTCTTTGTCTGCATCCCTTGTCTAGGTTTCGTTTTGCATTTGACCTGCAAGCGTTATGCAAACAATCTGATCTCAACGATCGATCTCACACACCACCCTGAACTCCATTACGAGATCTGATTTTCTTGTTCCCACAAGAGAGACATTACGTTTCTCTGGTGGTAGGTAAATCGTTTCCCTAGTGGAGGGAAATACTTTCTTTCTCAGGGAAAATGCCCCTAAAAATTTCCCCCGTAGCGAATCAGATCTGCACGAGATGATTATCGCTAAGTCGTTTGCCACCATCCAACCGAGCAAGTCAGTTCGGCTTCCGCTCTCCGTCGCGCGGCGGAAAGGCGATATATATACGGAGTCGTAGTTTAAGTGAAGTATAAAAATAATAAACATATTCAATTAAAGAAAGTTTTCTTGTGTCCAAAATAACTAAAATAAGTATCAATACAAATAAAATAAAGAACATTCGAACATTTGAACGGGCGTTTCATTAACCTTCCTTTATTGGTGCGTGTCTTGCGGCGGAGTCGTATTCCTTGATCGGTGAACAATTACTTGGTGATTGACTTTTGACGGATCATTCAATCAGTGGAAGTAGTGGGTGGATGGTAGAATCAGCGTCCATGCCGACGCACAGACCATCCATCGCCACAGGTCCATCAATTTGCTCTATCTATGAATCAAAAAGAGCCATCAGGATGGTGACACTGTTAAAGCAACTAATCTCTAGATAAGAACATGTGAGATAACGTCTGGCTCATGTAACAGATAAAGATACGAATACATTCCTAGATACGAAAACATTAGATTACCCAGACTCCTTATCTTCCCCGCCGCGATAAAGTACGTTTAAAAAGTATAAATAGGAATAAGACCATTTTGTAAGGGTGTATCATTATTGTAAGAACGATGAAAATAAAGTCGATGCTCCTCGAGCAGAAGAAAAAATTTTTTTTCTAAAACAATGGTATATACCAAACATAACTCACGCGATGAGCTGCCATCACCGGAATCCCTGCATAACAAAATCATCGAAAAAGTGGCGCCAGGAACAATGACATCCAACGTACCGAACAAGGGGCTATGGTCGCCAAACGCTACGAAATATGGATGTATGCGCAGTGACGAATGTAGTGATCCTAAATCAACACCCGCACCCAATTCCTAGTAAGCCTCAACCTAATTCCTTTTCCCCAAATGATGCATCATAGTACGAACCTTAAGTTCATACTGTTCGTTGAGCAATTTCCTGGAATGATAACATAATGAAATGCGCATCTTCAAATGCATTTCATGGTTGTGTCTTCCGCGACATTCGTCAACCATAATCCCAATCATGTTCTTCAATTGAATCATATGCACGACAAATTTAACCGAAAGTCTATTTGTCGTGCATTGATTCAATTCCCTACAACCATTGAGATTATGAAATGCCTAATACTAAATGCATTTTATAATTTCTCCGTCCGGGAATTTGTTCAACCAAATTCCTATCCGCTTCCCAGAATCCCATTCCAATGGAAGCACACAAAATCTTGTTTGTGCTTCTTGAAATTTTTAAATAACATTTTTAACCAATCTCTGTCGCCACAGAGTATAAAAGGGCAGCACATTTTGGATTCGTGATCATCATCAGACCACCACAATTTCTTCTTCAGTACAAAACTGAAGAAAGCACCCTTCCCAACAACATTCTCCTTTATAATGGAGGATTCCTGGACCCATCCCATAGGGTCTACTGCTGACACACTACAAACACGCTCGCATAGTACAAGATAGCACAGACACACACACACACCGACCAAAGCGCAGATTATCAGACGCCAAAGACGTGATCTGCGTTTACTACCGCACTCAAGACCTACCGGTCTTGTACGATTTCTTTCCCACCATCCCCCCATCCAAGTAGTTAGAGAACACTTGAACTAACCCTGTCCACACTATCCATAGATACCTCTTACCCCCTTTCTTTTCAGATATCTCGAGACCGAGCCCAACATCCTCACGGATGTGGGTGATTCTGGTTATCGCAAGATGACCAGAAGCCAGAGACAAGATGAAGGACACATTTGTCCTTGTCTCCCTAAAGTCGGCCTCTCGACTCCCCATTTTTTTGGATTCGTGATGAGTCGAAATCCAGAGAC
The DNA here is from genome assembly GCA_963931805.1 of Microdon myrmicae. Classification (NCBI taxonomy): domain Eukaryota; kingdom Metazoa; phylum Arthropoda; class Insecta; order Diptera; family Syrphidae; genus Microdon; species Microdon myrmicae. The sequence goes on from OZ007500.1 coordinate 136,521,517, forward strand.
CGATACCTACGGCAAAAAAGCAAAATAAAGTTAAGCCACCAAAAGAAACAAAAACAAAACAAGACTTTTATTTGCCCACTAAAAGTAGCACGGGTATCATCATCAATAGCGACTCGGGTTGTCGGCATTACAACGGCAAAATAGGACGCCCATCACCTGGCGGGGACCAACCCCTAGAACGACCAGGTCAAAAGGGGCGCCCACTGGAAGTTCGACCACATCAGGACCAATCCGGCCATTAAAGACCCGCAGGACCCTTCGTAACGGAGCCGGGGGATCCAACAGGCCTCCAGTAATCGGAAGCAGTCCGAGCGGACCTACCCAAAAGGCACGGAGGTAAGCCAAAATTATTAATACCAATAAAATATAACCATACATGAAGGTAAACTCGCGAAATACGCAGGCATGGCAATAGCGCCGCTGAACCTCATTAGCAGCGCGACGACAAAGATCCTAAGAAAAGGCAACCTACACCTCAGCACTGAACCGAAGGGCCTGAAAAGACAACTGAAATTAGAAAATGCCCTACACCTACCCGACTGTCTGTTAGCAAAATCACCAATAGGCGGTGCAAAGTGATATTCCACAGAAGGACGACAAGTATAGTCGAGCCGGATGGAAACACAAGGTACGAAGCAGCCCCCGATTTTTTTACATTAACGGCCGAACAAAAGGGGATTTTGGGGTAGCCTTATATGTCAGAGTACAGTGCGAGCGGACGAAGAGGAAGTAGATAGGGAAAGGAGGTATCGATGCATGTTGGTCTTAAATACCTGGACATTACAACGACGAAAAAACACATGAACATTCCACATTCGTGTGATTCAGCTAAAGAATGACTCCTATGTTTATTTGTGGGCCTGAAGTTGACTTTCGATGTGATCTGATGCGCATTCTCAGATTGACGGGTATGGCAGGAAAATCTCTGAGGAGGCGGAACACATTCAGCAAGTTCACTCGAGCAACGACCATGATACCTACAGAATAGAGACAGATGTGGCGTTTCTAACAGATACACACACAGTACACAAGTAAATAGTGAAGAACAACACAGAAAGAAAATTGAATAAACAAAAAACATCAGCCGTATACCAAGCAAATAACATAGCAATTCCTCGTTGAGTGTATTTGAGTTTAGAAATCGAACTCGTACATGCAGCCGTCGCATGATGCGTTGAGCATTGGTTACATTTTTAGTGATTCTAGCCGTCATAGCATCGGTTCGACACACGGTATTCACTATCGTCGCAAACGCTATACAGGCATGATACGTAATGCTTACGTTCTAACGACGGAATTGATCGGCTTACGGTTGTGTTTTACTACTCGTTTCTGCGTCCTATCGAGCACGTGTAGCGCAGTTTTGGATGCGCCTGATCAAATATGGGAGTCGACCTCCATTTGGGGATGAATGTACGTCTTGTAAGACGGGAGACCGGTGTTCGATTCCCCGTCGATTCGGTTCGATTCCCCATCGGGGAGCCTCTGGCGCAAGACTAATGACCTTGCCCGGAAAAAACAAATCATTATGGAAAATTTAACAAGCCTCAGGGCTTGCTAAATAAGGCCAAGACCGGTTCCCGGTTGTAGTGCTGATGATGATGATGTACGTCTTGTAAAAAGTGGCCAAGATGGAGTGTTATATTCTTTGCATCTCTTAAGGAACCCCATTCATATGGCTGCCCTTATCACAGCTTCAAATATGTAGTCATTCCAATTAAGACTCGAGTTAATTCGAGTGCCGAGGATCGATAGTTCCTTGGCTTCGGTGATGCCAGTGCCGTTCCTAGACACTATATTTTCTTTGGAATTCGCCTTTGACGACAAGAGACAGCACTGAGTTTTTAAGGCATTGAACTCTACTCGGTTAGATAATCCCCACCGATATATCTTGTTGAGATCTGAATTCAAGGTATCAAGCATAATTTGCTGGTTGGTAGTGACGTTCGAAGCGTTTGGTCGGGAGTGTTCGTATGAGTATGAGAAACTCAACGTGTTATCATCAGCAAACGAGTGACTTGGGTTGTGAGTAATTGACAAGAGATCATTTATAAAGATGAGGAAGAGAGAGGGTGAGAGTACTGATCCTTGGGAAACACCTGCTATAATTTGATGGGAGGCAGATTTGACACCATCAAGAACCACTTGGATTGAACGGCCAGAAAGATAGTCTGTTATCTATTGGAACAGGGATTTGTCCACTCCATATGAATGTAATTTTGATAAAAGGGCTGGATGTGAAACTCTGTCGAATGCCTTCGAGATATCCAGTGCAACAACCTTGTTTTCTCCGAAGTAGTGGTTGGAATGGCTCCACTTTTCGGTAAGGTATGCCATCAAATCTTCTGTAGACCTGTTGCTACGAAACCCATATTGTCTGTCATTGCGGAGGTCATTTGATTCCAGATATTTCGAAAGTTGACTGTTAATCAGTGATTCCATTACCATCGAGAGAATAGAAGTTAGTGCTATGGGTCGATAAGAATAGAGGGATGATTTGTCGCCCTTTTTGGGAATTGGCTGAATGTTTGCTGACTTCTATCTATTTGGGAAACGGCCAGTAGAATAAGACAAATGGAAGAGTTTCCACAGTGGTTTAGCGAGTGAAGAGAAAGATTTCTTCAAGAGAATTGGGTGAATGTTAACAGGACCAGCGGATTTGTGTGCGTTTAGCTCCTTGAGTGCCCGGGCAACAGTACGAGCTCGGAAGCGAATCTGGCTCATGGTGTGCTGCTTATGCTCAAGTTGAGGTGGAACTGATGTGATATCAGGCAGCGTTGAGTTGGCTGCGTTTTGATATGTTAAGGTCTGCTTACTGCTCTGATTCGACCCGGTGTCAGAGAGGCGCCGTTATAATACAGCCAGTATACCCCTGGCTGCAAACTATCCAATGGGCACGGTGACATGTAACACCCTGGATTAGGGGTGGCAGATCTTTGTGTGTTACTCCTCGCCAGCCCGGCTGACATGGGTGGCCCTACTGGAAGCGTATGTTTCCGCCAGCTGTCCGGAGCTGAACCGCAAATTGGTGCGATCCGTCAGGTTGTATTGTGGACCGCAAATAAACCGAATTTCGCGGAATAATACCAATAATCTTCAAGGAACAGTCTCCGCGATACAGAAGACTGTATAACACCAAAGTTCCGCTGGCCGTCTTCGATGGGATAGTGACAACAACCCTAATGTCAGCCCTGTGTCTTCTACCAGGGGTGTGGGGGTTCTCTATATCACACGGAAAACCAACCTATAATTCCTACCTAACTTCGACCGCTAACAGCGCGTCACCATAACCCAAACCTGCAATAGCACACATTCGCAAACATGCAAAGAATACACTTTCCAATATGCCCAGAATCCATTTCCCAACCTGTAATAAGACGCATTTTCAAAACCTACAACAGGATATAAATCGTCTCCCTCATCTACACCAACCGCATACATTTTCTCCAAAAAACACTGGTTAATTTCTTACTTAAACCATATTTCTCGCTTGCAACCAAGCAGCATTAATTTCCCCCGAAAATCATTCCGGCTCACTTCCTGCTTAAACCATTTCCCTCGCATGTAACCAAGCAACATTTAGTTTCCCCGAGATCCATTTTGGCTCCCGTCCTACCTAAACCATCTGAAATAATACCAATTCTCCTTACTGGTAACCCACCAGCACGATGCGTTGCATTTCCATGAAACAACCATCGCAACGACCGAGACCCATGTCCCTTTGTCTAACCGACAATTCATGCTTATACTTGGTTATGTCCCCGAAACCTATTTCTCTGTATACATAGCGACAGAGGAATCCAATTCAGCCTGTACGGCAGTAATTCTCTGGAACTAAATCCCCTACGCACGCATAGCAACCCTTTTCAAGTTCTTAGTAAGTCGCAGTGAGTTTTACTTGGCGATGACCCCACTGGCACGGCACCACGAATGGATTCTTGCCCATTTTAGTCAGTCGAGTAATAACCACCAGTGCGTGCAGCCACTCCTCAACCACGAGTGTGCGTCCGGGAGTCTTCAATACAAGTTAGCCCTGTGAGTAGGGCGTTAGAATATACTCACAGCTAGGCCAGCTTGTCGTAAGAGGCGACTAAAGCCCGAGTTGTAGCCGGGGTCCCAACGCCCTGTGCGCCCGGTGAAATACCACCACATCAAGCTTTAAGCTCCGTGAAATGGTCGGGAGAAATCCCTGGCCATCTTTCGGAGCTTGGCTGATGGACCGGTTCGAGAAAAGGTTGGTTAGGTGGTAGTCGGTCCCAAGGTGAGATACCACCCCGTCACGCTGTACATTCCGCGATATCGCCGAGAGAAGTCTTCGACGGTGTTTCGGATGTGTGGCTGATGGCCCGGACTGACACGGGGATGACTCATCATGGTACTTTCTGATATAAAGAATTCCGGAGGTAAACTAGTCTCCCATTCGGATCTCCGGGGGGGGACTATGTCAGGGAGAGCATGATGCAGATATCATGATAAATAATGGAACTTTGAGAGGTTCGTCATCGCATAACCGGGCTAGCTCTCGAGGCTCGGCCCACGCTCGACTGGTGACGGCATTTTGTAACATTAGGGGCATCGGTTTCACCAATACTAATGTAAACGCCGTCCACCAATATTTGCAAACAGCGAAACCTGATATCCTTGCCCTAACTGAGACCCAGGTCGATTCGTCAACTGATTCGACATATCTTCGTTGCTCAGGATACGACTTACAGTCGAGATTCCGTTTTAAGGGCGGAGTATGCGTCTTTACACGGTCCGATCTGGCTTGTCAGAGGATGGAGGCGTTGGGGCCCAATAATATGGACATCATATGGTTGAGGGTCGCGCTGAGGAATTCCGTTAAATTTCTTTGTTGTCTTTACCGCTCCCCGAATGACGATCGACCGGCGACATTTTTCGAACATCTTTCATATACCGTCGACTGGATACAGATCAACCACCCAGCTTCTGAAATTATTGTCCTTGGCGATTTAAATGTGCACAATTCTGGCTGGTTGTTACATTCTAACAGAACCGACGAGGCTGGGAGGCTGGCGGAGATGTTTGCTGTAAGCCACAACTTGACTCAACTCGTGGGGGAGCCAACGCGAGTACCGGATGCCCGAGGCGATTATGCGAACACCCTGGATCTGTTTTTGACATCCGAACCGAGTATTTATACCGTAGAGGTTTCTGCGCCACTGGGAAACTCAGATCACTGCTTGGTATCTGTCGCGCAAGCACTTGCATATCAAGCAAATAACCGGCCTAGGCAGCTTCGCCATGTATGGAAGTATGGGGCTGCTAACTGCGACGATATGCGAGATTTCTTCGCATCCTTTCCATGGTCGGAGGTGTGCTTCGGAAACTCCGATGTTAACGCTTGCGCGGAGTCGGTATCGGAGATTATTCTTCTGGGGATGGAGATGTATATTCCACATTCCATCAAACGAAGTTCGTCTGATAAACCTTGGTTTGACAAAAAATGCGAGCTGATTACAGCGGCAAAAAATAGAGCTTTTAAGCAATGGCGCTCCAATCCCACCGATGTTAACAGAACGAATTTTGTTAGAATCAGAAACGCGTGCAACCAGGCGATTGATATCGCGAAGAAGGCTCACAACGACAGGGTGATCAATAAGCTCCTTCGGTGCCCAACTGGTTCGCGCTCCTTCTGGTCAATGACAAAACCTGTCAACGGTAACTTCGCATCTTCCTCTTTCCCCCCGTTGGTGACAGACAGCGGGACGTTAGTCACGAATCCAAAGGATAAAGCTAATGTGTTCGCGAATTTATTTTCGGCGAATTCAAACCTCGATCCCGGTCGTTTGGAGCCACCTGTGATCTCGCCGGTACAGTCTTCCATGCGGGATGTGATATTTCGTCCGCGCACCATTCAACGCATTCTACGTGAACTGGATTGTAGGAAGGCAACCGGCCCGGACGGAATACCAGCAATGGTCCTTAAGAACTGTGCTCCAGAACTATCGCCGGTTCTTGCCAGACTCTTCCGCTTATCTTATGCACGGCGGACCTTTCCTGCCTGCTGGAAAATCGCTCGAGTTCAGCCAATCCCAAAGACGGGAAAAAAGTGTCTCCCACAAAATTACCGTCCGATAGCATTACTGTCTATTTTATCTAAGGTAATGGAAAAAGTCATCAATACAGAGTTGGTTAAGTATTTGGAGTGCAACGGTCTTCTGAATGTTCGTCAATACGTATTCCGTGGCAGGCGGTCCACAGGAGACCTTTTGACACTTATAACCGATATATGGACATCTGCGATTGAACGGCATGGTGAGTCAAGGGCGGTCGCATTAGATATCTCCAAGGCTTTTGACCGCGTCTGGCACGGGGCATTGCTGAGCAAACTCTGTTCATATGGACTTTCTCAACAGCTTTGCGACTGGACGAGGAGTTTCCTCGAGAATCGATCGATCCGGGTTGCTGTGGACGGCGAGTGTTCGGATCTGTATCCTGTTAATTCCGGGGTGCCCCAGGATTCTATTTTGGCTCCAACCTTGTTCTTGCTTCACATAAACGATTTGTTGGAGACAACGGATAACAAAGTGTTCAGTTTTGCGGATGATAGTACGCTTGTTTCCCCCTTTTCGAGTGATCGGCCGATTGGTGCATCTACGTCGCACCAGCTGAGATGTAGACAGATTGGCTCTCTGAACCAGGATCTAGATAAAGTCCTGCAGTGGGGAAAGGCCAATCTTGTCGACTTCAACGCAACGAAGACCCAGTATACAACATTCACAAAGAAAACTGGATCACCGGTTCCACAGCTGATGATGAGTGGCCGGGCCCTCGAGGCTGGGGAAAGCTTGAAATTGCTCGGCGTCACGGTCTGTGGGAATGTATCATGGCACAAACACGTATCGGGTATCGCCAGATCAGCCTCAGGAAAACGGAGTTATCTTTTTAGAGCCAAGAAATACTTTACTCCGGCTCAACTTCTTCTCCTATATAAATCTCAAATTAGACCCGCGCTCGAATATTGCTCTCATGTTTGGAGCTCGGCTCCTAAACATACCCTCGACCTACTTGAGAGCGTACAAAGACGAGCGATCCGCCTGATGAGGGAGTCGGCGCTGACGTCGGGACTACAGTCGCTATCACATCGAAGGCGCGTGGCCGACCTCTGTCTGTTTTACAGATATTATCACGGGTGCTGTTCTTCGGAGATTCTTGGCATTGTTCCACACAATTCGGTCTATATGCGCTCCACAAGACAATCCGACGGATCGCACCCATTTGTGGTTCATCTCCCGACAGCGCGAACATCCCTGTATCAGGAGTCGTTCCGTTACAGAGCGGGGAAGCTGTGGAACTCCCTTCCCACGCGAGTATTCCGGAGCGTTACAACCTGCAACTGTTCAAAAAGAACTGCAACAGTTATTTGATGGCATCTCGGGGCGCCCACTCGACGCTATAGGTTCGCCTCTCCCGAGAGAAGTCTAATAAAAAAAAAAAAAAAAAAAAAAAAAAAAGGTTAGTAGTGCTTTGTCGGCGCCCGCCGCCTTCTAACAGTTTGGCATTTTAATTTGACGCTTTGTGTTGATGTCTTGACAAAAGCTCTCTGGTTTACAAATTAATTCGATAAAGCGTATCCTCAAACGGAACGATCACTTGTATGGTGTTTTCTTTTATACTTACCGAAGCATTGTATTGTGAGTTATGCGCGCGTTTATAACATTACTACTGTTATTTTTCGACACAACATACGCAAATTAAAAACATAGTAAATTACTATAAAATAACTTTTCAATGTAATGTGTTTGCGAACATAATAATTTTACAAATGAAGTGCACATCGTTCATTTTGAAATATTTTGTTAAAATTATCCAAACGAAGGAACGGAATGCAATGTAAGAAACGAATGTGAACAATAAAAAGGAAGAGCTAACATAAATGAGAACGTACTTCAAACGATATCTGAGTGTTTATTCTTTTTCTGTTCTGTGCCCGCTCCACATTTTAGTCAACTGCTGTACCATCTTCTCCGGGCGTAAGCAATAACACACTGTGGGAAATTAGTGAATCCGTACCCGTGCCGGCACACCAATCTAAACCCCCACAGGTGTATCGCCCATCATTGTATACTGCCAAGTAGGTCGAGGGTATGCCTAGAAGTCGAGCTCCAAATATGCGAACAATATTCGAGCACGGGTCTAACTTGAGATTTATAGAGGAGTAGAAGTTGGGCCGGAGAACAATATTAAAATATTTGTTGGTTCTAAAAAGATAGCTCAATTTTCCAGAGGCGGACCCGGCGATGTTCGACACGTTTTCATGCCACGAAACATTCTCACAGAACGTGGCGCAGAGCAAACCCATCATCATCATCATCATCATCGGCACTACAACTGGCAACCGGGCTTGGCCTTATTTAGCAAGTCCTGAGACTTGTTAAATTTTCCATAATGATTTGTTTTTCCGGGCAAGGTCATTTGTCTTGCGCCAGAGCCTCCCCGACGGGGAATCGAACCCCGGTCTCCCGCGTGACAGGCGGGTATACTAACCACTATACTATCGAGGAGCCCAAGAGCAAACCCATGGTTTCCGTAAATTCAGATCACGGCCATTCATCATCAGGCGTAAAACCGACGATACATTTTTCCTTGTGAATGTTGAATACAACGTCTTCGTTGCATTGAAATCGACAAGATCGACTTTTATCTCCTTTGGACTTTATTCAAATCAAGTTTCAGAGAGTCGATCTGGGTACCTGGTGCGACGTTGATACATTAATCCGCCGTTCATTCGAAAATGAGGAAATAAAAATGTTTCTTTACTTCTCCCAGGAAAATCGAACCTATAGCACTGAGTCAGCGCCCTGAGATACTTTTTTTTTGTTCAGAAAACGCATTTCAAGATTTTATTAACGATTGCTTCCAGTCCAACGATGGTCTTATAGTACATCTTCTTAGTAAAATCGTTTTCGGTCAAACCCTTTTGGGAATATATTCTACATATAAAAATCGATTCTCGATCGAGCTAGATGAGAACTTTCCCGTAGGTCCGTTCACGAAACTCTGTCAACCTTCAACCGGTTAGCGCATTCTTTAATATCAGAGAACTCGGTTTCACTAATCTGAATGTAAATGCCCTTCACTAGCATTTACAAACAACGAAACTCGATATTCTATTATAGTTCTGAGATCTACTCATTAATCAACGATATATATTATTTGGATCATTATTAAGACGCTTCCTAGAACTTCCACCATGGTACGTCCGCATACAGTGACTTTGAATCTACTCGATGATTATACCTTAAAAATATTGCACGAGTTAACGTCTGACTCATCATCATCACCTAAACATAACATAATCAATGCAGCTCGTCTTTTAGACCAATCGATAAAACCCAACATGCATACGCTACAGTGCAATTATATTTTACGTACCTTTCTCTTAATCAGTACCAAATTGACCACCATCCGGTGTAGACGTGTCGACAATCGACAAACGATAGTTGATGAACCGTTCAACGGAACTGCCTTAAAAGTGAAGTGGATGTAAAATTATTATTATTAAAGTAAACTGCGTTGCACATCTTAAATGGGTACGGGTTCGCTTGGGACTTCTCTGCACCCAAAATAATTAAAAAACAATTAGTGCCGATACGTGATACGTGACATGCGAAGTGTTCCTGTTTGTGTATGTGCAAAGTATAATATATAAACTCTTCAACGTGATTTTCTACTTATCACTCGCGCAATAAAAAAAAAGTGAATACACGTGGTTTATAATATGGACGTAAATCAAATAGATGCCAAAATGGTGCTTCGGAGAAGGCAAAATATAGACCTAAATCTAAAGGCTGAACGCCATAAAGCCAATAAAAACAGCGATACAGACACGTTCAGTGACAACAGCGATGACAAGACAACGCCCATGGTGCCCAGTACTCAGGGGCTGGAAACCAATTCCAAGAACTAGCTGTCAGCGAAATAAATGCAGATGCCAGCAATCAGGTCGAGGTTCTCAACAGACTCATTCATGAGATTAGTCTTAAAAAACCAGAACTGGACAAACAAATGGAAGAAGTTCTTAAATTAAAAAACAATTTGAGCCAGAGTGAGCGGAAAACGAAAATGGTACAACAACAACAGCAAGAACAAAGACAACAGCAACCCACGAATCCAAAGAAAACACGACAAGGTAAGGAAACTCAACAGCAGGAGCCACATCAACAGCAGGTACCAAATCAGAGACAGTAACCATCTCAACAGGTGCTAGTCAAAAAAAAAAAAAAAAGGAGAAAGTACCTCCTATCTACATTAGTTATATGGAGACAAAGGATCTCATAAAATTGGGTGAGTTGACATGCAAAACTTTTAAAACAAAACGTATAAAATTTTTTTAGATAAGTTTAACATGCGATGATTTAGAAGGTTATCGCAAAATTAAATCGGCATTGGGGAAGTCGAAAAGCGAGTACTACACGTACATCTGTGGGGGTTCTCAACACCACATGGAGAACCAACCCACAATGCCAACCAACCTTGACCGCTAACAGCGCGTCACCTTACCTTAACCTGTAACCCAACTCCCCATGCAAAATCCGCAACAGCATACATCCCAAACCCTGCAATAAAACACATTCCAAACCTTCAACAGAATATATAATAGTTCAACAGAACATATTCTAATCATCCCTGCATTCATTTTCCCAAAATTGCTTCGGTCAATCCTTTACTGAATTCACATTCCCTCCTTCGGACCAAGTAATCTCAATTTCCCCGGAAATCCATAAGCCATAATAAAATGCATATTCCAACCTACAATGAAATACCGACCATCTCACCCAATTACATCACCCCACATACATTTCCCCGAAATTACTTCGGTTAATATCTTATCTAAACGATATTCCTTGCTTGCACCCAAGCAATTCCAATTTTCCCCGAAAATCACTTCGGTTCATTTCCTCCTTAAATTATACTTCTCGCTTGCGACCAAGCGGCAGCCAATTTTCCACGAAACAATCACAACAAGCAAGGCCCTTGATCATACTTGGCTATGCCGCCAAACCAATTTCCCAGTATACACAACCAACGAATCCAACTCAGCTTATACGGCCAGGATTCACTGGAACTGAATTCCTATGCAAGCATAGCAATTCTACTCGAAATTAGAATAGATTCTTTCGTTCATTAGTAAGTCGCCATTCAGCAACCGCCATGCGCACATCGGGAGCCCCTGACAACCGCCGCGACCACACGTAGGGCACGCACGCCCCCGCGTGCCAAATAAAGTCCGTTCGAACGTGCCCCCTTTCAAATGCCGCGGGCACAGCGTCAAAAATAGAAGAGAAAACATTCGGGCGCAGTTCGTGAATAGAAACTAAACAACTTATGGAAAATCCTAATTTTATTCAAAAAACACTATTCGGTACAATCGTGTCAGTTGAGTGCTTGTCAGTGGAATGGACATGTTTAATTTACAGTGGACAAAAATCAAAACGATATTCGTCTCACCTAGTGTAATAAAAAGACCCTTACGGCCAACTCAGTGTGTTTCATTTTCTCTTGCATCTGTGGACAGTGCGCTGGCGAACAACTCTCTAGTGGGGCTATAGTGAACCGGTGCCATACGTTGGTACATCCACATGTAACCCCCACACACCCATAAATCGGAAAAAACTGTCTCCATTCTCCTCAAAGAAGTTGATCCTTCCTTTACTCCTGAAGAGGTGCTCGAAGAACTAAAAAGCTTCGAAAACGATACCTTGAAATTCACAGGTGTGAAACCATTTACTACAGCAAATTCTAGAAATCGCAACCGTAAGTTGCCTTTCTTCATTGTGTCGCTAAGCCCCAATAGTAAAATTGATGGACTTAGATATATTAAATACATTAATCACCAAACAATAAGTTGTGAGAGAATAAAGGAGTCCGGCCGCGTAATTTGTAAAATTATTATGTTCGCAAACACATTACATTATTATTATATTATTTATTATTATTTATTGGCCTGTAGGAACCCGGAAGTTCATGACCTCACCGACTCGGCTTCGCCATCGTTCCCTGTCCTGGGCAATCTCCTTCCACGCTTGACCATTCGATCCGATCTCCTCAAGGTCAAAGCTAACATTGTCCTCCCATCTCCGTCGCGGCCGTCCTACCGGTCTGTTTCCCGTTGGTCTACCGTCAAGAATTCTATGCACGGTCCTATCGTTCCCCATTCGCGCCACGTGTCCGGCCCATCTTAATCTTCGCGACTTGATTACTCTCACTATTGTAGGTTTGCGATATAGCTCTTCCAATTCGTGGTTAAGGAGTCTCCTCCATTGTCCTGCCCCCTCGTCATATTTACATCCAAAGATGCCCCTCAAAACTTTATTCTCGAATACGCGGAATTTGTTTTCTTCCCGTTTTGTGAGAGCCCATGTTTCGCATCCATATAGAACAATCGGCATGATTATGGTTCTATAGACACGGAGCTTTATGTTACGTGATAGCAGTCTGGATTTCAGCAGTTTACTGACTGCGTGCCAACTCGCGTTGCCGGAATGCAGTCTCTTGTTAATTTCCTTCGATATTTCGTTACTGGCCGTCAGTATCGTTCCCAGATATTTAAATTCTTTAACTTTTTCAAATATCTTACCTCTGACGTTTATATGTGTTATCTGAGATCCACCTGCTCTCGCCGTAATCATGTATTTTGTTTTTTCTTCATTTATATCTAGGCCCACCTCTTCTGCCGCTTGCATGATGATTTCACAGTTTTTACTAACAGTCTCTAGATTATCGCCCAGAACGGCGATGTCATCCGCATATGGGAGCACTTGTGTGACGCCGTTCAGGGATAACCCGGCCATGTTGTCGTCTTGTACCTTTCTGATGACATACTCGAGCACAAGGTTAAAGAGACACGGTGATAGACCATCTCCCTGCTTTAGTCCGTCCCGGATTTCAAATGGTTCTGAGAGGTGGTTTTCTATTCTGACTCGCCCTTTGTTTTCGTTCATGCAAATTTGAGTGAGGGCGGCATATTTTTTTGGGACTCCCAGCTCAACTAGAATATGGTAGAGTCTCTGCCTTGCGACTGAGTCGTAGGCTTTTTTGAAGTCAACGAACAGTTGGTGAACCGTCTCTCCGTATTCCCACTTCTTTTCCAGCAGTTGTCTTATTGTGAACATTTGGTCGCTTGGTTGACCGGTTCCTACGGAATCCACATTGGTAGTCTCCCAGTATCTCTTCTGCGTACGGTATGATTCTCGCCAGAATGACATTTGTTAATATTTTGTTATATATATTCCTGTGTAGTTTTCGCAGTCAGATCTGTCGCCTTTTTTGAAAATGGGGATGACTATTGAGGTTTTCCATTTTTCCGGAGTGACTTCCTTATCCCATATTGTTTGGATGAGCTGGTGGATCTTTCGAGCGGTTGCCTCTCCTCCATGCTTCACAAGCTCTGCCGGTATGCAGTCGACTCCGGGAGCCTTGTTGTTTTTCAATCGATTTATTGCGTCTACAACTTTGTTGAGAGACGGCTCTGGGATCTGAGGCTCGGCTGTATGTACATCTGTTGCGTTTATTTGTGGTTGATGGGTGCGTACATTGAGCAGGTTTTCAAAGTACTGCTTCCATCTTGTCACGACATTGTTTGTTTCTGTGACCAGACAGCCGTTTGTGTCTCGAATTATTTTGGCTCTTCCTCGGTAGCCATTTCTAATTGAATTTATGCCGACATACATACCCCTGATGTTCTTTGCCCTAGAATTTTCTAGGATTTTTTCGATCCGAGTCTTCTCCCATTCGCGTTTTTTGCGTTTGAAAAGTCTCGTTGTCTCTTTCCGAAATGTCGCGTATCTTTCTGCGTTGACTTCATCATATCTCTCTAAGTGGATCACTCTGAGGCGTTTACGTTCTTCGATCTTCGCCCTGCACTCATCGTCAAACCAAGGTTTGGACTTAATTGTTTTCTTAAATCCTAATACCTCTTGGGCTGTTAGTTTGATTGTGTCTCTGATCGATGTCCATTTAGTGTTCACACTATTAGCTTTCTCTTCCTCACTGCTCACATTCTCTAGAATGCTAAATCTATTCGTTAGTTCGTCTTGATACTCAGCCCTTTTGCGTAGGTCTTTCAGTTTATGAGTGTCGAACTTTTTGCTTGTCTCCCGTGACTGCCCATGTGGGATTGCTGCGAGGCGACTCCTGATTTAGCCAATCACTAGAAGATGATCGGAGTCGCAATCTGCTCCTCTATATTACATTGAAAAGTTATTTTATAGTCATTTACTGTCTTTAATTTGCGTATGTTGTGTCGAAAATTAACAGTAGTAATGTTATAAACGCGCGAAGAACTCACAATGCAATGCTTCGGTAAGTAGAAAAGAAAACACCATACCGACAAAGCACTACTAACTTGTATTGAAGACTCCCGGACGCACACTCGTGGTTGAGACGCGGCTGCACGCACTGATGGTTATTACTCGACTGACTAAAATGGGCAAGAATCCATTCGTGGTGCCGTGCCAGTGGGGTCATCGCCAAGTAAAACTCACTGCGACTTACTAAGAACTTGAAAAGGGTTGCTATGCGTGCGTAGGGGATTTAGTTCCAGAGAATTACTGCCGTACAGGCTGAATTGGATTCCTCTGTCGCTATGTATACAGAGAAATAGGTTTCGGGGACATAACCAAGTATAAGCATGAATTGTCGGTTAGACAAAGGGCCATGGGTCTCGGTCGTTGCGATGGTTGTTTCATGGAAATGCAACGCATCGTGCTGGTGGCTTACCAGTAAGGAGAATCGGTATTATTATAGATGGCTTAGGTAGGACAGGAGCCGAAATGGTTCTCGGGGAAACTAAATGTTGCTTGGTTACAGGCGAGGGAAATGGTTTAAGCAGGAAGTGAGCCGGAATGATTTTCGGGGGAAATTAATGCTGCTTGGTTGCAAGCGAGAAATATAGTTTAAGTAAGAAATTAACCGAGGTGGTTTTTTGGGGAAAATGTATGCGGTTGGTGTAGGTGAGGGAGATGATTTATATTCTGTTGTAGGTTTTGAAAATGCGTCTTATTACAGGTTGGGAAATGTATTCTGGGCATATTGGAAAGTGTATTCTTTGCATGTTTGCGAATGTGTGCTATTGCAGGTTTGGGTTATGGTGACGGGCTGTTAGCGGTCGAAGTTAGGTAGGAATTGTAGGTTGGTTTTCCGTGTGATATAGAGAACCCCCACACCCCTGATAGAAGTCACAGCGCTGACATTAGGGTTGTTGTCGCTATCACATCGAAGGCGCCTAGTGGAACTTTGGTGTTATACAGACTTCTGTATCACAGAGACTGTTCCTTGAAGATTATTGGTATTATTCCGGGAAATTCGGTTTATTTGCGGTCCACAATACAATCTGACGGATCGCACCAATTTGCGGTTCATCTCCGGACAATGCGTACATCTTTGCACCAAAACTCGTTCCTTTAGAGAACAAAACAGCTGTGGACTTTCTGGCGCGAGTGTTTCTAGTGGGTTACAACTTGCAACTGTTCAAGAAGAAGCCCGACAGTTATTTAATAACATCTGGGTGGTATAGGTTCGCCTCTTGTGAGAGAAGTATATAAAACAAAATTGAAAGAGGCGCAGTTGTCGTGCCTGCAGGTCCAATGAAACGGCTGGTTACCTTCATCAGCAGGGCAGGTTTCCTTTTCCTATTTAAGATGCTGTATTATTTGCTTCTCGATAGTATAGTGGTTAGTATACCCGCCTGTCACCCGGGAGACCGGGGTTCGATTCCCCGTCGGGGAGCCCCTGGCGCAAGACTAATGACCTTGCCCAGAAAAAATAAATCATTATGGAAAATTTAACAAGCCTCAGGACTTGCTAAATAAGGCCAAGACCGGTTCCCGGCTGTAGTGCCGATAATGATGATGATGATTATTTGCAACGAAAAGGTCGGTGTTCTTTTTATATAACTGTGGGATGAGGGTCACTGTCAGAAAAAGAAGGGCGCGCGAACGTTGACATGGATGAAAGTGTTTAGATCAACTCATTAAAAAAATTTGATTTAGATCCTTTTATTGAATTAGTGATTGATTAAGCCACCATTGATTGTATACATTTTAATTTAGTCTTTTCACAATGTGTCACTTAGTCACGAGGTAGGTGCTACTCTTATTTTCGAGGCATCACTAACCGCTCAGCTTTCACAACTTATCCTATTGATTATTGAAACTCGACTCTGTCGCACGTCTTTTTTCATGAGGAGTTTCGGGAATTCGAGAGGCAGTGTTTGCGTTCCTGCCTCGGAATGTACAGAACCCCAGAGTCGCAATACAAGAAATACTATCCCTATAAAGTCCTGTATGACAAATCAGGACTAAACAGAATCGATTATCCGTGGTCATACAACAAGGGCAATGTGCAGTGAAAATGATCTCATTTCGGGAGCATTCTATCCCAATGATATGTATATGGAGAGTACTCTCCAGAATGGGTTCATTGTCCCAGAAGCGTTTGTGGTGGTTCCGCCAAACCCCACGGCCCACTTACTTGAAAAACCCCCACAACTGCTACCCAACTTCCTTAAGGTCGCTAATGCAATCACATTAGCACCTTAAATGCTTCACGCATTAAATAGAGCAATTTGTAATCTAAAAGTCCCTGTAAAAAATCCTTACCGTACATGCATCTCTTCGCATACAAATTCCCTATAAGAATTCTTCCTTAACTAATCATGAATCCCTAAATCATCCGGCACTCTGGTATGCCAAGCAATTCGGCTGTCCACGTGCACACCGCATGGCCCTGGCAATTCCACGGCCTCGGCAGCCTTTTGTCCAAGGGACAAAACCAAACACTAGCTTCTAGTGTCATAAACCGAATTCCTTCGCATGTAAACATGCATAAAAATTCGATCGTTCAGCAAGATACGGTACACGACCACCCATCGTATACCTAAATTGCTTTAGCATCACCAGCATAATAGCAACACGGCTATTTGCCCAGCTGCAATAGATTCACCCATGATTTGTTTTCCAACAAACAAACAATCACAACTTCGTGCTTAGCCACTAAATGAATTATCCAGCATATACAAATGCAAGCACATTCGTTTCAGCCACCGACCCAAGATACGACATACAATTTTCATTGTATAAAGTATCGCAACCATTAGCACCTTTCCCAACGTCTATTCGTATATTTACACAAGGGCATCACCCATCTAAGACTTTTATGATGCCCTCGTCTCATCTTTTCTTTTACCACATTTCTTCGATGCATCGTCGTCTATTTATTTAGACGCGATGCATTTCATAGACAACGATCATCTCGATCCTTTTGTCCTTGCCGCCTGCCTGCTTTGCTTTGCCATTGCCTTCGCGCATGAGTAAACAACACAGATCTAAACGATCACACACATACCACCATGAACTTCATTACGAGATCTGGTTTTCTATTCCACCAAGAGAGACTTTACGTTTCTTTGGTGGTAAGTAAAAACATATCTTTAGTGGAGAGGATATCTACCATCACACCACAAACTCATCACATTAGCGAGTCGGCTTTGCACGAGCCGTTTATCGTTGAGTCCAATTACATCCGCCGACCACCAGGGTCATGCCGCTCCCGCTCCCCGGTGCGCACGGGGACTCGAAAATCCACCGCGTGTCGAGTAAGCGTGCAAAAGTTCATTCGTTTTCATTCAACGCGAAATGTGTGCGTCGATCTGCTCTATTCCATTCGCTTCTTATATACGCTAATAAAAAAAAACATATAAATAAGAAAGCAAAGGATTCAGTGTAATAGTTAGAATCCCAAAGTTCAAGTGTACACTTAACGTTAATTGGTTTTATAAACCGCATTAATTAAAAACGGAACATGATCACGAATAAGTAAATAAAATAGCATTTCTACAATAAACCAAACCAGTGCGTTTCCTTTCGTTTGTGTTGCTTGCTCTTGCAGAACGATCAGCGGAACTGTGTCAGTGATTTGTGGGGACGAGGTAGAACTCTGCGCCCATGTCGGTGCCACGACTTCGCCCCTCACACGTTCCATTTCTTGGATAAAAAAGGACTTATTCAAGACAAGCATGAAGTCCCTATTATTTACCACGCCTTCGTGGGACCACGTGGTCCCAGGGATAAACGAATTCTCCATGATAACGATATCTATGTTAATATTCCAGGTATGTTAATATTCCATTTCGCCTGCGTTTTAGTGCGGTTGTGGTACGGTTCGCTTCCATGCTTCTCGATCAACGAGGAAGAGAAACGAACGATTGTTGAATTCGGTCCTTGTCTGAAATTTTTATCTTTGTGGGGGTAACACTACTTTACTCACCAGTTGTTGGATAACATGAAAATCCGTTTTGTTTTCTTTGGTATGTGTTTACTTTAGTTAGTCAAAGATTTTCCTGGGGTACTTCCTTCAGGCGCAGTGTACATTAATTTTCTGCGGCTCGCTCCTGGGGTACCTCCTTCCGGAACAAATAATAAGATTAAACTGCGGCCTTTCTCCTGGATTTCTTCCTCCAGGGACAATGGACGATATTATACTGCGGCCCGGAGATCATTTTTTTTTTTCAAAGCTGTATTTATTAACCATAATTAGAATTCGTACATTTAAGTAATACAGTGACTTAAAATTAATTTCGTAACAATTGCTTACATGTAATTATTATAATAATAAATACATTTTCCAAACAATATTTTATGAGATATAAGATAGATGCGTGTTTATAAATTTAGTGGTATTATCTTCCTGGAACAGGTCAGAAAACCAGGAACTTGTTTTTTCAACTTTACTTAATCTAAACTTAATCCTAATTATATAAATAACTTAACCTAATTTAGTCTGATTACAGTATGATTTTCCTAAAGCCATAAACAAAGTTTTATAATTAAAGGGATATATGAATTAAAGGATGTGGAATGAGGTCAGTTATGGGTTTGGGGAAGAGTATTTCTTTCCGGTTGTTCGGTGGAAAAGCGTAGGATGTTGGAAAATGGTTGGACGTTACAGTATTTGAACTGGTTAGGGGTAACTTCGGTGTTGTGGTATATGATCTCGTTTGAATCATTTACCAGTCTGCCTGAGGCGAAGGTAGCTCTGGTGTGGAGACAGTTGGGATAGTTAGTTCTGATATCTAGAGGGTTCTCTAAGAGCGAGGTTATTATGGGATTGGGATTATTTTGTAGGTTTTCGATAAATTTGATAGACAGTTCGAGGAATTGTCTATCGAGGCGCTCAATACCAGCGGTATTCTAGAGTTCAACGTTATAGGAATTAGGACGACGATGTAACCCAGAGACATACCTAAAGCATTTTCTTTCGAATACTCGTAATTTCTCCATTTGGGAGGGAGTGATATGGTACCACAATGGGCACGCGTACGTGAGTGTGGGCCTGATAATTTGTTTGTAAATGAGCAGTTTGACTTTGTGAGAGAGACTATTAGGTTTCCACATTACTCTTCTACAGAGATTAAGCTGAATTGTGGCTTTATAAAGGGAATTTTTAATGTGGGAGGAAAAAGAAGAGTTATTAGAAAAAGTTATTCCCAGAAATTTTAGGGTTTTGCAGGGTTTTATCAGAGTGTTGTTTAGGTTAAGTTTAATTTTGTTGTGGCAGCGTCTAGTGTTGTTTGTACAGTGCTCGTGTTTGCCCTTGAACACTATGAGCTGCGTTTTATTTGGATTATGGTGAATTTTCCACTTATTAAAGTATGATGATAGGTTAGGGAGGAAGTTGTTAATGCGGTTTCTTGCAGCCTTAACAAATTTGCTGCTAGAGTAAATTAATGTATCATCAGCATAATTCAGCATCACAACATTAGGAGATACGGGTTGAGGAATATCCGCGGTATATAACAGATATAAAATTGGCCCTAAAATAGAGCCTTGGGGAACACCCGCGGTTATGTTGCAGGTTTCTGAGACGGAAGAATTTATTCTCACAACGAATTTTCTGTCAGAAAGATAAAAGGCTAAGAGCTTTGTTGTGTGAGAGTTTAGATTAAATATGGAGTGCAGTTTGTACAGAAGCCCTGAGATCCAGACGCAATCAAACGCCTTAGAAATATCGAGAGATATACACACAGTAGGGCTTTGGTTTTGGAGACCAGTTGTGTTACGTCTCCAGCGCGGTGCTTCCTCTTCCGAGGGAAGAGCGTGGGGGTTATAATATCTTTTCTTATTTGAAATAATTATCGTTTCTTAGTTATTAAATTAATTATAGGTTTTATTTATTTTTATATTTTATTGAACTCAGCTATCTCAAGCTGAGCTCTCTTCTGAACTAGTTTTTCAATATAAATTTTCCTGTTTTTATAGAACATTTTGTTCCAACTAACAGTGTCGTATAAAATGAACAAAACAATCCAGAAGTCTCTGTTTATAATTTTGAATAAACTTTGAACGAAAATCAAAGTGGCTATGTTTTGAAATGAAAAATGTGCTTGTTATGAAAAGGGGCATGTTTTTAAATGTGCTGTAAGTGACTGGATATAGAATATTGTGTCTGTTTATTTATGAAATGTGCTGTAAGTGACTGGATAGGGAATATAGTGTCTGTTTATTTATGAATTGTATTAAATGAGAATGTAAGATATGTGAGGATGTAGTTTTAAAGGTTGTGTTAGAAACGACATGAGATTAGTGTTAAAGCGAAAAAGGGTAGTATTCTGGAATACAACAGTTGTAACATCGTGTGTAAGTTTTACTAGAGCATGACATGTGGATTGTCGCTTACGAAATCCGAACTGACAGTTAGGGATGAGGGCATTCTCATTGGCAAATGAGAGAAGATTTTGGTAGATCTTGCGTTCCAGTATCTTACTTAGTGTACTTAATATATATATATAATAGGGATATTGGACGATAATTGCAAGGGCTATTACTACTACCGGGCTTCTTAATAGGAATTACTACCGCAGTTTTCCAGGTCTCTGGGAAGTGCGATGCATTAATTATATGATTAAGAAGAATGAGGATGGGAAGTAGATTCGGTGGGCGTAGCCTTTTAAATAGAAGACGTGGGATTCCATCTAATCCAGTTGACTTTTTGTTATTTCCTGATCTTACGATCTCGGATAATTCGTCCGCAGTTAGAAAATTTGTAGTGTCTAAGGGGTGTGAAGCTATGTTTGTGTTGTTGAATTCATCGATGAAAGGAGTAAAAGATGGGAATAATCTGTTTGAGATGTATTCGTTTACTGTGTTCTCGAAGCCAGGAGTTGAGAGAGAATTATTTTGCCCATGGATCTTTGCAAAGTGTTCTGCAAGGCAATTTGCTATGTCCGAATCGGACTGGGCAATATTATTGCTGATCGGGTTAATGAGATGGTCAATTCGGGGTTTATATTTACGACCAGTTAATTGATTGATGTTTTTGAAAAGATCCCGATTTGGTGTGATATTTTTAAGTGTGGAGATGTAGTTTTCATCTGCGAATTTTTTCAACTGCTCATTTATCAGAGTGGATAGGAGTTGGATTTGGCTTTTAATAAAGGGGCAGTATCTTGTATGAAGTTTACGGCGGAGCTGCTTTTTAAGGCGCAATAATTTGGTTAGGATGCTGGGCAAAGGCTTTCCTAAATAGTTATGAGGAATGGACGGTAATTTTGTGGGAGACACTTTTTTCCCATCTTTGGGATTGGCTGAACTCGATCGATTTTCCAGCAGGCAGGAAAGGTCCTCCGTGCATAAGATAAGCGGAAGAGTCTGCCAAGAACCGGCGATAGTTCTGGAGCACAGTTCTTAAGGACTATTGCTGGTATTCCGTCCGGGCCGGTTGCCTTCCTACAATCCAGTTCACGTAGAATGCGTTGAATAGTGCGCGGACGAAATCTCACATCCCGCATGGAAGACTGTACCGGCGAGATCACAGGTGGCTCCAACAGTCCAGGATCGAGGTTTGAATTCGCCGAAAATAAATTTGCGAACACATTAGCTTTATCCTTTGAATTCGTGACCAACGTCCCGCTGCCCACCAACGGAGGGAAAGCGGAGGATGCAAAGTTACCGCTGACAACTTTTGCCATTGACCAGAAGGAGCGCGAACCAGTTGGGCACCGAAGCAGCTCATCGATCACCCTGTCGTTGTGAGCCTTCTTCGCGGTATCAATCGCCTGGTTGCATGCGTTTCTGATTCTAGCAAAATTCGTTCTGTTAACATTGGTGGGATTGGAGCGCCATTGCTTAAAAGCTCTATTTTTTGCCACTGTAATCAGCTCGCATTTGTTGTCAAACCAAGGTTTATCAGACGAACTTCGCTTGATGGAATCTGGAATATACATCTCCATCCCCAGAAGAATAATCTCTGATACCGACTCCGCACATGCGTTAACATCGGAGTTTCCGAAGCACACCTCGGACCATGGAAAGGATGCGAAGAAATCTCGCAAATCGTCCAAGTTAGCAGCCCCATACTTCCATACATGGCGAAGCTGTATAGGCCGGTTGTTCGCTTGGTATGCAAGTGCTTGCGCGACAGATACCAAGCAGTGATCTGAGTTTCCCAGTGGCGCAAAAACCTCTACGGTATAAATACTCGGTTCGGATGTCAAAAACAGATCCAGGGTGTTCGCATAATCGCCTCGGACATCCGGCACTCGCGTTGGCTCCCCCACGAGTTGAGTCAAGTTGTGACTTACAGCAAACATCTCCGCCAGCCTCCCAGCCTCGTCGGTTCTGTTAGAATGTAACAACCAGCCGGCATTGTAAACATTAAAATCACCAAGGACAACAATTTCAGAAGCTGGGTGGTTGATCTGTTTCCAGTCGACGGTATATGAAAGATGTTCGAAAAATGTCGCCGGTCGATCGTCATTCGGGGAGCGGTAAAGACAACAAAGAAATTTAACGGAATTCCTCAGCACGACCCTCAACCATATGATGTCCATATTATTGGGTTCCAACGCCTCCATCCTCTGACAAGCCAGATTGGACGGCGCGAAGGCGCAAACTTCGCCCTTAAAACGGAATCTCGAATGTAAGTCGTATCCTGAGCAACGAAGATATGTCGAATCAGTTGACGAATTGACCTGGGTCTCAGTTAGGGCAAGAGTATCAGGTTTCGCTGTTTGCAAATATTGGTGGATGGCGTTTACATTGGTATTGGTGAAACCGATGCCCCTGATGTTGCAAAATGCCGTCACCAGTCGAGCGTGGGTCGAGCCTCGAGAGCGAGCCCGGTTATGCGATGACGAACCTCTCAAAGTTCCATTATTTATCTTGATATCTGCATGATGTTCCCCCCGACATAGTCCCCCCGGGAAATCCGAATGGGAGACTAGTTTACCTCCGGAATTCTTTATATCAGAAAGTACCATCATGACTCATCCCCGTGTCAGTCCGGGCCATCAGCCACACATCCGAAACACCGTCGAAGACTTCTCTCGGCGATATCGCGGAATGTACAGCATGACGGGGTGGTATCTCACCTTGGGACCGACTACCACCTAATCAACATTTTCTCGAACCGGTCCAACAGCCAAGCTCCGAAAGATGGCCAGGGATTTCTCCCAACCATTTCACGGAGCCTATAGCTTGATGGAGTGGTATTTCACCGGGCGCACAGGGCGTTGGGACCCCAGCTACCACTCGGCCTTTAGTCGCCTCTTATGACAAGTTGGCCCAGCTGTGAGTATATTCTAACGCCCTACTCACAGGGCTGGTTACAACTTCATTAAGAAGAGAGTTTATCTCGCTAAATGAGAACAAGTTATCATTCGTCATCGTTTCAGACAGATTTTTCTTCGTGTGTGTCGTATCACCGTTGGAAGGTTGCTGGGTTTGGTGGAGGCCAGAAGCCCAGGTGGATGAAGGAAGTGAAGGTTGACGCACAGATCGCGGTAGTAGGAAAATTATCAATGGATAATCGGTCGGGCAGTGGCTGCTGTTTGTCACTCGGAGGCTGTAGGAACGGTGTATTTACTGTACCAAGGCCACGTGGAGATAATTTGCGCCGAATGTCTATGTACTGTTTTCGGCTAATGCATTCTGGATCGGTGGATTTATGTGGCCTACTACAATTTGCACACTTGATGACCTCATTCGTTTTGCAGTCGGATGTTTTGTGGTTTCCCGAACAGATTGCACAGAAGCTATTTATGTGACAATGCATCGAGCCGTGACCGTAAAGCTGGCAATTGTGACATTGAGTGACCTTACCTGGATGATGTTTTTTGAAGTCCCAGCGAATGATGGTTTTGAAGAAGGTAGAATAGTTACGTTTAAGTTCGTTTAATTTAATTGTACTGCGTTGAATGTAGACGAAGTACATGTAGTGTTTGTACAGGGCGTTTGTTGACGAATTTAATGTGATGGTTTTAACATCTAGGCACTTAATCCCGAGTGCAATTAGTTCATTTTTCACTATATCGTTGTTAATCAAGTCTAATCCGGATAGCACTACCTTTAATGGACGATTTTCCTTATGCGAGTGGGTCAAAAACTTACATTTTAACCGTAAGAGTTCAGATTTAATTTTGTTATATGTGTCCATTGTTGGGGCACATATTTTTTGTCCAAGCGATATGTTTTTAATTAGGTAGTTGTCTATCTTAATGTTACTCAAAATACTACGCACTTTAGCCCTGGTTGATTTTAACACCACAATTGGCGGAACGGTTTCTTTACTAACTTCTGCGCACTGATCTACGTTGGTAGATTCCATTTCAGGTGAGTCCTCCATTAGGCTTTGAAGTGGTGCGAAAAGGTTAGTGTTTGAACACATATTGGAATTATCTATCATTTTATTATTAACTTTAGTAAGTTTATCTGGAGGGGTTTGGCCTCCAATACCAGGGTCGTAACGCAACCGTTTACGCTTAATTTTGTTTAACACACGTGGCCCAGGGGCCATAACTTAACGGTTTCGCGCTTGATCAAGTTATGTGTTTGCGGTAGCGAAGCAAAGAAAACAAGATAATGGCTTGTGATAATTATTGTGAAAATAACGGTTGATTAAGATAAATAGCACGAGCAAAACTGAGCGACAAGTTGTCGGTTTGAAAGTCACCTAGGTACTCGAGCCAGTAAGCTAATGTAAGAATGATATTTGTAATATAGAAGTTAACATTTAGTCCTTAATAAAATTTGTAATTGAGTTGTTAAATAAATTTGGAGATAAAACAAAAAAAAAACCTTTTGTCTTAAATACCTATTAAGAGATACACAGGTAGATATGTTGTAACTACCTGCGGTACACTTTTTTTTGTATAAAGTAAAAATAGATAGTATAGTGGTTATTATACCCGCCTATCACGCGGGAGACCGCGGTTCGATTCCCCGTCGGGGACCCTCTGGCGCAAGACTAATGACCTTGCCCGAAAAAAAAAAAAAAAAAACCAATCATTATGGAAAATTTAACAAGCCTCAGGACTTGCTAAATAAGGCCAAGACCGGTTCCCGGTTGTAGTGCCGATGATGAAGATGAAAAATAAAAAATAAAGTCAGTCTTAGAATAGATTCCATAAGGAAAGGTTCTAGTCTCAGTGAAGAAAATAATAAAAAAAAACGGTAAGCGGTAATCCACTCTGAACGTGCGACACTAGAAGGGATGAACATAACCGACTTTTCTCGCCTGACCCTACTCCATATTTAGGGACTTTCACATTTACGGTCTGTGCGAATTACATTTTTCACTACCGTAATATTTATATCCAATTCCTTCCCTATGAATTTCGTTGCCACTCAATAGTCTACATCATGACACTGAACCTTTTTAACATACACCTATTAAATCCTGAGTGAATTCACGATGTATTAAAAGTAAATTTCTCATTAATTGCGAAGATCGGAGTCGAAGGTGACATTACGCAGAGGATGTCCTCATACAGCGGCGAGATTTAACCCATACTTTTAACTGCCAGCACCCTTAGAGGTGGCATGCGTTCGCTGTTGCTACTGCCGGTTGGATATTACAATCCGTGTGCAACAGTAGAATGGTGAATATTTTTCCAACTAATGGAATTTAATTATTCATTTCGAAGGGCATCGCTAGCTGCTGAGTTAAGGAAATTAATTTAGATTCCAGCAGAACCGTCCAACTGTGCCATCTCCCAACTAAAAATTAAATGGCCAATAAAAACGGGCAAGAGTGGGATGCGGTGGTCCATGAATTAAATTAATGAACTTGCGAAAGGATAACAGAATTCTTAAGTAGATCCTTCCAAATAGGGTTATCTCGCAAATCCATGAGTAAGAACCAATGTCAACATGAACGGACGTAAAAGGATTCCTTTTAAATTCATGCTTATTATTACGTTTATGAAAAATTGTATATGGGACTAAAGGTAATCAATTTAAGTGGCGCTTAACATGTCTACTTCGCAAAATATGAACCCATGACACAGACAGGCGTTAGTGTGTGTGTGTGTCTGTGTATGCTGCATTCGGGGATATCTGGACATCTTCTTGCTCGCACTTCTATAACGATTCTTAAGCACAATTGCTCTCTAAAAATAAAGTGGTTTGCAGGGTGTGGGAGGACATAGTGGGGACTGAGGACCTACAGGGAAGCTGTTGCACCGGCAAACCATCTAGAGGTTCACTTTTTCTCATCCATTCTTGACCTCGGCTATACATTTCACTTCAAAGTTGAACTGGGTCCACATTGAGAATTGCTATTCATTATCAGGCTCAGCAGAATTTTCGTCACTGATGGCAATCGTCTCTCTTTTTGTTTTAAAAAACTGCTTGAGTTTCCTCCTCTTGTTTCCCTTACACCAACATACCGCATAAGCAATCAATTGCAACATGTTGACATGATGTGGGCTTGACGTTTGCCCCTGATGACGATGTCAGAAATGAAGATTTGTGTCCCATAATTGGGGTACTAACGGTTTTTTTGTGGACATAGCACTTAAGATAACGCGTGTTGGATAAACTGAACGACATTTTCACCAAAGTTTTTACTTAGTGGTGTCGAGTAAGTGCATTGTAGGAATTTTCGTGATAATCATTTCCGTATACAAAATGTTCTTTATAGTGTAAACAAGGGTTTACAGACATACACAATTAAAACATTGATTCCTATGCTCCCCATTCTATTTTTCTTATCCTTTACTTACTTTACTGTCCACGTATTACATTCCTAATTATTTTGATACTACTCTTTACTACTTTGTGATAGACGAGCATCGCTGGAGAGTGTTTGGGGAGGTGAAATATATTCCACCAAGTTTAATTAAGTAACGACTGCGTCGATTGGCTATTTTCCCGAAAGATCCGGGTTGGCGAAATTGAAATTTAATTTGAAAGCGCTGATTGAATCACTTTGCGTTGGCAGAAGATAATACTTTTGATGGAGATTTCGGAATAAATTATATAATTCACACGAGAAAACTCAGAAGCATTAGAACTAGCGTACAAATAGGATTTCGTTTCTACATGTAAAATAATATTAATTAGGTTATCAAAAATTTTGCGTCGATGGTGTGATTGGAGCTTAAAGAACCCCGTCGTCTTGAATAATGAATGCTGCTCCCTTACACAAAATCAGTGGCGTTTTCTTTTCCGCCCCTCTAGCACTTTTTTATTTTCTATTCTTTTGCTTTGGAAGATCTTTATTTATTTGCTTGTTTATAATCAACCACTATATGTATGCACACCCTGGTCTGTCTGGTACACCAACATTTTGTTGCACCAAAAAATGTACAACAAATGTACTAATGGTTTGGCTGCGGCAGCTGCTGGTGTTTTTTTTTTTTTTTTTTTTTTTTTACACAAACGCGCGCACAAAAGAGGATTTTGAAGTACCTTAAAATGTCAGAGCACAGTGCGAGGGGATGGAGAGGAAGTGGATAGGAAGCTGCTGTTCTCTTTGGTTGGCGAGTTTTGCCTTATTCCCTTGGTCGCCAGGGACGTGGAGGCATGCGTCGTTTCATAATCCGTGAAACCAATTTGGTTGCAACACCAAACAACGGCATTAACTCGAACCATTCGGTGCTCATATCGCCTAACGAATTCCGCCGCACACATGCAGGAGATATTCGTTCTTTTCTTTTTATCTGCGAGCACATCGGTCGGTAAACCGATCGACAAGAATAACTCGCGCCTGGCTGGCAAGGACAGCAAATAACCATCATTTAATATTCCTTTTTTCTTACCTATCTGCATACATGCCGGCCAGTCGCCCAACCCGGACGAGTATCATGTCTAGCGACTGGCTACCGAAGGAAATCAAATTCTCAATAATGTTAACATACACACGAGAATTCAACCCTACGGGACGCCAATGGACATGCACAGTGAACGGTGTAGTGCTCCAAAAAAGCCCTACCATCTTTTTCTCCCATTCCTAATCCAAAATCCCAGCAATATAACCCTAAAACCCAAAATCCTATCAAAACCTGAAAAAACCCAACCATAATCCAAAATTCGCAATAAACGAATCAAACATTCGTTTATTGCCTAACATTTGCCCCCACGGCATAATTAAATCCAAAATCAAAATTAAAATTAAAATTCACAATAAACGAATCCAATATTCGTTTATTGTTCTATATTTGCTCCACAGCATCACCCAAATCCAAAATTCAGAGATCGTTATCTCTATCCCAAAAATTCCATTGAGTTAAACAAACAAAAACTCAAAAACAGATACATTCACACATCTGCGTAATAGTTTCGTAAGAATTCAAGAAATTGATCGAGATTGTTGCACGAAAATGTGTATCTTTGGGATACAATTTTCGATTCCTTTTCCTTTATAAAGGAATGGTTTAGTGATCTCCGGGCAGCAGTCTAAATTCGTCTTTTGTCCCTGGAGGAAGTACCCCAGGAAAATCTTTGAATAATCTTGAGTAAAGTAATAAACACATATCAAAGAAAACAAAAACGAACTTTTAATTTTATCCAACACCTGCCCCCCACTGAAGACTAAGGACGAAGGCCAAATCCAAGGACGTTGCTCTTCCCTTTGGACTCAGAGGAAGCACGGCAACGAACCCTGTTGTGCGACAGGTTTTCGGAAGCTATTTTAAGAGATCACTTAGTCCTTTTAAGGATTAAGAAACACGCTTCCTGAAACCAAGAACACAACAACGGCATAAATGCTGTACGCAGTTGCCGGTCGTGTGAACACGCGGATCCCCTTGTAATGATGACTTGCCCAGCTGCAAACGCTACTCTTGGTTCGTTTTATTGGATTGGAAGTCCATGGTTCGCACGCTGGGCAACACACGGCACGAGCAACTAATTTGGTCCAATGCATGGAGGATCAACCCCTATTGGTCGACGAGCAAGAATGAATTTTGATTTCCTGCAATTAATCAGTCTTTCAACAAATTCCGTGAAGGCAAGTCGTGCCCTCCACGTAAGACGCAAATAATACGGGGGTCGAGAGTTAACCACAGCCGAGGTCGGTTATACAAGGGTCGCGTTTAATCCCCCGTGTGGTGTACACAATAAAAGTCTGAATCTAGCAAGTGGAGACAGTCGGTTGATTTTTATGTTGTGCGCCAAGCGTTTATTGTTAATAGAACCCTGAACATAGCTCAAGTGGATACAGTTGTGATTTTATGTTGTGCATCAAGCGTGTATTATAAATAAAACCCTGAATATATCTCAAGTGGAGCCAGTTGTAGTTTATGTTGTGCACTAGCATTTATTATTATTATTTACTGGCCTGTAGGAACCCGGCAGTTCATGACCTCACCGACTCGGCTCCGCCATTGTTCCCTGTCCTGTGCGCTCTCCTTCCACGTTCGACCATCCGATCCGATCTCCTCGAGGTCCAACCTAACATTGTCCTCCCATCTCCGTCGCAGCCGTTTTGCCGGTCTCTTTCTCGTTGGTCTACCGCCAATAATTCTACGCACGGTCCTATCGTTGCGCATTCGCGCCTCATGTCCGGCCCATCTTAATCTTCGCGACCTGATTACTCTCACTATTGTAGGTTTGCGGTATAGCTTTTCCAATTCGTGGTTGTGGAGTTTCCTCCATTGTCCTGCCTCCTCGTCATATTTACCTCCAAAGATACCCCTTAGAACTTTATTCTCAAATATGCGGAATTTGTTTTCTTCGCGTTTTGTGAGTGCCCATGTTTCGCATCCGTAGAGAGCAATCGGCATGATTATGGTTCTATAGACACGGAGCTTTATGTTACGTGACAGCAGTTTGGATTTCAGCAGTTTACTGACTGCGTGCCAACCAGCGTTGTCGGGATGCAGTCTTTTGTTAATTTCCTTCGACATTTCATTACTGGCCGTCAGTATCCACTCCCGTTACCCACTTGGTTCCCTGGTACCGTTATCTCGACGAAGAAATTCGGCCGGATCAACTCCGAAACTGTTCGAAGCCGACGTCACCGAATAGAGCTGGGTTTATACGCGCCTTCGATGTGATAGCGACTGTAGTCCCGACGTCAGGGCCGAGTCCCCGATCAGGCGGATCGCTCGCCTCTGTATGCTCTCAAGTAGGTCAAGGGTATGTTTAGGAGCCGAGCTCCAAACATGAGAGCAATATTCGAGCGCCGGTCTAATTTGGGATTTATACAGGAGAGAAAGCCAGAATAAAATATTTTTTGCTTTAAGAGATAACTCAGTTTTCCTGAGGCAGATCTGGCGATGCTTGACAAATGTTTACGCCACGATACATTCCCACAGACCATGACGCTGAGAAATTTCATGCTTTCCCCAGATTTGAGGGCCTGGTCATTCATCATCAGCCGTGGGACCGATGATCCACTTTTCTTTGTGAATGTTGTATATTGTGTCTTCATTGCATTGAAGTCGACAAGATTGCCCTTTCCCCCCTGCAGAACCTTATCCAGATCTCGATTCAGAGAGTCGATCTCTCTACATCTCAGCTGATGCAACGATGATGCATTAATCGGCCGATCAGTTAAAAAAGACGAAACAAGCGTACTGTTATCTGAACACCTTGTTATCCGTTGACTCCAAAAAATCATTTATGTGAAGCAAAAACAAGGTTGAAGCTAAAATAGAACCTCGAGGCACCCCGGAATTAACAGGATACGGATTCTAAGATTCGCCGTCTACAACAACCTGGATGGATTGATTTTCGAGAAAGCTCTTCGTCCAGTCGCAAAGCTGCTGCAAAAGTCCGTATGAACGAAGTTTGCTGAGCAATGCCCCATGCCAGACGCTGTAATCTCACATCCCGCATCGAAGACCGTACCAACGCGATCACAGGTGGTTCCAAAAAACCGGCAGCGAGGCTTGAATTCGCGGAAAATCAGCTCGCGAACATATTAGCTTTACCTTTTGAATTTGTGACTAGCTGCCCATCACAAATGGAGGAAAAGAGGAGGAAGCGAAATTACTGCCGACAATCCTTGCCATTAACCATAAGGTACGCGAACCAGTTGGGCACTGAACGAGTTTATTGGTCACTCTGTCGTTGTAGGCTTTTTTCGCGGTATCGATCGCCTGGTTGCATGCGTTTTTGATTCTAACAAAATTCATTCTGTTTACCTCGGTGGGGGTGGAGCGCCATTGTTTAAAAGCTGTATTTTTTGCCGTTGTGGTCTGCTCGCATTTTTTATCAAACCAAAGCTTATGAGGTGAACTTCGGTTGATGGAGTGTGGAATGTAGATCTCCATCCCGAGAAGAATAATCTCTATGACCGACTGCGCGCATGCGTTAACATCGGAATCTCCAAAATACACTTCCGACCACGGAAACGATGTGAAGAAATCTCGCAAGTCGTCCCAGTCGACAGCCCCATACCACCATACTCGACGAAGCTGCGTAGGTCGGTTGTTCGCTTGAAATACAAGTGGTTGCGCGACAGACACCAAGCAGTGATCTGAGTTCCCCAGTGGCGCAGCAACTTCCATGGTATAAATGATCAGCTCGGATGTCAGAAACAGATCCAGGTTGTTCGTAGAATCACCTTGGGTATTCGGCACTCGCATAGATTCGTCCGCAAGTGGAGTCAAATTGCGGCCAACAGCGAACATCTCCGCCAGCCTCCCAGCCTCGTAGGTTCTGTTAGAATGTACCAACCAGCCGGGATTGTGTACATTAAAATCGCCAATGACGACAATTTCAGAAGCCGGGTGGTTGATCCGTATCCAGTCGACGGTATGTGAAAGATGTTCGAAAAGTGTCGCGGTAAAGAAATTTAACAGAATTCCTCAGCATGGCCCCAACCACATGATGTCCATGTTATTCGATTCCATCGCTCCCACCCTCTGGCAAGCCAAATCGGACCGCGCAAAGACGCAGAATCCGCCCTTAAAACGGAATCTCGAATGTAAGTCGTATCCGGACCAACGAAGATATGTCAAATCAGTTGACGAATCGACCTGGGACTCAGTTAGGGCAAGGATGTCAGGTTTCGCTGTTTGCAGATATTGGTGGACGGCGAAACCGATGCCTCTGATTTTTTTTATTACACTTCTCTCGGGAGAAGCGAACCTATAGCGCCGAGTGAGAAAAAACAAATTATTATGGACAATTTAACAAGTCTCGGATAAGGACCCGATACCGGTGGAGAGACTTGCTAAATAAGGTCAAGACCGGACCCCGGTTGTAGTGCCGATGATGATGATGATGATTTCCACCAAGGCACCATCTTTTTATTTAGGAGATACGGTCGATTCCCTGAGCAATCAATATAACGTGAAATGTATTTGGGCGCACGTATTCCCTATTTGATTCCGCCGCACACGTGTAGAGGATGCTCTTTCTGTCCTTAGCCAGCTTAAACATCTCGGTCGCTTAGCCGAGCGACAGAAAACTTACAAAGACACGTCGGGCGGTATAGTTGGTGCGAACCAGGGACAACACCAACGAAGCGCAGCTAATGATACGAGATCGTCGTAAATGCTGTGTGCATTGACCTAGGGAATAAACATCCAATGCCCTCCTAATGCCACATAGCGTACAATTGCAACCCATTTGGTTGCGATCTAGTTTTTTGTTGTATCGACCATCTGCGAACAGGCACCAGTAACGCAAAGTGCTGTGCCCAGTTGAATTAATATAAACACCATCGTACGATAACTTGCCACAGCTGCGGGGGTTGCTCGCGTCACGGAGTCGTATCTGTGTGTCCGCTTTTCGTGCTGGGGGATGCCCAGCATGGGCGACTGTTGTATGGAATGTGTGCGCGCCGCCTCGTGTGAATCGTTCGTCGAGGATTGTTGCCGGTGTGTCGTGTGGACCAGGGATGATGGGGAAGATTTTTCGTTCGTGCGAATGGTTTGGCAGTTAATCGAATATTATCAACAGTCGGTGGACGAGCTCCCGGAGTGTTTCAGTTAACATTAAAATTAAATCAGTTTAGTTGTTGGAATTTAAGTTCTTTAAAGTAAAGTCAGTTTATTTAGTTAAAATTAAACACTGTACATTTGTTGAAAGTAAATCCGTGTAAAATGAAATCCTGTCCACACCCTTGAGGCACCATACCTAAGAGATTCGGAACCACAAGACAGAATTTATTTATATATGTAATGTCTGCTATTTGATGGGCAGTCTATAGACAAAAAATGAACACTTATGGCCACTGACGCTAATCTATCATATTTGCTATCAAACGTTTCTTATTGTGAAGAATTTATTATTGCGTGGCCAAGGTGCCGAACCCGATTGCGTACACCGATAGAACTGTTACCACTACTCCAGTGGACGATGTTATTGACATAATATATTGGAGGTTAGGGGCGCAGTGAAGTCAAATTATAATTGCGTATTACTTACTAAATTTTAGCACACTTCATCTCCAATTTCCATGCGGCACAAGTTGTTTCTGGCTGTTGAAATTCTATGTGATCCTCTAGTTGATGTCGAAAGGTTGAAGGAAGTGGTGAGTGGTACTGCCGCGTGGGTGCACACACTAACCGTACTACGGCCGTCGGTAACTGATCGGTAACGCATTGGACGTCCTGATCTAAGCGCCAATGAAATTTTCAAAAATAAAACCAAAAACATTAAGGAAACAAAAAAGAAAAACATAATCAAAACGAAACCGAACGAATTCAATTTAATAAGTAAAAACCAACATAAAGACAAAGACGAAAGCAAAATTCATTCCATGAGCAACGTTTCGTTCGAAAACATTTTCCAAATTTACCTCTCGCAATTGCACCGAAGCAGCCTGATGAAAGTTTCACGAAACGTTTGATTGAAGACCGTGTAAATCACTGGATTGATAGTTGATGAGACGTAGCCAAGCCAGAGACAGGTGTCGACCACGTTTTCTGGTACACGGCAATCGGGACAAGCAGCAAAAATGATATTGAGTATGAAGAATGGTGACCAGCAAAGCACGAAGGTGAAGAATACAAGTCCCAGGACTTTAGTGGCCTTCTGTTCGGTGGCGACGGCATTGGCTGACATGTTATTATTGCGTCGGTGGCGGCTGTTCAAAAACCTACTTAATCGATAATAAATTCGTTAAAACATCATCCTAATGTATGAAACATAGAGAGATACCTTAAGCTAAGGGCTGGTGTGGCAACACTGTTGATAGAGAATTTGAATGTCTTGAAGCGGCCACGTCGAGTCTCCCTTCTAATTGAATTTGGTGTTTGAGTTGCTTGGTCGCATTTGTTGCCCTGTGGGGTCGAGCGTAGGTTGCAAATGGTACCAGATGTAGAAGGTGTGTTACTGTCATCAGAGTTCCTCAGAGCGCCACTTATTACACCTCGCGAAGTTGTTGGCATACTGCAAAGAAAGTGTGACAGTTCAATAACTCAATCAAACTGTAGGTTATTAGATTTCTTGTAATATTCTGTTAAGGACTTCCGTCATGTTTTCTTCACCTTTGGAATCGTTTTCATTTCATATAAAACATTTAATTGCACAGTCCGGTTTGCTGGTGGTATTTGATTTGATATCGAAATTTTGTACACGGGGCAAAATGGCATCATCGTCGAGCTGTCTTATGGCTTTTAGTGAATTGGCACTAAATAGTTTAGTGGAGCTAACCTTGAGTGCCTGGTGGAAACATGCCGTCAACGCTCTGTGGATTTGTGGAATGAAAGGTAGCTTGATGGATGAAATTACGACTTGTTTTTTAAAATACACGGACACAAAATGACCTTTCTGGTCATCATCATCATCGGTACTACAACCGGGATCCGGTCTTGGCCTTATTTAACAAATCTCACAATCGGTCCCGATTTCGAGCCGATGTCATCCACTTTTGGTACTCCCAGGCTCTGGGCGACCTGGTCTACGCCATCCCTACATCTCAGACAAGGTCTGCCGCTCTGACTCCTTCCATACATCCTGCCACAAAGGTCTTTCCGGGCAGGCTCCTGTTCGCTCATTCCAGCTAGGTGTCCTCCCCACCGGAGTCTACCGAGCTAGAATTTTCTTACAACATTAGCTTCAAAGTAGATTGCGTACAACTCATGGTTGTAATGTCTCCGGAATCGTCCTCCCTCCCATAAGGGGCCCACAATTGTCCTTAAGATCTTCCTTTCGAACGCGGCTAAGAATTCAGAGTGCCCTTTATTGAGCACCGAGGTCTCGGATCCATACATGAGTACTGATAAGGCCATGGTCTTATACAGTAGTAGCTTGGATGTCCTGGATAAATTTCAGGATTTAAAGAGCCTTGATAGACCATGGTAGGCTTTTGGAAGCGACCATACAGTCAAAGTCTCCGCTTTCAACCCGGCGAAGGCCAGGGCGATCCTTGTCCCTGTTCAATCCAAGTTGACATGCAGTCTCCACGTGACACCCTTGGGTAGCTACTTTGGCGCCCGTTAAGTAGTGAACCAATGCATGCAACGACATCCTGAAAAAGGTTGGCGCAAGACTATAACCTTGCCCGGAAAAACAAATTATAATAGCCAATTTCACAAGTCTCGGATAAAGACCGGATACCGGTCGAGAGACTTGCTAAATAAGGCCAAGACCCGATTCCCGTTGTAGTGTCGATGATGATGATGATCAGTTACGTTGGTCATGATCAACTACAAAGTCATATCAATTTGTTTGGAATGCCGAACTCTCTCATGGCATTATATAGTTCTACCTTGGCTACGTTGTCGTAGGTCGTTCAGACCTTCCCAGTTGGCTTTCTCGTAGAACCATACTGTTATTTTGGGAAATTTCTGGTTAACGTTGCTGTTGGTTAGAGGAAACTTAGCTGACACGACACAGTGATCTGAAGTGACTAATGGCGAAGAAACTTCAATTGTGTGCTTGTTCGGGTGGGAGATGAGAAACAGGTCCACTGTGTTGGCGGGATGACCATCTGTGTCTGGCACCCGTGTTGCCTCATTTACGAGTTGAGTTTGAATTTGAATCAACAAAGAGCTGGACATACTGACCTTTAGGTGTTGTGTGTCCGGAGTAACGAAGCCACTGGGAGTTATGGACATCGAAATCATCCGCAATAATGATTTCAGTGGGCATATATAGGATCAAGATCCTATCGATAGAATCAGATAGAGCATCAAATTCGTTAAAGGACGCGTTTCTATCGTTGGGCTTCTGTAAAGAAAGTAGTAATATATGTTATACCTACGAACGTGAAGTTTCAGCCACGAGAAATTAAATTCTGGATTGGAGCAGAGCCCATATTGTGGCAGAAGCTGATAAGCAATATCACTTCGTATGTATGTAGCTAGACCACGATGTGGAAAGAACAGAGGCGCTAAGTTATATCAAGGCGCATTAAAAGCGGAAGTATCTGTATTAGTAATTACATGGGCCCCCACTTGGTAGAAACCTTGACGTGGTGCGGGGGCTTAAACTACAATGAATCACTCAGGCTATGCTGACGGAAGCATATGCTTTCAGTAGGGCCACCCATGTCAGACAGGCTAGCGAGGAGTAACACACAAAGATCTACCACTCCTAATCCAGGGTGTTACGCGTCACCGTGCCCATTGGATGGTTTGCAGCCAGGGGTATACCGGCTGTATTATAATGGCGCCTCTCTGACATCGGATCGAATCAAGGCAGTAAGCAGACCTTACCATATCAAAGAGGGGCTCTGATGTGGCGGACTATTTGAAACCCCAAGGACTCGTGGGAACAAAAATGAATAATTAATATACAAAAAACAATCTCACGAAAAACCCGGTAGGCGTAGGTGTGATGAGCCGACACTAGCATAAGGGAACAAATCATCAAGAAAACACCGACTCGGCAAAAAGAAGACGTAGGGAAAAACGGAAAAAGCGGGATATACGCGTCGACACGTGGAATGTTCGAACGTTATATGAACCAGGCGCGATACAGACGGTCGTAGAAAACGCGAAACAATATAAAATGGAAATAGTCGCGCTTCAGGAAGTCCGACTCCCACATCAAGCAATCGAAACCAATGGATTTACACTGGTGTGTGGAGGTATCGATACACATAACCTCGGAACTGGCTTCATCATAAGCAAGAAGATTACGCCCCATGTAAAACATGTGCAATTTATTAATGACCAAATGTCGGTGCTAAAAATACAGGGACCATGGTACAATTATGTATTTATAAACGTACACGCCCCAACAGAATCTACGGACGAAGAAACGAAGGACACATTCTACGAGACCCTAGAGAAAGTATTTGATGGGATCTCATCATTCGATGTTAAAATCCTCCTCGGCGACCTCAATGCAAAAATTGGAAAGGAAGATATCTTCCAACCAACAATAGTTAAAGAAAGCCTACATGACGTTTCAAATGATAATGGTATTCGAATTATCGCGTCCAAAAATCTGATAGCGAAAAGCACGATGCTCAAGCGCAAGCAAATTCATAAAGCCACATGGATATCACCCGACGGCGTATGGCGTAACCAAATAGACCACTTCCTCATAGACAAAAGACACCACTCGAATATCCTTGACGTAAGATCATATAGAGGAGCAGATTGCGTCTCCGATCATCTTCTAGTGATGGACAAAATTCGAAGTCGGCTTGCAGCAAACCCACATGGGAAATCACGGGAGACGGGCAGAAAGTTCGACATTGATAAACTAAAAGACCTACGCAAAACGGCTGAATATCAACAGGGACTAACGAATAGATTTAGCATCCTAGAGAATGTGAGTAGTGAGGAAGAGGAAACCAATAATCTGGGCACTATATGGGCATCGATCAGAGACACAGTCAAACAAACAGCTCAAAAGGTATTAGGATTTAAGAAAACAATTAAGTCCAAACCTTGGTTTGACGATGAGTGCCGGGCAAAGATCGAACAACGTCAACGCCTTAGAGTGATCTACTTAGAAAGATATGGTGAAGTCAACGCAGAAAGATACGCGACAATTCGGAAAGAGACAACAAGACTTTTCAAACGCAAAAAACGCGAATGGGAGAAGACTAGGATCGAAAAAATCATAGAAAAGGCCAGAGCAAAGAACTCAGACGTATGTGTGCCGGCATAAACTCAATTAGAAATGGCTGTCGAGGGAGAGCCAAAATAATTCGAGACGCAAACGGCTGTCTGGTGACAGAAACAACAATATCGTGACAAGATGGAAGCAAGACTTTGAAAACCTGCTCAACGTGCGCACCCATCAACCACAAATAAACGCAACAGATGTACATACAGCCGAGCCTCAGATCCCAGAGCCCTCTTTCGACGAAGTTGTAGACGCAATAAACCGATCGAAAAACAACAAGGCTCCCGGAGTCGACTGCATCGTAGCAGAGCTTGTGAAGCATGGAGAGGAGGTAACCGCCCGAAAGATTTACCAGCTCATCAAATCAATATGGGATAAGGAAGTCACTCCTGAAAAATGGGAAACCTCAATAGTCGTCCCCATTTTCAAAAAAGGCGACAGAGCTGACTGCAAAAACTACAGAGGAATATCATTGCCCCCAACCACATACAAAAAACTAACAAATGTCATACTGACGAAAATCGCACCGTACGCAGAAAACATATTGGGAGACTACCAATATGGATTCCGTAGGAACCGGTCAACAAGCGACCAAATGTTCACAATAAGGCAACTGCTGAGTTGACCTATAGCGATTGCGACGATAGTGAAGAACGTGTGATTCGAACCGACGCTATCACGGCTAGAATCACTAAGTGATAGAACCAAAGCTCAATGCATCAGGCCACCGCCGCGCGTACGAATTTGATTTATGAACTCAAGTGCACTCCACTGATGTGGAATTGTTACGTTATCGCTATAGTATACGGCTCTGATGCTTTGCTTATTCGAATTTACTTAAGGTGTTCTTCACTATTTGCTGGCATATCATGTGTGTATCTGTTAGAAACGCCACACACCTATGACTCAGTCGCAAGACAAAGACTCTACCGAATTCTGGTTGAGCTGGGAACCCCGAAAAAACATGCCGGCCTCATTCAAATTTCCATGAACGAAAACAAAGGGCGAGGTAGAATAGAAAACCACCTCAGAACAATTTGAAATCCGGGACGCACTAAGACAAGGAGTGGCCTCTCACTATGTCCTTTTAACCTTGTGCTCGAGTATGTCATCAGAGAGGTACAAGACTACAACATGGCCGGATCATCCCTGAACGTGGTCACACAAGTGCTCGCATATGCAGATGACATCGCCGTTCTGAGCAATAATCTAGAAACTGTGAGTAAAAACAGTGAAATCATCATGCAAGCGGCAGAAGAGGTGGGCCTAGAAATAAATGAAGACAAAACAAAATACATGATTGCGGCGAGAGCATGGGGACCTCAGGGAACACACATAAACGTCAGAGGCAAGATATTTGGATAAGTTAAACAATGTAAATACCTGGGAACAATACTGACAGCCAGTAACGAAATGTCGAAGGAAATAAACAAAAGACTACACTCCCGCAACACTAGTTGCCATGCAGTCAGTAAACTGCAGAAATCCAAACTGTTATCCCGTAACATAAAGCTCCGTGTCTATAGAACCATCATCATGCCGATTGTGCTATATGTACGCGAAACATGGGCTCTCATAAAACGTGAAGAAAAAAAAATTCCGCGTATTCGAGAATAAAGTTTTAAGGGGTAACTTTGGAGGCAAATATGACGAGGAGGCAGGACAATGGAGGAAACTCCACAACCACGAATTGGAAGAGATATATCGCAAACCTGCAATAGTCAGAGTAATAAAGTCGTGAAGATTAACATGGGCCGGACAC
Source organism: Microdon myrmicae (assembly GCA_963931805.1). Classification (NCBI taxonomy): domain Eukaryota; kingdom Metazoa; phylum Arthropoda; class Insecta; order Diptera; family Syrphidae; genus Microdon; species Microdon myrmicae. The sequence goes on from OZ007500.1 coordinate 136,561,507, forward strand.
GTGGCGCGAATGGGCAACGATAGGACTGTGCATAGAATTCTTGACGGTAAGCCAACGGAAAAGAGACCGACAGGGCGGCCGCGACGGAGATGGTAGAACTGTGGCGGTTCCCCTGAACGCCACCAATCACCTTCCCATTCATCATCATCATCGGCACTACAATCGGGAACCGGTCTTGGCAAGTCCTGAGGCTTATAAAATTTTCCATAATGATTTGTTTTTTCCGGGCAAGGCCATTAGTCTTGCGCCAAATCATCTTCCCATTACCCCATGTAAAAACTCCCACCTAGGGCATATAAAAACCAGGAAAGCAAGTACTTACCCTTATATATTTGTACAAGAAAGCCTTAAAACGCTGTAAAATCACAATATTTGCTGATGAAAAACCCATCAGCACCAAACAGGCATGTGTCTTATGGGCAATTTGGTTGCATCACTATGCAACCAACATGAACAGAACAAATCCATTGAACATGCCTCGGATCGTTTTCCATCATATAACAGGCATCTTCCACATGTAAGAGCAATTTGGTTGCACCATCTAGCAACCAACACTGTCCGAACAATATCCAGGAGATATATCCTTACGCGCCAGCCGCACACATGCAGGAAATGTTTTATCTTATCCTTTTGCATACATGCGCGTAGCCGACCTCTGTCTGTTTCACAGATATTATCACGGGTGCTGTTCTTGGGAGATTCTTGGCATTGTTCCACGCAATTCGGTTTATATGCGCTCCACAAGACAATCCGACGGATCGCACCCATTTGTGGTTCATCTCCCGACAGCGCGAACATCCCTGTATCAGAAGTCGTTCCGTTACAGAGCGGGGAAGCTGTGGAACTCCCATCCCACGCGAGTGTTCCCAGAGCGTTACAACCTGCAACTGTTCAAAAAGAACTACAACAGTTATTTGATGGCATCTCGGGGCGCCCACTCGACGCTATAGGTTCGCCTCTCCCGAGAGAAGTCTAATAAAAAAAAAATGCCCAGATCGATCGGTCATCCGACCGATAAATACATGAGTGCATAGGGCCGACCGCCCAAGCAAGCCGAGTTCTCAAAATGGAAAATTACCATCGAGAATTCGACTACGCGGAGATGCCACCAACATGTGCACGATCAGCATAAATACTTTACGCAGTCGCTGATCGTGCAAACACTTCAACCCCTATGTCGAGATATTTGCACCAGTTGCTACCATGCCAGCTAATGTTTCCCTTGTACATTGGATCGATCCACGGTCCGCATGCTTGTGGACACACACACGCCACGAGTGGCAGAGACGATCATCGTGTGTGTGTTTCGCCCCTTTCTTGCTGGACCAAATGCGAGGATGATTCCTTATATGGTCACTGAGGCGATGGATGGAATTTTTGGTAATTCTGTCGCTTCGGTGGCAATAGCAATCGCGTTTAGGATCCCGTGGAGACGAGTCTGGTCTCCACGTTAAATAAAACGAGTCATAAAATCGCTGTCGGTGGATGTGCATCGTCGTTTGAGCTTGAGGTAAACTAAATAAAATAAGGATTATCCTGTGCACTTGATTAAAGTTAAGAATAAACATTGTGTGAATTTGATTAAAGTAAAGTATGAATACTGTTTGAACTAGACTTAAATAAGAGTGAAATGGTTACATTTTGTTTTTTTTTTTCGTGGAATTAAGACAATTAAAAAATAAGATTAAAGAGAAGAATTACGATTCTTGTTTCACTAAACTGAGTTCGATGTTCAAGGCCCACGCCTTGCTTTGGTTGTTGCACCGGAGTCTGACAATAATTGAATGGGTAGTGCTTAGTGAACCAGGGCATTTGCCGGCACGTAACCAACACTAAGACTAAAGAAAAACTACGAAAACGAATCAAAAAGATACCCATAGGACAATGTTAGGTTGGACCTCGAGGAGATCGGATCGAATGGTCGAACGTGGAAGGAGAGTGCACGGGACAGGGAACAATGGCGGAGTCGGGTCGGTGAGGCCATGAACTTTCGGGACTACATCGGACCAGGGACACGGACCGCAAGGCTTATGTGAACAGGTAAGCTCTTTCCATTAATTGATCACATAAATCCGGATATTTAATTGACGTTTACGTAACATAGTCTTACAGAAAAATGTATAAGCTCTCGTTGCTAGTCATAGTTTTGGTATAACCTGCTTTAGAAAACAAGTAAACCCATATCAGTTGCCTTTCCCAGCTTTCGAATTAACTTAACAATTTTTTGGATTTCAAGTTGTCGATGAGATGTTTTTCATTTCAAATGTAATCGTTCAGATAGTTTGCTTCATAAAACGAACGAAGGATTCCCTTAAATGTCTGAGTTTATTTGGAAAAAAAAATAGATACTAAAGTGGAATTACTCTTTACTGCGAACATAATAGGACGGCGAATTTAGTTGTTATAAACTTCAAATGTGCACTTCAATAGCACATTTCATTAAACTTGTGCTTAGGTAGCGGAACTTGGATTTTCCTCTATAGTGAGAGGGTGTAGGGAGAGGTACAAACACCATAGATAATTACTGCATTTATAAGCAATGCTAACGAATGAACAAAAGGCACAGACGAGTTTTCGAGTCAACAAAAGATTTAAATGGCACTTAATCCACTTGTCAATCGTGCTGAGTTATAAACTATACGACTAACTCCTTAAGGACCCCTTTTGGCGTTAATGAAAATTCATATAACAATAGTAATGACCGTCATTCGGTATCGCAGTTGCAATCACGGAAATCTCTCGACGAACAATTCTAAATCGAGTAGAATTATTCATCTATGGTAATACCCAAACGGTGGGATAAGAGTGGAGCAATAATTTCCACTGAAAATTAATGTCCTCAATCTGTTGCTCGCAACGAGCGTATCCACCATAAACTTTTCTATATTAGAATTCATGTAAATGTCCGTAGGGTAGTAATTACACCCGTGGGGCAGCAACGGCTAGCATACAGATGCTGTCTAAAAGTTAATGATACTTACACCGAACGAAGGACGAAGGGTGACATTAGGATGGAGATCCGTCGTTCCACATCAAGTGCCCCCAACTGATTGTATATGACACCATGAATAATTCCCTCAAAACCGGTGTCCTTTGGTGATAATGTCTCGTTGATGAAGGATGCGAGGTGTCTCGTGTTTATCTGACACAGGCCAAGCTGTTAATGGTGCGACTTGCTTTTTTTCCTTTTATTTGTCGGTTGCGTTTACTTTTTGTTATGGATCTACCTTAGTCACCCATTTCGTGTCGTGTTTGCGGTGTATGTACCACATTGTGCATGCCTCCTAGTAGGAGGTAGCTAATGAATACGACATGGAAACTCTAACCGGTTGGAGGGTGCTTTGTCTGAAAAGCCTCGACCTGGTTAACGTACAGCGGTGTTGGAAGACATCCACGGTCCATGACAGTCACTTGAAATGGGAATTTCGTCCTGTGTTGACAAACTGGAAAGGACCATCGACATTGGGATACATTCAAATAATCAATTGCTCGTAATCGTCACAGTGATTGAGCTTTCAAAAAAATGTGTATGACTACGATATTCGTCCGAAGGACATTACATTTGTACAATCTATAATATTGGGTTTGGAAAAAACATTCGATGTTTTCCTGTGTGATAGGCTACTAGGCTGTACATATGTTCAAAACATGTTTTTCTCTAGCACGATGCTCGTGAACTTCACTACGTTAAAAATATAGACTTTGACAAACGTTCTGACATTGACAGATCCTGAAAAAAATTCAAGGGTGAGTTCGTATTAAAATACGAAATTGTCATGTCCCTTTTAAAAATCCCTTATGTTATGTCCTTTTTGAACATTTTTTTATGCTGTATGTTTATTACTTTGAGATGAGAGCATCTGGTCCCAAATAAATTGTGCTTACACAAGTGTCCATCCGTGGTTACCGATACCAAAGATATATTCGTATATCTTATTGAACTCGTTTCCACACATTTGCTTATATTGTGGGTAGCACTCTTTGTCCCGTATTTATTTTGTGTGCCATCATAGTGGTCCCAGATGTTGCAATGGATGAACAGGGTGTGCGCTGTTTTTTGTCATTACAACACTCAATTTTTTCACGAGTCTTTAAAAACTGAGTGCGCTTGGTTAGGATGTTTTGATGTATCTACCGTAGAGCCCTGGCATTGTGACTGTTATATCATCATCATCATCGGCACTACAACCGGGATCCGGTCTTGGCCTTATTTAACAAATCTCTCCACCGGTCCCGATTTCGAGCCGATGTCATCCAGTTTAGCACTCCCAGGCTCTGGGCGTCCTGGTCTACGCCATCCCTCCGTCGCAGACAAGGTCTGCCGCTCTGACTCCTTCCATACATCCTGCCACAAAGGGCTTTCCGGGCAGGCTCCTCTTCGCTCATTCGAGCTAGGTGTCCCGCCCACCGGAGACTACCGAGCTTGATTTTTCTTACAACATTAGCTTCAAGGTAGATTGCGTACAACTCATGGCTGTAGCGTCTCCGGAATCGTCCTCCCTCACATACGGGGCCAACAATTCTCCTTAAGACCTTTCTCTCGAACGCGGCCAAGAGTTCAGAGTGCCTTTTATTAAGCACCCAGGTCTCGGATCCATACATGAGTACTGGTAAGACCATGGTCTTGTACAGTAGTAGCTTGGATGTTCTGGATAAATTTCGGGATTTAAAGAGCCTTGATAGACCATAGTAGGCTTTGTTGGATTTAATCAGCCGTTCGCGTATTTCTTCTTCCATATTGTTATCGGGTGATACTATTGACCCAAGGTAGTTAAAGGATTGCACTACTTCAAATTCGTGCTCCACTACCCTGATAGTTTGACCAACGTTAGGTCTTCTCTTCGCAGAAGTTGCCACCATGTACTTGGTTTTTCCCTCATTAATGCGCAGTCCCAGTTTTTGTGCCGCCTGCTCGATCTGGGTGAAGGATTCCTGTACCGCCGATTCGGTTCTACCGATGATGTCGATGTCATCTGCGTAGGCAAGTATCTGGCTGGACTTGGTGACAATAGTCCCTCTTGTTGTAACGCCAGAGTCACGGATTGCTTTCTCCAACGCCAGGTTGAAGAGGAGGCAGGCCAGACCGTCCCCTTGTCGGAGTCCATTATAGATGTTTATTGGTTTGGACAGCAATCCCGCTACTTTTACTTGACTAGTTACGTTGGTCAGGGTCAACCTACAAAGTGACTGTTATATAGATGTACATTAATAGTACCTATATATGTAGTTTAGTTTAGTGGGGCTTTGGCGGATTTTACCTGTCTATAATTGGTGCAGTGTCCCGCCGAATACTGTTCACAAGAAGAAGAGAAATCACCAACGGAGCGCCACAGCACAAAAATGAGACACGGAGCACTTGCTTTAAACTTTATTTATTGTTTTCTTTTGTTTGTTGTCAATTACATGTATTACAGAGATAAATTTCGGATTGATGTTCTGTTGAACTGTTCGCGTTTAAAGTTTGTACACTGAATTAAAGCAGACACTCGATCGACACGACAACTAACACCTTCTCGCAACGCGTGTACTTGCTAGCTTCTTCTTTATCACCGTGTCTTGTCGACCTCCTCGATGGGGTTCTCTATCGTTCTGCTGCTCGATCTAGACTCCTTGGATGCTCGACATGGACTAACTGTCTGCCAAAAAAAAAAAGATATCCAGATTCCAAACTGGTATCTGTATCCGTACAGGAGAAATTTCCCTATTCGATCTGCTAACAGAATTTCCCGACGTATCTGTTAGCAGCATAACCTTACATCATTATCACCATCAGTGGTGGTGATTACAATTTGGTTCGACGGTTGTCGATTTTGTGCCGCCTTTATTTGCATAAAACGTCTGGCGCGCAGGCCGAAGGATATCCTGCAATTTGGATGGACGTACGGTCCATGAGTTTTGTTTAACTTCTTTAGTTAAAACTAACAATCCATTAGATCTTTCTAATGGGTGTGAAATTCCAAAAAGGAACCGTGGAACTGGAGTAGTTCCTTTTGTTGGTTTTACTCTCATAAATATTCTCGCATTATCTCGTTGAGATATTTACGATTGCCTAGAATTTGGCAGCGGATAAGCGATATGCTTTATTGTATGAGGTTGCCGCTGCCTTTGCTTGCACGACGGATTTGGGTGGTCTTTATGATAGACTACCCGCACGTGCATCCGTTGGTCGGTTAATTTACCGACGATAGCAATTCCTTGTAACATCGTGTAGATGTTCAGGATTTCCGATTGTGCAGTGCTGGAGTGCGGCGCATTTCAGTCTTTGGGAATAGGATGAATGAGTGTTTTACATTCTTTTCAGGTATGCCATATTTGAATTGTTGAGCTTGACATTGAAAGCTTTGAACGTTCAGTTCCTTGCTTTTTCGTGTCGGGTTCAACGTTGGCCAAATGTTTCAAGGCCCTAGCGGACTTAGTGGCACGCGTCTGTGGGCGCGTGTAACGTTTTCAGGGTAGGTATGTTCCTTGAAAGGTAGGAACCCTACCTGGGCGGAATTGTGCGTTCGTAGAACGCTACAGGGCTATGGCGCTTGCGATGATAGTGAAGAACGTGTGAATCGAAGTGACGCTATGACGGTTCATCATCATGATCATTGGCTCTACAACAGGAATCCGGTCTTGGCCTTATTTTACAATGAGGCCTTATTTAGCAATGAGCTATGACGTTTAGAATCACTAAAAATGTAACCAATGCTCAACACATCAGGCCACTGCCGCGCATACGAATTTGATTTCTTAACTCAAGTACACTCAACGGACGTGGAATTGTCATGTTATTGCTTCGCATACGGCTAGTGCTTTTTCTTATTCGATTTACTTTCGGTGTTCTTCACTATTTGCTTGTGTATTATGTGTGTCTCTGTTAGAAACGCCACAGGGGTACCATCCTATTCAAGCCGCACAAGTATCTACAACTAAAGTATATATAACTTACAAACTAAAGAGCGGGAGAACTATCTTAACTAAGCTTAACCTAAGGTAACCAGGACAAATTAAGAAGACATGAGTAGGAGCGAAAGATGGGAGCAGGTTATAGTAAAGTGTAGAAACGTCGCTTAAGATTGGTGGTGAGAACGGTTTGGGAGGCGGTGCTTGAGAGTATGGGTAGAGAGGTCGAAGATGAACAAGGTGGAATTGATGTTGTCACTTCTCAGCATCCGCGAAAGGGTTTCGTTGAGACCATAAGAGGTCCGGTGAGGGGGAATGTAGAGACGGGGGGATTATGCGTATTTCGAGGGTTTGTGTTCAGAGGAATTAAGTTAAGTAGGTAGGCGTGTGGGGACTTAAAGTATGTACTATACACGGGCACGGATTCACTTTATCCCCAACGATGTTGCTCCAACGAAACTAGTTCACCCAGGAAGAACAGGAACAATGGAAAACACACTGGTGTAGTTTTTGTTTGGTTTAGTATTTAATTTTCGTTTAAACTATGTTTTTCTCTATTTATGCACTAGGTTATCTCTAATTATACACTTGAAACTTTTGTAGTTCAGAAACAATACGATTCTTCAGCCGAGAATATTTTTTTCGTTGCTCTATAAGCGACGAATTTAAATAGCAAATTTCGCGTTTCGATTTAACTAGTGCACTGTGAAGTTCTTGATTATTAAGTATTAACTCGCGATTGATTTCACGGTACGTCTACATTCGTAAATAACGTTTTAATTGTTAATCCGATTTTTTTTAAAACTTGTGGCTCGAGCATGTGCCCCCGCGATGGTGATTGAGTAACGACCGACTTTCGACTTCTTTTGGCCGATCACGGTAGCGGTTAAAAATCTCGATTCGGTGCAGCGTGTCTGACACCGATGGTGGATGTGTAGCGACTAACTGAATTAGGGATGAAATTCTGGATTCTTTCTTTAACACAACGATCAGTCAATGGTAATCGCGCTCTCCAGTGTTAGCTTCAATTCTCGACACTGCTCGAGGTGGATAAGTACTTACGTATACATTCGACGTCGATGGGCGTAGAAATGATGAAGAAATCAGAAGGGTAAGCACAACAACCCAGGGTTGATCTGGCTTAGTGTGTGTGTATTAATGCAGCGCCTGAGACTGATCCACTGACCTAGTGCGCTGATTGTGGTGATCTCAGGGTGCATCGAACTATGGAAAGACAGAATTGTGGAGGAGAGAAAAATGTAGTTCGTGCTATTCACCTGTAAAATGAGATCACTGATCCCAAGCGAATGATCTGCGGAAAATCGATAGGACGCTACATCGCCTAGGGAAATATTACCGTGGGAAAAACACTAAGGAATGCGGTAATTACCCAGCCTTTGGACGATGATGTAACCGCGTCGTTTGAGTCGACTTAGTTGTTGCTAACCAACATGAATTGGAATTTCCGCTGGAAATCTCATGGGCTAGAGGAATGGAGTTGCCGTATGGCAAAAGGGGTAGCTAAACTCAATTATGCATTATCTGCATAGGATAATGAGTTTAGCTATGCGTCCTTTGGTAATTATGATATTCCAGGTGAATAGCATGAACGGTGGGATATGGGTTAATGTGATACGCTGTAGGCGGTCGAAATTAGTTATTAGGAAATTGTGATTGAATTATGGGTTGGTTCCCCATGTAATATAGAAAACCCCCACAGGCGCACTCGACCGAGCCGGAGAGGATCCAATGAATGAACATTATGTCAGCCAGACCCAACACTCCTCAACCGTTCTGAGATTGATTCATTTGAGACGGTTAAAGTATGGGGTAAGGATTAAGGGGTTTTCCCATCCTAGCCTTCGGCGAGCGAACCGAAGGAGGCGACGTTGAATATTTTCGATTCTACGTATATGGATCTTGTGATAAGGAGACCATACCGGACTAGCATATTCAAACAGTGGACGGACGAAGGTAAGGTAAACCGATCGAGTAACGTAAGGGTCGGAGAATTCCTTAGACCATCGTGTCACGAATCCGAGCGAAGAGTTTGCTTTCCGGATCGTCTCATCAATGTGAGAGAGGAAATTAAGATCCCTGTCGCAAAGGATCCCAAGATCTCGAACAGATTGGACAATGGTCAGGGGTTGGTTAAGAAGTGAATAGGAACATGAGGATGAGTGAATGCGCTTACGGGAAAAGGTTATGGATTGGCATTTGGCGATGTTAAGTACAAAGCAATTTTCATCACACCAAGTCGAGAAGCTGTCAAGGTCAGATTGCAGCAGTGCAGAATCAAGTGGTGATTCAATGTACTTTTATTACTTGGTATCATCAGCGTATAGGGACAAGCTGGAATTCTTAACAACCTTATCAATGTCGTTAGTGGCAAGTATAAATAAGAGGTGGTCATAGTGTCCACCTTGCGGGACCCTAGCAGTGGCAAGGAAGGGGTTGGCCAACATGGGCCTGAACAAAACGGAATAAAGTCTATCCTTTAGATACGAAGAATTCCATTTTAGCAATCCTGGCTCGAAGCCGAGGGCGGATAATTTGAAAAGGATTAGATTGTTGGAGATTTTGACGAATGTTTTACTGAGGTCGGTTAAAAGCATGTCGACCTAGTTACCGAGCTCTAGTGGCGAGAGTGTAAAGGAAGTGAACTCAACAAGATTGGCTGTAGTTGATAGGCCGCTGAGAAAACCATGTTGCCTTGGTGAAATAAAAGATTTGCAACGAAAACTAAGAGATTCGTATAGAATGCTTTCGAGAATCTTGGATAAGTGGGACAGTTTGGCGATGGGGCGGTAGTTCGCAACATCGTTTTTGGGTCCCTTCTTGTGGATGGGGGTGATTAAGGAGGTTTTCCAAACGTGGGGGAATAGACCTTGAGAGAGTGAGAGATTGAAGATCACTGAGATCGGAACAGAGAGAATGGATGAGCATTTCTTGAGGGAAATTTGCAGGGATACCATCAGAGCCCGGTGTAAACTCGTCTTTGAGTTGCAGTAGCTTAAATTCAATTAAGGGCAGATCAAAGGAATTGTGAAGAAGGGGCCCGAGGGAAAAGCTAGTTGAAGTATGACGGGCCAAGAATAAAGAAGTTATTAGTGAATGACTGATTGAAGTGAGTGGCGAAGAGGTTAACAAGAGTAACAGGATCAAATGAGGTATGAGAGTTTAAGGTAAGCGATATGGGGTAACCATCGGATCTACGTTTATGATTGACGAACTGGAAGAAGGTTTTGGGGGTAATTTTTGAGATTGGTCTGAGCTGACCGGCGAGCGGACTCGGAAGAAGGCCACGAGAAGAGGGGATGATGGCGGGCTATAGATGTCAGGACGAAAGGGGTATGTGAGACAGATGTATTGATAGGGTCTGTTGTAAAGATAAGGTCTAGCTGCCTACCCAAGAGGTGTCGAACGTTGCTGACCTAACAGAGGCAACAATCATCTAGTCGATCAATGAAGAGACATTCCTTGGCCGAGGTGGGGTGGGAGGTGAAGTGTGAATGATCGTCAAATAAAACCCAACAGAGTTGTGGAAGATTAAAATCTCCGCAGACTATGATGTCGTTATTTAGCTCGATTATGTGGTCGATAGCATTAAAAGCTAGCTCGTAAACTTCAATAGGTTTGGATGGCAAGAAATAGAAGCACATGATAAAGATTGATTTCCGAGGAATGGTAATTTTGACAGTCACAAACTTCAGCTTGGAGTCCGTAGGGAAAGCGTTAACTGAAGACTCGGCTGGGGTCAGTCAGTAGTCTGATAAGGAGGTCATCGCGGAAGATGGTGAGCGTGGCCCGGGGGGGGGGGGGGGGGGGCGTTCCAGGTTATGAATGCTGGAGATTAAGTTCGTTTCGCTTAAAGCGAAAATGTCAACAGGTGGGGCATGGGGGTTTTTCAAAATGAATCGGGTCTTTGAGCGAATACCTCTTACGTTCAGATAATAGAGGGTAAGGCGGGTTATACTGTCGGTATTGGGTCGGGGTAGAAGAGGTAGGAATTTAGGAACGAAAAGACCTGTTGAGTTACTACGTTGAAGATGTGATAACGTTCTGGAGTGAACGAAGCGGCCGAAAGCTTTTAGGTCATTCGACACTTTATTCGGGGAGAAATTGAAAATTACGTGGAATTTTACGAATAATTGTGGAGACTTCCTGTTGAATAGAGAGTTTGACACTGGTTTTGGTTGTGTCTTCATAGCAGACAGAATCGGATTTGTCGGGGAAATGTTAGAAAGAGACGAATATTTTCATATGTCTTTCTGTTCTGAACAATGGGTTGTGAACAAGTGCTGTTGGCGACCGGGGGGGGGGGGGGGGGGGGGGGTCGCAGCTAGAATTATGGGGCGGGGTAGAGCTTTTATGAAATTGGGATATTTGTTTGATGTTATTGTGACAGGGAATGGTATAGGATGAGCAGCGAGAGTGTGGCTTAGGGTTTTTGAGGTGTTGAAAAGGATGGGGTTAGGCTTAAAAGAGACTCTATTAGGGGGAAGTTTGAAGGAAAAACCTCTTTTTACGAGAGAGGTTGTGGTAATTGGTTTTTCGTTTATTGGGGGAATCAAAGTTGTCTTGATTAGGTCGGGAAGGGTCTAGTGTGGGTTTGGGACGAGCCGTACGAAGACTTCCATCGAGATTGGGGGTATGCATTGGCCGGTTGCTATATTTAGGGATGGGAGTGGGGTGGTGCGTGATAGCAGGTTTGGAGGATCGGCTGCGTCGTGGTAAAAAACTGCGTTGGTGAGTTTTGGATGGGGATCTTGAATTACAGTAAGGGGAGTGGGGACGTTTACGAATGGGCTTATTTTTATGAATAAGGAAAGTGTTGATGTTAGTATCAGCGAAAGGCTAATAACCTTGCCCGGAGAAACAAATTATTATGGACAATTTAACAAGTCTCGGATAAGGACCGGATACCGGTGGAGAGACTTGCTAAATAAGCCCAAGTACGGACCCCGGTTGTAGTGCCGATGATGATGATGATGATGTTAGTATCGTATTTGGAAACGTAAAATTTACGCAGTTTAAGAGGGTCATCTGTCGGGTGATGGAATAGCCATTCATAGGGGCGATGTCGTGGCGCCGACAGGGGCGCAGGGTTCTACCTCGTCCTCACAAATTGTTCAATGTTCCGCAGATTGTTCGCTGAAAATTGATCTCCAAAAGACATCGGTTCACCAGGAAAACAAACACACAAATCTTCACAACACAAGTCATTCACCAGAAGGGAGAAAGTAAAACTCACTGGTGCTAATCTGTATAAGTTTTTACTTTTATACTTTAAGTATCAACACTATTGTTTAAAGTAAATACAAGGTAACGTTACGTATTCATTGAGTCAATTATTTTCACATCGATAGTTTTTGGTATTTAAATATATGACGGAAAACAGGTTCTAAAATACACTGATGATGAAACGGATGCACAAACAAAATGTAAGACGGTGTACTCTACCTGTATGGCATTATACGGGAGGCACCAGAAAAATTACTTTTTAATTGATAACGCGCTCGACTCGAGCTCGACTTTTCGTTTCACACTGTACCGTCGCCGGTACGGTGGGTGGCGGACGACCCATCCGCCTTGATGGTTGTAACCAGACTCTGCGATGTCAATTCGCTAGGAAAGGAAATTCGGCCGGCGGTACGGGCTCTCTTAATTTAGGGTGTGTTTTCCTATTACACGAGAAACGTGAAGTCTCTCTTTGGGGTAGGTAACCGGATCTCATAGAGGAGATCATGATGGTTCATGTATGTGTGAACATTGGTTCTTTCATGGGACAGGCCATGAGAACGAAGCTGAAACAATCGAAAGGGATAATGGGCATCAATGAGACGTGAGTTCGGCTAAGTAAACAAGACATATCTCACTGGGTACTAATGGGTTTCTGTTTGCTCATGCCGCGAGGTCATGAGAAGCGGATCCAGAAATATTGAAAGACAAAGAGATCGTGTAGATCATTGTCTATGATGTCCATTGCAGCTGTATTGATAGACCGCAATGCATCGTGGACATGGTGTTAATTGGGTTTAGCATATTCACTGAGAATTGGTGTTTATGGCATCGTTGCCAAGGGTAAGTACACAATTCCTATTTGCGTTTGCTTATGCTATAGGATTTGGTTTATGCCTTTAGACGCAAAATGTGTGTATTTGCTTTTGTCCTGGACAAAGGTCGCCAGCCAATGTGTATGTAGGGGAATTTATTATACACATGGTGAGGCTGGGAATAGGCGACGCAATGATCATTATCCCTGGTTATGATGGTTACATTATATGTGAACCGAATTGTTTCTTCACAGGAATTCATCTAGGGAAAATGCATATGGCAAGATTAGGATTTGCCTGGCAACCGATGGTGCCGAATTGGGTTTCGAATTCATGACCCGATAAGATGGACAGAATTCCTGTAGGGAATTTTGAATGCGAATTTGTGCATGACGGCAAGAAGTCTCTTCAAGGAGCTTTCAGGTTATGCGTTAGATAACCTTGATGCGCGAAGCATTTACAGTTGCTAATGCAATTGCTTTAGCCGGAAACTATGGAAGTTGGGTTGTAGGTGTGTGGGGTTGTACGGGTAAGCTAAAAAGAACCCCCACAGGACCAAGTTGTTGCAAGGCGATGAATAGAAGGGGGTCGGAGGGTCAGTGTTCGTAGGCCTAGTTTCAACCAAGGCGGGATCCCTATCACCTGAGCGAGGAAAATTGAGGATCAGTGTATCGATAATAAAACAACGAGCAGATTGAATCTCGGCTTGTAATGAAACGTTGATTGACGGGACGGAGACCCTTTCCTGGACTTCAACTGTACGGACTGACATGGATTTAATTTCATCAGTTTAGTCGCTGATCAGGCCGCGAATAAGAGTAAGATCGTTTCCCACGTCATTTTGTTGGCCAGTACCGACAGTACGGATAGTAAGGGTTCCTCTTAACAAGGGGGGGGGGGGGGGGGGGGGGTGGAGGAAGAGCATTTTAGGGAGAGATCAATATTTGTTGATAAGATATTTATGCTTCCTGTTATGCCTTTTGAATTGGCGTTAACGGCAATTGGACTTTAGGCCCGTTTGTGACAGTTTTTAATGAACTGGCATAGCGTTCGGAAACGGCAAGGACCTCACCAAGTCTAGCAAGCTCTAGTAGACATTTTTTTTGACATAATTTTAGATCTTCGGAAGTTTGGGAGAGAAACTCGCTAAAACGATTGATCGCAATGTATGTGTATGTGTTACACCCACCGACAGAGAAGTCGTACGCTCGCTCTCTTGGGTTGGGAGTCAGTCAATAAACATAAGGCACAAGCATAGGTTGTTTTATTTTAGCTATACACAACATGGCGCAACCGGTTATACCGTAAAGTGCAAAGTAAAAGTGATCACTTGAATGCAAGTGCAGTGCAAGCAAACAACAGCAAACAGACGTAATGGACTTTCAAAAGCCAGATCCTCTAGTTTTAAAAGGCAACCTAAAAGAGAAATTTGTATACAGTGTACACAGCAACCAAAAGCAATAAAGAAGAAGATACAGCGCAGGTGGCTAGATTTTTGCGCGGTGACGGCGATGTAGCTATTGAGTTACTCGAAACATTTCAGTTAAATTATGAGGAAAGAAAAAAGATTGATGTTGTGATACCGGAATTCGAAGAGTACTGCAACCCACACATGAACGAGGTCTATGAACGGTATTTATTTTATACACGAACGCAAAAGAAAAGTGAACCATTTGACCAATTCATGGCTGACATCACCAGATTAGCAGAGAGTCGTTTATTTTTGGCGACCAGAAGAGTTCAATGTTGCGAGATCGGATAGGGATTGGAACTAGCGAACCAAATCTGCAAGCGAAACTTTTAAGAATCGATGGATTGACACTAGACAAGGCTAAAGAGTACTGCCGTGTTGCAGAGATAGCCACATCGCCGGGGAGGACAATGCAAGAAAGCGGCTTGAAAGGAACTGTGGACGAAGTATCTCAAGCTAAGCATTAATATAAAAAGAACATTTTTCATGAAAAACCGAATGTATCGTGTGGGGAAGAAGCATTGTGTGTAGGCGTACTACACCGGGTTCCCTTCTTCCGCCATCATCACTAAAAGTTCCGCTGATACAATACCGAGAGAAGAAAAACTGTTCGCCAAGACAACGCGGAAAAATTAAACACAGGATATTGCAGCACGGACAATTAAACACTTAGGTTTGATTTATTGATGTTTTTTATTTCACAACGGATCTCAATTCAAATATTTCACACGTTAGAAAATTCCACTTTATAATTAGAGTGGTCCTGGGGGAAAATTCCCAGCGAGGAAGGGAAAGAACAATTACATTACACACATATCAACACGTCAAAGTTAATTGGTATGAACTGAACCACGATGGGAATATCAGCTTCGGTGGCTGTGACACTTTTTGGCCAACGTACTCAACACTACAATAAGACTCCGTGTACATATCGCGTCTCTGTGGCGCTATGGAGAGCGGGAGGCGAATCGACCGTCGCGAACGGCGGTTGTAATAGGACTCAGCGATATTCATTCGCTATCAAAAGAAATTCGGCCAGTGAAACTGGCTCTCTTAATTAGGGGGTGCATTTTCCTATTACAAGAGAGAAGTAAAGTCTCTCTTTGGGGTAACCAAACAGATCTCATAGAGAAGATCGTTATGGTACACATGTATGTGTGTACATTAGTTCTTTCATGGATCAAAGCCATGGGAACGAATCTAAAACAAAGAAAGGGAAAGGGGATCGTGAAGATCTTTGTTTATGTGAGAAGGTTACTGGGAAATGGATCCAGGAATATGTAAGACAAAGGGACCGTTGATGATCGTTGTCTACAATATGCATAGCAGCTGTATTGACAGCCGCAGTGCATCATGAACATTGTGCTAATTGCTTTTAGTTTGTTTACAGGGAAATTTGTATGCGAAGAGATGCATGAAAGGTAAGGATTCTTTTACAGGAACTTTTATATTATAAATTTGATCTATTTGATGCGTGAAGCATTTACAGGTGCATTTACTAGCAAAAACGTATGCAGATTGGGTTGCAGGGATAGGGGTTCTTCAGGTAAGTAGGCAGTGGGTTCTGGCGGAACCGCCACAATCGCATTCGAGGTTAGAAAGATAGGGTACAGCACATGCTACAAAGTGCAAATACTGTAATAGAGAACATGGGTATGGCAAATGTCTAATGTACGGTAAACGCTGTAACCTTTATAACAGGAAAATTCATTTTGCCGGAGTGTGCGGGAGTCGGAATAAGGTAAGCGACATAACGTGTTCTAATAATGTTGACACTAATGATTCTGAATCATCCGATTAGTATATTGATTCGGTTAAAGTAAAGAGCTATAAAAGTTTAAACGCGATTGCGGCAATGCCGTGGAGAATGTTGGTCTGAAAACAGTGGAGCTGAAGTTAACATTATTCAATTTAGCATTTATAATTAAATTAAAGCAGAGCCCAATTTATTGAAATCATTGGCAAATCTAGAAGCTTACGGAGGTGATAGGTTAAATTCAATGGGGACAGTCTTCCTTAGAGTATACCATAACAGTGTATCAAAGAAGTATGCTTTGTTATTGCTGATTTGAAAGCCAAACCAATACTGGGTTTACGTCCTATTCAGGAATTGGGTCTCATTAAAATAATACATGCCACTGGTGCAAAACCAAAGATGAATTCATATCAAAAATCAGGATGTTTTTTGTGGATTTGGCCGATATCCAGGGAAATGCACTTTAGGAATAAAAGCAACAGCTATACCTACATACAATCTTCTACGTCGCGTGCCAATATGCTTAAGAGAAAAATTAAAAGCTACATTAGATATGATGGAAATGCGGAAAATAATCTCAAAGAAAATGGGACCATCAGAATGGTCTCACAATTTAGTTATCGTCGAGAACCCAGACGGCTCTCTTCGTTTATGTTTAGCTTCCAAGAACGTTAATGATAATATCACGCACGAGCAATTCTTAATCCCAAAGGCAGATGATTTTCGTCATGCAGTGAATGTTTTTTCAGTGCTGGACCTCAAAGATGGGTTTTGGCAAGTAGCATTGAATGGAACATCGAGAAAACAGCCTTCAGTACCCCTGTATAGAACGCCGACATATTTTTCTCCAGCCTAATACCATGTTAGTATACAAATTGACCTCATATGTTGAATGCCTATTACCTACCACCCTATATTGTATTCGTTTTAGAATTTTCAGAATGTCACAGGTTTTATAGTAAAAAATATACGTACTCCTCTAAGGCGATTTCGACGTAATCTTCTTGAGGTTTTCCTCCGTTGGTACGTGCTTGCGATTCAACATCGGTGGACTCATCCGTGCGTATAACAGTCAGTTGCCTAGCATATCGTCGGAAGAAAAAGGCTCTGCCACGAATTGATTGTCTGCTCCTGCGAGTTGTCTTTGTTCTCCCAAAACGGAATAATCGTTTGCGATTTTTTGGAGGTAATATGAAGTCTTCCGGTACAGTTTGCTGCTCTTTGTTGCGATAATTGGGAGGAAGTTTTACAGGCCGATCATCATGGCTTGAATTGGTAATACTTCGGTTGTTACTAGCGGCGATCCTTTGCGTTGGTTGGTGGGGTCGAATTGCGAAACGGCCACCCAGCCTGAAAATAAGAGCAAAATCAGTTGCAAATAGAATTTTGAAATATAACTTTTGCAATAGCTATATCTAGTCCTATGTTTGACAATATACATCTATGCCACATGGTAGTTTGACTACGATCGGACATGGTGTATTAATTGCGATGGGGCATTCTCCTAAATATACAAATACACCCATATGTATACCGATAGTACCAAGGAGGCGAATCATGCCGATTGTGTTAACATAGGAGGACGTGGCTACCGAAAGTGAACATCTTTGAGACGAAGAATGTGGCAAAGGGTGCTAATAGAATTACTGCAGACGTACAAAAAGTCGACGACTAATAGGTAGTAGTAAAAAAAAAAAAAAGAAGGCCTCAGTGATCAGACCAAATGTTAAAAACAAACAAGATAAAAAGTCGGCAGAATTTTGTTACACCAAACGCCATTATCGGCTTTAATGCAATAGACGAAAGGCTATGTCCCTACAATGTAGTGGCTATACAGGGTCTGGTAAACGTGGTCCTGAAAATAGGCAGGAAAAGTGTGGTGGTGCACAATAACAGGTTGAAGTCCTACTTTGATTAAAGGGAACGACGTGAAATGGGTGGGTCTGCAGTGATACCAGTGGAAAATCAGAAATTTTTTTTTGTCCCCAGTTGAAGTGACAGCCACCAAAACTAGTCATGACTTAGGAAGCACAAATGATAGCAAAGAATATAAAAACATTAATATTCAAAAACAAAAATGAATTGTAAATAATATATTTAAGTACTATTTTGTAAATAATACATTTAAAAATTATTAAAATATATAGCAAAATCAAAAACAAAAATATGTTGTAAATAAAATACTTAAATATTATTTAAACAACATTAAAATTTTTAAATTATAGTACAATCAAAAACAAAAATGAATTGTAAATAATATATTTAAGTACTATTTTGTAAATAATACATTTAAAAATTATTAAAATATATAGCAAAACCAAAAACAAAAATATGTTGTAAATAAAATACTTAAATATTATTTAAACAACATTAAAATGTTTAAATTATGGTACAATCAAAAACAAAAATGAATTGTAAATAATATATTTAAGTACTATTTTGTAAATAATACATTTAAAAATTATTAAAATATATAGCAAAATCAAAAACAAAAATATGTTGTAAATAAAATACTTAAATATTATTTAAACAACATTAACATTTTTAAATTATAGTACAATCAAAAACAAAAATGAATTGTAAATAATATATTTAAGTACTATTTAGTAAAGAATACATTTAAAAATTATTAAAGTATATAGTAAAATCAAAAACAAAAATATATTGTAAATAAAATACTTAAATATTATTTAAACAAAATTAAAATTATTAAATTATAGTACAATCAAAAACAAAAATGAATTGTAAATAATATATTTAAGTACTATTTAGTAAAGAATACATTTAAAAATTATTAAAGTCTATAGTAAAACCAAAAACAAAAAATGTTTGTAAATAATATATTTAAATATTATTAAAATAAATAAAAGAAGAACCTTATATATATATGCAAATTGTAAATAAACAAATTTAGAATTAATAAATTAGATAATAAACAAAAAAACAAAAAATGAAAAATATATTAAAACAAAAAAAAAATAAAAAATTAAAAATTAAAATTATTACTAAAATCTAAAAAAATAGATACTAAATTAAAGAAGAATAATGTAAAGCCAACCGCCGCGCACACACCGATATACTACCGAAGGTGAGTTTCATCCCTCTTCCAAGAATGAAACTCCATTTTTGTAAGGGGGGAGGAATGTTATATAATTAAGTTCATTTAATTATCACCCCCCCCCCCCCCCCGCTATGCATAATTAACATCTCGTGTCTTCACATGTATATCCTTCCCTACCCTCCAAATCATCACTTTCCCATTACAATACAATATTCCCATATACAATAGTTAAATAATTTAAATAAAGTAAAACCCCTATTTAAAAACCACAATCACATTGCACATAGCCATATTCTCTCTATTAGCCATAGTCTCCCTATCAACCATAGCCCAGCCCCCTATTAGCCAATTCCGTTTCCTAGAAATAACAATCCTGGAAGCGGAACAAAAAAGGATATGGAAAAGAACGACATGAGATTTCCTTCTTGTTCATTTAAGCGGTCGACGCGTGCGGTTGGTTCAATCACGTAGAGAAAATAGAAAATAATTAAACGAAAGTTGTGAAATAAAATCTTTCAAATAAATAGAAAATTAAAATTGAAATAGAATTGTAAAATTAAAACATTCAAATAAATAGAAGATATGAATTAGACAAATCGTGTGGAGAGCTGGTTTTGGTGTTTTGTTAGTGTTAGCCCCGTGAGTAGGGCGTTAGAATATACTCACAGCTAGGCCAGCTTGTCGTAAGAGGCGACTAAAGGCCGAGTGGTAGCCGGGGTCCCAACGCCCTGTGCGCCCGGTGAAATACCACCCCATCAAGCTTTAAGCTCCGTGAAATGGTCGGGAGAAATCCCTGGCTATCTTTCGGAGCTTGGCTGATGGACCGGTTCGAGAAAAGGTTGGTTAGGTGGTATTAGGTCCCAAGGTGAGATACCACCCCGTCACGCTGTACATTCCGCGATATGGCCGAGAGAAATCTTCGACGGTGTTTCGGATGTGTGGCTGATGGCCCGGACTGACACGGGGATAAGTCATAATGGTACCATCTGATGTAAAGAGTTCCGGAGGTAAACTAGTCCCCCATTCGGATTTCCGGGGGGGCTATGTCAGGGAGAGCATCATGCAGATATCATGATAAATAATGGAACTTTAAGAGGTTTGTCATCGCATAACCGGACTCGCTCTCGAGGCTCGGCCCACGCTTGACTGGTGACGGCATTTTGTAACATCAGGGGCATCGGTTTCACCAATACCAATGTAAACACCGTCCACCAATATTTGCAAACAACGAAACCTGATATCCTTGCCCTAACTGAGACCCGGGTCGATTCGTCAACTGATCCGACATGTCTTCATTGCTCAGGATACGACTTGCATTCGAGATTCCGTTTTAAGGGCGGAATCTGCGTCTTCGCGCGGTCCGATCTGGCTTGCCAGAGGATGGAGGCGTTGGAACCCAATAATATGGACATCATATGGTTGAGGGTCGTGCTGAGGAATTCCGTTAAATTTCTTTGTTGTCTTTACCGCTCCCTGAATGACGATCGACCGGCGAGATTTTTCGAACATCTTTCATATACCGTCGATTGGATACAGATCAGCCACCCAGCTTCTGAAATTGTTGTCGTGGGGTTCTCTATATCAGACCGAGAACCAACCCACAACCCTAACCTGCAAACATGCAA
Source organism: Microdon myrmicae (assembly GCA_963931805.1). Lineage (NCBI taxonomy): Eukaryota > Metazoa > Arthropoda > Insecta > Diptera > Syrphidae > Microdon > Microdon myrmicae. The sequence continues at coordinate 136,582,364 of OZ007500.1, forward strand.
AAACAAATCCACAATAGCATACATCTCCCAATCTGCAATAAAAAAAACATTTTCCAAACTCCCAACAGAATATACGTCAACAGAATATACGTCAACAGAATATATTCTAATCATCCCCGCATTCATTTTCCCAAAATTGCGTCGGTCAATCCTTTACTGAATTCTCATTCCCTCTTTGTGACCAAGCAATCTTAATTTCTCCGAAATTCATATGCCGTAACAAAACGCATATTCAAATCCACAACGGAACATGAACAACTATACCAAGCCGCATACATTTCCCCGAAATGACTTCGGTTAATATCCTATCTAAACGATATTCCTTGCTTGCACCGAAGCAATTTCAATTTCCCGGTACACCCAACCAACGAATCCAATTTAGCTTATACGGCAAGGATTCGCTGGAACTAAATTCCTATGCAGGCATAGCAACTCTTTCGCTAAATTCTTAGTAAGTGGCAGTGACTTTATGACGACACTGCCACGACGCGATGAACTTTTGCTTTCATGAGTCAGCCATCATTCTACCATCGGCGCGCGCACATCAGCCCCTCGTAACGTGCACTCGGGGGTTGCAAACTCCCGAGTATATAGTCAAGCCTATCGCGCCTCCTAATTTTATTCAAAAACCGGTATTCGGTACAATCGTGTCGGTTGAGTGCTTGTCAGTGGAATGTATAACTCATGTGACGGTTCAGACACTTGCCACTGTCAATAGCGGGGAAAACGAAAGAAGGGCACAATAAAACGACTGTAATCCTGTATATTAACGAAATTAAAGATTCCCTTGAGCAGCCACCGGTTATTGCAGGCCGCGCAAACAAAGATGTTTTAGTGACAATAAAGGCAAACAATTTGTGAATGACTGTGTGTTTTATCTGGATGTTTGCCCCTCCCCCCCTTTATTCTCTTCGGTATTAACAGTACGGTGGCAGAGAGATGGGCACCGGAGTGACCCCTGTGCCGTACGCCGGCACACCCTACTTCGTACCCCCACATTGTCCTTGGCGATTTTAATGTGTACAATTCCGGCTGGTTGTTACATTCTAACAGAACCGACGAGGCTGGGAGGTTGGCGGAGATGTTTGCTGTAAGCCACAACTTGACTCAACTCGTGGGGGAGCCAACACGAGTGCCGGATGCCCGAGGCGATTATACGAATACCCTTGGATCTGTTTTTGACATCCGAACCGAGTATTTATACCGTAGAGGTTTTTGCGCCACTGGGAAACTCAGATCACTGCTTGGTATCTGTGGCGCAAGCACTTGCATATCAAGCGAATAACCGGCCTAGGCAGCTTCGCCATGTATAGAAGTATGGGGCTGCTAACTGGGACGATTTGCGAGATTTCTTCGCATCCTTTCCATGGTCGGAGGTGTGCTTCGGAGACTCCGATGTTAACGCTTGCTCGGAATCCGTAACAGAGATTATTCTTCTGGGGGTGTAGATGTATATTCCACATTCCATCAAACGAAATTCGTCTGATAAACCTTGGTTTGATAAAAAATGCGAGCTGATTACAGCGGCAAAAAATAAAGCTTTTAAGCAATGGCGCTCCAATCCCACCGATGTTAACAGAACGAATTTTGTAAGAATCAGAAACGCGTGCAACTAAACGATTGATACCGCGAAAGAGGCTCACGACGACAGGGTGATCAATAAGCTCCTTCGGTGCCCAACTGGTTCGCGCTTCTTCTAGTCAATGGCAAAAGCTGTCACCGGTAACTTCGCATCCGCCTCTTTCCCTCCGTTGGTGACAGACAGCGGGACGTTAGTCACGAATCCAAAGGATAAAGCTAATGTGTTCGCGAATTAATTTCCGCGAATTCAAACCTCGATCCCGGCCTTTTGGAGCCCGCTGTGATCTCGCCGGTACGGTCTTCCATGCGGTATGTGAGATTTCGTCCGCGCACTATTCAACGCATTTTACGTGAACTGGATTGTAGGAAGGCAATGGGCCCGGACGGAATACCAGCAATAGTCCTTAAGAACTGTGCTCCAGAACTATCGCTGGTTCTTGGCAGACTCTTCCGCTTATCTTATGCACGGAGGACCTTTCCTCCCTGCTGGAAAATCGCTCGAGTTCAGCCAATCCCAAAGACGGTAAAAAAGTGTCCCCCACAAAATTACCGTCCGATAGCATTATTGTCTATTTTATCTAAGGTAATGGAAAAAGTCATCAATACAGAGTGAGTTAAGTATTTGGAGTGCAACGGACTTCTGAATGATCGTCAAAACGTATTCCGTGGCAGGCGGTCCACAGGAGACCTTTTGACACTTATAATCGATATATTGACATCTGCGATTGAACGGCATGGTGAGTCAAGGGCGGTCGCATTGGATATCTTCAAGGCTTTTGACCGCGTCTGGCACGGAGCATTGCTGAGCAAACTTCGTTCATATGGACTTTCCCAACAGCTTTGCGTCTGGACGAGGAGCTTCCTCGAGAATCGATCGATCCGGGTTGTTATGGACGGTGAGTGTTCGGATCTGTATCCTGTTACTTCGGAGGTGCCCCAAGATTCTATTTTGGCTCCAACCTTGTTCTTGCTTCACATAAATGATTTGTTGGAGACAGCGGATAACAAAGTGTTCAGTTTTGCGGATGACAGTACGCTTGTTTCCGCCTTTTCGAGTGATCGGCCGATTGGTGCATCAACGTCACACCAGCTGAGATGTAGACAGATTGATTCTCTGAATCGGGATCTGGATAGAGTCCTGCAGTGGGGAAAGGCCAATCTTGTTGACTTCAATGCAACGAAGACCCAGTATACAACATTCACAAAGAAACTGGATCATCGGTTCCACAGCTGATGATGAATAGCCGGGCCCTCGAGGCTGGGGAAAGCTTGAAATTGCTCGGCGTCACGGTCTGTGGGAATGTATCATGGCATAAACACGTGTCGAGTATCGCCAAGTCAGCCTCAGGAAACCTGAGTTATCTTTTTAGAGCCAAGAAATATTTTACTCCGGCCCAACTTCTTCTCCTATATAAATCCCAAATTAGACCCGCGCTCGAATATTGCTCTCATGCTTGGAGCTCGGCTCCTAAACATACCCTCGACCTACTTGGGAGCATACAGACACGAGCGATCTGCCTGATCGGCGACCCGGCGTTGACGTCGGGACTACAGTCGCTATCACATCGAAGGCGTGTGGCTGACCTCTGTCTGTTTTACAGATATTATCACGGGTGCTGTTCTGCGGAGATTCTTGGCATTGTTCCACGAAATTCGGTTTATATACGCTCCACAAGACAATCCGAGGGATCGCACCCGTTTGTGGTTCATCTCCCGACGGCGCGAACATCCCTGCATCAGAACTCGTTCTGTTACAGAGCGGGGAAGATGTGGAACTCCCTTCCCACGCGAGTGTTCCCGGAGCGTTACAACCTGCAACTGTTCAAAAAGAACTGCAACAGTTACTTGATGGCATCTCGGGGCGCCCACTCGGCGCTATAGGTTCGCCTCTCCCGAAAGAAGTATAAAAAAAAAAAATTGCCTCAATGTACAGATTGTGTTTGCTTCCGTTAATGATAACAATTATTTAAATGTTTGTATCAAACAGTGCAGTGTTCCAAAATCAAAGAATAACATTTGAAGTGAACGGGTGACTCCATTTTGTTTGGGAGCACTCGGGAGTTGTGCAGAATGTTCTCAAGGAAGGGAGGTTCTGAAGAAAAACAATTTTAATAAATCAAGAAGGTACACCAAGGACACAGTTAAGGAGTAAAATAGAGGTGAGTTTGGTGTAAAATATATACAAACATTGTTGAAAAAATCATGAACACCGACCAACCGACGGATTTCGGCCTCTCATCTACAGATTGTGCCAAGTACAACCCCATATGAAGTTATAGCGTTTGGGATTGGTAGTGAAGAACGTGTGATTCGAACTGACGCTATGACAGTTAGAATCACCAAAAATTGAACTTAAGCGTAACAAATCAGGCTACTGGCCGTGTTTAGAATTCGATTTTTAAACGCAAGTATATTCCACTGATGTGAATTGTTATTTTATCGCTATGGTATACGGCTCTGATGCATTATCTTATTCGATTTTCGTTCGGTGTACTTCACTATTTTGCTTGTGTATTGTGTGTGTATCTGTTAGAGACGCTACAAACTCATAGTGAGTAGGATTTCTTATAGTTATTGAAATATGGAAATAACTAATAAATTAAGTGAATTGCATAGAAAGTATTAACTCCGCTTTTGTATTTAATATCCCGGGTAGTGGTTTCAAACAAGATACACAGTCAGCAAACAGCTCCACTTCACAGACAAAAAAACAGGCAGATAACCTTTTAACGCTTTTATATTCGTTCTGGTTCATCTGAATACCCTTTAGTTTGTCTTCCAATTGTCGGGTACGATTGTTTTGGATTCTCTGTTATATCAGTGTGCCAATATTGTGAATAATGGATCGCAATAATGGCTCCCTTTGCGTAAAGCGGTGACGATATCTCATTCTGCAGAGCTTTTTACGCTCCCCGATGACACGAAGAGTGAAGTCGTCATGGGGAATCTGATGCTTTTCAAGTTTGTACTTTGGGACATGAGTCTCCGAAGTTTCAACTTGAATCTCGTGAAGACGAGTTGCAGCGTTGTTCTCTCGAACGTGGCGGATGTTGTCATCTCTACGACTTGTCTTTGAGCGTCGATCATGACTTCCGATTTCGATACGTTCTCGTCCACTTTTAAATTTTCTGGCCCACATATACACACACTTCTGAAACAGTGTATCATCACCAAACTGTGCCTTCAATCGAGAACACATTTGCGAGGGTTTAACACCTTCATTTGTTACCAATTTTATAATAATCCGTTGCGCAACAGACGTATGTATCTATTGCTCGTTCATGGCTGTACAGACTACAAAATCGAGCGCGACCGCTAACCAATCCCATTCCCATACTCTTCATAAACCAAACAACAGCCACGCACAAGATTATCTAGCACACAACTTGTTGCTAAGCAAAAAATTACCGTTTATATTTGATTCACCCTCGTATTTTAAACACGGCAATCGTCGACGTCTGCCATTGTCTTGCTGTGTATGCTGCTATTGCCTGGGCAGCGTCTTTCTGGAAATCGAACAATTAGTGTTCGATCTCAACGTCTTCTTAGGAAGCGAGTAATTAGACATTGATCGTATTATCCTTCTGAGAGCCGAGGAGTTAATAATCGTAACTTCCTCTCAGGAATCAGCAGTGTGTTCCTGGGGGTTGGTATGATGCGTCGTTAACAGTCCTTGTTTTTTAATCAATCGTTACACATTGATCAATTTTGAGTCCTTCAAAGAATATGTGGGGGGCGGACGTATATGTGCCAAGACATGGGCACCTGGTTCACTTCTTTCCCACTTTTTGTTCACACTCAGAATTGGTCGCTTATTTAAGAAAACTCCCGGGGCAAATATTGCAATAGCGAGCCTTTAAAGGTTTTTCTTCTGCACCAACGGGCTCTACGTAACGTCCGCAAGCAAATGCAATATACCAAAGACGAAGGGAAGAAGGAATAAAACGCGCCGGGGTCGTTTTTCTAATTGTTAAGTTTTTTCTTCTTTATTTTGTTTTCACTTAAAATAGTTTATAAATTAAATTCACACTAAATAATTCTTCATAAGTTTATAAGCCCGTTGGCGGTTTTTGACACCTCCTACGTTGAATCCTAATTGGTATTTATATGGTCTCTGAACGTTCACACAGTTTCCAGCTCCGTAATTTTTCTCTGGCGCAAAAGATTTAAATCAACTAACTCCCGACTTTGAGAGCGCGTGCTCCACGGCGTACCAAACTCGACTGTCTTGCGACTCGACTGCGGTTGGGACTCGCCTGCGGTTGGGACTCGACTGCGGTTGGGACTCGACTGTGGTTGTGAGGCGTTCGGCGAATGAATCTCGACTGACTGTGGAAGGGCAAGAAATCATTCATCGTATCGTGGCGGTTGAGTCATACCTAAAATAACTCACTGCCACTGGAACTCGAAAAGGGAAGCTATGCGTGCATAGGGAATTTAGTTCCAACGAATTACTGCCGTGCAGGCTGAATTGGATTCCTTTGTCGCTATGTATACGGGGAAATTGGTTTTGGAAACACAACCAAGTATGGGCATGAGTTGTCGGTTAGACAACTGGTCGTTGCGATGGTTGTTTCGTGGAACTACAACGCATCGTGCTGGTGGCTTACCAGTAAGGAGAATTGGTATTGGGTAGGATGGGAGCCGAAATGATTTTCGGGGAAACTAAAGGTTGCTTGGTTACAAGCGAGAAATATAGTTTAAGGAGGAAATGAACCGAAGTGGTTTTGGGGGAAAATACGTGCGGTTTGATTGTAGGGAATTGATGTGGTTTTACATCTTTTAGGTAGAATAAGAACCGAAATGGTTTTCGGGGAAATTGATGCTGCTTGGTAGTAAGCGAGGGATATAGTTTAAATGGGGAATTGGCCGAAGTGGTTTTTAGGAAAAATGTATGCGGTTTGATGTAGTTGAGGGAGATGGTTGATATTCCGTCGTAAGTTTTTGGAAATGCCTTTCGTTACGGATTGGGGAATGTATTCTTGCAAGTTTGGGATGTATGCGCTTGCAGATTTGGGAACGGATGCTGTTGAATATTGGGAGGATGTTTTTCGCATGTTTCCGAATGTGTGCTATTGCAGGTTGGGTTATGGTGACGCGCTGTTAGCGGCCGAAGTTAGGTAGGGATTGTGCGTTGGTTCTCCGTGTGGTATAGAGAATCCCCACAAATACACTTGTGCCAGTTTTTTTTGCCAATATTGGAGATACATCTGTGGTAAATGTCTTTGTCATGTGCCAAAGTGAGCACCGGTTGGCAAAGATTTACTACGTAACTATGCCACTAGCGGAGAACGACACAAGAAGTGAAACCCACTGTCCAACTTAAATGCATTCGCTTTATTGTCATTTAAAGAATCCATGTAAACAAAACATATATACAACTTCACATAAAACACTAATTGATAATTGGCTGTACAATTCTGGTAATTTACAAATAAAATTAAGTTGACATTTCTTGTCTCTTACAATTCCAGTAAACTTAGAATCAATTAGGCTGACACTTCTTGTCGGTTAATTTATATAAGCACGCGAAACTTTACAACTACTAAATATTAATTTTCGGTACAATTTAAGTAAATAGATAATCAAATGTATTGTCACTTCTTGTCTTTTGAACTAACATCGACGCACGAAACATTAGAACGACTAAATATAAATTTTTTGTACAATTTAAGTAAATTGATCTATTTGACTTCAGGACACGACCGCACATCAAGGCTACCAAAACTCAACTCGACAGTTGTGTATTTATTTAACGTGGAGGCCCGACCTGCCTCCACGGAATCCCGAACGCGATTGATGATATAAATTGAAACGACAGAATACCGAAACTTTCATTCATTGACACGATGACCATATAAGGGATGATCATCGAAAAGATGTGCACACACACAGATGAGGTTGCTTCGCTCTCTCATGCTGTGCATGAGCAATCGAACCGTGGATACGATAATTTCCTAAGGGGAACATAAGCTGACATGGTTGCAGCTGCTGCCAATATCCCTACATAGGGATTGAAATGTTTGCACGATCAGCGACTGTGTAAAGTATTATTGCTGACCGTGTACATATTGATGGCATCTCCACGTAGTCGAATTCTCGATGGTAAATTTCCATTTTGAGAACTCGACTTGCTTGGGCTGTCGGCCGGATGCCCTCATGTATTTGTCGGTCGGGTGACCGATTGATGTGGGCATGATATGCAAGGGAAAGATAAAACATGTCCTGCATGTGTGCGGCTGGCGCGCAAGGGAATATCTCATGAATATTGTTCGGGCAATGTTGGTTGCTAGATGGTGCAACCAAATTGCGCTTACGTGTGGAGGATGCGTGTCACATGATGGAAATCGAACCGAGACATGTACAATGTTTTGGTTCGCTTCATGCTGGTTGCGTGATGATGCAACCAAATTGCCCATAAGCAACATGCCTGTTTATGTGCTGATGGATTTATCATCAGCAATATTGTGATTTTTACAGCGTTTTCAAAGCTTTATAGTATTACCATGGACAGGTAAGTACTTGCTTACCAGGTTTCTGTATGCGCTAGGTGGGAGTTTCTACGTGTTAATGGGAAGATGATTGGTGGCGTTCAAGCGAACCGCCACACATCTTGAACTAACTTTTCGGTGTCCTTCGGGGTTTCTGTTTTTATCTCATCAGTAGTTGCCGTCCTTCAGTCGTTCTATCAGCCTCGGGAATAAATAATAGCCGGAGTGATTCACAAAGTAAAAAAGTGTCCAGTTTGTGTATCTTCTACGTGCTGCCTTATAGTAGGGAGGGATTGTCGTAAATGTAACTAAAGGTCGCCTAGCAAATGCCTTAGAGACTGTAGAGCCTGCAAACCGTTTATAGGGTTAATTTGCCCTTAAAATGTTTCCTTTTTTCTTCTTCCTCTTGTTGCTACTTTAGTTGTTTAATTATTTGGATTTTTAAAAAAAGAAAAACGAACTACTAACAAGGGCAAACCCTAACATGCCAAAAGAAATAGGATTTACGGGTCTGTGCCTTCTCCGTATTCTAGAGTTGTAGCTGTCAGTATATCGCTTTCAAATTCTTCAACCGTGAGCTGTGAGACTACACCTGTTCTCCCGTTATTAAAATCTTTAGCCATTCAAAACCAACGTTTTGCCTCGACATCTCCCTTTATTTTTCTTTACACCTAAACGCACTATGCATTGACATTCAAAGGTACCAAAAACCCCTTTTTTACGTGTATCAAAATACTAACTGCGTTTATTGACCGCGAGCTATGAATTTGCTGGGAACGGACTACATTCGTAACTGCACTTGATGGCTTGATATGGTGAGGCTGTCATATTGGTATGCTGGCTCCATGAGTTGTCTGGGTGATATCTTCGTGGTATACGATGCCCCGTGGGCAATGTGGGAGAATTAAGATAAAAGGACACTTCCCCTTCCCAATGGGGCAAGGTAGGAGGCAAATGTGAAATAGTTGGTCTTTCAGTCGAGGTTATTTGCGCTTACCTGCGAAATAGTTCGCTTTCGGGATGTTCAGCGGCGAACCGAGCCTTCTTCCTCAACAATGGAATAGTCAGGGCATATGTTGTGATCATCATCAGCATCGGTATGTAGAAAGCGACCAGTGAGCCAAATACGAAGAACGCTCGGTTGTTGATGACACAGACACGAGGATGTGGCATTATATTCGACTGGTTCAGAATGCCTGGAATAGTGAATAAGTGAACAGGAAATGTGATGTGGGAGCATTAGAACATACATGGTTATTAACCGCATATTAATGTGCGGTCTACTTACCTAGGACTGTTATTGAACTGGATACAGTCATCGCCATAACCCATACGATGGCTATTTTGAAGCCAGCAAACCGTTTCGTCGAGTGATGTCGAGCGCCAAGGGGATTTCGTATTCCCAGATAACGGCCCAAGCTAATGAAGCACATATGCAGAATGCTAGATGAACATGCTAATACATCGCAGGTGACATAAACATTGCACCAAGTCACTCCCAGCGGCCAATATCCTGTGGGTGAGAGATGAGGTGAATAATTATAGAAAACTGTTTTGTTCTCAGCGGTTTTTCAGAACACAAGTCTATTTTTGTCATTGCCAACATCAAAGTGGATTTTCTAGACTCAAAATACCATTCAAGTGTCATACATTCCTAGAGCTTCGACCACAGATTATATTCAGGCCTTTTAAATTGACTTTTATGTTTTCCTTTCCCGAAGAGATTGCGTGCATAATGAATGTTTCTAGGCTGCTCGTCAGAAGTGCCTCCCACCATTGTGAGCACGATTTTCGTTTCACGAGCGCAATTCTGAGGAATTTAATGAACACTCTGTCCCAGAGAAAAGTATTCGTGTATACTTGATTGTTGTTTCGAAAATATTGAAAATGTCAAGTAGTCTGAAAATATATGTGTAATGTGTAATACATCGAGATTCAACGGTCTTGGCTTATTGATGTAATCACAAAACTTTTTTGATTGTTGGAGTTTAAGTAGACAATCTTGACATTGACTCTCTGGGCGTTCATCAAAGTTATACTCGCAGCAATAACGAATATGGCCAACCATTGCTAAAACTTGAAACAAGTGCTCGAAAGTCTTCGAGAATTCGGCGTGGTGGTTAACCACAACAAAAGGGACTTTGCCTGTCAAGTTTTAAGTTAAATACCTGGGTTACAGCATCGACAGGCAAGATAGGGGAATCGTTTCAATGGGTTCCCGCAACCTGGTGATGCCAAATTTTCACCGGCCTGCACTCTGGAACACGGCGTTAACCCAAGCACATCTCGACAAGTACTTGACAGGGGCCAAGAAGAACGACAGGAAAGTAGAGTCGAATGACCTTTCTAAAGAACAGTTCACTCACGGAACACTGTTAAGGCACTAAAGGTGCCACGTTGGTCATGCAGTTTGACATATCTGACTGCACTCGCGCAAGAATGCGTGAGTTAAGTTTGACTTCCTTGAATTTTACAAAAAATTATTCTCTTCCGACCTACAGCTGAAGTTAGATACTTTAGTCGCTAATTTTTTGGTACAAAAGAAAGTACTTTCCAAGGTGTCCAAGGATAGTGTGGACAGTGTTAGTTCGGGTGTTCTCTAACTACTTGGATGGAGAGATGGTGGGAAAGATATCTACAAGACCTGTAGGTCTTGAGTGCGGTAGTAAACGCAGATCAGCTCTTTGGCGTCTGATAATCTGGTTTTGGGATGATTATGGTTCTGTGGGGGTTTAAAAGTTATAATGCCTACAGGGGCACAGGTTCACTTTCTTCCCACGCTCTTGTTCCGCCGAAAATTGTTCACCAAAAAAGAATGGATAAATAAAAACGCACTGGAGGTTTTTTGTTGTTTAAATGTTTTCTTCATTTTTTATTTCATTTATTTGCCTATCTATTTTGTATAAATCACAGAGTCAAACTTAGTCATTATACAGCAGATTGGAATGCAAATTCTAAAGCACACTCTTCATATCACCACCAAACTTTTAAGCAACAATACTTAACTTGTTTTACAAAACCACAAGTATTTTAATTACACTGGGATATCTCCTTTAAATAAGATAGATGTATAAATATTTCGAATTAGTTGATTGTTCTCTCTTTCTTTTTTGTTCCGGTCAGAGACTTCGAATACTCAACTGACTCGTTACGCTTGACGATGCGCACCCCACGAGGGTTGAGATTCGACTTTTTCAACAAAAAAACTCGACGATTTCGCACTTAAAAATTCTGTGTGTACACACTCCAGTGGATAAATCTCGACTTTGGTGTTGTGTGCAAACTCCTCGGTGGTAAAAATTCAACTGTTTCTCTTAAGGGATGGAGAACGACTCTGAAACGTGCCCACCGTTTGGGTAATGAATCGACTAATTCCAATCAGGGATGAAAATTGACTCCTTGGTTCTATCAAACGATCAACCAATCGTGATCATACTCTCATCTGTGCTCTCTCATTTTCCCGGCCCATCGAGGTGAATAAACCCTATGGTTAATTCAATAGTCGATGGACTAGAGAGAGAGCGAGAACCGAAACGAAGAGCGCAATGATCCCGGGGATGATTTTGCATTTTGCATGCACGAACGCAAAATCGGTGGTGACCGAGTGACCTAGTATGGATATCGGTTTGATCTCAGAGTGCAATGTACTCTGAGAAGGGGGAAATGGAATGGAATGAAAAGTATTTTGTGCTATATACCTGACTAAAGAGTTTATTGATCCCCAGCGAATAGCGTGTCTGGGGGAAAGTCGAAGGGACGTTGCAACGTCTTGGGAGATATTAGCGTGAGAACAAACTAAAAGAATTTGATAACCCAAGCCGTTGCACGATGATGCAACAGCATCGTTTGGTTAGACTTTGCTGTTGCTAACCAACATGAAATTGTGATTTCCGGTGGAGACCTCATGGGGCTTATGACTTTTGTTGCCGTAGGAGAACTGAATTAAATTATGCGTCTTTTAGGTAACTACCTTTTTGCAGGTGAAATAGCCGACGGAAGGGATCGGGGTTGATGTGGTGGGCTGTTAGCGGGCGAAATTGTGTAGAAATTGTGGGTTGGTTCTCCGTGTAATATAGAGAACCTCCACAGTTCTATAAACATGGAGGTTTATATTACGTGGTGGCAGTTTTGATTTCAGCAGTTTACTGACTGCGTGCCAACTAGTGTTGCCGGAATGCAGTCTTTAGTTAATTTCCTTCGACAAGTTAGTTAGTTAGTTAGTTACTGGCCGTCGTATCGTTCCCAGATATTTAATTTTTAACTTTTGCAAATATCTTACCCCTGACGTTGATGTGTGTCCCCTGAGGTCCACCTGGTCTCACCGTAATCGTGTATTTTATTTTGTCTTCATTTATTTCTAGGCTCACCTTTTGTGCCGATTGCATGTAATTTCACTGTTTTTACTTACAGTTTCTAGATTATCGCCCAGAACGGCCATGTCATCCGCATATGCGAGCACTTGTGTGACCCCGTTCAGGGATGATCCATCAATGTTGTCGTCTTGTACCTTTTTGATGACATACTCGAGGACAAGGTTAAAAGAACATGGTGAGAGGCCATCCCCCTGTTTTAGTCCGTCCCGGATTTCAAATGGTTCTGAGAGGTAGTTTTCTATTCTAACTCGCCCTTTGTTTTCGTTCATGCAGATTTGAATCAGGGCGACATATTTTTTCGGGATTCCCAGCTCAACTATAATATGGTAAAGTTTTTGCCTTGCGACTGAGCCGTATTTACGTGTTCTTTATACTACGTTGTTATCAATCAAAGAGAGACTTATTATTATACTACATCGTTATCACCAGATGTGGTTTTAAACATAGACCTGTGGGAAATTACATATCATGCGGATGAATAAGCGTGATACGTTAAGTCGTGCAATCGACTGAGGGCGGCCACGACCGGGAGTTACTATGTAAAGCGCAACCAAGTACAAGTGTAGCGTTCTACGAACGCACAATTCCACCGGGGTAGGGTTCCTACCCTTCAAGGAACATACCTACCCACAGACGCGTGCCACTAAGCCTGCTAGGGCCCTGAAACATTCACCACGCCGTTTAGCCCGACACGAAAAAGAAAGGAACTGAACGTCCCAAAGCTTTCAATGTCAAGCTCAACATGTCATCCGGCTCCCAAGAGAAATTCCTAAAGATCGAAATGCATCGCATCCCAGCTCTGCACAATCGGAAATCCTGAACATCTACACGATGTGACAAGGAATCGCTATCGTCGCTAAATTAGCCGACCAGCGGCTGCATGTGCGGGTAGCTGCCATAAAGACCACCCAAATCCGTCAAGCAAACAAAGGCAGCGACAACCTAGTTCAATAAAGCATATCGCCTATCCGCTACCAAATTGCAGGCAACCGTAATTATCTCGACGAGATAATTCGGAAAATTTATGAGGCTAATAACCTACAAAGGATCTATTTCGATCCCACGGTCCCTTTCGAATTTCACACCCATTAGAAAGGTCTAATGGATTGTTAGTTTTAACCGAAAGAAGTTAAACAAAACAATGGACCGTACGTCCATTCAAATTGCAGGATATCCTTCGGCCTGCGGGCGGCATGTTTTATGTAAATAAGGCGGCACACAATCGACAACCGTCGAACTGAATTTCGATCACCACCACGGATGGTGATAATGATATTTGATGATGAGCGAGTTTCTTCTTTCAACGATCATCAACCAGTGTCAACTAAAGTTAATAGCAACAAAAATAAAACCACAGGTTAAGGACAAATATCCTTGTGTTTCACATGTTCAGCGCATTCTTCGCTCCGGTTCCGTTTTGTGTTTAAAAATTTTTTGCGCACAGTGTTCGGCGGAACACTGCCTCAACTTCGACATAGACACCAACATCCGCCAAACAAGTAGTCCCAACAGTTTTTTTTTCAAATTACTTAGCTTACTGTACGAATGCATCCGCTTGGAGAGTTTCGGGGCTTATACCGGGAGGTAGGCTCGTCTTTGGGAATTTATTTTATATGAAGCATGCCTGATGTGTATACCCGCCTGTCACGCGGGAGACCGGGGTTCGATTCCCCGCCAGGGAGCCCCTGGCGCAAGACTAATAACCTTGCCCGGAAAAAAAATCATTATGGAAAATTTAACAAGCATCAGGACTTTTTTTTTTATTTTTTTTTTTATTAGACTTCTCTCGGGAGAGGCGAACCTATAGCGTCGAGTGGGCGCCCCGAGATGCCATCAAATAACTGTTGCAGTTCTTTTTGTACAGTTGCAGGTTGTAACGCTCCGGGAACACTCGCGTGGGAAGGGAGTTCCACAGCTTCCCCGCTCTGTAACGGAACGAGTTCTGATACAGGGATGTTCGCGCCGTCGGGAGATGAACCACAAACGGGTGCGATCCGTCGGATTGTCTTGTGGAGCGCATATAAACCGAATTGCGTGGAACAATGCCAAGAATCTCCGAAGAACAGCACCCGTGATAATATCTGTAAAACAGACAGAGGTTGGCTACGCACCTTCGATGTGATAGCGACTGTAGTCCCGACGTCAGCGCCGAATCCCCGATCAGGCAGATCGCTCGTCTTTGTACGATCTCAAGTAGGTCGAGGGTATGTTTAGGAGCCGAGCTCCAAACATGAGAGCAATATTCGAGCGCGGGTCTAATTTGAGATTTATATAGGAGAAGAAGTTGGGCCGGAGTAGAGTATTTCTTGGCTCTAAAAAGATAACTCAGTTTTCCTGAGGCTGATCTGGCGATACCCGATACGTGTTTATGCCATGATACATTCGCACAGACCGTGACGCCGAGCAATTTCAAACCTTCCCCAGCCTCGAGGGGCCGGCCACTCATCATCAGCTGTGGAACCGATGATCCAGTTTTCTTTGTGAATGTTGTATACTGGGTCTTCGTTGCGTTGAAGTCGACAAGATTGGCCTTTCCCCACTGCAGGACTTTATCCAGATCCTGGTTCAGAGAGTCAATCTGTCTACATCTCAGCTGGTGCGACGTTGATGCACCAATCGGCCGATCACTCGAAAAGGAGGAAACAAGCGTACTATCATCCGCAAAACTGAACACTTTGTTTTCCGTTGTCTTCAACAGTCTCCTTACTTGCTAAGTAAGGCCAAGACCGGCTCCCGGTTGTAGTGCCGATGATGATGAAGATGATGATGATGCCTGATGTGTGCGGGAGTTTACAAAAATAGTAATTCTGCTGTTATTGCACCGCAAATATTGCACCAGATTAGGTTCATTAGGGAAACAGCGTGTAGTCAACTTGTCAAAATACGGGTACAGAGGCTTGACGGGAACATAGACGGGGTCGTCGAGAAATGCTTACGTTAGTCAATTAGCGAGCCTTCCGATCGCTCCGTTCGTAAAAGGGCTTTTTGGCATTCTATAGCGTTTGAGATGATAGTGAAGAACGTGTGATACGAACTGACGCTATGACAGTTAGAATCACCAAAAATTGAACCAAAGCGCAACCCATCAGGCCACCGCCGTGTGTACGAATTCGATTTCTAAACTCAGGTACATTCGACTGATGTGGATTTGTTATATTATCGCTATGGTATACGGCTCTGATGCATTTTCCTATTGGATTTTCGTTCGGAGTTCTTCACTATTTGCTTGTGTATTGTGTGTGTATCTGTTAGAAACGCCACAATTCTACGATGCGCCTTAAGTCGTATACGATGCAACTGAAACCATCTGACGTTGCTATGAAACACAATTTTATATCAGTGACTATGAAAATAAACAGAACTACTCACATTGGAGTGAACCGGATTTGAAACGTAACAACGAAAAATCATTTTATTCAACAAAAGTTTCCGTGAGGAATAATTGGCCCGTATTTTTGGGAAGAAGTAGGTCGCCCAGATGTTGTGAATTAGAAGCAGTATATCGCAATGATTAACAACTTTTTTATTCCAGCTTTACATGATTTTGTTGGTTTTCAACACGTGATTCCGCAGGATGGATCAATAAGTCTCACGTCTGATATGTCCTTATTAATTGTTGGAGAAAATTTCCTTCGAAAATTCATACCTCGAGGAGGTAATACAAACTAATAAGTATGTAGTTCCGACTACAACACGAATAGACTTTTTGCTTTGGCGAAAAAAACAACAGCAGCAACATTTATTACAGCTGTCATGCAAAACACCATGTGCTCGGGGTAGGCTTTCTAGTCAGCCAAAAACTGAAGCCTGCCATCATTGTCTTTAATGCAATAAACGAAAGGCTATGCACTTTTCGCGTGCGAGGCAAGTTTAAGAACATAAGCCTCATAAGCGTTCACGGACATACAGAGGAGTCCCCTGACGACGAAAAAGAAGAATATTACGAGAACGTCGAACGGGCCCTCAATGCCTGCCCAAGATACGATGTGAATATCGTTCTAGGACATTTGAATGAAAAAATAGGTCGGGAGCCGACTTTCAGGCACTACACAGGTTCCCACAGTTTGCATGAGAACACTAGAGACAATGGACTACGAGTCATCGAACTGGCAGCATCGTAAAACTTGGTCATTGCAAGTACCAGGTTTCCGCGTAAAGATATCTACAAAGCCACCTGGCTATCACCTGATGGAGCCACTCGGAACCAAACTGACCACGTGTTGATAGATCGCCGCCACTCCTCGAGCCGGATGACGGTACGGACGTACCGAGGTGCCAACGTCGACTCGGATCACTATCTTGCTGGTACAGTTTTCCGAGCGCCGATTGCCTTACGGAGACGTATTGCATCCGCGGATCAGGTTCGAATCAACACGGCTGCCTTACGCAATGAGAATACCAGTAACACCTTTGGTCATGCGTTAAGATTCGCCCTCGAATAGCTCGACGGAGGGAGAGTAAGTCCTGGGTACAGAATGCAGGGCGTAGAAGAGAAATGGACACGCCTTAAGAATACTGTCATTAGTACTGCCAACTCCATCTTAGGCAGTAGTCGTAGAGATCGGAGCGACTGGTTTGATGATGAGTGCAAACTAGCGACTTAACGTAAGAATGCTACATACCGTGCTGCATTAGTCTCATAGGACGCGGGTGCGCGAGGAGAAATATAAAGAGCTCAGAAGATCTGAAAAAAGGCTTCACAGACAAAAGAAAAGTGCATGGGAAAAAACCTTGTCTGTGAAATAGAGAAAAGTAGAGAGCGAGGTCCGCACCAGGTGCGGAAGTTCTACCAAATAATCCTCAGTATGACGCGGTACACACCACGCTGCACTTACTGCAAGGATGAAGCGGGTAATCTGATCACCATCCTGAAGGCATTCTGGAGCGATGGGAAGTGCACTTCAATGAATTGCTAAATGGTCAGCTCACAGAAGAATTGGAAGCTCCACCAATGCAAGCTCAAGACCAAATGCTGCCGCCACCAAGCATTGAGGAAACAGTGAAATTAAACTTCCTCATCCAGACTTTCGATTTCGACTCCGTTTCTTCTCTGGGGATGACAATAAGACAGCTCTAATCAAATAAAGCCCCCGGAGCTGATGGCATACCAGCTAAGCTGTTCAAACAAGGAGGGACAGCGTTACATCACACAGTTCACGAGATAGCGGTGCACGTATGGGAGCATGAGGAGATGCCGGAAAATTGGCGTCGTGGAATAATTTGGCCCATACATAAGAAGGGAGATATCATATTGTGCAGCAACTATAGGGGTACATTGCTGAGTACCGCCTATAAGATACTCTCCACTATCCTGCAAGATCGGATAGCCCCATACGCTAAAGCCATAATTGGTCAATATCAGTGTGGCTTCATTCCAGGTAAATCAGTGATTGACCAGATATTTACCGTTAGGCAAGCGATGGAAAAATGTCAGGAATTTAAGATTCCATTATATTATCTACTTAAAGACTTTAAGGCCGCCTGCGACAGCATAGCCAGGGTAGAACTATATAATCCCATGAGAGAGTTCGGCATTCCAAACAAATTGATACGACTTTGTAGGTTGACCATGGCCAACGTAAATAGTCAAGTAAAAATAGCGGGATTGCTGTCCAAACCAATGAACATCTTTAATGGACTTGTGGGGGTTCTCTACACCACATGGAGGACCAACCCACAATTCCAACCAACCGTGACCGCTAACAGCTCGTCACCTCAACTCAATTCCCCATGCAAAATCCGCAATAGCATACATTCCAAACTTCGCAATAAAACACACTCCAAACCCGCAACAGAATACAATTCAACAGAATATATTCTAAATCACCCCCGCATACGTTTTCCCAAAATTGCTTCGCGCAATTCTTTACTTAATTCATATTCCCTCTTTGCGGCCAAGCAATCTTAATTCCCCCGAAATGCATATGCTGTAATAAAACCCATATTCAGGCCTACAACGGACATTAACCATCACCACCAACTATACCGAGCCGCATACATTTCCCCGAAATTACTTCGGTTAATATCTTATCTAAACGGTGTTCCTTGCTTGCACCCAAGCAATTCTAATTTCCCCTGAAAACCACTTCGGTTCATTTCCTCCTTAAATCACACTTCTCGTCTGCGACCAAGCGACAGCTAATTTTCCACGAAACAATCACAACGTTCAAGACCCTTGATCATACTTGGCTATGCCAATTTCCCGGTATACACAACCAACGAATCCAACTCAGCTTATACGGCGAGGATTCGCTGGAACTGAATTCTTATGCAAGCATAGCAACTTTTCTTGAAATTCCTTGTAAGTGGCAGTGAGTTTGTGGGGTTGAGTAGTATAGCGACAGACACGGGCACACGGTTCACTTCTTCCCCATCACTTCCGATTACTGTCGTCCATTGCGCCGCCGTAAACTAAACCGAGAGAAAAGCAACAACAGGAGGAATAAACTGTTCGCCAAGACAACGCGGTAAAATTAAACACAGGATTTATGTTAGTTTATTTTATTCACTTATGTTTAAATGTTAATTTTAGTTTACACGTTGGTTCGGGATCACAATGAACAGCTTGTGTTGAACGAATGTTTTAATGGTTGCGAAGTAAAAACGGTAATATATAATTAAGGAGAAAATTTGTATTGGCTCGCGGAGACAACGACACAAACGATTATACTTGATTATCGCTTCCCTGTGCGCACCAGGGTAGCGATGGAGCCTCGACCTGCTCGGGTCGAAGGATGGTAAAGGTCTCAACGATATTCAATCGTTGTTAAAAGAAATTCAGCGGTGAAATTGGTTCTCTTAAATGAAGGGTGCATTTCCTGTTCCAAGAGAGGCGTAAGGTCTCTCTTTTGAGTAACCAAACCGATCTCATAGAGGAGATCTTCACGATACACACGTGTGTGTGTACGTCGGTTCTTTTCATGGCTCAACGCTATGATGAATAACCTGAAACACAAAGAAAGGGAAAGGATCGTAGAGATGTTTGTTTATGGGAGAAGGTTACTGGGAAACGGCTCCAGAACTATGTAGGATAAAAGAGATTTATGACCTGGGAGTTCAACTGAGTAAACAAGTTGCAACCCATTAAATGGTAGACGTATTTGCGATACGTTTTGGTGATTGGTAAGGGATTAGTCTCAACGCAGATGCTGTTAATTACATGCATCTGCGTTAGACCGTTTAACGCTGGCTGAAAGGCGTCGCCAGCCGATGTGTGTGTAGATAGTTTTTCGTACACCATCGAGGCTGGGAAAATAGACGGCACGATATTTATGATCCCTGTCATGAAGGTTACAATGTATGTACCGAATTATTTTGTTTACAGGAATTCATCTAAGGAAATTTGACTGGCGACGTAGATGCCGAATTTGATTGTGAATTCCTGGTAAGCTAATAAAGAAATCTTAAGGAGCAGTGGTATGCGAAGAGAATGCATGAAGGTATGTTTTCTTTACAGGGACTTAAAGGTCATAGATTTGATCTCTTAAATGCGTGCAGCATTTTTAGGTGCCGAATGCGAATGCATTGGCGAGGACTTGAGCGTCTTGGGTGATGATTATGGGGGTTTTTCAGGAAGGTAAACCGTGGGATTTGGCGGAACCGCCACAAGTTTATTTTAGCTATGACTCCACTGCCACGACGCGATGTACTTTCCAATCATTAGTCAGTCGAGATTCAACCGCCACCGGGGCCAGACATATATAGTCGATCTCCAACCTCTTCTACGCGCACACACGCCAAGCCATTCATTCCACACTATCGCGCCGGTCACGCCGCGTTACGGTCAGTCGTATTCCACCTGCCAGTGAGTACACGTCGAGTCGCCTCCCCACAACCAATCGTCAAGAGGTCGTTCTCCAACAACTAGTGTCGTGCCGCTTAGTACACATTATCGCGACTAGTTTAACCGCATCGGATCGACTCTGTAACTAAGACCGCGATGGCAAGTAGTTACCCTAATATCACACCCTAATAACGTTGTGTTGACGCGATGCCTTTGCCCGAGATTGAAGTGCTTAAAAACTTGAAGGACAAAAATAAATGCGTGTACGCAAGGACCATTAACCTACGTAATCTTAAGAGGTACTCAATAATTAAACTTTGAACCCACTAAGCCATAGTTGTTAAGGTGCAAAGACAATATATGTCCTCTCACCTATGTCGCCTAACGCGGGAGGCACCTGTAAAGTGGAACCAAAAACATAATTGTAAACATTAGACGAATAAAGAAAACCTTGTGCAACAGAATTTCCCACAGTGCCTTTTATTTATTATTCCTCCTTGGTACTCGGATTCCGGACGATAATTCTGGTGAAGGATTAATTTGGTGGGAGTGTAGTGAACCCGTGCCATGCGTCGGCACCATACCCCCCCCCCCCCCCCCCCCCCCACAGACTACGACAATGGGACGGTCTGGCCTGCCTCCTCTTCAACCTGGCGTTGGAGAAAGCAATCCGTGACTCTGGCGTCACAACTAGAGGGACTATTATCACCAAGTCCAGCCAGATACTTGCCTACGCAGATGACATCGACATCATCGGTAGAACCGAATCGGCTGTACAGGAATCCTTCACCCAGATCGAGCAGGCGGCACAAAAACTGGGACTGCACATTAATGAGGGAAAAACTAAGTACATGGTGGCAACTTCCGCGAAGAGAAGACCTAACGTTGGTCAAACTATCAGGGTAGTGGAGCACGAATTTGAAGTAGTGCAATCCTTTAACTACCTTGGGTCAATAGTATCAGTCAATAACAATATGGAAGAAGAAATACCCGAACGGCTGATAAAATCCAACAAAGCCTACTATGGTCTATCAAGGCTCTTTAAATCCCGAAATTTATCCAGAACATCCAAGCTGCTACTGTACAAGACAAGGATCCGAGACCTAGGTGCTCAATAAAAGGCACTCTGAACTCTTAGCCGCGTTCGAGTTTATGGGGGCGTAAGTATGTGTGCGTCGTTGCACGGGTTCTACTGCTCTCCCACTAACATCGCCGCTATCGTAGTTCGATGAAGCGGCACATTATTACTAAAGGTGGATCGATGAGCGAAGTAGTAGCAAAAAGGGAAAATGTCGAGGAGTTTGCACGGCGAGCAACACACTTCCCGATTGGGGTTAGTCCAGATTCAGTTGAGAGTGATTAAAACACATTTCTTTATTTAAAACATAAAATACAATTCTGACTAAACCTACACAATACTTCTACGCTTGATACTAAGTAATGGGACTCCACTGTTCAGTGCCTCTGCGTAAAATTAAGTCACTAAATTGTTCACACTTATGTTGTAGATGTGCACTGTAGTTAACGTAGTTAATGATAGAATTAAATAACTAGATTATTCACAATTATATTGTAGAGGTGCACTGTAGTTAATGTAATTAAAATGGAAATGGAAATAACTAAATTGTTCACAATTATATCGGTGATTAAAACTTAAAGGTTTGTGCCCAACTTTACAAGACCCGACCGACTCCAATGCCAGATGTATTCGGACTCCTAACTCGACGTTTTACGTGGAGGGCCCGACTTGCCTCCACGGAATCTAATTTGAGATTAAGACTGTTCATCGAAGCGATAGAATACCACATATTCCATCATCGCTTCGATGACCATATTTGGTCATAAATTCCTTCTGAATGTAAAGGGTTGCAACTTAACACACACACGATGATCCCTTTTGCTGCTCATCGCTCGTGTCGCCCACCATGCGAACCATTAACATGAAATCAAATAAAGATAAACACATTCGCAGCTGGGGCAAGTCATCCTGAAAAGGGTTGAATGCGGTTACTCGATCAGTGACTACGAGTAGCATGATTGCTGATCGTGTGCATGTTGTTGTTGGCGTCAACAGAGGTCGAACCGTCGTGTGTGTGTTTACACTGACGAGCTCTCGATCCCTTTTTGCGGTCAGGTGCGCGTTTCCGTTTAAAGGACCCGATCGCCTTGGTTGACCGCCGTATGCCACGATGTATTTGTCGTTCGTGTGTCCGACCGATGTGGGCATGCATAAAAGAACCAAAAGTAAGAAATATCTCCTGTGGCATTGTAGCCGACTTCTTTAGGAGACATTTCGTTGGTAGGAACTAATGTAATGTTGGTTGCTAGATGTGCGACCAATTTGCCCTTCCTATAGAAACGCTTGTGTTGCTGATGGTGTTTTACCTCAGCGCGGTTAAGCATTTCAGCGGTGGTTGGTCGTTGTGCGCAGGCAAGTCATGCTTTTCAGGTTTCTATATGCCCTAGGTGGGAGTTTTAAATGGGGTAATGGGAAGATGATAGGTGACGTTCAAGGGAACCGCCACAGGTCTTAAGTAGAATTGTTGGCTCCGTATGTGAGGGAGGACGATTCCGGAGACGCTACTACCATGAGTTGTATGCGATCTACCTTGAAGCTAATGTTGTAAGGAAAATCAAGCTCGGTAGACTCCGGAAAATCCTTTGTGTCAGGATGTATGGAAGGAGACAGCGCGGCAGACCTTGTCTGCGCGATGGAGGGATGGCGTAGACCAGGACGCCCAGACCCTAGGAGTGCCAAACTGGATGACATCGGTCGAAATCGGGACTGGTGGAGAGATTTGTTAAATAAGGCCAAGACCGGATCCCGGTTGTAGTGCCCATGATGATGATGATGATAAAGAGCGAAAATCAATTGCAAAATTTGTGGCCTCATCCTAATGATTGGGAGTGTATCATCACATGCTTATCACAGCTCCCACGGATCTATATATATCGTCATGAGCCAGCCAGTTGTATAAAACGATCCTGCAAGCTCATAGATTAACTGTGACTTATTACTGTTCACATATTTCAAATAAAGGAGGCGTGAACTGCAACACAGCAGAACACTGAAGTAAAATAAAATACATTTCGTGATTCTTATAAACAAAATTAACTCGTGCCATTTGGAATAATTTACTCAGTATCCTTTTCAAAAAAAACTTAAGCATACAACTCGGCCCATTTCTGATTCGATTTTCAAAACCCAACCTAACCGTTCAATACCTCTTAGTATGATTAAATAATGATTATAAAATATTTTAATTGGCGGCCTGCGGTTCGTATAGAAAATATTTGGATACCCAAATTTCACATTTACATTTAACACATCCAAAACGAATAGTACGCAACCTTCTAATATCATGGCAACAACATGCAGGATGTGTGTGCCGAGTGAATACCACATGAAAAAGGAGACATTTTCTCAGCAAAAACCAATATTGAAAACCAATTGTTGCTGTGAATTGTGTATCCCTTTTCATCTACCATCCTTCCCAACATCTCCTAATGTATCATCCTATACCTCACGATTTCCCGGCTATGTGGTTTATGTCGTACAACTGTTTCGAAATCTACTTTGCAATTAACACTAGTGACAATAATTAATTTCAAGCGCCACCCGGTTCTCCTTGTGTTGAATTTCGACCATAAACGACACTCGCAATTGTTTTATAAAACTTCCTCAGGATTTTAATTCACGTTTGCCTCGTCTACGTCGATTGCGTTTTCTTGTTCTTTGCCATTTTTGGGAGGAGATTCCAACTAAAAAAAAAAAAAAAATAAACAAGCAAACGTTGTAGAGAGGAAAAACTCAATTAAGCTAAAATTCATTAAAAAGTTTCCTATTTACAACAAAGGCGTTTACACGAAAGAAGAATACAATTTTTGGATAGGACGTGCCTATTGGATCGGTAACCAAAAATTTATATTGCCAAGGAATTTCGGATTCAATGGGCGTTGTTGGTGTAAGACGAAGGGATCCGACAAAAGTACATTGCCCTGTTTGCTGTCCTTATTGTCAGGGTGAAATAATTACCACTCAGCAGGCTCTCGATGGTTTGACAATTTTCGAAAAGTATCCTATTAAACGGAACCTAACTCGTTTATATGTATACATTGTTTTTGTATACTACGCCTTGACTGCGGCTTACCCTTTGAATACATAAAAGGATGACAGCAAGAATAATGATAACGATTATTTGTTCTAGGGACCGTTTTAAAACAATCACAGACCCACGTAAATGAATATATATATATATATATATATATATATATATATATATATATATATATATATATATATATACATGTATATAAACAATACATCACACTATAGCCAGTGCTACAGTCGAAGTTTAACTTTAAAAAACTTCGCAAGGATGTGTCACATTTCGATAAATTAGCGAAATGTAGGACATTGGTTGGTTTTGTTTAAAGGACCTTATCTCAAATTAGATTACGTTAAGGATGATTTAGAAACGACGAAAGCAACAAAAAAAGAGTTTTTGTGTGGAATTTGAAATGAATGGGTCAAAACAAACCATTTAGACTCTTTTATATTCGTTTTTGTAATTTGTGTCTGAACCTGCATTCAGAAACTTTGTGTTTTTTGTCTCTTTTTGTTCCCTTCGAGTTTGTTTTTATTTATTTTTTTATTTTGTTCTTCCTTTTGATTTTTCTAACTGCCACAGTTGGAGTTAAGTAAAACAGCGAAAAGAATAATTCTGCATTTAAATTGAAAAGAGATTGCCGATCAAATAGACAGTGATCAAAGAGGGGTCAGATTAACCCATAGTGTCGACAGATACCGGAGTGTCAACAAAAACAGCACATTGGGTTATTATGGTAATACATTCCGAAGACGAAAACATAACCTCTTTGAATTGAGAGAAACGAAACCTTTGTCGTACGCCGGTCATTTTATTAGTTTGCGAGAAAAGTTGTCCATTGTTTTTACGTTTATTTTAAGACCTTTTCTAACA
Organism: Microdon myrmicae; assembly: GCA_963931805.1. Lineage (NCBI taxonomy): Eukaryota > Metazoa > Arthropoda > Insecta > Diptera > Syrphidae > Microdon > Microdon myrmicae. Next base: position 136,607,574 of record OZ007500.1, read on the forward strand.
TGAATCGGATTGTCTGATGTGGGCCTTTGTCGGATTATTTATCTGTCTATAATTGGTGCAGTGTTCCACCGAACACTGTTCAATACTTAACACCAACAAAACACCAAAGAATTTCAGCACAAACATGAAACACTGATAAGTTGTATTCTGAAGCGTTTATTTATAATTCTTTTTTCTTGCTTTATTAAATACTGTTTTTATTAACACATAAACTGCTGTTAAAAAATGTTCGCTTAATATCACGCTCAATTAATTCACATGACACATATTAATCTAGTCCTTTTTTACACACGTTAAACTCGACATACGACAAAGACTTCTTTTTCTAAATGGAGGATCTGACCTCCGCGGTTATTAATTATCGACCTGATATCCGGCACGCATGCACTTTCGACCGACACGAAAAGTATTGTCAATTGTTCGTATTAATATGGTGTCGTACTCGTGTTACGTCAAAGAATCCTTCGACGACACAAAAAACCTATCTATCGAAATGTGTAACTTAATTACACATTTCCTAGAAACATTAAAATATAAAAATATGCAATGTAATGTCTATTGCAACCTATGATGGATATAAAACCTATTAAGAAGTAATTAAGAAGTAATTAACAAGTTTTCGTGGAATCACGAAATAGGCAATTAAGCATATTGCAATACAATATCCATTACGTAGAAAGATAAGACGAAGGAAAAGATTTCGATGTAAAAATAAATTCAGTTTTAGAAGCGTCTCTCTGAAGAGCAGACGATTTTTTGACTCCAATATAAATTAAAATAAAAATATAAATTTTTATAAAATAAAATGTTTTTTTTACTATTTCACTTAAGTGTAATTTAGAAAAAACGTAACTGGCGCAGTCGGTCAACTTACCATCCGAAGATGATAAATCGAAAAAACGTAACTGGCGCAGTCGGTCAACTTATCATCCGAAGATGATAAATCGAAAAAATTATCAACGCGACATACAGTGAACTATTTCATTAAATAAATCGAAAAAATTATCTACGCGATATACAGTGAACTATTTTATTAAATATAGTACGCTTGTTTCCTCCTTTTCGAGTGATCGGCCGATTGGTGCATCAACGTCGCACCAGCTGAGATGTAGACAGATTGACTCTCTGAACCAGGATCTAGATAAAGTCCTGCAGTGGGGAAAGGCCAATCTTGTGGACTTCAACGCAACGAAGACCCAGTATACAACATTCTCAAAGAAAACCGGATCATCGGTTCCACAGCTGATGATGAGTGGCCGGGCCCTAGAGGCTGGGGAAAGTTTGAGATTGCTCGGCGTCACGGTCTGTGGGAATGTATCATGGCATAAACACGTGTCGAGTATCGCCAAGTCAGCCTCAGGAAAACTGAGTTATCTTTTTAGAGCCAAGAAATTCTTTACTCCAGCCCAACTTCTTCTCCTATATAAATCTCAAATTAGACCCGCGCTCGAATATTGCTCCCATGTTTGGAGCTCGGCTCCTAAACATACCCTCGACCTACTTGAGAGCGTACAAAGACGAGCGATCCGCCTGATCGGGGACTCGGCGCTGACGTCGGGACTACAGTCGCTATCACATCGAAGGCGCGTGGCCGACCTCTGTCTGTTTTACAGATATTATCACGGGTGCTGTTCTTCGGAGATTCTTGGCATTGTTCCACGCAATTCGGTCTATATGCGCTCCACAAGACAATCCGATGGATCGCACCCGTTTGTGGTTCATCTCCCGACAGCGCGAACATCCCTGTATCAGAACTCGTTCCGTTACAGAGCGGGGAAGCTGTGGAACTCCCTTCCCGCGCGAGTGTTCCCGGAGCGTTACAACCTGCAACTGTTCAAAAAGAACTGCAACAGTTATTTGATGGCATCTCGGGGCGCCCACTCGACGCTATAGGTTCGCCTCTCCCGAGAGAAGTCTAATAAAAAAAAAAAAAATAAATTAGTGACAAATAAAAAAAAATTAATTAAAAAGACAACCATTAACCTAAAATTTGTGAGTGAAAATTAAAAACTTTTTTATTTAAACAACAACGAAATAAAACACAATTATTCATCATCATCAATTCATCAATGCATCGTCATCATCAGCTAGAAGAATAAAAAGGACAACGAAATTATGATGTGTCAATAAAAAAAAAATATATATATATATATAAAATCAATTGCATTAAAAAAAAATACATATTGTGATTAAAAAATTGCATACGCTTATTAAAGAAAAATACGGTCAATTCACGTGGTAAAAAAAAAAGAAACAATGAAAGGGCGACAAACACCCCAACAACAACAACAACAAGAAAGAATTCGTAAACAACAAGGGTAAGAAGAATCCCACCTCATCTCTAATCGCAGAAGAAGCCGTACAACACCAAGAACAGAACAACAAAAGAGGAAATAAAAGTAAGCAACATTTATTTTAAGAATTAGACTTATATTCATAAATTCATACACCGTACATTTATAAATTCATACACTGTTTAAAAAATAAGTTAGTTTCATGTCTTTTGGTTTTAATTAGTGGTATTGAGAAAGAATACTTTTTTAAATTTTAAAAATATAGAAAATCTATTTACAAATCAAAAAAAAAAGTCAGACGAAATACCGGCAGTCGAATTAATAAGGGAAGCCGCGAAAATAAAAGAATTTCACAGGGATGGAAGATATGACTTGTCCTCCTTTATAAGGGACGTAGAGCTTATCCTGCCGCTCTTTAATGAAAACCAAGCGTTGAAAAATTTCATTTATCAACGCCATGTCCGCAATAAAATTTAAGGAGCCGCTCTCCATTGCATAAGGACATTAGGACCCAATCCCACGTGGGAAGGGATAAAAACAGAATTAATTAAGAACTTCGGAGTTAGGGAAACATATTACAAATTGCACCATGAAGCAGTGACTTGTAACAATTCATCCGTAAGCTCATACTATAGGGATCATCGGAGAATATTAGACAAATTAAACGGTAAATACGAATTGGATGAGAAAAAACCTAGCGAATTTTCCCCAACGTCGAATGAATCCCTTATACTAAAAATATTATTAAATGGAATTAACCCCAATTTATCAAGTATAATTTACAGTAGGAACATAGAAACACTTAGAGAAGCATATTATACTTTAGAAGAAACAGAACTGCTTAGACATTATAACAAACCAAATAATTACGAAAATAGAACAAATAGACCTAACAACCAAAATTTTAATAGAAATCAATACCCCAGACATAATGACTATAGAGAAAACCTACAAAGAGACAATAACGACCCAATACATTATTACAATAGAAATAATACATACCAATACAACAACACATACGAAAACAATTCTAGACAAACTAGACAAAATAATAACAATACATACGAAAACAATTCTAGACAAACTAGACAAAATAATCACAATACATACGGAAACAATTCCAACCAAATAAAACAACATAATAATAATAACTACAATACCAACAACACATACCATCACAATACAAACCGGAACCAACGTTTTCCGAATAACTCTAATCAAACAAGACGAAATCAGACAAACTATACAGGCAGAAATTACACCCAGGTAAGAAACAATTCGGTTGAACCAATGCAAGTGGACCATATCTACAACACAAATCAAAACTTGAACCATGAAAATTTTCAAGTGACCAGCTTAACAGGAACTTTACCAGTAATCGAATTGACAATAGGTAATGACAAATTAAAATGCCTAATAGACACAGGGTCAACAACCACTTTTCTAAACTCAGACAAACTGCCATATTACAAAAGAATAAAATTAGAAAACACAATCCTCTGTAACACTCTTAACGGACAAATCTCAATAAACACTGAGATAATAACACCATTGCCAAACGAGTTCAATGAGAAGAGCTATATGCGTTGGAAATTAACTCCTTTTTATAATAAACCATTCGATGGATTTATAGGTCAAAACCTACTCAAACCTCTGCAAGCAATAATTAACTTAGAAGAGGAATACATAGAAATACATAACACAAAAACGAAATTCATTAACTCTTGCCCACTCAAATACGAGGAAATACATACATTAGAAGAACCTAAACTAAAACTAGAAAAATTAGAACGCGAAGACATGAATAGGGTAGAAAAAAGGGAACTACGAAAATTAATTAACAAAAATAGAGATCTCTTTTACCATGAAGGACAAAAACTTTCACATACTCACGAGATCCAACATGAAATTATAACCTCTGTAGAAAAACCTATATACTCAAAAATATACAGATATCCCCAAATACATGAAACAGAAATAAATAGACAAATAAAAGAAATGTTGTCACAAGGTATTATCAAAGAAAGTAATTCACCATACAACTCACCATTATAGTTTGTTCCGAAGAAAATCGATAATTCTGGTGAAAAGAAATGGAGAATAGTGATCGATTATAGAAAACTTAACGAAGTTTCTATATCAGACAAATATCCAATCCCTAACATAGAAACTATATTGGAAAAATTAGGGCGATCACAATACTTCACTACCTTGGACCTTGCCAAAGGATTTCATCAAGTATTAGTCAAAGAAGATGACAGAAAGAAAACCGCATTTTCAACGCCTCTTGGACATTATGACTTTATACGAATGCCATTTGGACTCAAAAATGTTTGGCGGTACGTATTTCTTTATACGTTGACGCAGTGTTCCGCCTGAACACTGTCCACACACAAATAAGCAACCTGGGACAACGGGCGAATGCACGCAAAAACACAAAACACAGAGGAATAGTTTCTTACTATTTTGTTTTTATTGAATCATACATGGTCTTAACAATACGAACGCAGGTAGCCACCGAACGAAACACACGCTAACTCGACTTCCTCGAATAATTTCCTTCACGACCTCATTCGGTTAACTTTAATAGAATCTCTTCGATAGAGATCCTCTCGGTTCGAAGGATCTACGTTGACCCTCAATCCTTCGACTTATCTCCGCGACCCCTCGATATAGACGCTCCTGGTCCTTCGAAAGAGACTTCTCGTCCCGATGGCTATTAAAATCAGACTGTCTGTCTGCCCACACAGATATCCAGATTCCAAACTGGTATCCGTATCTGTACGGAAAAATTTTTCTATTCGATCTGCTAACAGAATTCCGGAAATCTCTGTTAGCAGCATGCTATTTCATCCCAGGGGTAATTTCCTATTTTCCTGAAAGGAGAAAGTCATTCCTTGCATACATCATTATCATTGGTGATAGAATTTCATTTTCACGGCCTTCTGTTTGCACAGAACATCTGGCGCCCAGACCAGAGATATTCGGCGATTGTTTTGACGTACAGTCCGTGGGTCTTATTTGAACTTGGTACCCGCAATCGAAATCTATTAGATCTTTATAATGGTGTGAAATTCTAGCGTGGCCGTGGGACCGAAGTATTGCCTTTGTTGGCTTAACTCCTCATAAATCATCGCATATCTCGTTGAGATATTTTTGATTGCGATAGGTCGTGGCTGCCTTCTGTTGTTCCACGGATTTGGGTGGTCCTTGCATTAAATTACCCGCACGTGCATCCGTTGATCGGCTCATTCTTTGATGATAGCAATTCGTTTGTATCGAATTTCGGAATTGCCGGTTCGATGAGATGTTCCTGGGCAGCATGTATGGCATTTTGGGAATTGTTTTTTTTTTAGGAATAGAACTCATGGATGTTTATACCTTTGTTTCAGGCATGATGAATTATAATTGTTGAGCTTGACCTTAAAAGCTTTGGGGACGTTCAGTTCCTTGCTTTTTGGTGTCAGTCTCAACGTTGGCTGCGAGTTGCAGGCCCTATGGTGGGACTTTGGGACACGCGTCTGTGAGCGCGTGCAACGTTCTCAGGTAAGTAAGCTCTTTGAAGGTAGGAACCTTACCTGCGCGGAATTGTGCGTTCGTAGAACGCTACAAATGCCCCTGCAACTTTCCAAAGACTAATAAATGCAGTTTTAAGAGAGCACATTAATCGAATTTGCGTAGTTTATCTGGACGATATTCTTATTTTTAGTACGACCTTAGAAGAACACACTGTAAATATAGAAAAAGTGTTCAATAAACTTAGAGAACATAATCTGAAGATTCAAATTGATAAGTGTAATTTCTTTAGTCGAACTACAGAATATTTAGGTCACACTCTGACAACAGAAGGTATTAAACCTAATATGAATAAAATTGAAAATATACAGAAGCTTAAATTACCGGAAACCCAAAAACAAATAAAATCATTCCTGGGAATGACCGGATACTATCGCAACTTTATTAAAGACTATGCAAAGGTTGCCCACGGTATGATAAAGTATTTGAAGACAAATTCTAAAATTGATAAAAAAGACCCTCAATATACAGATTCATTTCAGAACCTTAAAAGATCGCTCATGGAAGCACCAATTTTAAAATATCCAGATTTCAACAAAAGATTTAAGTTAATAACGGACGCCAGCGATTTTGCTTTAGGCGCAGTCCTTACACAGGACAACCACCCACTAAGCTTTGCTAGTAGAACTCTAAACGACCATGAGAAAAAATACTCCACAACGGCAAAAGAACTTCTTGGTATCGTTTGGGCCGTTAACTACTTTCGCCCATATATTTATGGTAGAACTTTCGATCTACTCACGGATCATCAACCTCTCAAATGGCTCCAAAGTAAACATAAAGGGAAAGATATAAACCCTAGATTACAAAGATGGTTGCTTAAACTTGGAGACTACGACATAAATATAAATTACATTAAGGGCACAGAAAACAAAGTTGCAGACTTTCTATCCAGAATAAATGCAAATACAGGAGAAATAAATGCCATAGATTTAGAAGAACAAAATGGTAACATGAGCACAGCTGCAACAATACACTCACAAGAAGAAGAACAAAATGATCATTTTCCAGTCTTAGAAACAGTTGTTAATAGATTCCAGACACAAATTATATTGACAAATACCAAAACAAAAGAAATCGAAATTATAGAAGACAAACGAAAAATTTACATAAGTACAAATGACATTGAAAACAACTTCATCACTGATATATTTCGCAGATTTATAAAATCAGGGAAAATAGGAATTTTTTCAGAACTTTCTGACCATATATATAACAAAGTACAACAAAAATTAATCAAACTATTCAATACAAAGTTGAAATTTTATAAATGCACCTACCATGCAAAAGACATGACGAATGAAGACGAAACATATAGATACATTGCAAAATATCATAGGAACGAAACAGGACATACAGGAATTAACGAAAATTACGAAGGACTAAGAAAAATTATATATTTCAAAAATTTAAAAACATATATCCAAAAGTACATTAACAATGGCGATACTTGCAATAAAGCAAAATATGATAGGAAACCAATAAAACCAAAGTTCCATATAACTGAAACCCGCAATAACGTAAATCAGATAGTTCACCTCGATGTATATATAAACAAGAGACATATCTTTTTATCATTTATCGACAAATTCTCAAAACATGCAGTAATACTAAATTTAGAAGACAGAAATAGCGTTACAATCATTGAAAAAATACGACTATACTTTTCCATTAAAGGCAAACCCAAATTAATCATTTTAGACAACCAATTCAATTCAACTAACATCAAGGAATTTTTAAGATTAGAAGAAGTAGAAACACACTTCACAAAACCAAATAGTCATCGTTACCAACACGTCAAAGAGATAAGACGTATACCTGACAACAGGAGAAAGCAAAAGAAAGGAAAAAATAATAATAATAAATAAATAAATTCGTCGCGCGAGTGTAAGTGAACAAGTGTGGATTACACAGTGTGGCCGTCACTGAGAGCGGTTGTTTAAAAAATATAAAAAAATAAAAAATTATGGAAACAAACAAAGTGCTAAAGAGCTCGTCGCCTTTCATGAAAAGGGGCCAGGCAGACCTGAAAGCGATGACACGGAGCCGACTCGAGCGACAGCCGAGTATTATAACAAAGCGGCACAAGCCAAATTCGGACGGCGAAAAAAATGCAAAAGGAAAGAAAAACGAATACACAGGCGCAGGTAACCAATTCAATGAATTGGTTGACCTTGACCCAAGTGAAATCGAATTACCTGCTGAGGAAAAAAAAAATCACAGGTACTGCAACAGATCCGGCGGAATTAGAAAAACTCCATGCGGATATTGACACAAAAAAAGAGGAACTCAATAAACAAAGAGAAGCAATCCTCAAATTAAAAGACCTGGTGCAGCAACAACAAAGCCAAGAAAATACAACAGCACAATGGAAAAATCAGGAACAACATCAGGAAGCAAACAAAAGCCAGCAAACAAAGGAGATGCAGAAGCAGCAAACAAACCAGCACATCGTAACCAACAAAAAGGAAAAGGCGCCGCCTATAGTACTTACGTCCATGGAAACAAAGGACGTTATAAAATTAGGTGAGTTAACTTGCAAAAATTTCAAAACAAAAAAAATTAATAATTCTAAAATAAAATTAATGTGCGATGATATTGAAGGTTATCGCAAAGTAATGACTGCTTTGGGTAGGACAAAAAGCGAGTACTACACGTACACCCCGAAATCGGAGAAAATAATCTTCATGCTCCTAAAAGGCGTTGATCCATGTTTTTCCCCTGAGGAGGTATTAGAGGAATTAAAAAATGTCGAAACCGACAATTTAAAATTTACAGGTGTGAAACCCTTCTCTACCGCCAACTCCAGAAAACGCAATTGCAAATTGCCTCTCTTTATTGTATGACTGAGTCCCAACAGTAAAGTTGATGCTCTCCGATACATCAAACACCTCAACCACCAAACAATAAGTTGGGAAAAAATTAGAAAAATCGATCGCGTATTGCAGTGTATGCGTTGTCAACGCTTCGGGCACGCGGCATCAAACTGCCACATGCAATGCAGGTGCGTAAAGTGCCTCTCCGACCATATCATTGGTGAATGCCCCTTGGGCAAGGAACAGCTTCCAGATAGGAAAACACTGTCCTGTGTCGTCTGTAAAACTACAGGTCACACTGCTAATTTTAGAGGATGTCCTAAATTTTAACAAATGAAATTAAAATTGGAATCCAAAAAGAAACAAGTTGAAGAAGAGAAGAAAATGAAAACTCGTTCTTACAACATTTCGTGGCTCCTTGTGTGTCATATGCACAAATCGCCGGTGCTCCTAAGCAACCAGCATCCATGGAACATACATATACTAATGGCAAAATGCCTGCACCAGAGGCACATTCAGAAATAATAACAATGTTATTAACCATGTAAGGACAATTTGCCGAATTTCAAAAAACACTGACTGAACAAAGAGCACGAATAGATACTCTCTATTCAACCCTGTTCTCAAATAACTCTCCACATCAAAATCTTCAACCCTCCGTCTGGACTTAACCTAAAAATTATAGCTGTGAACGTAAATTCACTAATCCACATCGAAAGAAGGGATAATTTAGGCAATCTGCTCCAAGCCGAATGCCCAGATGTGCTCTTGGCTAGCGAAACTAAGCTAAACCAAAGGCACAAAATGGGCTACAAAAATTATAACATAATTAGACGAGATCGACCACACTCTACTCGAGGGGGTGGGGTCGCTATCTTAGTTAAGAAAGGTCTTCACCATAAGGTCGTTTACAGCACGGAAGTACACAAATTCCAGGTGCTAGAGGCATGCATTATAGACATTCCGCTAAAAAGTCAAAGGCATCTATATATAGTTGCTGCTTACGCTCCTGAATCTGTTCAAGGTACCCAATTTATCACTGAAATCGATACGCTTTTTCGAAGTCTCAAGTTAGATTTGGAAAACAATTACTTTTTAATGGCAGGTGATTTTAACGCCAAGCACAGTGCCTGGGGCAATCTGACCTCGAATACCAGAGGCAATGCCTTGTTTGATTGGTGGCAAACAAATGCGATCGAGCATAAACTAGAATTGTACGCTACAAGTACACCGTCTTATCCAAGAGGTAACTCCTTCCTGGATTTACTTATGACAGATGATCGAATTCAGTTACCAGATACCGAGGTAACTACTCGAAATTGTCTTCGCACAATTGAGTACGATAGCGATCATTACGGACTTGGAGCCGTAATACACGTGCCAAACGAGTACCATCTACTTGAGCAGTACGACCAGGTACACTCTTTCGATTTCCGAAAAGCACATTGGTCGCGTTTCGATCGCGTAGTAAAAAGAGAAATACGCAACATTGGCATAGACCCACCGACTAATAGAAACCTCCGTAATGATGAAATCGAACATTACCTCCTAACTATGAACGATATTGTTATTAACACAATGAATCGTTCCATCCCCAAAGTAGCTCATATGGATGGCTATACCCACCGATACAGAAATGCAACTATCGATGCTTTGTATAGGCAAAAGAGCACCCTGCTCTCAAAGCTGAAATTGTGCTATAGGCAGTTCAGTGACCCAAATAGCAATGAAATCAAAACAATCAAGTCCTTGATTAAAAATCTTCAAAAACTGATCCGGGATAATTACCGAGCAGTAATAAATGAGGAGTGGACCAACAGAATTCGAGCTGTCCAAGCAAACGGACCGAACATGTTTTCACAAATCAAGAAAATATGTCGAAGAAAAGATCACAATGACATTCCCTGTCTCCGAATTCCACGGACTCCCGAGAATTGCCAGATAATGCTGAACGAAGGACTCACCTTAGAGCACATCAACTCCAATGATGAAGTAATAGTAGTCGAAGATCCGCAAAAGAAAGCGAATTCAATTGGAGCCTGTTTCGAAGCAGTGTACAGAGTTAACGAATCAGTTCATGTTAACACTGAAATTGAAAGCAATGCCCGTCAAAGACATTGCTCGCTGCGCAATCAACTTCACAACTGGCGATCCGAAAACCGTAGTTTCATCACATTCGGCGAAAATAATAGAGCGGATTCTCCCGTCAGAAATGAAAATACAAATATGTTTGTGCGCAAGGATGAACTTAGAAACATACTTAGCTCAATAAAAAATAAGAAATCATCTGGAATAGATAGCATTCCAAATGTGGTTCTAAGGCATTTGCCTCGCGAAGCAGTGAACATATACACTACTTTGTTTAACAATGCTCTAAACAATGCACACTATCCAACCCATTGGAAGACTGCAGTAGTCCACCCTATCCCCAAAAAGGGCAAGGAGAAGAGCAATCCAGCTAATCTGCGCTCGATCAGCCTGCTTCCCAACATCAGCAAGGTCTTCGAAAAAATTATAAACAAAGCACTGATAGGTTGGTGTGATGAAAACGATATCATCCCCAACAACCAGTTTGGCTTTCGAGCGCGACATGATACAGTTCATGCAGCGACGAAACTTGTTTCCGATATACAGTGGAACAAGGCAAAGCGACAATGTACAGGCGCCTGCTTGGTTGACTTTGAAAAGGCTTTCGACACCGTATGGTTAGAAGGACTTGTCTATAAGTTAACAAACCTGGGTATGCCGCAATATCTGTTATACATCATTTATGATATGATAATGGACAAACATTTTGTGGTGAAATGCGGGGACATACTCTCTAACAAGACCTTCCAAATTAAAAATGGCTTACAGCAGGGAGCTGTGAATTCTCCCATTCTATTCAATATTTACACTAGTGATCTTGTGAGTTCTCTCGAAAACGCCATTGCGTACGCCGATGACATAGTGGTGTACAGAACAGGAGGAAAAATAGACGTCGTCAATAGGCACCTCCAAGATGACTTCAACAAAATAAAACAATTTTGCGACGACTGGAAATTAAAGATTAATTTCCAGAAGACCGAGACTATCCTTTTCAGAACGCCCCTATCCAGGGTCTCGAGGGATACAAAATACAACTGGAAACACTTTTCTATTGTAGGTAACAATAACCTTCCACTGCAAGTGAAAACTGTAGTTAGATACCTTGGTATCTGGCTAGACCAGTATTTATATTTTGACAAGCACGTAGCTGCGTCCCTCTCCGCAGCTAAAAGCGCATATTCTATGACAAGAAGTCTATTCCGGAGTAGTCTTCTTGACCCCAGAGTCAAAATAATTTCGTACTCGGCATTCATCCGACCAGTTTTGATTTATGGCTGTCCAGTATGGTATAATATATCTCCACTTTATATGGAGAAGTTTCGTGTGTTCGAACGGCAGTGTTTGCGTTCCTGCCTCGGACTTTATAGAACACCAGAGTCGCAATAACAAAAATTCTATCCCAACAAAATCCTGTATAACAAATCAGGGTTAAAAAGGATAGACAATTTCATAATTAAAATTATTCGTGGTCACACAGCAAGGGCAATGTGCAGTGACAATAATCTTATCTCGGGAGCATTCTATCCCAATGATATGCATCTGGAGAATACCCTCCAGAATGGGTTTATTCCCCCAGAAGCGTTCCCTTTCTTGGATCAAAAAGGCCTTATCCAAGACGTGCATGGAGTCCCGATTATTTACCACGCTTTCCGTGGTGCCAGGGAGAAACGAATTCTCCATGATAGTGATATCTCCAATGCCCCAGACCGCATGCGTTTTAGCACGGCGATCAGTGAAAGAGATAAATCAGCCAAAGATCGAACATCTCCCAAATGGTGGTGGCTTCTCAACGAGGAGAGGACTTCACTTTCTCAGATATAGTATGCCTCTCAAGAGCAACGCTCTCCTTCATCTTGTCCCCCCTCCCCCTGTCCTCCTTTCCCCATTACTTTTATTTTTATTTCTTATTTTATGTTTTATTCGTTTTGTTTTGAAGTTTTTGTTTGTTATAATTTAAAAAAAAAAAAAAAAAAAAATTGTAATAATAATGTATACATATAGATGTAAACGAGGTGTCCCTCTAATATATGACTTATTTCATATATATATATATATAAGAGACAAAAAAAAAAAAGATGTACGCCGAAAGGCATATATAAAAATCAAGTTGTAATGTGTAATTTAGAGAGCTCGCATAGAGCCAGTAAGTTAATTTAAGGACTGTGATTGTAGAAAAGGGTTTAACATTTACCCCTAATATTATACATGTAAAAAGAATTAGGAAAATAAATGTGGTTTAAAACTAAACTAAACTAAACCAAATAGTCATACAGGTAATTCTGATATTGAAAGATTTCATAATACATTAGGAGAAAAACTTAGAGTTTTGGAAACCGAAAAATCCGAATTATCAATTCAAGAAAGACTTTTCAAATGTGTAGAATGGTATAATAAATCTATTCACTCCGTCATTAAAGCAAAGCCAATATACGTAATAGAAGGAAAAGTCGATAAAAAACAAATAGAAAAACTTTTAAAAGATTACAAAGAAAAAACCATTAACAAACGCAATGAAAAACGAGAAACCTATAGACCAAACCAAGATGAAGGCTACGTAAAAAATTATAAAGCATTAAGGCACAAAGACCAACCTAAATATAGAAAACTTAAACTAGAAAATATACACCCGACAAATATAAAACGACCCACGAAAATTTTAGATCAACTAGACGCTAACTCTTACAATTGTTGACGTCCGGCGCCGTGCTTCCTCGGTTGGGTGAAGAGCGGGGACCTTTTGTTTTTCGTTTAGTTATTATTCCTTTTATTTATTATTCCGCTCCGATAGAAAGTACGTTTGAGCGGACATTTGTTGCAATTGATAATTAATTAATTAAGAAAAAAACTAATTCCGTCTCCTTAATATTGTTTATTTTGTGTATCATCTTCTTCACTCAAGGAAAACTTATTCTCAACTCAAAACATAAATTTACTTGAGACTGTAAGCAATTCAACTAACTCTGTTCTCTAACTCAACTCCAAACTCAAACTGATTTTACTATTGAATTTTTTCTCTACTTATAGAACATTGTGTTCTAATTTACTGTAAATTATAATATGAACAAAACAAATTTTCTCAAAGTATTCCTTTAGTTTCTGTGACTTTTAAATTGAATAAAATTTGAACGAAAATCAAAGTGTGCTGTTTTGAAATAAAAAGGGGCAAGTTATTAAATGTGCTGTAACTGGCAATATTGTGAATGTTTATGAATGGTATGTATTAAGTGAGAATGTAATATATGTTAAAGGAAGTTTTTAAGGATGTGTAAGGAGATTCAGTGTTAAATTTAATAAGGGTAGTATTCTGGAATACAACACAATAATGACAGTAACAACACTGACCCACACAACGACAGGAACATTTAGGAACAATTGACGAAAATAACCATAGCATAATCACCAACCTTAATAATACATAGATATTAATAATCATCTCAACAGAACTTTCAATAAGATTAAAGAAACATTAGAAATAGACACAAAAGAAATTATAAATAAAAATCCCAAAAGACATGATAAGAGCTAAACATTCAATTATACCTAACCAATGAAAATTTTGAAGAACTTGTGTTCGATAAAAAAAAAATTGTAATTGTAAATAATACCACTTATAACTCTGACGAAAATGTAAATTGAATCCAAAATGTGTATATACCAAAACAATTACCTAAAAATAAGAATAGGAAATCGAAAAAACAGAAATTAATTCACACTGTTAATGAACCAAAATAAAACAATGTTAAAGAGTTCATGTGAGATAGATTAATTATGTTAAATGAAAAATACCTAATAAATTTTAATAATTCTAATCCTAATAGTCATAAGCATTTTTAAATTGAATTAAAAACAAAACTCTGGAGAGTTTCGAATTAAAAGGGGGAGGTGTTACGTCAAAGAATTCTTCGACGACACAAAAAACCTATCTATCGAATGTGTAACTTAATTGCACATTTCCTAGAAACATTAAAATATAAAAATTGCAATGTGATGTCTATTGCAACATATGATAGAAATAAAACCTATTAAGAAGTAATTAAAAAGTAATTAACAAGATTTCGTGGAATCACGAAATAGGCAATTAAGCATATTGCAATACAATATCCATTACGTAGAAAGATGAGACGAAGGAAAAGATTTCGATGTAAAAATAAATTCAGTTTTAGAAGCGTCTCTCTGAAGAGCAGACGATTTTTTGACTCCAATATAAATTAAAATAAAAATATAAATTTTTATAAAATAAAATCACTTAAGTGTAATTTAGAAAAAACGTAACTCTCGCGATAGATCCTCTTTCGTGTGAATTTCTCGGTTTTATTTTAACTACTTTGCACTGCGCGGACTGACCTCCTTGTAGCGTTCCTCTCCGTTCGACTATCTTTATAAGACTCCTTCTCATTGACTGGTTCCAATTCCCCATCGGCAAGGGAAATCTTCCCAGCGCATCTCTGCACAGAACTTCCCATCATATCTGCTAACAGAATTTTCCATAGTATCTGTTAGCAGCATAAATTTGCCATTTCATCTAAAAAGGAGAATTTCCCATAGTATCTGAAAAGGAGAAATTTTTCCTCAATGATCATCATTAGCTGTTGGTTATCGGAATCTTGTTCCTTTTGTTTTAAGATCGGATGCCTCCGCTATTCTCCGATCTTTTCCTTAGGATTTGTTTATACCGCACATCTGGCATGAGAAGCAAAGGTTCTCATCCTATTCAGATGGGTACAAAGGACTATGGGATGCAATGCTTTGTTAGTACTTCCCCTCATAAACATCTATCGTGGGTAGTGTTAAGAGTTTATGGCGGCATGACTGCTAATCGATATGCCTTGTTTGCACAAGTGTGCCTTTAGCGTTAGAGTCATGCCAGGGATTTAGGTGTTAATTGCTATTAGCTACCAGAGTAGGCTTCCGTTGTTCGGTTTATTTACCGACAATGGTATTTCATGGGAAACATCGCGTTGATGCGTAGGATGGGTGAGTGATTTACATGCGACACTTTCCTACATGGCGCATTTGCTTAGATGCGATGCTTTACTGCCTTTTGGAATTGGGTTGAATACAATGTATGGATGCGTTGAACTCGATATTGGGAGCATTTGAAGGTTTAGTTGCTTGCTTTTTGATATCGGATTCAACGTCGTTGGATGTCCTATAACCTTTTGTTTCAGGTATCATCATCATCATCGGCACTACAACCGGGAACCGGTCTTGGCCTTATTTAACAAATCTCTCCACCGGTCCCGATTTCGAGCCGATGTCATCCAGTTTAGCACTCCCAGGCTCTGGGCGTCCTGGTCTACGCCATCCTTCCATCGCAGACAAGGTCTGCCGCGCAGTCTCCTTCCATACATCCTGCCACAAAGGACTTTTGTTTCAGGTATGGTTACTGACTATTGGGACACCTGTCTGTGGGCACGTGTGCTGAAAAAGGTGAGTAAAGTTCATTGGCGGAAAGGATACCTCAACCTGTAGTGAGTTGTATGGTTCGTAGACTCGCTACAACACGCCCCCCCCCCCTCCCAGTGACGTAGCCTCGATATGAAGTAGGCTCCCCCCCAGTGACGTAGTCACGATATGAAGTAGGCTGATGTTGCCTGGGGGTGCACTGTTGTCTTTTATGGGCGTGCTCCCTTCCATCTTGGTCGGTGCTTGGGTGGTAAAGGGGCGAAGGCGATCGCGTTTGTCGTCTTCTGGCGGTCGTTAGTGGGCGGGGCTTCCGGCCGCGGATTTTCCAGTTCCCAAACGTTGAGAATTCTCGCAGCGTCTTCTCTGGCGCGCAGATCGTGGGCGCGCTGCCGCGTTATTGGTCCGTGTAGGATTTCCGCAGCCCCGCGTGTGACCATTTCGCGAGGGTTTGGTTGAATTTCAGTGGCTGCCGTGCCTTGCGTTTCGGAGAAGCGGGACGGTTGACATACTGGGCAGCTTTCGGCTGCTGCCGCCGGTTTACTCGGCTGCCAACAAAGCCAATCTACAGCTTATCACCCCCAGTCTAATGGGATAATAGAACGATGGCATCGCTCACTCAAAGCCTCACTGATGTGTCATGACGACAATCAATGGCTCGAAGCCCTACTAGCCGTACTTTTAGGCTTGCGCACAAGCATAAAAGAGGACCTGGGAGCCTCAGCAGCAGATCTGACGTACGGAACCAATCTGCGCCTTCCAGGAGAGTTCTTCGTCGATAGAGAACCCCCACTCGAACAGATGCTAAACATGGAAAACCTACGTAAACTCATGCGTAAGGTCAGGGCAACATCGGTCGCCAGACATGGTTCCAAGAGGATATTTGTTCACCCAGAGATGGACAGCTGCACGCACGTCTTCATCAGGGTGGACAAAGTTAGGAGACCTCTAGAACCCCCATACGAAGGGCCATACAAGGTGCTGGACCGAATAAACGACCGAGTTTTCTCCGTTGACATCGATGGAAAACCTTACACCGTCAGTGTCGAAAGATTAAAGCAGTGTCATTTAGAACAACCGCCCGACGCGGTACCGGGAGATGCATACCAGCAACCAGCGGCAGCAGCTGAAAGCTGCCCCGTATGCCATCCGTCCAGAAAAGACAGTTAGAGAACACCATCGAGAAGGTATCCGCGATTCGAAAAACAAAAAGTCGAGTTAACGTTATGTGTAAGTTGTGTGAGATTCGTGTTCAATAAAAAAAAATAGTCGTTTCGATTAGGTAAAGTCGTTGTGAGAACAAAACATTAAAAATTGGTGTATTACATCCTTAATATTTACAACAGGTAATTCAAAAATAACACCAACATTAAAACAAAACATTTCGCAGTGTTTCATTTGTGTGATCGTCTCCGTGTTCCGGTTGGTTTAATTCCTTTTACTGTGGTCGTTGTTCGGCGGAACACCTCAGCAATCAACAGTTGACCTAAAAGACAAACATAAATCCGCTAAATTGGTGACTCACGGACGTGATCTGTACACACAGCACACACTTTCCCGTAGTAAACAGAACTTCACACACGACCATGACTTCCGCATAGAGCACCAGGCACACTCGCCTGTTCCGACGTTGTCTCGTTCGCTCCGTCGTTCGCACACGAAGCTGATCGTAACAAAGTTACTGAGGAGGGAATAGTGTAGCGTCTCTAACAGATACACACACAATACACAAGCAAATAGTGAAGAACACGGAACGAAAATCAAATAAGAAAAATTGCATCAGAGCCGTATACCATAGCGATAACATAACAATTCACATCAGTGGAATATACTTGAGTTTAAAAACACGGCCATTAGCCCGATGTGTTACGCATTGGTTCAATTTTTAGGTGATTCTAACTGTCATAGCGTCAGTTCGAGACACACGTTCTTCACGATGAATCCCAAACGCTATAGGCCGATCAAACACCCCTTTGTTCCCATTTCAAAGGTAACTTAATAATGTCTCTCTCATAGAAGTGACGCACACACACAAAATACACAAGCAAATAATGAAAAACACCGAAAAAAATTCGAATAAGCAAAGCATAAAAGCCGTATACTATAGCGTAGCATAGCAATTCCACGTCAGTTGAGTGTACTTGAAAATAACGATCGAATTCGAAAAAGCAGCAGTGGTCTGATTTTTTGAGCATTGGTTTTATCTTTTAGCGTTCGAATAACACGTTCTTCATTATCGTCGCAAACACTATAAAAGCATTGGCGATAAAATCGACAATCGCGATTTTGACAATCTTCTCTTGATACCAATTCCTTACCACCAAGAAAGTTTTGCAATAAAATTGTAATCGCTTGGCGCATTAGACTATAGTCCATGATATCCCTTCCTTGCCGCCTCTGGGGGCCCTCTCCTATTTATACTTGCTTGTCCCTATACGCTGATGACACCAAGATATACAAGATCATCGAGTCACCATGTAGTGCTCTGAAAAGTCCTACCATCTCCTTCTCCCGCACATACAAATCCCTACTCCTAAACTTAGATTCACTTTATAAGTATGTTATATAATTTCAAGGAACTTATTGTTCAATGTTATTGTTTTATTGCCTAGATTGCGGCCAAAGGTTGTATCCTTTCTCAAATGTGTGATGCTATATTTCTTCCGATGCTGAGGTGTGCAACTCAATAAATGTTATATAAACATAAAAGGTACTAATGCAAATGGCGTGGTAGATTTAAAAAGGCTGCGCCAATTGTTACATTTGGTGTGTAACAATAAAATTGTAGTCTAGGTGGCTAAGACTGTGCCCCTGATTACAGCAGTCGTGGGGAAGTGGCCAAGAGTACAGCTGGAGTTGTGTCAATGTGGGAGGGGGAAACATAGATCGTCCATATATGTGTGCCCCACTTCTTCACCGGATGCTATCCTGACAGTCTGCGCCAGTTGCGATGCGTTATCTCGTTTTTCGGTTGTAGGACACAGTCAACGGTAGACTACACGGAACTCCAACGGCAGTCTTTGCGGTCGCCCACACACGCCGTTATCGTCCTGGCATTCAACCCCCTGAGAAACGGAAATTTAAACTATCGTACTGGTTACATTTCTTCTTTTTGAGGATGATCCTCCAACTAACGACTCCAACTACTCAGGAGATCCATAAGACACCAAGACAAACGACAGCTCCATTCCAATCACATGCGGTTTATTAGACTATTCTTGAATTAATTTATATAAATATCTTTACACAAGACGCTTTTATTAACAATTATTTAATACTTTTACTATGCAAAAATTCGCGATTTAAAATAACTAAATTCTCGAATCGTGTTTTTCTTTTCTTCTTTATTCACATACTTCAAAAAAACTCACCAGTTCTTTTTACGTTGTTACTCCTCTCAAGGGTTCTAACAGACTCTTGTTCTTCTTCCCCTCTCCATCTCTCCACGATTCAACGAAAAACAGAAGGATCGTGCATTCGCTTGTACCGAATGCCAATCCGAAAATGTGGATCACTGGCTCGCAAACTTTAAATTTATTTTAAACTTTTAATTTATTCACTGAGTATTTTAAATGCCCTCATCTCAACTATCGATCCAATTTCCCCGCTCGGGGGACACGGGGGGATGGGGGAGTTTACCACGTAACACGGTTTCAACTAACCCCTTTCGCGGATGCTGAAAAATGTCAACTCAAACGTCGCTTTGTTCGGCTTCGACCTCTCTATACATACTCTCAAGCACCGCCTCCTAAACAATTCTCACCACCAATCTAAAGCGGCGCTTTCTACACTTTGCTCTCTAACCCGCCCGCACCCCTTGCCTCAATTCTAATCTTCGTAGTATGTCCTGCTTATCTTCAGTAAAGCTTAGTTAAGTTAGTTCTAGCCTTCTTTAGTGTGTAAAGTTCTTTATATACTTTAGCCTAAAAATACACACATTGCTCGAATTAGGCCAATAAATGGGGTAGTAGTCCCACTTAATTTCTAAAGATCTATAGAGTCGACGTATCCAAACCCCTCGATCAAGCTCTCGGAGTTTCTGGCGAGTTATTGTGAATATTTATTTCAAGGTATTGTACTGATTTGGCCCAGGGCTTGCCCGGAAAAACAAATTATTATGGACAATTTAACAACTCTCGGATAAGCCCGGATACCGGTGGAGAGACTTGCTAAATAAGGCCCAGACCGGATCCCGGTTGTAGTGCCGATGATGATGATGATGATTGTACTGATTGCCAATTCTAGCCGCTTCTGGTCAATCCCTGGCCGCAATTGATCTATTTCTTGAGAGTGAATTTCTGGATTTAATATTTGATCATCGTGTAAGTATGGTGGGGGGGGGGGGGGGGGGGGGGGGGCATGCCCCCTTTGGAAAACCCTTTATATTTACTGTTATTCTCCCGCAAGGTTATACGATTCGGTCTTTTACTATTCACTCTTATACGATTCACCCTTAAAATGTTTACTCTTATACTACAGGTCCCGTTTGTAAGACCCTTTATAGTTACTGTTATTCTCCTAGAATGTTCTACGATTCGATTTTTTACTATTCACTCTTATACCATTCACCCTTAAAATGTTTACTCTTATACTACATGCCCCCTTTGCAAAACCATTTAACATATATTTACTGTTATTCTCCCGCAAGATTATATACTCTTATACCGTTCACCCTTAAAATGTTTACTCTTATACTATGCTATTTACTCGTGTACTATTAACTCTCACATGTCCAGGAGAGACGCCACCTCGACGCATTGCGTGGATTCTCAGGATAACGATGCCCGAGAGGATGCTATGATAGAAAACTAAAGACTAGCTTCCTGAGAAAAGGCCACGATCGGCCACTAATGATTCGCTTTCTGGGAAGACACTGCCGATATAATAGCAGCACACCCAACTGCTGCTCACAGGACAAAAGCATACGCCGACGATTTTCGTGTGCTGGACGATGTGAAAGGCGAACAATCTCACCTGTAGTTGAGTTCGCTGACGGAGGTCCTGAGGTTTGCCAGCATAACGCTTAGGCTTGCTAAGAAAACAATTAGGAATTTAGATTTCAAGAAGTAGGTGGAAATAAACTTTGTTTATAGGAATCATCATCATCATAATCATCGGCACTACAACCGGGATCCGGTGTTGACTTTATTTAGCAAGACTCAAGGCTTGTTAAATTTTCCATAATAATTTATTTTTACGGGCAAGGTTATTAGCCTTGCGCCAATTTGTTTATAGGAATCATCATCATC
The DNA here is from genome assembly GCA_963931805.1 of Microdon myrmicae. Lineage (NCBI taxonomy): Eukaryota > Metazoa > Arthropoda > Insecta > Diptera > Syrphidae > Microdon > Microdon myrmicae. The sequence continues at coordinate 136,629,000 of OZ007500.1, forward strand.
GGCACTACAACCGGGAACCGGTCTTGGCCTTATTTAGCAAGTCCTGAGGCTTGTTAAATTTTCCATAATGATTTATTTTGTCTGGGCAAGGTCATTAGTCTTGCGCCAGGGGCTCCCCGACGGGGAATCGAACCCCGGTCTCCCGGGTGACAGGCGGGTATACTAACCACTATACTATCGAGGAGCCCGGGAGTTTATAGGAATACACTAATATTAATGTGCTCTTTCTTTCATGTACCCCAGAGTAGTTCTCCCAACCAGCGGTGCTCCAAGTCATTTCCTCTTCGTCTAGGTACACAACGGCGTTTGCCCCACCAGGTCGCCTTGGGAAACTCAGATAACTGCTTGGTATCTGTCGCGCAAGCACTTGACTATCACGCGAATACCCAGCTTGGCAGCTTCGCCCTGTATAGAAGTATGGGGCCGCTAACTGGGACGATTTGCGAGATTTTTTCGCATCCTTTTCATGGTCGGAGGTGTGCTTCGGAGACTCCGATGTTAACGCTTGCGCGGAATCGGTACCAGAGATTATTCTTCTGGGGATGGAGATGTACATTCCTTATTCCATCAAACGAAGTTCATCTAATAAACCGTGGTTTGACAAAAAATGCGAGCAGATTACAGCGGCAAAAAATAGAGCTTTTAAACAATGGCGCTCCAATCCCGCCGAGGTTAACAGGACGAATTTTGTTAGAATCAGAAACGCCTGCAACCAGGCGATTAATGCCTCGAACAAAGCTCACAACGACAGAGCGACCAATAAGTTCCTTCGGTGCCCAACTGTTTCGCGCTCCTTCTGGTCAATGGCAAAAGCTCTCAGCAGTAACTTCGCTTCTTCCTCTTTTTTCCCGTTGGTGACGTTAGTCACAACTACAAAGGATAAAGCTGATGTGTTCTCGAATTTATTTTCCGCGAATTCAAACCTCGATCCCGGCCTTTTGAAGCCACCTGTGATCGCGCCGGTACAGTCTTCCATGCGGGATGTGAGATTTCGTCCGCGTACTATTCACCGCATTTTACGTGAATTGGATCGTAGGAACGCAAACGGCCCGGACGGAATACCAGCAATAGTCCTTAAGAACTATGCTCCAGAACTATCGCCGGTTCTTGGCAGACTCTTTCGCTTATCTTATGCACGGAGGATCTTTCCTCCCTGCTGGAAAATCGCTCGAATTCAGCCAATCCCAAAGACGGGAAAAAAGTGTTTCCCACAAAATTACCGTCCGATAGCATTACTGTCTATTTTATCTAAGGTGACGGAAAAAGTCATCAATACTGAGTTAATTAAGTATTTGGAATGCAACGGACTTCTGAATGATCGTCAATACGGATTCCGTGGCAGGCGATCCACGGGAGACCTTTTGACACTTATAACCGATATATGGACATGTGCGATTGAACGGCATGGTGAGTCAAGGGCGGTCGCATTGGATGTCTCCAAGGCTTTTGACCGCGTCTGGCACGGGGCATTGCCGAGCAAGCTTCGTTCATATGGACTTTCCCAACAGCTTTGCGACTGGACGAGGAGCTTCCTCGAGAATCGAGATCCGGGTTGTTGTGGACGGTGAGTGTTCGGATCTGTATCCTGCTAATTCGGGGGTTGGCCCCAGGTTCTATTTTGGCTCCAACCTTGTTTTTGCTTCACATAAATGGTTTGTTGGAGACAACGGATAACAACGTGTTCAGTTTTGCGCTTGTTTCATCCTTTTCGAGTGTTCGGCCGATTGGTGCATCAACGTTGCACCAGCTGAGATGTAGACAGATTGACTCTCTGAATCAGGATCTGGATAAGGTCCTGCAGTGGGGAAGGGCCAATCTCGTCGACTTCAATGCGGCGAAGACACAATATACAACATTCACAAAGATCATCGGTTTCACAGCTGATGATGAATGGCCAGGCCATCGAAACAGGGGCAAGCTTGAAATTGCTCGGCGTCACGGTCTGTGGGAATGTATCGTGGCATAAACACGTGTCGAACATCGCCAGATTAGCCTCAGGAAAACTGAGCTATCTTTTTAGAGCCAAGAAATCTTTTGCTCCGGTTCAACTTCTTCTCCTGTATGAATCCCAAATTGGACCCGCGATCGAATATTGTTCTAATGTTTGGAGCTCGTCTCTTAAACATACCCTCGACCTACTTGAGAGCATACAGAGATGAGCGATCCGCCTGATCAGGGACTCGGCGCTGACGTCGGGACCACAACCGCTACCACGTCCAAGGCGTTAAGCCGACCTATTATCACGGGTACTGTTCTTCGGAGATTCGTGGTATTGTTCCACGCAATTCGGCTTAATGTGCTCCACAAGACAATCCGACGGATGACACCAGTTTGCGGTTCATCTCCCGACGGCGCGAACATCCCTGCATTAGAACTCGTTCCGTTTCAGAGCGGGGAAGTTGTGGAACTCCCTTCCCTCGCGAGTGTTCCCGGAGCGTTATAACCTGGAACTGTTCAAAAAAAACTGCAACAGTTATTTGGTGGCATCTCAGGGCGCCCACTCATCGCTATAGGTTCGCCTTTCCCGAGAGAAGTGTAATAATAAAAAAAAAAAAAAAAAAAAAATGGTTTGAGCAATTACGGAACTTAAAACAAGTACCAACGATGCCATGGCCAGATCTGGAACACTGATTTGGCGAATCGCGAAATGGGGAATGAATAGGACAAGACTTCGGTTTTATGTGAATGTCTTTCGGTGGGTGAACCATGGCACCTGGAATAAATATCAAATAATTTTTGCGTGTAGTGTTCTGGCAGAACAGCAATAACTACTATCTCAATATACGAACCCACATTGATCCATAACTTCATAATAGTATAAGTGAATATAAGTGGATGAACGATTCAAAATGCCTCTGTTCCTGGTTACAGCATCAAGTGATGGGCTACCACGTAAGGAGCAACAAAAATACTACAAATTGTCAACGAAAAAAAAAAAACAAGACGAAAATGTTGAATTTGTATAACACAAACCATTAATCAAGACATAAAAGAACTTGCCGATGGGATCTATGCATTGTCATAAAAAAAGGAGAAAAAAAACCCCAAACAATAAATCATGATTCACTGCAAGGGATAGTGAAAGATTAAGAACTTCCGCAGGAAATTCTTACCGCTGCTCAAATGAATATGGACAATAGAAGGTTCAGGCAGGTTCGCGAATTACCTATACCTGTCATCGGTACGTAAGAGTATTCCATCTATTATTCAGTTGGATTAGTTGTCCTCTTTATAGGGCCTCTAATTTTCTTCTGGGAATGTCAATCACGCACTAGGTTACGATAAGCTTTATCATAAAAAATATCAAAAGTAACAAAAACTTGAGTCCATTGTACTGAGATGGTGTATCTCCACCTACGCAACTTTTTCATTTCATTATGCTTCATTTCATCATTTTTCAATCGCAACTGTTGAAACCTGTACGTGTCAGGTGAGTTGGGTGCAGATTGGCTTGGGGAAAGGATACCAACGAAAATAACTCTGTCCTTGTGGGTTCTGTGACAATGCGACTACATTTTATTTTTGTATCCGAACAGCGAATTGTATGAATTGTCGATTTATGTGTGTAGTCTAACGAAGAAAAAAAAACATATGTCAGCACTGCTGGAGATCTTTATTAGAGAGGTTACCTTACACATCCCGTCTATCGCAGATGAACAATAACAAAAACATCACAATTTCACAAGAAAATTAGTTTTTTCCCTTTTATTCATTCTGCGAATCAATCTTCGTTCTAAGGTCTCATCTGAGGATTTCTGTGAGACGAACTTTCCGCAACCTAGAGGCACGTATACATAAATGCGACGGATTGGTCTGGAGGACGAACGGTAGGAGTATGAGCCTTGCGATTCGATTGAAGTTGCCTCAGAAATACATACCGCGTAGGTTATCCTTCAGCCAACGTTGGTTTGTTATTCTCTAGTTTTTTGTTGAGAGATTTGAGACTTTGTGTTTTGCCTTTGGGCAGGATGCGAAGGCGCCATGTTTTTGGTCTGCTGATGGAAATTTAATTGAATCTCAGCTTACACTTGGAGGTAATGTTGCTTATTTAGGCATCATTATCTAAATTGTGTATTTGTGAAAATTCGGTTTTAGATTCAGCCACAATTTTCAATGTTCCATAACTTCTTATTCTTTATTTTTTATTTAGGATTACGTTCGGTTAACACAGCCAAAGGACATAGCCGTGAGTATACACTAATTGTATGGACAAATACGCCCTTGATCTGCTTCTGTGGAGCTTCATGGTGAACAGCGTTGCTGTTCTTTGCCTGGGTGATGATACTGATGGTACGAACCATCGTTATGTTTTTTGGCAACAATACTCTCATGCAGCCTTGGGTGCATACAACCCTTAAATGGCTTGGATGATATCATCGCAAAGATGTATGCTCCTTTACGGGCAGTACCTTTTCGGTTGAGTATTGCGTCTGTATCGGAGTCGCTAGCTTGTCTCTTAACTTGTTTGCAATAAACAACTTTCGACCGCGGGTTTTGCTGGGTTATGTAGCTGTTCTGTCTACGAGGGTTGCCTCTTATGTTTCGGGATTTGGCAACCCTAGCGTTGCAATCCGGCAATTGACAGCTCTGTCGTAAAGTTGGACATTTTTGAGGTTATACGCACTCAGAACGTTTTGACATATGAGCGCTATTTGTGTTGTTTACAGTAACTTAAAAGATTCATCTCGGCCCAAAAATGAAATTAAATCGTCAACATTTTCGTGCGATTATTTTTTACAACTTTCGGCGTGGATTAACTCAGCAACAGTGCATGGATGAACTTAATTCAATTTTTGGCGATGAAGCTCCATCAAGGACCAGTGTTTATCGATGGTATGGTGAATTCAATCGTGGTCGTAGTTCACTCCAAGATGAATTTCGTGAAGGTCGTCCAAAATCAGTTGTTGTTCCGAAAACCATTGACGCTGGTCCGGCGATTCGTAGAATCGTCACAATATCTTACTGGGTGGCGAAGTTGTGAGACCAATATTGGTCAATACCATTATCATACGAAAGACATAACGGTTTCCAATATATCATCATCATCATCATCGGTACTGTGGGGCTTTTCAGTTGATCGAACTTGGTATCTGCCAACCGTTGGACAGCCCCTGGGCAAGTCCACTCCACTTAGTGAAGAAACGTTCTGGTGGAGTGGCGGCCATGCGGTGATTACATGCTATTGAACGCAGCAACTGTCCCGGACAGATACCTTATTGCACACCTCTACGATTTTTCGTATAAACTACGAGGTTGCAATGTCTTCATCACCCTGGATCTCACTAGGGCTTACCACCAAATTCCGGTGGCACCTGAAGACATCCCCAAGACCGCAGTCCTTACACCTTTCGGACTCTTCGAGTTCAAAGTGATGACTTTCGGGCTCAGGAATGCCGCACAGACATTCCAGCGTTATATCGACTCGGCATTACGTGGTCTTAATTGCTGCCACGCATACCTCGATGACATCCTCATCGCCTCCAAAGACCATGCCGAACATAAACGCCACTTACGTCAGGTCCTAGAGCGCCTCCGTGAATTCGGTCTTGTCATCAACCCAGATAAGTGTCAATACGCCAAGGAGCAAATCACTTATCTGGGTTACGTCGTTGACAACCAGGGCATTCGCCCGCTACCAGGCCGTGTGGAGGCCCCCATGAAGTTTCCTACTAACGTAAGTGAGCTCCGTCGATTCCTGGGGATGGTTAACTTCTATCGTCCGACGCTGAAGAACGCTGCTCAAATTCAACCTCCCTTAAATTAATTCTTGAAAGGAGCTAAGCGCAATGATAAGCGCCCAATCACCTGGAGAGAAGTCTCTGATGAGCATTCCAACTGTCCAAGGAACAATTGGCAAATGCCACCTTACTCCGATACCCCGTCGAGGGAACGGCACTGTCCATCCAATGCGACGCATCGGATACCGCAATCGGAGCTGTCCTTGAATGGGACATCGAAGGCCGACCGGAACCACTTGGTTTCTTTTCAAGGAAACTGAGTCCTACTGAGCGACGTTACAGCGCCTACGACCGCGAATTACTCGCGATCTACAGCGCTGTCAAATACTTCCGTCGTATGATAGAAGGTCGCTCACTCCTAACAGACCACAAATCGCTGGTCTACGCGTTCCAGAAGAAGTTCCCCCCCCCCCCCCCCCACAAAAGCGTCAATTAGACCTCATTGGGCAATATACTACGGAGATCAGGCACATCTCCGGTAAACAGAATGTCACGGCGGACGCCCTTTCTCGAATCGATACGATTCACTTGCGTACCGCCTTGAACAACACTGACCTTGCCCTAGCTCAACAGGAGGACGAACAGCTTAAGTCCCTCCTAACTGCCGATACGGAACTAGAGCTAAAGAAAATTTCACTTCGCGACCCTTTGGGCGAAATTTGGTGTGATGTCTCTACTGGAACCGCTAGACCTTACATTCCCGAGAAACTTCGTAAGGGCGTGTTCCAGGTTTACCACAACCCAGCCTACCCCAGCGGCCGAGCAACAGCCGCTGCTGTCCGTCGCAAATTCATTTGGCCCCGGATGAACAAAGATTTCACCGGTTGGGCCCGTGCTTGCCTCCAGTGCCAACGTTGCAAAATAGCGCGACATAACGTACTGGAGCCAGCACAATTCAAGCTTCCCACGGCACGCTTCGCCCATGTCCACATAGACATAGTGGAACCGCTTACTCCATCAAGAGGATTCTCTTATATGCTCACTATGATGGATCGCTGCACGCGATGGCCAGAGGCGACACCTCTCCGGGCAGTTACTGCCGAATTAGTCGTCAAGGCTTTTTATTCAACTTGGGTCACACGCTTCGGTGTACCAACCACCTTAACTTCGGACCGAGGTCCACAATTTGAGGCGACAATATTCAGGCAGCTAACAAATCTCCTCGGCTGCCAAAGAAGTCGTACCACCGCCTACCACCCGCAATCCAATGGGATGATAGAGCGCTGGCATAGATCTCTAAAAGCCTCACTCATGTGGCATAACGACACCCAATGGTTCGACGCCCTTCCCACCGTCCTCCTCGGCCTGAGGACATGTATTAAAGAGGACCTAGGTGCTTCGGCAGCAGAGCTTACCTACGGTACCAACCTCCTTCTTCCAGCAGAAATATTCCTGGACGGCGAAACACCGCGTGACCAACTTCATGAATTGGGACATCTCCATGACCTGCTACGTTAGGTTAGGGCAACCCCAGTAGCCAGGCACGGCTCCAAAAAACTTTTCGTCCACTCTGAACTGCACAGCTGCACGCACGTCTTTGTCAGGGTGGATAAGGTCAAAAAACCCCTCGACCCACCTTATGATGGCCCATTCAAAGTCTTCCGCCGCATCAGCGACCGCGTCTTCGAGATCGATATAAGAGGCAAACGATCCACGGTCAGCGTCGAGAGATTTAATCCCTGCTTTCTGGAAGCTTCCGCTCCAGAACAGCTCCCATCCGCAAACACTACTACCACCCAGCCGGCACAACCTCCCCGCACTCGCGCCCGAGCGCGCGCCCTCACTCAGCAAACCTCCTCTCAGCCTCCCTTGTCTGTTTCGTGACTACGTCACTGGGGAGGGAGTGATGTGCGGCTCTTCAGGGCCCGAAGAACCTCGCATCATTTTTAACCCCATAAAAATCCTTTAAACCCCATATCTACCCTTAAGTCTAATCAGTGGCAAGATCACACAACCTTGCCATAGTATTCACCACTGTCCTAAAATGGCCGAGGAGCTTTTCCTCTACACCCGGCATGTTATTTTTACTCTTCATTTACAGACCCATCGGCCGATCGTCCTATCGACAATATACAGCGTAGCCATCGTTGGCTACCTGCAAGCGATCGAGAGTTATTTAAAATAACACACACTCGATTCATCGACCGACGAAATGATACATTCTTGGCAGAATCAAAGTGTACACAAACACTGTCGCCATGCCCATTTAGCGTCCAGAAATACATGTCGGGCTATTTGCTGGCTTGCACATCTGCAAGCCAGATTTCTAATAGCCCTGCTATAGGACATACTGAGCGGGATAAACCAGATCAATAAACCTTGTTTCTAGTTGCTATGGCGAGCGATCTTCTGTGAATTTTACATCAAATAATGTAGTCGAGAAGATTCATGTTCTCAGGCAGCCTTGGGTTTTTGCCGATATTTCACCACCAGGAGGAGTCTGAAAACAACCTTTACGGAGTACACAATACACCAGGAGTCAGTTCTTAACCACCGCCGCGTGCACATATACTCGAGGCCGATTTTGGCTACACAGCCCAATTTATCATAGGAAGTAGACGCAACTACTTTTGAGTTGTATTATTATCGCACGCTGTTCTTTTTGTCTTCCGCGACGAATGTTCATTCTCAACCGATAGTTTGTCGTATTAAACACTCGTTTATTTCGGGCAAAATATCACTTAAATATCTAATTAAGAGTGATTGTAATGTGTCATAATTAATGTTTAATGAACCCTAAAGATTCAACCATCCGTGTAACAACTTGTGAACTCGGGACAAAAATAAAGTAACATTAAAATTAACTCAGCCGTTTTATTTATTGTGTTCCTGGTGCTTGCGTTCTTTTGATAAATAATTTTGGTGAGTTGATGTTTTGTCGGTGGAGTTTCAGCGAACAATCTGTGGTGTTTTTGCAAAAATCGCATCCTTGCTGATGCCAACGTAATAAACACCTACAGTACTACAACCGGGATCCGGTCTTGGCCTTATTTAGCAAGTCTTTCCATCGGTCCGGATTTCGAGCCGATGTCATCCAGTTTGGCACTCCCAGGCTCTGGGCGTCCTGGTCTATGCCATCCCTCCATCGCAGGCAAGGTCTGCCGCGCTGTATCCTTCCATACATCCTGCCACAAAGGACTTTCCGGGCAGGCTCCTCTTCGCTCACTCGAGCCCACCGGAGTCTACCGAGCTTGATTTTTCTTACAACATTAGCTTCAAGGTAGATCGCTTACAACTCATGGTTGTAGCGTGTCCGGATTCGTACAATATATATAATTCGATACCCTCCCCCTCTTTCCCCTTGCCGTTAAGTTGCTATTCTATAAAGGAAGCAGTACATCAAATAGTATCCTTTCGTGAGAAAACTGGAACGCAAGGGTTAAATATATACAAATAAACATCACAGCAAGTTGTCAGACGAAATAGTATTTGTCATAAACGTCGTAATCCTTCGCCTTTTGTGAAATCTGGTCTAGGTCATCAGTCAACCCATTTCCAAAGGAATTAATCCCCGCAAGTCACGTGTAAGTTCACTTTGTATTCCTTTGCTAAGTTGCTTGGCATGTTGTTGTATCTGGTAAAAGCCATCACGAGCGATGTTGTTAGCAGGTTCAAATGACTGTAAGTCAACCCATAAATCGGACCACGTTTTCTGAGCATCCTACATGCCTTATTGCCCTGGGTCGCAGACGTGTCCTTACGTACATTTCTCCCTGTTGGAAATTGCCCATTATACCGTTATGGGCCCAAGTCAATCCTGGTATGTCACACCAGCTTGCCAGTTTAATCAATCAAATTCTCTTGTTCACTGAATTCGATAAGTCTCTGCTGTTGAACTCACAGGACTACACACAGAAATCAAAATATAGAGCTAGACAAATTACCTAGTTCCGGTCATGTCCTGACAACATTCAAAAAGTTTGCGTTCGGTTTTTTCTGCTTCCATTTAATTTTTTCTTTTTTTCATGTCTTTTAAATTACCTTTCACAACAGGTCCCGAGATTGATACTGTGTTTGGTACAAGTGTTGCATACCTACTAGGTGGATAGGTTCTATTTATTGATTGAATGGACCATTAGTGAGTAACTCAATTTGTTTACATGTAATTTAGTGCCATTCACTGAAAGGATACCGTACGGTATGCAAAAACACACAGTGACCGAAGTTCTTGGCAATCTACGTAAAAGGGATATTGGCAACCGGCCAACCTTAACAACCACAGCATAAGAGACAGAGAGAGAGAGTGACTGCAGGACTTCATAATGGTTGATAAAGACACTCAATTTAAATTCCCAGAAATGTCCACAACTTGATGTTTTACGTCTCATTCGTCAAAGGATTCCTTTGAATTCCGTTTACTTTTCTCCTCCCAGTTCTCGTGTGGCCATTACGATAACATCGCTTTATTTCAAGTGGCACGGGGGATGTAGTGGCCAGTTGCAGGTCGATTTTACTAACTCATTCCTTATCCGTGGCCAGGATTACTTTTCAGTTAAACTAGTACTACTGTGGAACTACTGACAGGATGGGGCAGTTTGGAAAAATGTCCATGGTTCGCAGGGACTGGTAGATTTCAAGGTCCTTTTTGCTGATTATATACGAGGTTTGAAGTGGAAGCTATACAGATGCAAGGATTAATAACGGTCCGTACTTGTATATCTGGAGGCTGATGATGATTTTTTGTGCGGCAGTTATGGAACGTTAGATAAAAGGATGTTGGTACAGATGGACGTAAATATAGGAGCATAGGGTGTCGGGAATCTAACTGACTAATTGCTTGATGGAGACGGAATTCATGGATATCTACAACTCACATACAGTGACATTTGATTGACAAAGGCTTTTTGGCAGGTTTACTGTTCTGTGTTCCAATTACACCATAAGTCTTGTTCATGTCGTGATGCGCTTGAGAGAGCATTTACAAGCAAACACCATCGACGTGCATCACAAAGCTGGTAGTAAGGGCGATGTGAAGGTAGGTTACCACAAGCTAACAAATTCATTCCAATTCTAGCGATGGGCTGATGTGAATGATTGTGCCAAGTGCTGGTTCTGCCGGGCAACCTTGATTCTTATTTGTTGTTATTGAGGTATATGCGTTTTCGGCTGAGAGATTTTTGTTTAAAAAAAAAACCGAAATAAAAGGCCACATATATCAAGATGAAACAAACGTGCCCTGTATCCAATTTCTTTAAAGGTCGACTGAATCCTTGATTCCACTATCAGAGGACTGATATGAATTCAATTCAACGGAAACCACTGGAGTTGAATAGGCACGCATCAGTGATTTTTGGATCATGTTTTATTGAATATCTGTGATGAAATGGTCGATTTTTATTGGCAAAATGGGATTTTCCTCAATTGAAGCGAACAAACAAGATAATAGCAACATGATGTCCAATCAATGCAAACAGATGGGTTAACTGATAAAACTTGAGCTTCTCTACCAAAGCTTAAAAAGGTGATGACGTGCTAGTAACTCTTTGCTCGCGACATTGACGTTTTTTTTCCTTTATATTTCCGTCTAATCGCCAATACTCCCTTTTTTCTGTACGACAGCTGCCTTTAGCAGCTTTTGTGTTCGCTTATTCGTTGTGGGTCTTAGATTATATCCCTTTCCGAGTTGCATAGAGGTTTTCCGGCGGGTTGTTGCAATGACACAAGAGTTTTGGCATGATCAGTGCAACATTCGTGGCATAATGTTCAACTTCTAGGCGGTATTTATTCGTATGTTACATATATAACATCAACAAAGCAATTCGTGCAGTAATTATAACTGAGATAATTGTACCGACGTATCGGACTGCAAACTGTATGGTGCACGTGTTATTCTCACATGGTATCATAGCCGAATGGAGGGATGGGAGCGAACGTACAGGGCCAGTGTTCCATCGTGACTAAAATTGCATGAAGCGACGCACAATTCCCCGCCTCTCGCGCGCCCCACCGTCTATCGGTTTTTAAGAAATCAAGTGTTACCACTTGCAAAAATATATGGCACACCCGATATAAAGAAGTCTACATAAATAGGGTGGATAATTTTATGATCAAATTAATCAGAGGACATATTTGGAGAGTAATAAGCTCATCCAACGACCTAATTTTCGGGCCCTATTTTATTATTCAAATACTTTGTTTTATGAGAGGGTGCGTCGCAACGGTCTTTTCCTATCAGAGGCGTTCCTCGATTTGGACATGACTGGGCTTATACAGGATGGATCCGGAATTCCGCTGATCTATCATGTAAGTAGATCATCCGTAGAAGGGCGATTGTGGTACGGCCGGGAGGTCACGCGCACCGAAGAACAGCTCTTGTGCTTGCTCTTGTATCCCACAAAGACCGGGACGATAATATTAAACAGGACCAATAGTTCTAGTAGTTGAATGGCAAATAAAGACCTGTGTACTAATGCCGGTAGAATAATTGCATCATCAGTCAGCTTACATAGTTTAGTTTAGTTTAGTGAGGGCAGAATCCTCATATATTCAGCTTAGTACAAGCGATAAAACTTAACAACTATCTTAAAACTGTTCTTATATATATAAACTATGATTAAAAAGAAAAAAAAAAGGGGGGGGGGGGTATGTTTGGCGAGTTAGTAACTGGGTTTATCCATCCATTATCACTCATTCATTCACCTCGCTTAGTACAGGATGTAAGAGTGTAGACGGGGAGTGGGCGAGGTCAGGAGGGGAAAGAGTGGAGATGAAGTTTGAGAGCAGTAGAGGTAAAGTTGAAATCGAAGGAGGTTGGGTAAGAGTTTGCCCGCCGCAGCATTCGCGAAATGGGTTCATTAGAGCCGTAAGAAGTGTGGTGGGTGGGCTGATAGAAGAGATGACGGTTTCGCAGGTTACGGGGGTTAGTGTGAAGTGGAATGATGGAGAGCAAACTTGGGCAGTTGATTGTGCCTGAAACGAGACGGTGGACGAAAAGGATGTCGGCATGCGTTCTGGGCTCCTGATGTGTGTTGACGTTGATCAGGTGGAGCCGGCTTGTGTATGGGGGGAGAATCCGAGGATTCGCCCAGTTCAGTCCGCGGAGGGCAAAACGCAGAAAACGACGTTGCACGCTTTCGATTCTGCGTACATGGGACGAGTAGTGTGGGGACTAGACCTGACCGGCGTATTCAAGAAGGGGGCGGACGAAGGCTATGTAGAGAGAACGGGAAACGTAAGGATTAGAGAATTCTTTAGACCAGCGTTTCACAAACCCAAGGACAGAGTTGGCCCTAAGAATAATATCATCAATATGCGGGATGAAGCCAAGCTCCCTGATAAATAAGATCCCAAGGTCACGTATCGAGGGTACAGACGATATCTGCTGGTTTAGCAGGAAGTAGGAGCGTGGGGGGCAGGGGGGCGTGTTCGGGAGAAGAGGATGGAGTGACATTTGACAACGTTGAGTTCGAGGCAGTTATTACGGCACCAAGTTGAGAAGCTGTCGAGGTCCGCTTGGAGAAATGAGGTGTCGAGAGGAGAGATGATCGTTTTGTAGAGTTTGGCGTCGTCCGCATAGAGGGAGATGGATGAGTATTTGATAATGGAGTGTACGTCATTGATGGTAAAGAATAAAAATATAAGGATAAAGGAAGGGACCTAGATCACTGCCCTGGGGAACCCCTGACGTGGGAAGAAAGGGATTGGAAAGGGAGGATCTGAATTTGACACGCTAGGTTCGATCTTTCAGATAAGAAGATAATCACTTAATCAATAGGGGTTCGAAACCCAGCGAGGACAGCTTAAAAAGAATGAGATTATGGGAGATTTTCTCAAATGCCTTGCTGAAATCGGCGGTGATAACATCAACTTCGTTGCCATTCTCTAAGGCACGGAGACTATGCGATGAGAACTCGACTAGATTGGTTGTGGTCGAGCTACCCGAAAGGAAACTGTGGGTATATTATGCTAGAGGCGTCAGCACGGACGCATGTTGAGCAGAACACCACAGATTGCTCACCGAGGAGATGGATTTTTTTTTTTTTTTTTTTTTTTTTTTTTTTTTTTTTTTATTAGACTTCTCTCGGGAGAGGCGAACCTATAGCGTCGAGTGGGCGCCCCGAGATGCCATCAAATAACTGTTGCAGTTCTTTTTGAACAGTTGCAGGTTGTAACGCTCCGGGAACACTCGCGTGGGAAGGGAGTTCCACAGCTTCCCCGCTCTGTAACGGAACGAGTTCTGATACAGGGATGTTCGCGCTGTCGGGAGATGAACCACAAACGGGTGCGATCCGTCGGATTGTCTTGTGGAGCGCATATAGACCGAATTGCGTGGAACAATGCCAAGAATCTCCGAAGAACAGCACCCGCGATAATATCTGTAAAACTTTTTGTATTGTATTTAATAATGGAGTCAACATCATTGATGGTAAGGATAAATAGGAGGGGACCTAGATCACTTCCTTGCGGAACCCCTGACGTGGGAAGAAAAGGATTGGACAGCGAGGATCTGAATTTGACACTGTAGGATCGATCTTTCAGATAAGAAGATAACCACTTGATCAATAGGGGTTTGAAACCTAGGGTGGACAGCTTAAAAAGGATGGGATTATGGGAGATTTTGTCAAAGGCCTTGCTGAAATCGGTGGTGATTACATCGACTTCATTGCCATTCTCTAAGGCAGGGAGAGTATGGGATGAGAACTCGATCAGATTCGTTGTGGTCGACCTGCCCGAAAGAAAACTGTGGGGGTTTGAGTAATATGCCAGACACGGGCCCACAGTTCACTCAATTCCCCCAACACTTCATCATCATCATCATCGCCACCACAACCGGGAACCGGTCTCGGCCTTATTTAGCAAGTCCTGAGGCTTGTTAAATTTTCCATAATGATTTGTTTTTTCCGGGCAAGGTCATTAGTCTTGCGCCAGATCCCCCAACACTTACCTCGGCACAAATTGTCACACAGAAGAGGAGGATCAATAAAAACACGCTGGGTTAGTTATTCGGCTGTACATCGGTTCTTTATTGTTCTAGATTATTTAACACTGGTTAATTATTGTTAACGTGAAAATGCGGAAGGCGATCACTTTAATGTCTGAAACACTGCTCGTGGCGTTAACTTCACGTAATTTTGTTTTCGTTTGTTCTAAATTTAAATTTAAATATAAGATTGCGACAATGAGAACAGTGTGCGTGATTTTTGCCCCGCTCGCGCTCTAACTCGAATCCGACACTCAGCGATCTCTACACGTCTATATTGTTGGGCGAATAAATTTTGAATCTACTAAACGTCACGTCCCCGGCACGTGTGCGTTTCGCGGTGGTTACGATCTGACTCCTCGACGATTCTCGATATTGTTTCGTCGGATATCTCTATTCGAGATTGCACACATACAGGGAAAGAGCCTGTACATGGGAAGGACAGTATATCACATACAGACTGAAGTCGAATAAGGGAAAAGCGACAGCAAAAACTGACTGACTGATATTTGAATTCGACTAGGTCAGCTGTGCAAATAGATGGTCGCTCATCTAGCGGCCGTAAAAGGTTGTTATGTTTGAACTAGCGATTCGTTGATGCAGAAATAGGTTTCTGAGTATTATGTCAACAGAAACGCTATTTCGGGGTTCATACGCTAAGATATGCGTTTGCTTGCCTTAGCTGATGGTACATGGGTTGTTTACGAGAACTATACCGTGGGAGTTGATCTGGTGATCGGAATGATTACACAATTACGGTTTGTGTATTTATCCACATCAATTGTGCATTGCATTGGTAGCGAGTGAAGGATCTAATTCCAGTGTGAATGTTTACACGGGCAAAGAATTCGGCTCTTGGCAGCTAGGCGCAAGTTGCGCTATGCTTTATATTAGCGAACAAGAATACTCGGAAGGATTGGTCTGTGTTTGATGGGCATGTGGTCGCCCATAGTAACCGATCGGTACATGCAGATGAACCGAAATGGTTTTAATTGATGACATGGCAAGATGGTAATCTTGCCGTGGATTTATGTTTCAGGTGCAAGATAAGGGTAGCTTACGCTGCTCGATTACAGGTAAGCAAGATGGCTTTGTTGGGTGTGGAAAGGCGGGTTGATTTAAAGGGAATGGGTGGTTCTTTGTGAATGCTTTTAAGAACCCCCACAAAACCATGCGGGTTGGATGAGATGTTGGATTTACAACGGAAAGATAACGCGTTGTAAAGAATTCCCTCAGTTTGGCGATGGGACGGTAGATGCTTATATCATTTTTAGACCCCTTTTTATGTATAGGGGTGACATAGAAGGATTTCCAAATACTAGGGAAGATCCCTTGTGAAAGGGATAGATTGAATATCATTGATATCGGGAGAGAAAGAGAAGTGGAACATTTCTTTAAAAATACAGCCGGGAGTCCATCAGGCCCAGGGCTGAACTCGTCTTTGAGTAAGTTTAATTTCTCATCAACTACGTGACGCTGAATAATTTGAGAGGTGAAGGGGCCGAGGGAGAATTCGGGTAAGTCTTTGAAGTTAGACGGCTTGAGTTCGAAGGAGATGTCTGTGAAGGATTTATAGAAAAACGAAGCGAATAGATTGGCAATAGTTAGGGGGTCGGCTGAAGTAGTCGCGCCATACAAAAGGGAGTTAGGATAGGCGTCGGATTTACGTTTGTAGTTTATGAAGTGGAAAAACTTAGCTTTTCTAGAATTAGGGTAGTATGAGATTTGAGTGAAGTTTTTTAAATACAAAAACAACAAAAAATCAAAGTAAGTTAAATTCTAAGTAAGAAGAAAAAAAATTGCCACAGAGTTTTTCTAATTTTTCTTTGTAGGACGAGGAATCATAATTAAAGCTACAAAAAAAGTTCTGTCGCCAAAAGGCAAATTGCACAATAATCATATAATGTTTAGCTTAGAGCGTCTGGGTGGGGCCGGTAAGTTATAATATAAGATATTTAAGCTAGAATTTAAGCATATTTTGTCTAGCATATAATTTAGAGTCTAAGGAAAAAGCGAAAATAAAATACGTTGGAAAAATAAATGATTCGATGGGGGCTATACATCCATTCTGGGAATGATGAATGTCCGGGATATAAGTTTTGGCACCTATTTCATAATAATTAATTATGGAATAAAAATTTTATTATGAAATAAATAATTTAATCGTATTAAAACTTTATACGCGATTATCTCGACACTTGATTTTCAAAAAATTCTCTGACTGTATGTCAAAAAGCTATTAACTGACTTGGCTTAAATTATGGGAGGTTTCTCTTTAAGGGAACGTGTGGGGGTTCCCTATACCACATGGAGAACCAACCCACAATTCCAACCAACCTCGACCGCTAACAGCGCGTCACCCTACCCTAATCTGTAACCCATTTCAAAACATGCAAAAACAAATCCCAATCTGCAAGCGCATCCATCCCGAACTTGCAAGAATCCATCTCCCAATCTGCAATGAAGGGCATTTGCCAAAACTCCCAACAGAATACAATTCAATAGAATATATTCTCTATCATCTCCCTCAATTACCCATTTACATCACCAATTACATCACCCCACATATAAATTTTCCCAAAATTGCTTCGGTCAATTCTCTACTTAATTCATATTCTCTCCTTGCGACCAAGCAATCTTAATATCCCCGAAATTCATATGCTATAACCACACGTATATTCAAACAACGGAACATTAACCATCGCCACCAAGTATACCAAGCCGCATACATTTGCCCGAAATTACTTCGGTTAATATCTTATCTAAACGATATTCCTTGCTTGCACCCAACCAATTTCAATTTCCCGGTATACACAACCAACGAATCCAACTCAGCTTGTACGGCGAGGATTCGCTGGAACTGAATTCTTATGCGAGCATAGCAACTCTTCTCGAAATTCCTCGGAAGTGGCAGCAAGTTTATTTCAGCTATGACTCAGCCGCCACGACGTGATGAATAGATTTTTTCCCTTTTCATTAGTCAGTCGAGATCTAACCGCCACCGGGGCCGGACATATCCAATCGCTAATCATCCGCCAAACGGCGCACAACCGCAGGAGTCACACAGTCAGTCGTTGTCCAACCACTACAGAGTGGGCGTCGTTCCCTCTTCCTTGCCCCGTATTGTGTCGTTTTCGGAGCCAAGTCTGTGGGGGTACGAAGTATGAATGCCGACCATGGGCACTAGATTCACTAATCCCCCAGCAGTTGTTCCGCCGAACTCACTTCTCAAAAATATCCATGGCCAGAAGGGGAGAAATAAAATATCCTAGTTGCTTGTAATTTGATTTTATTGTCGCTGATGATTTTGAATTTTACACTGTTAAAGCTATTTTTACTTGGTACTTGGCACCCCAAACACAAGCGATCAAGAATGGATGCCAAATTTACACTATGTTTTAATTCGTATAATTTCATTGGTTTTTCCACTGTCGAGTGACAATTTACGATAACGAATTTTTAATTACGGTTTAGATATTAAAGAATTTCCGAAATAATATTTGTTATTTTTTTTTTTTTGATAATGAATATAAACTCCGGTGGTATGCGCGACCCGAAGCGACAGCCTGACTGTCCTCTATGACTGTTGAATAGTGACTAACTCTACTTAGCGGTGAAATTCTGTATTTCATTTTGCACACAGGGCAACCAAAAGAGACCACGCCTCTGCTCTCTCATCGTCACGCTCGTCGAAGTGTGGTAACTTCGGTTATTTGATAAACGTGGTAAAATGAGAGAACAGAAACTCGATGTACTGTGATCTCAGGGTGGCTTGGTTGTGTGTACTGGTATCAAATGCAGCTACTGAGCATGACCTACTAACCCAGTATTACGGCTGTGGTCAACTCAGAGAGCATTGAACCGTATGGAATCAGAATTATGGAGCAGAGGAAAATTTAGCTGGTGCTATTCACCTGCGAAAAGAGATCATTGATCCCAAGCGAATGGATGATCTGCAGAAAATCGATAGGACGCTACATCGGCTAGGGAAATAATACCGTGGGAAAAACGCAAAGGAATACGGCAATTACCCAAGCCAATGAATGATGATGTAACTGCGTCGTTTGATTCGACTTGGTTGTTGCCAACCAACACTAATGGAATTTCCGGCGGAAATCTCATGGTTAGAGTAATGGAGTTGCCGTATGGCAAAAATGGTAGCTAAACTCAATTATGCCTTATCTGCATAGGATAATGAGTTTAGCTATGCGTCCTTGGGGAAAACATGTTATTTCAGGTGAATAGCATGAATGGTGGAATAGGCGATAATATGACGCGCTGAAAGCGGTCGAAATAAAACGGACATTGTGGTTGGAATTGTGGGTTGGTTCTTCAAGTAATATAGAGAACCCTCACAAGTCTCTATCGCGAGCAGAGTGTACCACGGTCTCGAACAATCAGTCAATTAAAGTAGCGCACGGAAATCTTGATATCTAAAACCAACGGTGCCGAACAATAACCCAACCGAGGTCGTGTACAGAAACCTTAACATTTAAAACCAATGGTGTCGAACAATCAACCGAGGTCGTGTACAGAAATCTTAGCATTTAAGACCAATGGTGTCGAACAATCAATCAATTAAAGCCGTGTGTCCCCGCTGGGTAGAAACCTTGACGTGGTGCGGGGGCTTAAAGTACAACGAATCACTCAGGTTATGCAGACGGAAGCATATGCTTCCAGTAGGGCCACCCATGTCAGACAGGCTAGTGAGGAGTAACACACAAAGATCTACCACCCCTAATCCAGTGTGTTACGCGTCACCGTGCCCATTGGATGGTTTGCAGCCAGGGGTATAACGGCTGTATTATAACGGCGCCTCTCTGACACCAGGTCGAATCAGAGCAGTAAGCAAACCTTACGATATCAAAACGGGGCTCTGATGTGGCGTACTATTTGAAACCCCAAGTCTCGTGGGATCAAAAATGAACAACCAATATACAAAAAACAATCCCACGAAAAACCCGGTAGGCGTAGGTGTGATGAGCCGACACTACCATAAGCGAAAAAATCATCAAGAAAACACCGACTCGGCAAAAAGAAGACGTAGGGAAAAACGGAAAAAGCGGGATACATGCGTCGGCACGTGGAATGTTCGAACGTTATACAAACCAGGCGCGATACAGATGGTCGTAGACAACGCAAAACAATACAAAATGGACATCGTCGCGCTTCAGGAAGTCCGACTCCCACATCAAGTAATCGAATCCAACGGGTTCACACTAGCGTGTGGAGGTACCGATACACATAACTTCGGAATCGGCTTCATCATAAGCAGGAAGATTATGCCCCATGTAAAAGATGTGAAATATTATTAATGACCGAATGTCGGTGCTAGAAATACAGGGCCCGTGGTACAATTATGTATTTATAAATGTACACGTCCCAAACAGAATCTACGGACGAAGAAACGAAGGACACACTCTACGAGACCCTAGAGAAAGTATTTGATGGGATCTCATCATTCGATGTTAAAATCCTCCTCGGCGACCTCAATGCGAAAATTGGAAAGGAAGATATCTTCCAACCAACAATAGGTAAAGAAAGCCTACATGACGTTTGAAATGATAATGGCATTCGAATTATCACGTTCAGCAAAATAGTGAAAAGCACCGAACGAAAAATCGATAACAAAAATAATTCACATCAGTGAAATATAGTCGAGTTTAAAAATCAAATTCTAATGTCGGCCACTAGCCTAATGGGTAACGCTTAAGTTCAATTTTTGGTGATTCAAACTGTCATAGCGTCAGTTCGAATCCTACGTTCTTCTTCACTATTATTTCAAACGCTATATATGTATGCCGACATAAATTCAATTAGAAATGGGTACCGAGGGAGAGCCAAAATAATCCGAGACACAAACGGCTGTCTGGTGACAGAAACAAACAATATCGTCACAAGATGGAAGCAGTACTTTGAAAACCTGCTCAACGTGTGCACCCATCAACCACAAATAAACGCACCGGACGTACATACAGCCGAGCCCCAGATCCCAGAGCCCTTTTTCGACGAAGTTGTAGACGCGATAAATCGACTGAAAAACAACAAGGCTCCCGGAATCGATTGCATACCGGCAGCGCTTGTGAAGCATGGAGAAGGGGCAACCGCTCGAAAGATCCACCAACTGGTTAAAATAATATGGGATAAGGAAGTTATTCCGGAAGAATGGAAAACCTCAATAGTCATCCCCATTTTCAAAAAAGGCGACAGATCTGACTGCGAAAACTACAGAGGAATATCAAAGCTCCCAATCACATACAAAATATTAACAAATGTCATACTTGCGAGAATCACACCGTACGCAGAAGAAATATTGGGAGACTACCAATGCGGATTCCGTCGGAACCGGTCAACAAGCGACCAGATGTTCACAATAAGGCAACTGCTTGAAAAGAAGTGGAAATACGGAGAGACGGTTCACCAACTGTTCGTGGACTTCAGAAAAGCCTACGACTCAGTCGCAAGGCAAAGACTCTACCATATTGTGGTTGAGCTGGGGATCCCGTAAAAATATGCCGCCCTCTTTCAAATCTGCGTGAACGAAAACAAAGGGCGAGTTATAATAGAAAACAACCTCTCAGAACAATTTGAAATTCGGGACGGACTAAAACAAGGGGATGTCCTCTCACCATGTCATTTTAACCTTGTCCTCGAGTATGTTATCAGAAAGGTATTAGACGACAAGATGGCCGGAACATCCCTGAACGGAGTCACACAAGTGCTCGCGTATGCGGATGACATCGCCGTTCTGGGCGATAATCTCGAAACTATAAGTAAAAACTGTGAAATCATCTTGCAAGCAGCAGAAGAGGTGGGCCTAGAAATAAACGAAGACAAAACGAAATGCATGATTACGACGAGAGCAGGTGGACCTCAGAGAACACATATAAACGTCAGAGGCAAGATATTTGAAAATGTCAAAGAATTTAAATATCTGGGGACGATACTGACGACCAGAAACGAAACGTCAAAGGAAATTAACAAAAGACTAGATTCCGGCAACGCTAGTTGACATGCAGCCAGTAAACTATTAAAATCCAAACTGCTATCACGTAATATAAAGCACCGTGTCTATAGAACCATAATCATGCCGATTGCTCTATACGGATGCGAAACATGGGCTCTCACCAAACGGGAAGAGAACAAGTTCCGCGTATTCGAGAATAAAGTTTTAAGGGGTATATTTGGCGGTAAATATAACGAGGAGTCAGGACAATGGAGGAAACTCCACAACCACGAATTGGAAGAGCTATACCGCAAACCTACAATAGTGAGAGTAATTAAGTCGAGAAGATTAAGATGGGCCGGACACGTAGCGCAAATGGGCGATGATAGGACCGTGCATAGAATTCTTAACGGTAAACTAACGGGAAAGAGACCGACAGGATGGCCGCGACGGAGATGGGAGGACAATGTGAGATTGGACCTCGAGGAGGTCGGATCGGATGGTCGAACGTGGAAGGAAAGCGCACAGGACAGGGAACAATGGCGGAGCCGAGTCGGTGAGGTCATGAACTTCCGGGTTCCTACAGGCCAGTAAATAATAATAATAATAATAAAAAGCCGTGTGCAGAAGCCCTAATATTAAAAACCGGTGGCATCTAACAACAGTATTGTCAAGTAATCAACTAAAATAGCCAACAATGTGGAGGGGGAGACAAACAAAAATATAACTAACAATATCCTAGTGCCTTTCATTTATTCTCATCTTGGTGCTCGGATTTCGAGCTACAGTTTTGTGAAGGACCCGTCGGTGGGTAATGGTGAACCCGTGCCCCTGTAGGCACCATAACTCCTCACCCCCACAAACGCATAAAAAAATATCTTTTTAAAATATCTTGAAAATAGTCGAAGATTTGAACATTTGATTAAAGGTCTTTTTAATTTTTCATTTTACACTCATTTATAATTTTATATCGTAAATTATTATTTATAATAATACTTTCATTTTCTGTTTCAAATCAATGGAACAAATTTGACAAAAGCAGACGTTTTCGATGCCACGCAAAAGACGCACATATAGTGATTAGTAAAACAAAAGTTGTTCCACAGAAGTTATAGCAAAATCCTGTGAGAATTTGAAAATGACGGGATTATTTCATCACTCAAAACAAGTGACTTATTTTTGGACGTCTAAAGGCGCTTCTACCCTTGATTGGAAAAAAGGTTATTAGGTCGCCTTCCCTTACTGATTTTACCATTAACTTAAATTTAGATTTATAAAGCGTGCTAACGCTTTTGTTAGGTTATGTTAAGCTCAAAGTGTCCACGTGGGACCAGTGAGTAAGTTAAGGTAATTATGCTGGAGTTTTTTGGTTAAGAAAATAGGAAAACAAACATTCCTCAGCGCCTACAGTCAATTACTCAGCACATTACTGATTTGCCTATAATCACGATTTCTATCTACATTACCCCAGTACATATGCTGATTAACAGATGCCTAAAGGCCATTATGAGCCTACGAGTTCCCAAACATATCGACTGGCTTGAGGTTAATTAAACTTGCCACAGGTCGCGGGATAAATTAAAGGAAATAACAAGTGAGCGCTTCAAGATGCTTTAAAATGGGAATCTGTTTGGTTTCTAACTACTTAACTGGAACTACAGGTATATGCTTCTAACGCTGGCATTCACAATTGCTGCAATTTCGGAAACCTCTCTAAATGCTGTCTCCTGGAGGTTAAAACGATTACGTTCCACTTGAATGCGTAATATTCTAGGGATGAGTTCAAATTCCGGCAGAAATGTCGGAGTACTCGTACTTACTTTAAAATTCACCCGTATTAATCCTCTGCTAGGTCTAGAGGCACAAAGGCACATCTAAATCTTGTTCATCTCTGATAGTCCTCACATGTCCAGAATAATATGTAAATATATGTATAGGTGTCAGTGCCGCTGTCAATGGGAACGGTAGCTTATTCTAATCGGATGACTGCAGATACTGAACAATAATCCTATCTTGATATTATGCAAACAATCTTCCGGAGTTAGGACGATACAAGTTTTCCGGGTGAATGGAATCTTAGAAAACACCGAGCTACCTACCAGGAGCTATCCACGATTACCGTTCGTACTTATATCGCACCGCCTTGTGTATATATGTTACTCTCACGGGATGGGACTCTTATTGGTATCCCCCATAATCAAATTAAGTGTGGGTCGGTTTGAAAACAACTTCGGGTTGAAATGAAAAATTTCTATGTGAATAAGATTATCGAAACGGAAGTAATGTTATGTTACAAAGGCCACGTGAATTTACGCAGAAGGGTTATTGGATATACACCAGATTTACGTGGCCACAGATTACTTACAACATATGACTTTTGGATGCTACTCAATCAGTGTCATAGTCAAAGGTTGAAGCGGTCAGGAGAGGGAGGAATTGCTATCCATTATAAATTATAAGACCTGTATTTCTGCCTAGGGCGATCTATTCTCTTCAAAACTTGTTAAGACTAGTTAGGCAAATCCGGTGGTTTTAGGTATGTTCGCCTATGCGGCATTAACTACAACGCAACTGAATAACATTGTGAGCTCAGAAGGGCTGTAGATGTGGTAAGGCATGTCAACAATTGCTGCTGAATAGTTCACCTGGCATTGAGGTACTTGTGTTCAAGAAATTGATGTGCGGTTTGATTGAAGGAAATCAACGGAAGTCACTGACTGTGGAAAATGAATTGGTGATGTACTCAAACCACAATCTTCAGATAGGTTCGAGGTTGAAAATATCAAATTTAATTTATTGTTATGGTAAATATAGCACTGTATTTGATGTAACATTTCTGACTGCATATCTTTGTATAATGGATTATTCCTGAAGGTATTTGAGAATCCTATTCGTGCGTCCTGTGGTTTTTAATTTTTTTTTTTAATTTTTTTTTATACACTTCTCTCGGGAGCGGCGAACCTATAACGCCGACACGGCGACCCGACATGCCACCAAATAACTGTTGCAGGTCTTTTTTAACAGTTGCAGGTTGTAACGCTCCGGGAACACTTGCCTGGGGAGCGAATTCCACAGATTTGCCGCCCTGTAACGGAACGAGTTCTGATGCCGGGAAGTTCGCGCCTTCGGGAGATTAACCGCAAATTGATGCGATCCGTCGGATTGTCTTGTAAAGCGCATATAAACCGAATTGCGTGGAATAATGCCACGAATATCCGAATAACAGTACTCGTGATAATATCTCTAAAACAAACAGAGGTCGACTACGCGCCTTCGATATGAATATTGAGGTGGATGGGGTCCGAAGCCCAGCCGTCCGGAGAAATATGATGCTATAGGTTTCGTGAAATGGTTGGGAGAAATCCTTGAGCATCTTTCGGAGCTTGGCTGATGGACACGGTCGAGAAAAAATAGCATCACAGGGCGCTGACTCAACGCTATAGGTTCGTCTTTCCTGGGAAAAGTAAAATCAAAAATAAATAAGATAGTGACTCTAGTCCCGACGTCAGCGCCGAGTCCCCGATGGGGCGGATCGCTCGTCTTTGTATGCTCTCAAGTAGGTAGAGGGTATGCTTAACAGCAGAGCTCCAAACACGAAAACAATATTCGAGCGCGAGTCTACTTTCAGATTTATACAGAAGAAGAAGTTGGGCCGGAGTAAAATATTTCTTGGCTCTAAAAAGATAACTCCATTTTCCAGAGCGATCTTCGACCCGTGTTTATGCCACGATACATTTCCACAGACCGTGATGTCGAGTAACTTCAAGCTTTCCCCACTTTCGAGGGCCTGTCCATTCATCATCAGCTATGGAACCGATGATTAACTTTTCTTTGTGCATCTTATATACTGTGTCTTCATTGCATTGAAGTCGACGAGATTGGCCCCTCCCCACTGTAGGACCTTATCCAGATCCCGATTCAGAGAGTCAATCTGTCTACATCTCAGCTGGTCCAACGTTGATGCACCAATCAGCCGATCACTCGAAAAAAAGGAAACAAGCGTACTATCATCCGCAAAACTGACTATTTTGCTATCCGTTGTCTCCAACAAATAATTTATGTGAAGCAAAAACAAGGTTGGAGCCAAAATAGAACCTTGGGGCACCCCCGAATTAACAGGATACAGATCCGAACACTCGTCGTCCACAACAACCCCGATCGATCGACTGTCGAGGAAGCTCCGGAAAGTTCGTCTGAACGAAGTTTGCTCAAGAATGCCCCGTGCCAGACGCGGTCAAAAGCCTTGGAGATATCCAATGCGACGGCCCTTGACTCACCATGCCCCTCAATCGCAGATGTCCTTATATCAATTATAGGGGTCATGTTGGCGATGCGATCAGCGTCGCCGCACAGACACTCAACATCGGCGCACAAGCACTCAGCATCGACACACAAGCACTCAAGAGGGAGGAGCATGACAGGCAGCTGTATACCAGTCGCGATAAATCACTCAACAGGCAACGAGTGATTTATCGAAATCAAGCGAACGAGGAGACAGCCGCAGGAAATAAAAGGCGAGCGCAGCGGCGAAACAGCGGTTCTACGCAAAAAGATTAGTAAATGATGCGAACGAAATCATCTACCATAACAGGGTAACCGATTTTAACCACTTCAAATACTCAAACATTCAACCCTTTTCTCGGGTTCTTTCCTTTAACGAGCAGTCGGTGGAGAGACCTCTCTCTGCAGCTCGCTTCCCTCCTTAGGTTATGTAAAATATGAAATTTCGACTTAAGCTTAAGACTAGGCTAAATTGTACTACATGGCTAAATGTGAATTTATTTAACTACCTTAGATATAAGCTAGATTTAAGTAGAGGTAAGTAGTTTTTAAGAATATTTATTCTAAACATAGGTAATCCATCCTGGTTTTCATGACCTTTCCAGGAGTCCTACTAGTAAATTGTATCTGGAATAAATCTCTACAGACGTAAGACCTCCAATTAAATAATACTTGAAAAAATGTTCTAGACATTGTAAGTAAAATTGTCACAACTTAGTTAAGCTAGCTGTAAACTTATGTAACTAAACTTATAATGGTCAATAAAGACAGCGTTATATAAAAAAAAAAAGCGAAACAGCGGGAGTCGTCGAAGGAGCTCCCAAGGAAAAGGTCTTGTTAAAGACCACGATAAAGAGAACAAACAGATAAAAATTCCTATTCATAAAATTCAGCAAATAAAGAACTAGGCAAAGTCTCGTTCTAACCGTATTGGCGCATTTTTTATATTGTCATCGTATTGTTTTCTGGCTTGTCTTCTTTCGTTGGTCGTTTCCACTTTTGGTAGATTAAGGATTTGTACTGGGCAAGACTCAAACGCCCGCCAATCCAGAGAAGAGTCCGGCTCTGGAGGTACAATCCTTGGAATTGACAAAAGCATCGTTGGCCGGCCAGTGCCGGGGAAAAATACAGTCCACTCGAAGAGAGACTGAGGCAGCGCTAGAGAAGCGCCGTTTGTTGGTTTCGGTTTCTTTTCATTTCAGCAACAGGTCAAAAGGGCTCCCGTGGACCGCCTACCACGGAATCCGTATTGACGATAATTCGGAAGTCCGTTGCACCTCAAATACTTAATTAACTCGGTATTGATGACTTTTTCCACCACCTTAGATAACATAGACAGTAATGCTATGCGCCGGTAATTTTGTGGGAGACACATTTTCCCCCTCTTTGGGATTGGCTGAACTCGAGCGATGATCCAGCAGGTAGGAAATGTCCTCCGTGCATAAGATAAGCGGAAGAGCCTGGCGTTATTTCTGGAGCACAGTTCTTAAGGTCTACTGCTGGTATGCTGTCTGGTCCGATTGCCTCCCTACAGTGTAGTCCACGTAGAATGCGTTGTATAGTACGCGGGCGATACCTCACATCCCGTATCGAAGACCGTACCGAAGCGATCACAAGTGGTTCCAAAAGACCGGCATTGAGGTTTGAATTCGCGGAAAATTAACTCGCGAACACATTAGCTTTATTTTTTTGCATTTGT
Organism: Microdon myrmicae; assembly: GCA_963931805.1. NCBI lineage: Eukaryota > Metazoa > Arthropoda > Insecta > Diptera > Syrphidae > Microdon > Microdon myrmicae. The sequence goes on from OZ007500.1 coordinate 136,656,584, forward strand.
GACCACGGTGACGCTGTCGGTCACTAACGGAGGAAAAGAGGAGGAAGCGAAGTTACTGCTGACAGCCCTTGCCATTGACCAGAAGGAGCGCAAACCAGTCGGGCACTCAAGGAGCTAATTGGTCACTCTGTCATTGTAGGCCTTCTTCGCTGTATCAATCGCCTGGTTGCACGCGTTTCTGATTCTAACAAAATTCGTTCTATTCACCTCGGTGGGATTGGAGCGCCATTGCTTAAGAGGTCTATTTTTGCCGCTGTAATCTGTTCGTATTTTTGGTCAAACCACGGTTTATCAGATGAACTTCATTTGATGGAATGTGGAGTTTAGGTCTCCATCCCCAGAAGAATAATCTCTGTTACCGATTCCGCGCAAGCGTTAACATCGGAGTCTCCGAAGCACAACTCCGACCATGGAAAGGATGCGAAGAAGTCTCGCAAATCGTCCCAGTTAGCAGCGCCATACTTCCATACATGGAGAAGCTACCTAGCTCGATTATTCGCTTGAATTGCAAGTGCTTGCGGGACAGATACCAAGCAGAGATCTGAGTTTTCCAGTGGCACAGCAACCTCCACGATATAAATGCACGGCTCGGATGTCAAAAACAGATCCAGGGTGTTCGCATAATCGCCTCGGGCATCCGGCACTCGCGTCGGCTCCTCCACGAGTTGAGTCAAGTTGTGGTTAACATCAAACATCTCCGCCAGCCTCCCAGCCTCGTCGGTTCTGTTAGAATGTACCAACCAGCCGGAATTGCGTACATTAAAATCGCCAAGGATGACAACTTCAGAATTCGAGTGGTTGATCTGTATCCAGTCGACGGTATATGAAAGATGTGCGAAAAATGTCGCAGTCGATCGTCATTCGGGGAACGGTAAAGACAACAAAGAAATTTAACAAAATTCCTCAGCACGAGCCTCAACCATATGATGTCCATGTTATTCTCGAATGTAAGTCATATCCCGAGCAACGAAGATATGCCGAATCAAGCTGGGTCTCAGTTAGGGCAAGGACATCAGGTTTCGCTGTTTGCAAATATTGGTGGAGGACGTTAACAGTCGTAATGGTGAAACCGATGCCTCTGATGTTACAAAATGCTGTTACCAGTCGAGCTCGACAGTGAGCCCGATTATGCGATGACGTATTTCTTAAAGTTCGGTTATTTATCATAATATCTGCATGATGTTCCTCCTGACATACTGCCCCCCGCAGATCCGAATGGGAAACTAGTTTACCTCCGGAATTCTTTATCTCAGAAGGTACCATCATGACTTATCTCCGTGCCAGTGTGGACCATCAGCCATACATCCGAAACATAGTCGAAGATTTCTCCCGACGATATCGGGGAATTTACACCGTGACGGGGTGGTATCTCACCTTGGCACCGACCTACCGCCTAAACTGACCTTTCCTCGAACTGGTCCATCAGCCAAGCCCCGAAAGGTGGCCGGGGATTTCTCCCGACCATTTCACGGAGCCTATAGCTTGGTAGGTTGGTATTTCACCGGGTGACAGGGCGTTGGAACCCCACCTACCACTCGACCTTTAGTTGCCTCTTACGGCAAGCCGGCCTAGCTGGGGGTATATTCTAACCCCCTACTCACAGGGCACGATGATTAACCTCGTGTATACATGTGTCAACTTCTCAGAAATGGCTCATATACAAGTCACACTGAATACCTATTACCGCCCATTTTAAGCTGTAACGACGTCTATGATAAGTAATATTATCCAAGATAAAACCAGTGCACGAACACATTATTCATATGTCCAGTCAGACGGAATTTTTTGGTTATCGTCGTATACGCATGAATCAACTTCTCAAGGAGAGGCCACCTAAAACTCACAGTGAATACCTATTATAGTCAAATTCAAAGTGTAAGGACGTATATAGTACGTAGTGCTACCCAAGACAATCAGCGGATGAAAAAATTATTCATTAGCTCGGTCAGCCATCAGAAGTGTAAATATATGTATCTTTATTTGTTTTATAATACGAATCGTGTCGAGCTTTCAAACGTGTTTTTATTTTCGAAAATGCTTGCGTTCACAGTGAATTCTTATATGTAGGGAAGTTTAGATAGTTGTTTATAGTTTCGTGAGCGTCAACACGTAGACCGTATCAGTGAATAGGCCTACAACACATTCTTATCTTTTTGTTGTCATATATGGTCTCATGGATCGATTAGTACCAAACAAATACAACAATCCATATCTATATGAAATCTTCCACAACAACAGAACTTACAACAGCAAAACATGGGTACACAACGCCGTTTCTGCATAGCGAAACAGTTTAGTCCATCTTCAAATTCCAATTCAAAAGTTTATCCCAAGTCAAAGTTCCCCATTAATATATATAAAGTACAGGCTATGCGCTTGGGAATAGTTTTCCATCCGTTGAAAAGTGGACATGAGTATACTTTTCAACCCTCTTCATTTCCCCTTCTCGGAATGCACTTCGTAGATCTGCATTCCGAGAAATACCCAAGCTTCCTAACGAGGTCACTTTGATTCGAATCGGATTCTATACTGTCGTTCCAAAACACTATAAGCCCCCTGATACTCTTTTATATGTATACCCCAAATCACTTCTTTACGGTGATCATCCCAGCACCCTGGTTCACCTGAACAGTATTCGTTAGGTTGTCGCAAACCTATAGATATATTGGAAGGAATTCAACGGAATTTGCAAGTCCGATTAATGCAGTGCATTGACAAAGATGGATACCATCTTTAAAAGTATGTAAACTAAAATAAGTAAATAAATTATCAAATTTTAAATCTTGTACTTGGGGATGAAATAATAATGGAAGTCATTTCGATGTTACTTTATTTTTAATTGCATTTCTAAATCAACAAGTTCCCCTGTCCCAGCCTGTACCATCGACTACTTTTCCAGATCATCTTCGTTTTCTTCACCATGCCTTTTGGATTACAGTTTAAAATCATTGCAAGACCTTCATTTTTACACTTCCTTACGGGAATTGACTCGTCAATTAGTTTTAGGTTTCGTAAAAAATACATCGCCCCCGCTTGATAGAAATCTTGACGCGGTGCGGGGGCTTAAAGTACAATGAATCACTCAGGCTATGCTGACGGAAGCATATGCTTCCAGTAGGGTCACCCATGTCAGACAGTCGAGCGACGAGTAACACACAAAGATCTACCACCCCTAATTCAGGGTGTTACGCGTCACCGTGCCCATTGGATGGTTTGCAGCCCGGGGGTATACCGGTTGTATTATAACGGCGCCTCTCTGACACCGGGTCGAATCAGAGCAGTAAGCGGACTATTTGAAACCCCAAGTCTCGTGGGATCAAAAATGAATAACCAATATACAAAAAACAATCCCACGAAAAACCCGGTAGGCGTAGGTGGGATGAGCCGACACTACCATAAGCGAAAAAATCATCAAGAAAACACCGACTCGGCAAAAAGAAGACGTAGGGAAAAACTGAAAAAGCGGGATATACGCGTCGGCACGTCGAATGTTCGAACGTTATATAAACCAGGCGCGATACAGACGGTCGTAGAAAACGCGAAACAATATAAAATGGACATCGTCGCGCTTCAGGAAGTCCGACTCCCACATCAAGTAATCGAATCCAACGGGTTCACACTAGCGTGTGGAGGTACCGATACACATAACTTCGGAATAGGCTTCATCATAAGCAAGAAGATTATGCCCCATGTAAAAGATGTGAAATATTATTAATGACCGAATGTCGGTGCTAACAATACAGGGCCCGTGGTAGAATTATGTATTTATAAATGTACACGCCCCAAACAGAATCTACGGACGAGGAAACGAAGGACACACTCTACGAGACCCTAGAGAAAGTATTTGATGGGATCTCATCATTCGATGTTAAAATCCTCCTCGGGGACCTCAATGCGAAAATTGGAAAGGAAGATATCTTCCAACCAACTATAGTTAAAGAAAGCCTACATGACGTTTCAAATGATAATGATATTCGAATTATCACGTTCGCAGCGTCAAAAGATCTGGTAGTGAAGTGCACGATGTTCAAGCACAAGAAAATCCATAAAGCCACATGAATATCACCCGACGGCGTAACGCGTAATCAAATAGACCACTTCCTCATAGACAAAAGACATCACTCGAATATCATTGACGTAAGATCATATAGAGGAGCAGATTGCGACTCCGATCACCTTCTAGTGATGGGCAAAATTAGAAGTCGGCTTGCAGCAAACCCACATGGACAGTCACGGGAGACGAGCGAAAAGTCCGACATTGATAAACTAAAAGACCTACGTAAAAGGGCGGAATATCAAGACGAACTAACGAATAGATTTAGCATCCTAGAGGATGGCAGTGGGGAAGAGGAAGCCAATAGTGTGGACACTAAATGGGCATCGATCAGAGACACAATCAAACAAACAGCCCAAGAGGTATTAGGATTTAAGAAAACAGCTAAGTCCAAACCTTGGTTTGACGTTGAGTGCAGGGCAACGATCGAAGAACGTAAACGGCTCAGAATGATCCACTTAGAAGCATATGATGAAGTCAACGCAGTAAGATACGCGACAATTCGGAAAGAAACAACTAGACTTTTCAAACGCAAAAACCGCGAATCGGAGAAGACTCGGATCGAAAAAAGCATAGAAAATGCCAGAGCAAAGAACAGCAGAGGTATGTATCATCATCATCGGCACTACAACCGGGAACCGGTCTTAACCGGTATGTATGCCGGCATAAATTCAATTAGAAATGGCTACCGAGGGAGAGCCAAAATAATCCGAGACACAAACGGCTGTCTGGTGACAGAAACAAAAAATATCGTAACAAGATGGAAGCAGTACTTTGAAAACCTGCTCAACGTGTGCACCCATCAACCACAAATAAACGCACCAGACGAACATACAGCCGAGCCCCAGATCCCAGAGCCCTCTTTCGACGAAGTTGTAGACGCGACAAATCGACTGAAAAACAACAAGGCCCCCGGAATCGAGTGCATACCGGCAGAGCTCGTGAAGCATGGAGGAGGGGCAACTGCTCGAAAGATCCACCAACTGGTTAAAATAATATGGGACAAGGAAGTCATTCCGGAAGAATGGAAAACCGCAATAGTCATCCCCATTTTCAAAAAAAAAACGACAGATCTGACTGCGAAAATTACAGAGGAATACCATTGCTCCCAATCACATACAAAATATTAACAAATGTCATACTGGCAAGAATCACACCGTACTCAGAAGAGATATTGGGAGACTACCAATGCGGATTCCGTCGGAACCGCTCAACAAGCGACCAGATGTTCACAATAAGGCAACTGCTGGAAAAGAAGTGGAAATACGGAGAGACTCGTTCACCAACTGTTCGTGGACTTCAAAAAAGCCTACGACTCAGTCGCAAGGCAAAGGCTGTGCCATATTGTAGTTGAGCTGGGAATCCCGAAAAAATATGCCGCCCTCATTCAAATTTGCATTAACGAAAATAAAGGGCGAGTTAGAATCGAAAACCGCCTCTCAGAACCATTTGAAATCTGGGACGGACTAAAACAGAGGGATGTCCTCTCACCAACTCTTTTTAACCTTGAGCTCGAGTATGCCATCAGAAAGGCAAAAGACGACAACATGGCCGGATCATTCCTGAACGGTGTCACACAAATGCTCGCATATGCAGATGACATCGCCGTTTTGGGCGACAATCTAGAAACTGTAAGTAAAAACTGTGAAATCATCATGCAAGCGGCAGAAGAGGTGGGCCTCGAAATAAATGAAGACAAAACGAAATGCATGATTACGACGAGAGCAGGTGGACCTCAGAGAACACATATAAACGTCAGAGGCAAGATATTTGAAAATGTCGAGGAATTTAAATATCTGGGAACCATACTGACGATCAGAAACGAAACGTCAAAGGAAATTAACAAAAGACTAGATTCCGGCAACGCTAGTTGACATGCAGCCAGTAAACTATTAAAATCCAAACTGCTATCACGTAATATAAAGCACCGTGTCTATAGAACCATAATCATGCCGATTGGATTGTTCTATACGGATGCGAAACATGGGCTCTCGCAAAATGGGAAGAAAACAAATTCCGCGTATTCGAGAATAAAGTTTTAAGGGGTATCTTTGTCGGTAAATTTGACGAGGAGTCAGGACAATGGAGGAAACTCCACAACCTCGAATTGGAGGAGCTATACCGCAAACCTACAATAGTGAGAGTAATTAAGTCGCGAAGATTAAGATGGGCCGGACACGTAGCGCAAATGGGCGATGATAGGGCCGTGCATAGAATTCTTAACGGTAAACTAACGGGAAAGAGACCGACAGGATGGCCGCGACGGAGATGGGAGGACAATGTTAGATTGGACCTCGAGGAGATCGGATCGGATGGTCGAACGTGGAAGGAGAGCGCACAGGACAGGGAACAATGGCGGAGCCGAGTCGGTGAGGTCATGAACTTCCGGGTTCCTACAGGCCAGTAAATAATAATAATAATAAAAAATACATCGAGGAGGAGGATATAAGTTCAAAAAACGGATTAAGCCAGAATGTTACCACGGGCTGGCAGAAGATTAGTTTATACTGTCCTTCGATACTTTTTTTAAGGAAGAATATATGAATAAGATATTAAAAGAAAAGAGAGGAAACTATAAGACAACAAAAACAGACTTAACAGATTCTCTATATAATTGTTTTGCTAAATTGCACTAAAGACAAAAAGAAAACTCAAAAAACGTGGGAATAAATAAATTTGAAAGCCCCGTTCGTTGTATTTATTTTAAGAAGACCCTGACTATTCTGGTTTTCAAAAATATTTCCACAGAGCGGTGGGAAAAATGATAAACAAAACGGACACAATTTTATGGGCTTGATGAACGTTCTCAGAACGTATAGTGGTGTGTCTCAACAAAATAGTCTACAAACCTTTGGACATATAAAAGCGAAAACGGAACCACTCCATTGACCATCTTCATATCGAGGACACATAACATCGCCACATTGTACCCATGGCTGAGTTCGTTTAGTTTAACAAACAAAAGAGGAACTACAAAGAAATAGAAAGATGTTCGAACCAATAAACCGCCAGCGTTTCGCTAGACCCACAGCACAATTTGTGATGCAAATTTTTGTAGCCAAATGAGAGGTGTTAACTTCAAAATGGTCGTTCCTTTTAAGCATGTTGTCGGGCATTTTCGATGCATATAGCGGCTCTTTTTATATTGCTCAAAAGAGCATGTAGGAAACAGCGGGCGTGAAAGCGTCATGCATCACCTGCCGCAACCCAATCAATTTATCTTTCGCAGCACATCTGGCACGATTTTTTCCAACGTGGGCCAGCTATGTCAGACACGATGAAACCGTTTTAATTGAATAGAGGTGAAAAGGCTTTGTGATATAATACAACTTCACGAGTCACAGCCGGGCTCTTCACTTGCCACGATCATCCCTCATGCGTGTCCAGGGTGTGTCCAGCAAGTATCAGTTGACATACATGGTGTGAATCCTGACCGTTCTAGGAAACTATACCTACCTGTTGATATTTCCATTAAGGCAAACAGCCTTCAAGTCATATCGATGGGAAGCAGTTATTTTCGCCACTTTATCGGGCTTGTCGTCTGAAAAAAGGTGCGGAAATTATATCTTTAAGAAACACAAGTTATTGAAGGCTGTCAGCTTCCAATAGTTCAATTAAGCGCACACAGGAACGAAGTGTGCGATACCTCCGTCGAAACGGCTAGAGAATACCAACTTGTAATGTCCGTCGTCTGCCAACCAAGTACAATGTCAGTAGTGTAGTCCCACTAGTACTTCTGTGGAGTTAATTGGGTTTTATAATCGATAAAGTCGCCCAAGAAGGAAATGTAACCGCCATTGGTTGTGCTCTGGTCTGTTCGGTATTATGTCCTCAGATGTTGGTTTTGTTTAATGAACTACACTAGTAGCCAATGGACAGCATCTACCGGTGCTACGTATCCCAAGCCTTGTCACGGACATGGGCGACTTGAACCATCAAGTACATCTATGCAGTGGACAAAGTTGAACGAAAATCTTTAGTAAATACCGGCATGGAAGTATGACCATTACTGTGGGTCGAAGAGTAATACTCCTTTTTGGGTTGGGGACGTCTATGTTACAGCCAATTGTTTACCTGTTAGTGGCTAGATGGGTCGGGTAAGGACAGCTTCATGAATGAAATATGTGATTAAACTTGACCAAAGGATACATTTGGACTTGAGAGAAATAGAATTTTCAGTCGTGAAATTGTTGCCTTGGATGTCGGTGGGAGACCAGAGGTTTTGTAATTTACATGTGAAAGCTGGAGGTAAGTAACGTAGTCTGATACGAATATAGCGCAGAGAAACAGGTACAATCAGTAGCTGTTTTATGGAAATGTGATATACCATATACCGAAGCTAACAAAGCAATCCATAACGTCCACTTTGTTCATTGAGCATTTAACTGCACCACGACTTAAGTGAAATTTATAATATACAATAGAGACATCGGAAATATGTATACATAGAATCTATTTATTCTATAAAAAAATGTTCTACGGGGATAAGAAACTATACGTTCTACAGCTGTGCTCTGACATTTAATGGTACTGTGGGGGTTCTTTAACCTCACGCAAGAGCCACCCACAATTCCATCCCAACTTCCCTCGCATACCTGCAACATTTCCTTCTTCAAGGACATGTCATGCACCTAACGCATTACATCAAATTTCCTGAAAAGAAGTCATTCATCATTCACGCATTCAATGCATTATTCCAGGTCCCTGATAGAATTCTTTAAAGTACACATGCATCATGTATTCAAAAACTATTCGGCACCCTTGTTTGCCAGGCAAATCCCAGCCTTACATGTGCACAACAATTTTCCTACATGCACATTGGTTGGCCACCCGTTTGTCCAACGACAAAGCAACGCCAAGCAGCTCGTTTACTCAGCTGCATTATACCCGACCCATGATCTGTTTGTCCACCTGACAAACAATCACCAACTTCACGCTTAGCCGCCGAATTCGAATTCTACAGCCTAAACAAATGCAAATAAAGAATCCGATTCTATCCGCCGGCAGAGATACGATATACAATTCCCATTGTGTAAAGTATCGAAATCCATTAGCACCCAATGCTACTCTAATGAGGCACAGAGTATTTACTCAGCTGCACCCTGGTCGATTTTGCCTTTGTTCATCTTCTCTTGTCTCAATTTCGTTTTCCCATGATCTTTGTGCATGGGTAAAACAATGCGATCTTCACGATCACCACACACACACATCACCAAGATCATCTTCCTGGTTTCTCACCTTAGAGAGAAATTTTCTCCCTCCTCCACTAAACTCACCTCGAACTGAGGGTTCAATCGAAAGTCGGAATTCAACCCTCGGGGAGTCGTTTTATAGCCACTAATGGAGTCGGTCGGGTCCGTGCACACGGTACGGTGCGTTTACATACGCGATTTTCTACGTGCGAATATTAGTAAAAATTGTTTTATATCCGAAGTGAAAATAATAAATAAAATAAATAAATGAATACTTAACGTCACTTTGCATTTATTTTGAAATATGTCAAATACATTGCCGCGGCAGTATAAGCAACATTCGGCAGCACTTTGTTTTGTGTAACAATGTTCCCTTCCACCACTATAAGTTATGTGCCTATTTCTATTAATGTGTAGAGTTAACTTTACCTAAGGAATAAATGCCATTAAAACGTATTTAATGACTGTTGTGCTGAGTTTAAAGTAACTATAAATAAATATTTTAACATGAAATAGAACATAATTTAAATAAACCCAGTGAAATGTGTGAGGCCGAAAAATAGTACATCGAGCAGAACTCATTACTAAATCAATGAACAATATTGTGAATATACCACGGTCTACTTGGCCACCTTAAGTGAATATAAAATAAAAGAAGAACTCATTAACGATAAAACATTAAAGTGCGTTTCCTCTACTACATTCGGAGAATCTCGGAGATATTTTTGCAGTGGAACAATCGTTGGGTGAATTATTTATCCCGTGACGCGTTGGGGTTAGAGTGAATCAGTGTCCGTACCGACACACGTACTTCTACCCCCACAGTACTCAAAATCCCCTTTTGTGCGCGTTAGTGTACAAAAAAAAAAAATGCGAAGTTGAAGCAGAGCATCATTGACATTTGTCACACAGTTTACACTTTGTATCAGCAAACTGTGAATTATAAAACATATTGGGAAATATATTGCGGAACATATTGCTGAACGTATCGAATGACAACTGAAACCAAATAGAGAAGTATGCGTGGTTCTCTTGTAATCTCTCTTAAAAAACGTTCGTTAAGTTTAGTAGTAAACTTTGAGCAAAGATAATTAAAAATCAAATAGGAATGATATCTTTGAAAAAAGGCATTCGATCAAAAGCCATAATGGAGCCCACGACACCTCATCCCGGGCGATGGCAAGCAACAGCTCCCAGGTCGTGAAGTCTTCTATACAAACAAAAAGATTTTCTCCGGGCGACAAAAAACTCTTTACCCTATGACAGAGTTGTAGCATTGCAATATTGAGACATTTGTCCCACTGTATTAGTTAACTGTGCATTAAATTCCACTTAGGTCTTAGTCTAGGCATCCTTAAGTCAAAATGCGTAGTTACGATAGATCATTGACTCGCACTATAAGGTGCGCCATGAATGCAACATAAGGGGAGTTTCACTACAATCATCATCATCATCGGCACTACAACCGGGATCCGGTCTTGGCCTTATTTAACAAATCTCAATGGCTAATACATAAATCAACTTATATTTACTGTAGACACGAATCATGCAGAGTGTTTTGAAGGCAATTATTAAGCGAATACACATGCAATATATGTACGCCGAAAGGCATCAGAAAAACAAAAGATTGATAATGTATAATTTAGAGTGCTTGCGAAGAACCAGTAAGTTAATGTACGAATGTTTTTTTTTTACATTAACACCAGCACAAAAGGGGATTTCGAAGTACCCTTAAATGTCAGAGCACAGTGCGAGCGGATGGAGAGGAAGTGCATAAGGAAAGGAGGTGTCGATGTATATTGGTCTTGAATGTCTGGACATCACAACATGATCAGACAGAATATTCCACATTCATGTGGTTCGGCTAAAGAATGACTCTCTATCTTTATTTGTGCACCTGAAGTCCACTTTTAACGTGAACTGATGCGCATTCACAGATTGACGGGTATCGCGGGAAAATGTCTGAAGCGGCTGAACACATTCAGCAAGTTCAGTTGAGCAACGACCGTGATAATACCTATAGATAAGAGATACGCATGATACGTTGCGCCTGTGTTCTAACGACGGAACTAATCGACTTACGGTTGAGTCCCCAATAAGTTTCACGGGTTTGGTAAGAGCGGAGACAGGTTTCCCTCCTCTTTCCAATTCACACAATGCCCTATCTTTTTGAAATGACTTATGCCATCTAAAACAAACTCCCCTACTCATCGTAACATGCAAATCTTCATAGGTGTTGGTAGATGTTTACCCACTCAAAATAGAATATGATATTTTATCGCATACTGTTGCTCGCGTAACGCAAACATCACTTAATTTTAGAGACGTATAGTTTATTGCCCCTTTGAAATGACTTATGCCATCGAAAACAAGTCGTTACTGTTATATATTTATGGTACCAATTTATTTTAGAGTAAGTAAAGGGAACGGGACTTACTTGGTTTAGTTTTGAAGTGTTGGACCGTTCCTTGGTCATTGTGGCTAGTTCCTCGGTGCAGCGGGTGTTGAGTTTTGATCCCCCTTATCCGGTCCGCTGGTCCGTTGTTCCGGGACTTCATGTCGAGGTGTAAAAAAAGATCCTTTCTAGAATTTGTGGCACGTGCGTTCTAGTTCCTATCTGGTTCTCTATTCATTATTTTACTTTTTTTTGCCGTTGACGTTTTTATTTTTTATTCGCCGCCAACGCCTTTTATTATTATTTTTTCTGCCAGGTAGAATTTCCATAAAGTAGTTTATGGAAATTAGCTACTTGACGATATTGCTAATTTACCGGCAGAGAGGGGAAATCCGTGGCTTATAGTGTGTTGGGCGAGGGCATGGACAAGAGGTCCGTAACAATCCCCACCAAAATAGTGGTAGCTTCATTCTTAGAAGAGGAATGAAGCTCGGCTATAAAAGTATAGAGTGCAGCATTGAACCTTGCACCGGCTCTGGTGCGTTACTTCCCTTTGTTTTTCGTGGTTTGTCCGTTTTTGGCCTGTTCTATTCGTAGTAGGGTTTCAGCCTGTTATTGTACACCACCACATTTCTTCTCCCTACTTTCACTACGCTATTCAGCGGACATTTTATTTGTATTACCTTATAGGGACCATTCTCTATGGGAGGCGCAAGGCTAATAACCTTGCCGGAAAACAAATTATTATGGAAAATTTAACAAGCCAAAAAGATACATCACTCCATCTGACCTGGCCACTATTTAAACGGCGTATCATCATCATCATCGGCACTACAACCGGGAGTCGGTCTTGGCCTTATTTAGCAAGTCCTGAGGCTTGTTAAATTTTCCGTAATGATTTGTTTTTTCTGGGCAAGGCCAAGGCTCCCCGACGGGGAATCGAACCCCGGACTCCCGCGTGACAGGCGGGTATACTAACCACTATACTATCGAGGAGCCTCAGACTTGTGAAATAAGGCCAAGATCGGATCCCGGTTGTGGTGCCGATGATGATGATGATACGCCCTTTAAATAGTGGCCAGGTCAGATGGAGTGATGTATCTTTTGCCCCTTTTAAGGAATTCCATACATTTGGATGTACTTTTCGCAGCTTCAAATATGTGGTCATTCCAATTAAGAGTCGAGTTAATTCGAGTGCCGAGGATTGATAGTTCCTTGGCTTCGTTGATGCAAGTGCCATTCGTAGACAGTATATTTACTTTGGGGTTCACCTTTGACGACAAAAGGCAGCACTGAGTTTTTAAGGCATTGAGTTCTACTCGGTTAGATAATTCCCATTGATATATCTTGAGGTAGGAAATCAGTGTATTAAGCATAACCTGCTGATTCGTATTGACGTTCGAAGAGTTTGTGAGGGTTCTCTAACCTTACGCAAAGATCCACCCACAATTCCAACCCCAACTCCCCTTGTAAATCTGCAAACGTTTCCTTCACCAGGGACATTTAATGCATTTAATGCATTACCTAAAATTTCCTGTAAAGAATTCATTAACATTAATGCATCCAATGTATCTTCAAAATTTTCTGAAAGAATTCTTTACAACTTACATGCATCATTAATGTGAAAAACTTATCGGCGGCCATGTTGGCCAGCGCAATCTGCTGCACACGTGCACAGCACATTTTCCCGGCTTATCCAGGGCCTCGGCAACCTTTTGTCCAATTGACAAAAGCAATTTCCACATCTAGCGACTTGCCGCCAAAAATCGAGTTCTTTAGCATATAAACATGCATACAAGAACTCGACCTAGTCCGACAGCAAGATACGGTGCACAATCACCATTGTGTACTGAAATTCCTTTTAGCACCATTTTCCTAATTGCAATGCAGACTATTTATGCAGCTGCATCCATGTTATTCATGATGTCCTTTGTTCCTTCCTTTTTTCTCAGTTGCGTTTTCCCATGACCTTCGTTGCATGAGTAAACAATGGATCATTAGCACACTAGCTAAGATCGACCCGGAGAGATCCTCTCCAACTCTCCACCACACCACCACACCACCACACCACCACACCACCACACCACTACAGAGAGAAACTTTACGTTTCTCTCAAGGAAAAGAAAACTCACCCTTAGCTGAGAGAGGACTCACCAGAGTCTCTCGAGGTTAATCGCTGAGTACCTCAATCAGTCGAAATTCAAACACGAAAGAGTGAACATCTAAGAGTCGTCTTCCATCCCCCGTAGCGTGCGCGCGGGAGTGCGCACACCCCTGCGTACGTAGAGTCGTGATTATGGGCGCACAAAGTGGGACAACTTCAATGTGACATTGAACGAAAAACTCCCCAACTCTCTGTTCCCACTGACAGGAACCTAACGACGATTGAGATAAATAACGCTGCAACACGACTTCACGAGATTCTACTTGATACTTCGGTGACTCATGTCCCGAAGTACAAATTTGAAATGACATCAGATTACCCATGAATACTTCACTCTTCGTCTCATCCGGGAGCGTAAAAAGCTCTGCAGAATGAGATATCGTCACCGCGTTAGCCAGAGGGAACCATTATTGCGATCTATCATTCACAATATTGGTACACTGATAAAACAAAGAATCCAAAACAATCGTACCCGACAATTGCAAGACACACTCAAGGGTATTCCGATGGACCAGTCCGTTTATAAAAATGTTAAAAAGATATGTGGCACTTCTCGTATCACTGGGTCAATCATGCAAAACGGTGTTGTTGTTAATAAAGACACCAGTTAAGCAAATATTATCGCAGAGACCTTTGAAAGTAATCACAGGATTACTCTCCAGGGTGGGGACCCGGATACTAATGCAATGATTAATTCAGAGGTCCAAAATAAACTAGACAACTTTAACGAGCCAATTTTTGTCTTTAACCCATCTAGCATCTACGTGATAATGGTCACGGTTTCGTCACGCCAAATACCCTACAAAATCTGGAAACCCCAAGAAGTCACCCGGTATCGACAACATGTCGTACCACTCGTTGCGAAGGCTTTATGCTTTATTCTTTATAAAGCTCTCCACTCTGTTCAACCATGCCTACAACATGGGGTACTTTCTCCAAGCCTGCAAGCATGCTGTTGTCTGCCCAATAGCAAAAGCTGGGAAACCAACATATCACCCTCCAAGCTTTCGTTCTATTTCGCTCCTCACCTGCATCAGCAAAATATATGAACAATTCATATACGAGAAGCTAAATAAGTTTATCAGTGCCAGGAACCTAATACCTGATTTTCAATTTGGATTTGGAAGAGCGCACAGCACCACCATATCTCAAAACCACGTCTGCGTGCACCTCTTTAATAAGGAGCCTACCATTGCGGTGAGCATGGACATTGAAAAGGCTTTTGACACAACCTCGATCGAAGGTTTCGTTTTCAAATTACTGAATACTGGCCTCAGTAGAACGCTGTGTAGCATCATCTACCAGTTCGTTTTAAACAAAACCTTCCAAGTTCGAGTGAATGGAAAGATATCCCGAACTTTCAACACCGCTGCAGGCGTACCACAGGGCTACATTCTAGGCCCCATCTTATTTAATATCTACGCCTCCGATATTCCTCGCCCCGTGGACGGGAGAGTAAACCAGCTATGCTTTGCGGATGACGTCCTAGTGTACACGTCATCTAAAAGCCATAAACACGCAACAAATCAACTCAACCGCCATCTAGACGAACTGTATCAATAGTACAGTCGATGGAAAATTTGACTTAACCCATCCAAAGCAGTAGCTATAATTCTGAGTAGTAAACACTCCCAACCTAGTTCTCGATATTCACAGAGTATCCGAATACAAATAGGAGGTACTACGATTAGACCGCAGGACAGGATGAAATATCTTGGGGTAATTTATACCCCAAAAATGAATTTCAACAAACATGTGACCCACATTCTTCAAACGGGCCTCGGTCGGTCTAAGCAACTGCACAACATCTTGAAGTGGAGCAACAAAGTTGACACCAAAGTTAAGCTTCTCTGCTATAAGCAGCTAATCCGATCTGGAATATCATACGCCTTTCCCATATGGTCCTGCATATCTTCGGCCCAAATGGAAAGACCGAGTTTTCGAAAGAAACCTCCTCAGAAGATGCACCAACCGCTCTAAAAGGCCTGACGGTCGCCATTACCCGAACTCTCACTTATACGAAGGTGCTTCCATTATCTCTATCGACGAGTACTTGCTACAATTAGCATATAAGTACCTCGAAAGCATTCAGAACAGCGAGAACCTACTTGTACGGTAGTCTGGCGTTCTTGACCCTTCTCTCTCTCGATCTCTTCCGATCAGACCGCCACAATTTCTTCTTAAGTACAAAACTGAAGAAAGCACCTTTCCCAACAACATTCTCTTCTATAATAGAGGATTCCTGGACTGATTCCATAGGGTCTACTGCTGACATCCAACAAACACACATCACAGTACAAGACAGCACAACCACACACACACACACACACACACACACACACACACACACACCGACCAAAGGTCAGATTGTCAGATGCCAAAGACGTGATCTGCGTTTACTACCGCATTCACCCACCGGTCTTGTACGATTTCTTTCCCCCACACCCCCCCCCCCCCCCCCCCCCCCCCCCCCCCCCCATCCAAGTAGTTAGAGAACACTTGAACTAACCCTGTCCACGCTATCCTTAGATACCTCCTTCCCCCTTTCTTTTCAGATATCTCGAGACCAAGCCCAACATCCTCACGGATGTGGGTGATTCTGGTTATCGCAAGATGACGAGAAGCCAGAGACAAGATGAAGGACACATTTGTCCTTGACTCCCTAAAGTCGGCCTCTCGCCACCGCCATTTTTTTTCATGCATCAGTTCAATTCCGGAGGCCGACACCACGGCCCAAGAAATATATATTAGTAAAAGTAATAATAAAGTAAAGTCTCAAAAAAAAGCAATTGCATTTTCATTGCTCACTCATTTACGAGTATTACGGGTACCATCACCAAAGCGACCAATGTTGTTGGCATCACAGCCAAAGAGAACGTCCGAAAACTCGAGGGGACACCCTTGACAAAAGGAGCACACGCCGACAGAGCGGTCCACCTAGAAGGCTGAAAAGGAAGCTGCGTGGGCACTCGAAATCCACACCCACATTCGGACCAACCCTTACCACCAGGAACAGAGCGACACCGACTCCCTTAATACGGATGCCAGGAGATTTGATAGGAATCTACTCGCTCCAGGTAAGCTAAAAACTTACTAAAAATATAACCACCACAAATATAAAGTTGTGGCGGTTCCGCCAAACCCCATGGCCCACTTACCTGAAAAACCACTGTGGGGTTTCTCTATATTACATGGAGAACCAACCCATAATTCCAACCACAATGTCCGTTTTATTTCGACCGCTTTCAGCGTGTCATATTATCCCCTATTCCACCGTTCATGCTATTCACCTGAAATAACATGTTTTCCCCAAGGACGCATAGCTAAACTCATTATCCTATGCAGATAATGCATAATTGAGTTTAGCTACCATTTTTGCCATACGGCAACTCCATTCCCCTAACCATGAGATTTCCACAGGAAATTTCATTCATGTTGGTTGGCAACAACCAAGTCGAATGAAACGACGCGGCTGCAGCATCATTCAATGGCTTGGGTAATTACCGACATTCCTTAGCATTTTTCCCGCGGTACCATTTCCCTAGCCGATGTAGTATCCTATTGAATTTCATCAGATCATCCATTCGCTTGGGATTAATGATCTCTTTTCGCAGGTGAATAGCACCAGCTAAATTTTCCTCTCTTCCATAATTCTGTTTCCATACGGTTCAATCCTCTCTGAGTTCACCACAGCTGTAACACTGGGTCAGTAGGTCATGGTCAGTAGCTGCATTTGATACCAGCACACACAACCAAGCTACCCCGAGATCCCAGAACACCGAGTTTCTGTTCTCTCATTCTACCACGTTCGTCGATTATCAATTAAGCGAAGTTACCACACTTTGACGAGCGTGACGACGAGAGAGCAGAGGCGTGGTCTCTTTTGGTTGTCCTGTGTGCAAAATCGAGAACACAGAATTTCACCCCTAACCAAATCGGTCACTATCCAACCGCTACCGCGTTGGGTCACGTCGCTCGTTTACAAAATTTAATTTAAAAGAATTAAAGTCAGTCGCATCTCGACCACCATCGTACCAGTGCACTAAGCCCTAACTATAAGTGTCAATCTTTCATTACTAACTAATATTTAATAGTGCAGGTGACTATCATTCTGGAGTGAACCAATTAACGGGCACGGATTAAATGCATACCCATTAAACCTAATAATTATATGATAGATAGTCCGTTTTGTTATCGTTGTAAATGATTGTTGAGACTAAGAACCATCGTACAAACTAGGAACAGTAAAATAAAAATAAATAGTGATACAAATACAATAAAGTGTATATTATAATTAAGCCTAGTGCACTCTATCTTAATTACGCGTGCTAAAAAAGTCAAGAATAAAACTAAAAAAAAAACTATTAAAATTTAAGTAAAGCTAAAATTAATTTCCATCAACATCAGTTGTTTTTCTGTGTTTTGTTTTTCCATCGGTGCCGCAGTTATACGTGGGGAAGAAAGTGAATCTGTACCCATGATCGGCGTCCGTACTTCTTACCCCCCACACCCTCACAACTGCTACCCAAATTCCTTAAGTTCGCTTAGGCAATCACATTAGCACCTTAAATGCTTCACGCATTAAATAGAGCAATTTATAAGCCAAAAGCCCCTAGACGAGAATTCTTACCTTTCATGCATCTCTTCCCATACAAATTCCCTATAAGAATTCCTTCCTAATTTATCATAAATTTCCTGAAAGAAAATTCATCGGTTCACATATAATACAACCGCATAATCAGGGAATCTTACCCTTGAGTTGGCTTATCCCAGCCTCAACATGTGTACAATAAAAACTACCTACATACACATTGGCTGGCGACCACTTTAACCAACGATAAATAGTCCAACGCAGCTGCATGTAATTAGCACCATAAACGTTGAGACTATTTCCCTAACTCGCACCATGTGCAAACAAAAGAACGCTGTCCTTCAAAGGTTTTCTGGCGATGCCATAAACAATCCACATCGTTTGTGTTATCCGAAATGCAATGCCCATTTAATGAGTTCTAACTTATTTATTTAGCTGACCCTTATCACAGACCGATGCATTAGGTCACATCTCCTTTGTTCTTTTTCCCTCGCTGTAGGTTTTGTTTATCCTTGCTGAAATGCATCGATAAACACGGTGATGCGTACGAACACAGATACCAACCACTGCACCAAAAGATCGCATTCCCTTAGTGGCCACACCCTTAAGAGAAAAATGTTCTCTCTCTCTTCCGTTCCTTAACCCTAACCGAGGATGGAATTCAAGTCAGAGTTCTATCCTCGGTGAGTCCAACTAGATCCGCCGACCACGCAGGTCAAGCCACTCCCGCTCCCCGGTGCGCACGGGGACGCGAAAGTCAACCGCGAGTCGATCAAGTTTTTCTCCTAAGTTCAGACGTGTATCTCATAACGAGTAGGCTTAGTTTGGGTATTATGAATAAAGCGCTTTGTGGGTAACGAGTTCGTTTTAATCGTGAACTAACAATGTAACTTAAAGTCAACTAAACGTGCTGTAAGAGACTAAAGTGTAAAACTCTTCCAACTCTTCAACCAATAAAAGAACCTTTAATAATAAATGAAAAGTGAGTTTCAATTATTTCATTTCTGGTGAGTACCATGCGTGCTTGGTTTTTTTTTTCTTTACTCCTGGTTGTGGACAAACGTGGCGGCGTTTCGTTCTTTTGTTCGTGGATAATTGCGGCGGAACTTTCGTTCAGTGGATGATGGAGGAAGGAAGTGAACCTAGTGCCCATATCTGGCACATACTTCTTCCCCACAAAGTGTTTCTACAGTAGTTGAGGAATTGAATACTGGTATGAAAGCCTGCCACAGAACCAAGTTAAATCCGGAATTGAAGTTTAGAATATCAGTATTTATAGCTACCTGGGTTTGTTTAGTGCAAGGTGGTTGGATGGTTGAATGTATACCCATACCCAGAAATTACAACCCAAGTTGCATTTGTCGAAGCGAAACTCTAGTATCATTGCAACAAATTCTTGCTCTAGGATGAGCAAACACGTTTCATGACCTTATAATTGTTGCATCAGAGAATCTTTGTAGAAATGCAGTGCATCTGTAAGGAATATAACATCATTCTCTGGCCACCACCTCGCTCATGGCAAAAAAAAACATTCGATGACGAAATGGGGTGTTTCTACATTGCACTACGCTCGCGTGTACACTTTTTCGTGCACTGTATCCAGCACATGCATACGTTTTATCGGCCGCACGTGGTCGAAACACCCTTTGTTTGGTTACGACTCCATATGGCACGGACCAATAAGGACAGCTGGTTAAGATACTCACGTTGGATTTCATTACCAAAATCCAGGAAGACATTTTCATGTGTTATGAGCGCACGTATTTGCTGGGGTGGGGCGAAACACAAGGATTCACTATAAGGTTTAAATACATCACAGAACCTCATTTGTAGCACACACGACTGAAACAGAAAAAAAGAAAAACTTTGCTCTCGGAATTGACCTTACCAGACATATCTGTTATCGCAGATAAATTCCATTTTCTAACCAACGGACTTGAACGAAACTAATAGTAACACTAATTCACAAAGTGTCGGTTTCATCATTAAGCAGACAAGCAACTCGAGGAGCAAGTCACTACAGCAGGCATGAAAAAGTTCACAGGCTTCTCGTTAAGCGCATTATTGAATAAACAATTTTCCGATACATCCTGGGGCATGATGTCGTGGAAAAGGTTTAGTTCTATTTTTCGTGTACCTGGAATGGAAATGACCTTTCAGATGAGGGTGGGTGTTGTTGTCCAGCCCGAGGACATGATTCTGTGCGGCTTGTATTTTGGATCCTGGCTACGAAGGATGCACAACACTTAATATCTGCATCACTTTTATGGGATAAAAAGAATGTGTTGTATAAAACACAAAACAAACCAAACAAAAGGAGAGTTGGACGAATCAGTGCCGATATGTGGCAACAGACTTTCTGTGCGAAGTTGTACGTCTTCTTACCTATTGGTTACCACCACGGTTCGTTAGGACTATATATACAGTTTAACTTTAATATGTACTGCAGGCCATCGCCATATCTTTCGTTCAAGTCCGGTAATAGAATGTACCTGCGATAAGAGATATATATAATAATACCATAAAACCGTAACAAGATCTATTCCGGGAGTACTTTTGTTTTCCTCTTTTTCAGTCACTTGTCTTACGTTTGCTCTTGATTATGCGCTTCTGGTTCTAACAAAGATGCTATTATCAACTACAGGTAAGATGGAGTGCCATAGTTTAAAGCCCTCTTTTAGTTGTAATTTGTTTACATTTCTATCCGGTCCGGTGTTTGTCGGGTGAATTGGGCTTGAAGTGTGAAATTCCTGGCCTTAAAGAATAATTTTAAAGTCGTTAACAACAATCATCTAACAGACTGGGTGATTTGTATCGAATCGACACTGTGTGAGACATGTTCTAAGTGTGGGTGGTCGATCATGATTTAGGAGGAAGAATAGGCAACAAATTCACGGAGCGTCGTAAGATAATTTCCAATCGAATGACATCCAAATTGTTCGGATCTAATGCTTTTTCCCGGAGAAAAGATTATGAAGAGGCAATCTGTAAAATGGAATCTCCTCATAACTGGGACAACGAAGGCGAGCAGTGTCGATTGATGGGTTAGCCTCGGAATTCACTGCCTGTCAATACCAGTGCATGACGTAACAGTGAAATGGAATTCTCCCTTTTAAAATACCCTTACATGGCCAACGTTGGCAGTGTTTATCCAATACCGAGTAAACGTGTTGTTCACTATCCGATTTTGTATCACGTTGTTTACGTGTTGTTCCGTGGCGGTTCCGCCAAACCCCACGGTTCGCCTTCCTGAAAAAACCCCAATAAATGCTACCCAGTCGGCATAAGCTTTCGATAATGCAATCGCATTAGCCTCTTAAATGCTCCACGCATTAAAACAATCAAATGTATATAACCTAAAAGTCCCTGGAAAAGAAAACTTACCTTTCATGCATCTCTTCGCAAACAATTCCTGTAAGAGTTCTTTCTTACCTTATCAGGAATCTCAAACTAATTCGGTACCTTCGGTGTCAGGCAGATTCCCCTAGATGAATTCCTAATAACAAAGGATTTGGATTGCATACTATGTAACCTTCGCCAGGGGCCATAAACATTGCGCTGTCTATTTTTCAGCTTCGCCATGTGTATGATAAATCTCTTAACATACACATTGGCCGGCGACCTTTTTCTCCCAGCAATAATATACCAGCAGCTGCATTCAATTAGCGCAATCGACCTTGAAATCAGGTAGTATAAGATTTAAGTTAAGTTAAGCTAAGTGATTTTACATACAATTTAAAAAAAAAAAAAAAAAAAAAAAAATTTGTTAGTTAAGTAAGTTAAATTTTAAGAAAAAAAAACAAAAAAAAATTGACAAAGTTTTTCAATTTTTTCTTTGTATTTCAACTAATTATCAGTACTGCCACAAAGTTCTGTCGCCGAAAGGCAAATTACACAAATATTAAGTAATGTTTAGCTTAGAGCGTCTGCGAAGGACCAGTAAGTTATTATATAAGATAATTAAGCTAGAATTTAAGCATTTTTTGTCTAGCCTTTAATTTAGAAACTAAGAATATAAAAAGAAAATAAAAAAATGTTTAAAATAAAAAATAAAAAAAAATAAAAATCGACCTTGAATTTCCTTAAAACAATTTTTTAACGCGCATATGCACCATAGATTCCCGACCATTAGGCACCAATGCAATTCCGCCGTACATGTGCATACCACATGTCTCTGGCGTTTCCACGGCCGCGGCAGCTCTTTGACTATCGGACAAAAGCAAATACTCTCGTCTTACCCTAGAGTCATAAAACGAATTTCTTCACTTGTAATCATGTATACAAAGACCCCATTTGGATCCGACGAGTTCGGTTTTATTTGCTTTACCGAAATCGTATTTCGTGAATGCACTTATGCCCTTTCTTTGTTTCAGATTCGTTATCATGGCTTCGACCCACGAAAAGAACCGACGTGCACATATACATGTGTACGATGACGATCTCCTCTATGAGATCCGGTTATCACTACAAGTAAAGTAGATGCATCCAAAGATCCTTTTGACAGCGACTTAATATCGCTGAGTCTCATTACAACCATCAAACGGTGCGCACCTAAAATTAAGATTCACCCCCCGTATCGTGCGTACGGGGGGGGTGCGTACTCCACCGAAGTTTATAACAAAGTTTAATAGAGTGTCGAGTCTAGTGAGTCGAGAGTTGCGTTCTACGAAAATGTATTTGATTAGCGTAGTGTTCCATATAGAACAATTAAATTAAACTAACACCTCGTAACGAATCACTCCTCAAGTGCATACAAAAATTGTCTCAAGTTATCAACTGTTCTTAAATGTTAACGCCTGTTTATTTTGTTACAAGTAATTATTCCCTCCTCCAGTTGCTCCGTGCAAAATTCTTAAAGATAAAGAACAATAAAGAAAGAATCATTCGAACATTAAATCTGTGCGTTTTATTTGTGGTTTTTCCTCTTCCTGGTGATCGTTGCTTGGATATTCGGTGCCTCTCCAGTGTTTCATCCGTGAACAGTGTCTGAGTTCTGGTTTTCATTTGGTGGAACCTTATAGTGACGATGGCAGAAGGAAGTGAATCAGCGTCCTACGCCGGCGCACCATACTGCCCCGCCACAGATCCACCTATTACTATTCATTGGCCTGTAGGAACCCGGAAATTCAAGACCTCACCGACTCGACTCCGCCATCGTTCCCTGTCCTGTGCATTCTCCTTCCACGTTCGACCATCTGATCCGATCTCCTCGGGGTAAAACCTAACATTGTCCGCCCATCTCAGTCGCGGCCGTCCTGCCGGTCTCTTTCCCGTTGTTCTACCGTCAAGAATTCTACGCACGGTCCTATCGTTGCCCATTCGCGCCATATGTCCGGCCCATCTTAATCTTCGCGACTTGATTACTCTCACTATTGTAGGTTTGCGGTATAGCTCTTCCAATTCGTCGTTGTGGAATTTCCTCCATTGTCCTGCCTCCTCGTCATATTTAGCTCCAAAGATACCCCTTAGAACTTTATTCTCGAATACGCGAAATCTGTTTTCTTCCGTTTTGTGAGAGCCTATGTTTCCCATCCGTATAGAGCAATCGGCATGATTATGGTTCTATAGACACGAAGCTTTATGTTTCGTGATAGCAGTATGGATTTCAGCAGTTTACTGACTGCGTGCCAAGTACCGTTGCCGGAAGGCAGTCTTTGGTTAATTTCCTTCGACATTTCGTTACTGGCCGTCACTATCGTTCCCAGATATTTGAGATCTTAACTTTTCCAAATATCTTGCCTCTGACGTTTATGTGTGTTCCCTGAGTCCCCATGCTCTCGCCGTAATCATGTATTTTGCTTTGTCTTCATTTATTTCGAGGCCCACCTCTTCTGCTGCTTGCATGATGATTTCACAGTTTTTACCTTCAGTTTCTAGATTGTCGCCCAAAACGGCGATGTCATCCGCATATGCGAGCATTTGTGTGACATCGTTCAGGAATGATCCGGCCATGTTGTCGTCTTGTGCCTTTCTGATGACATACTCGAGCTCAAGGTTAAAAAGAGTTGGTGAGAGGACACCCCTCTGTTTTAGTCCGTCCCAGATTTCAAATGGTTCTGAGAGGTGGTTTTCGATTCTAACTCGCCCTTTATTTTCGTTAATGCAAATTTGAATGAGGGCGGCATATTTTTTCGGGATTCCCAGCTCAACTACAATATGGCACAGTCTTTGTCTTGCGACTGAGTCGTAGGCTTTTTTGAAGTCAACCAACAGTTGGTGAACCGTCTCTTCGTATTCCCACTTCTTTTCCAGCAGTTGCCTCATTGTGAACATTTCGTCGCTTGTAGACCGGTTCCTACGGAATCCTCACCGGTAGTCTCCTAGTGTTTCTTCTGCGTAGGGTGTGATTCTCGCCAGTATGACATTTGTTAGTATTTTGTATGTGGTTGGGAGCAATGATATTCCTCTGTAGTTTTCGCAGTCAGATCCGTCGCCTTTTTTGAAAATGTGGACGAGTATTGAGGTTTTCCATTCTTCCGGAGTGACTTCCTTATCCCATATGGTTTTAATCAGCTGGTAGATCTTTCGAGCGGTTACCTCTCCCCCAATCTTCACAAGCTCTGCCGGTATGCAGTCGACTCCGGGAGCTTTGTTGTTTTTCAATCGATTTTTGCGTCTATAATTTCGTCGAAAGAGGGCTCTGGGATCTGACCGGCTGTATGTACGTCTGGTGCGTTTATTTGTGGTTGTGGTCTTGTCACGATATTTTTTGTTTCTGTCACCAGACAGCCGTTTGTGTCTCGGATTATTTTGGCTCTCCCTCGGTAGCCATTTCTAATTGAATTTATGCCGGCATACATACCTCTGATGATCTTAGCTCTGGCATTTTCTATGATTTTTTCGATCCGAGACTTCTCCCATTCGCGTTTTTTGCGTTTGAAAAGTCTAGTTGTTTCTTTCCGAATTGTCGCGTATCTTACTGTGTTGACTTCATCATATGCTTCTAAGTGGATCATTCTGAGGCGTTTACGTTGTTCGATCTTTGCCCTGCACTCATCGTCAAACCAAGGTTTGGACTTAGTTGTTTTTTTAAATCCTATTACCTCTTGGGCTCTTTGTTTGATTGTGTCTCTGATCGATGCCCATTTAGTGTCCACACTATTGGCTTCCTCTTCCTCACTATTCCCATTTGCTAGGATGCTAAATCTATCCGTTAGTTCCTCTTGATATTCAGCCCTTTTACGTAGGTCTTTTAGTTTATCAATGTCGTGTTGCTCGTTTCCAGTGACTGCCCATGTGGGTTTGCTGCGAGCCGACTCCTGATTTGGCCCATCACTAGAAGATGATCGGAGTCGCAATCTTCTCCTCTATATGATCTTACATCAAGGATATTCGAGTGGTGTCTTTTGTCTATGAGGAAGTGGTCTATTTGGTTACGCATTACGCCGGATGATATCCACGTGGCTTTATGGATTTGCATCGCGCTTTTCACTACCAGATCTTTTGAAGCTGCGAACGTGATAAAACGTCGTGTAGGCTCTGTTTACCTATAGTTGGTTGGAGGATATCTTCCTTTCCAATTTTCGCATTGAGGACCCCGAGGAGGATTTTAACATCGAATGATGAGATCCCATCAAATACTTCCTCTAGGGTCTCGTAAAACGTGTCCTTCGTTTCTTCGTCCGTAGATTCTGTTTGGGGCGTGTACGTTTATAAATACATAATTGTACCACGGGCCCTGTATTTTTTAGCACCGACATTCGGTTATTAATAAATTTCACATCTTTTACATTGGGCGTCTTCTTGCTTATGGTGAATCCGGTTCCGAGGTTATGTGTATCGGTACCTCCACATGCCAGTGTAAACCCGTTGTTTCGATTACCTGATGTAGGTGTCGGACTTCCTGAAGCGCGACGATGTCCATTTTATATTTTTTCGCGTTTTCTACGACCGTCTGTATCGCGCTTGGTTTATATAACGTTCAAACATTCCACGTATATCCCACTTTTTCCGTTTTTGCCTACATCTTCTTTTTGATGAGTCGGTGTTTTCTTGATGATTTGTTCCCTTATGGTAGTCTTGGTTCATCACACCCTTCGCCTACCGGGCTTTTCGTGAGATTGTTTTTTGTATATTGATTATTCATTTTTGTTCTCACGAGTTTTGGGGTTTCAAATAGTCCGCCATATGAGAGCCACTCTTGGATATGGTAAGGTCTGCTTACTGCTCTGATTGGACCCGGTGTCAGAGAGGCGCCATTATAATACAACCGGTATACCCCTCGCTGCAAACCATCCAATGGGCACGGTGATGCGTAACACCCTGAATTAGAGGTGGTAGATTTTTGTGTGTTACTCCTCGCTAACCTGTCTAACATGGGTGGCCCTACTGGAAGCACATGCTTCCGTCAGCATAGCCTGAGTGATTCATTGTAATTTAAGCCCTCGCACCACGTCGAGGTTTCTACTAACCGCGGCTCGCCGTGGGGAGGTAAACACGATAGTGGAGAACGTGTGATTCGAACTGAGGCTATGACGGTTAGAATCACTAAAAATTGAACCAATGCCCAACACACATCAGGCCACTGCCGCGTGAAAGAATTAGATTTCTAAACTCAACTACACTCAACTGTTGTGGAATAGCTTTGTTTATTGCTCGGTATATGGCTGATGCTTTTTCTTATTCGATTACCTTTCGGTGTTCTTCACTATTTGCTTGTGTATTGTGTGTGTATCTGTTAGAAACGCTACAAGGGCATCTCACTCCATAAATGGAGTTGGGACAGGGGGATCTTACCGGGGGACAGGAATTGGCGCAACCCGACCATCCGTTCAAAATTGTTCCACCCATCTGTTGCGTTTGTAACAGATACACACGCAGTACATAAGCAAATAGAACATATAATTTATGTGAAGCAAAAACACGGTTGGGCCCAAAATTGAACCATGTGGCACCACCGAATTACAAGGATACAGATCCGAACACTCGTCGTCCACAACAAACCGGATCGATCGATTTTCGAGGAAGCTCTTCGTCCAGTCACAAAGGTGCTGGGAAGTCCATATGAATCCAGTTTGCTCAGCAATGCCCCGTGCCAGACGCGGTCACAAGCCTTGGAGATATCCAACACGATCGCCCTTGACTCACCATGCCCCTCAATCGCAGATTTCCATATGTTGGTTATAAATGTCAAAAGGTCTCCCGTGGGCCGCCTGCCACGGAATCCGTATTGACGATCATTCAGATGTCCGTTGCACTCCAAATACTTAACTCACTCGGTATTGATGCCTTTTTCCATCACCTTAGGCAACATAGACAGTAATGCTATCGGTCGGTAATTTTGTGGGAGACACTTTTTTCCCGTCTTTGCGATTGGCTGAACTCGAGCGATTTTCCAGCAGGTAGGAAAGGTGCTCCGTGCGTAAGATAAGCGAAAGAGTCTGGCAAGAACCGTCGATAGTTCTGGAGCAAAGTTTTTAAGGACTGTTGCTGGTATTCCGTCCAGGCCGGTTGCCTTCCTACAGTCCACTTCACGTAGAATGCGTGAAAACTCACATCCCGCCTGGAAGACCGTACCGGCGCGATCATAGGCGGCTCCAAAAGACTGGGGTCGAGGTTTGAATTCGCGGAAAATAAATTTAACGAATACATCAGCATTATTCCTTGGATTTGTGATACCATCCTAGTGTCCATCACCAACGGGGGGAAAGAGGAGGAAGCGAAGTTACTGCTGACAGCTTTTGCCATTGACCAGAAGGAACGCGAACCAGTCGGGCACTGAAGGAGTTTATTGGTAACTCTGTCGTTGTGCGCTTTCTTCGCGGTACTCGTATTAATCGCTTTGTTGCACGCGTTTCTGATTCTAACCAAATTCGTTCTGTCAACATCGGTGGGATTCGAGCGCCATTGCTTAAAAGCTCTATTTTTTGCCGCTGTAATCTGCTCGCATTTTTTTATCAAACGAAGGTTTGTGAGACGAACTTCGTCTGATGGAATATGGAATATACATCTCCATCCCTAGAAGAATAATCTCTGATACCAACTCCGCGCAATCGTTAACATCGGTGTCTCCCAAGCACACCTCGGACCATGGAAAGGATGCGAAGAAATGTCGCAAATCGTCCCAGTTAGCAGCCCCATACTTCCATACATGGCGAAGCTGCCTAGGCCGGTTATTCGCTTGACATGCAGGCGGTTGCGCGACAGATACCAAGCAGTGATCTGAGTTTCCCAGTGGCCCAGCAACCTCCACGGTATAATTGCTTGGCTCGGATGTCAAAAACAGATCTAGGCTGTTCGTATAATCACCTCGGGCATTCGGCACTCGCATGGTTGAGTCAAGTTGTGGCTAACACCGAACATCTCCTCCCAGCCTCGTCGATTCTGTTAGAATGTATCAACCAGCTGGAATCGTGCACATTAAAATCGCCAAGGACAACAATTTCATAATCTGGGTGGTTGATCTGTGGCCAGTCGACGTTATGTGAAAGATGTTCGAAAAATGTCGCTGGTCGTTCGTCATTCGGGGAGTGGTAAAGACAACAAGAAATTTAACAGAATTCCTCAGGAATCGAGGCAAAGGCAAAATAGGCCTATAAACGATGTGTCTCGGGTAGTAGGGACACATAATAGGAATACTAACACTAGGTTACCAGAACGATCCCACCCCATTACAGGCCCACAACCTGGGAAAACCCCGTTTAGGTCGGAAACACCACCACAGTATTCTAGTAGAAGACCAACCGGGTCCAAACCAAAGAAGCCTCAGGTACCACGACACATTCAAAGAGGCGAAGGTGATTATCATAGTGACTCCTCTAGTCAAAGCAGGGACAAGCGTACACCAAACCCATGGATTACACGCATGACCTGTACGTTCTGTAATAGGAAAGGGCACGTATACGACGAATGACTTAGACGCCGAAACACACCAAAGCGTGCAAAGTGTGATCGATATGGGCACGATGTCCAGGATTGTCGGACACTAAGTACACAAAGGAAGGCGGATAATCCCGAACCCACACCAAGGTCACAGAACCAACTACAACTGAACAGGGGAGCATTGCCTCAACGCCCCCTGCCCACAGTCGCCGAACCCATCAGCAGCTGACAACAAGCAGCAACAACAAGGTAGTCGGTTCCAAGGTGAGATACCGCCCCTTCAGCTGTGCATTTCGCGATATCGCCGAGAGAAATCTTCGACGGTGTTTCGGATGTGTGGCTGATGACCCGGACTGACACGGGGATAAGTCATGGTGGTGCCTTCTGATATAAAGAATTCCGGAGGTAAACTAGTCTCCCATTTGGATCTCCGGGGAGGACTATGTCAGGGGAGACATCATGCAGATATCATGATAAATGACGGAATCTTTAAGAGGTTCGTCATCGCATAACCGGGCTCGCTCTCGAGGCTCTGCCCACTCTCGACCGGTGACGGTATTTTGTAACATCAGGGGCATCGGTTTCACCAATACGAATGTGTGGGGGGTTTCTCTATTCTACATGAGAAACAACCCACAATTCCAACCAACATTTCCACCTAATTTCGACCGCTTTCAGCGCGTCATACTTACCAATTTCCTTTATATGTATTCCCCTATAAAACATTTCAAACGGACGTATAGCTAAACTCATCATCCTTTGCAGATAATGCATAATTGAGTTTAGCTACACAAATGTCATACGGCAACTCCATTCTTGCTAACCATGAGTTTCCCATCGGAAATCTCATAATGTCGGTTAGCAACAACAAGTCTAAAAGAACGACGCTGTTGCAACATAGCAAAATAGCTGGGGTAATTTCAGCGTCATAGAGTCTGGTTCTCACGCGAATTATTTCCCAAACATCAGCGGCGTCCTATCGACTTTCCCTCAGATCACCCATTCGCTTGGGATCAACGATCTCTCTTTGCAGGGGAGTAACATCCGCTAAGGTTCTCTCTCATTCGTATTTCTTTCCACGGTTCAATGCGCTTTAACTACACCATAGCCGTACCACTGGGTCAGTAGGTCGTGTCAGTAGCTGCATCTGATGCCAACACACACAACCAAAGCTACCCCGAGATCACAGCATATCATGTTTTCTGTTCTCTCATTCTTCATGTCCGTCAATTACCCTATTAACAAAAGTTACTCATACTTTGACGGGCGTGAGGTTGAGAGAGCAGAGGCGTGGTCTCTTTTGGTTGTCCTGTGTATAGAAAGAAATATGAATTTCAACCCCAATTCACACCAGTGACTATACAATCTCCATTGCGGCCAGACACGCTGCCGCACGAGTCTCTGCTAGGAATTAGTTCCGTCCGGTATAAACGTCATAAAGTAATTAAGTGATCACTAAAGCTTACTATTAAATTGTGCACTATAAAAATAAATTCAGTTGTAACAAAAATAGACAGATATCACCACCCAAAGCTAAATAAAGGATACTCCGGTTAAAATATAATAACAAAACATTATCTATAAAAGAACCCCCTGTGCGTTTTTCATTTATTTTACATTCTTCTCGGTGTAACAAGTGTCGGGGGATTTTAAGTGAATCCTGTGCCATACGTTGGCAACATACTTCTACCCCCACAAATGTAAACACCGTCCACCAATATTTGCAAACAACGAAACCTGATATCCTTGCCCTAACTGAGACCCAGGTCGATTCGTCAACTGATCCGACATATCTTCGTTGCTCAGGATACGATTTACATTCGAGATTCCGTTTTAAGGGCGGAGTCTGCGTCTTCGCGCGGTCCAATCTGGCTTGCCAGAGGATGGGGGCGTTGGAACCCAATAATATGGACATCATATGGTTAAGGGTTGTGCTGAGGAATTCCGTTAAATTTCTTTGTTGTCTTTACCGCTCCCTAAATGACGATCGACCGGCGACATTTTGCGAACATTTTTCACACCCCGTCGACTGGATACAGAACAACCACCCAGCTTCTGAAATTGTTGTCCATGGCGATTTTAATGTGCACAATTCCGGCTGGTTGGTACATTCTGACAGAACCGACGAGGCTGGGAGGCTGGCGAGATGTTTGCTGTAAGCCACAACTTGACTCAACTCGTGGGGGAGCCAACACGAGTGCCGGATGCCCGAGGCGATTATGCGAACACCCTGGATCTGTTTTTGACATCCGAACCGAGTATTTATACCGTAGAGGTTTCTGCGCCACTGGGAAACTCAGATCACTGCTTGGTATCTGTCGCGCAACCACTTGCATATCAAGCGAATAACCGGCCTAGGCAGCTTCGCCATGTATGGAAGTATGGGGCTGCTAACTGGGACGATTTGCGAGATTTCTTCGCATCATTTCCATGGTCGGAGGCGTGCTTCGGAGAATCCGATGTTAACGCTTGCACGGAGCCGGTATCAGAGATTATTCTTCTGGGGATGGAGATGTATATTCCACATTCCATCAAACGAAGTTCGTCTGATAAACCTTGGTTTGATAAAAAATGCGAGCAAATTACAGCGGCAAAAAATAGATATTTTAAGCAATGGCGCTCCAATCCCACCGATGTTAACAGAACGAATTTTGTTAGAATCAGAAACGCGTGCAACCAGGCGATTGATATCGCGAAGAAGGCTCACAACGACAGGGTGATCAACAAGCTCCTTCGGTGCCCAACTGGTTCGCGCTCCTTCTGGTCAATGGCAAAGGCTGTCAGCACTAACTTTGCTTCCTCCTCTTTCCCTCCGTTGGTGACAGACAGCGGGACGTTAGTCACGAATCCAAAGGATAAAGCTAATGTATTCGCGAATTTATTTTCCGGGAATTCAAACCTCGATCCCGGCCTTTTGGAGCCCGCTGTGATCTCGCCGGTACGGTCTTCTATGCGGGATGTGAAATTTCGTCCGCGCACTATTCAACGCATTCTATGTGAACTGGATTGTAGGAAGGCAACCGGTCCGGACGGAATACCAGGAATAGTCCTTAAGAACTGTGCTCCAGAACTATCGCTGGTTCTTGGCAGACTCTTCCGCTTATCTTATGCATGGAGGACCTTTCCTGCCTGCTGCAAAATCGCTCGAGTTCAGTCAATCCCAAAGACGGGGAAAAAGTCTATTTTATCTTAGGTAATGGAAAAAGTCATCAATACAGAATTAGTTAAGTATTTGGAGTGCAACGGACTTCTGTATGATCGTCAATACGGATTCCGTGGCAGGCGGTCCACGGGAGACCTTTTGACACTTATAACCGATATATGGACATCTGTGATTGAACGGCATGGTGAGTCAAGGGCGGTCGCATTGGATACCTCCAAGGCTTTTGACCGCGTCTGGCACGGGGCATTGCTGAGCAAACTTCGTTCATATGGACTTTCCCAATAGCTTTGCGACTGGACGAGGAGCTTCCTCGAGAATCGATCGATCCGGGTTGTTGTGGACTGCGAGTGTTCGGACGACCGATTGGTGCATGTGCGTCGCATCAGCTGAGATGTAGACAGATTGACTCTCTGAATCAGGATTTAGATAAGGTCCTGCAGTGGGGAAGGGCCAATCTCGTTGACTTCAATGCAGCAAAGACACAATATACAACATTCACAAAGAAAAGTGGATCATCGGTTCCACAGCTGATGTTGAAGGGCCGGGCCCTCGAGGCCGAGGAAAGCTTGAAATTGCTCGGCGTCACGGTCTGTGGGAATGTATCGTGGGATAAACACCTGTCGAACATCGCCCGGTCCGCCTCAGGAAAACTTAGCTATCTTTTTAGAGCCAAGAAATAGTTTACTCCGGCCCAACTTCTTCTCCTATATAAATCCCAAATTAGACCCGCGCTCGAATATTGCCCTCATGTTTGGAGCTCGGCTCCTAAACATGCTCTCGACCTACTTGAGAACATACAGAGACGAGCGATCCGCCTGATCGGGGACTCGGCGCTGACGTCGGGACTACAGTCGCTCCTCTGTCTGTTTTACAGATAGTATCCTGGGTACTGTTCTTCGGAGATTCGTGATATTGTTCCACGCAATTCGGCTTATATGCGCTTCACAAGACAATCCGATGGATCGCACCCGTTTGCGGTTCATCTCCCGATGGCGCGAACATCCCTGCACCAGAACCCGTTCCGTTACAGAGCGGGGAAGCTGTGGAACTCCCTTCCCACGCGAGTATTGCCGGAGCGTTACAACCTGCAACTGTTCAAAAAGAACAAGAAAAAGAAAAGAAGAAAAGCAAAAATTATTTGATGGCATTTTGGGGCGCCCATTCGGCGCTATAGGTTAGCCTCTCCCAAGAGAAGTCTAATAAAAAAAAAAGAATAGACGAGTGTTTCGCAGATTTCGGGGATTAGTGGAAAATGTGATAGAGGAAAGCAGGCTTGGGCAGTTGATTGAGCCCGAGAGTAGCCGGTCGATGAAGAGGATGTCGGCATGAATTCTGCGCTGTTCAAGTGTGTTAAGGTCAATTAAGTGAAGACATCTTGTGTATGGGGGTAGAATCAGAGCGTGGAAGCTGTGGAACTCCCTTCCCACGCGAGTGTTCCCGGAGCGTTACAACCTGCAACAACTTCAAAAAGAACTGCAACAGTTATTTGGTGGCATCTCGGGCGCCCACTCGGCGCTATAGGTTCGCTTCTCCCGAGAGAAGTCTAATAAAATGAAATAAAAAAAAAAAATAAAAAAAAACTGCAGCGACTGCTCAACTGTCTATCAAGTAAGTGTCTTTCAGTCCTTTTGACTGACTTTTAAATATAGTCAAATTGTTAATATAATCATTACAGTGAGTAAATTTTCTGACCAGTCTATCAACCAACCACCGAAAGGCTTCTCCCGAATCTATCGTAAAGCCTATAGTGTCAAGTGGTAGCACATCACCCTGGAAACGGAGTAAGGGCTTAGAGTATCTCACTGGGAAGCCAACATTGGAGCCCATCTTACTCACCTGTTTTAATTTTGTATAATAATACCATTAGCCAACCTGCAAAAGATGATAAAGGACTTCTCTCGCGCATTTCACGGAGCCTGTAATATGATGGACAGTCCTTACAGCGGGGTATTGGAACCCAACCCACCCTTCGAACCTACAGAGCTAATACGTTATAGGATTTCATCAGCTGTGGGGGCGATTCAAACAGTTTCCACAGATTAGGTATCGGATACCACCAAGACGGTAATTAAAATCACTAAATCCAGTTTGCTTGAACGATAATTGTTTGTTGGGGAAACGTCATAGAGAAGATATGTTACGAGCTACTTCAACTGATTGATGGACATTTCAGATAAACACTTGTGCATATGGTCTATAACTTGTGGGCAATACTTGCGTACACATTTCCCGAACATAATCAAGGCCAAGATTCCCATGATGAACCAAACTGGGCACAGTATAGGAAAACTAAAGGAGTCAAGCCGGTCATTAATCAGATTGTCAATTAAATAAGATTACTGGACGAAGAGCTTCCGAAATGAGTTACGAAAAATAGCTTAAGGGGATCACGTCCTACTAATCTATTAACCGGTGGTATCATTTTCTCATCCCATGATAATGATAGGTAACAGGTTTAGGTAGAGCAACAGCACATACTGTCGAAATATATATGACTTTGAATGCAACTGACAGCAGTCGAAAGAAAACAATTTGCTTAGTTCAAAGCACCGCACTGAAAGATTGACATTGTCGAATAAGAAATATTTGACAAGGCAAACAAATTAGTAACAAGAAAAAAAAAAAACAAACAGGAATGTCGAGTGGCACTACACAATCTGGTTAAATAGTTATTAGAGTCTCAATGCCATCGAAAAGGGCGGCCAGAGTTGTCGGATAAAAAAACCGCCCATTAGCAATGATGTCGGAATCATTCCTATCAGCTCAGAGCGGATGACTTGGGAACAGAATTTTTCTATACACGCCATCACCTAAGGCCCTGTTCCAATCCTGTTCTAATTTGGGTGATTACTGCCATACTACCAAAACGCTATTAAATTGAAACTGTCACTGGAAACGTAAAACCATAAAAGTCCAACACGAGTATCCCTAGTTAGAGGGGGCACGTGCCATAATACCAGACAATAATTGGGGACGTGTAGCAACTATGTCACAAAAAACCCTGAAATTTTGGGGGGGCAAACAAATCAATTTAATAGCATTGTGTAATGCGAAAATTCATGGGAAGGTACTTTATTCATTGCGTTTCAATCAGCCCATGAGACATGCATAATAAAGTTGATAAGGACGGGCTCGCTGGAGATTGTGCTATAGAGAACTGTTGGCAGTCCCTTGTGTGGAGTCACGTATCTCATAAAGCGAAATGTCCTTTTGGCAAATTTCATTACATAACATAGAAGTCTAAGAGCGTTTGTGTTGGCAACGACCGATGTTTGGAATTTTGAGTCGAAATATCGTACTTGGGAATTCATTAATGGCAAACAAATTTTTTTCGAAACATGCTTAAGTAATTTACTTACCGAGAAAAGCGGGGATAGCACCCAGTGGCATAACAAATAGGCTGACCAGCAAATCAGCGATCGCCAATGAAAGTAAGAAGTAGTTGGTGACATTCTGTAGACGACGATCCAAAGCAATGGCGAGACAAACCAGGATGTTACCTAAGCCTCCGGCAAAGATGAAAATGATGACAAACAAAAACACCCAGTCGTATCCTTGACGTGTCGGTCCCTGTGCGGCTTGCAAGTCCTCCAATGAATTCTCACTAAAGTTTCCGGTGTCATTGAACATACCGTTCAATGAGAGATTCATAGCCGTCGAGATCATATCAGTCCAAACCCCATTGGAGGTGCTGAGGTTTAATTTCAGTACACAGTCCAATTGACTGGCTAACATGGCTGAAGCTGGATTGGCAATGTCCTTCGCGAAGTTCTCAAGCATTGCTACTTGACCAGGTATCCCCAGTTGGGTGCATACAAACGTCTTACTCAAAATCGGTCCACATTCGCCACTACCTTCACTGCCAGTCATCTCAGTGTCGTGCTCGGCTTGTTTCGTGATTGATCGCAATACGTTCAACAGCAAGGCGGGCAGCTGCGAAATCAAAAAACCGAACTCGTAAACGGGGTTGATAATGTCCTTCACATACAAGGTGGCATTCTGGAAACAGCCTCGAAGGTTCTCGGTCAAGCTGCCGTCCCCAATAATTGATGGGTGGCAAATGTAGCGTACGGTTTTACCAACGCTATGAAAAGAGTCTAAAACGCATTTGTATGAGGCTGTCAATTGTCTAGCGACTACTGAGTCAGCGGCATTCGACGATGCTGATGTTGATGACGGCGGTGATTTGAGAACGCATACAATTTGACGCTCCCATATTCCGGATATTGTGAAATTCACCAGACGGCACACGTAGCCGAAACTATTCACAACCGTACTCGCTATGTGTTTGTTTTCTCCGGTGGCTTCCATATGGCTTTTGATGCCGGTGTCAATTCCCGAAAACAACACCGGATAGGGCAATGCCGTAAGTCGGCCATTGGGAAAAAGAACTGGTCGATCTTCATTGCTTTGATCTACATCCATTTCATTATTGGGAGTTGTTGTTTCGGTGGTCTGTAGGTTGTGGATCTGAAAAAAGCAAAGAGAACTGATTAGGAATCACTGTTAAAATGAATGAATAGAGGGCCGAACCCTGATTTTATTTCGCTTAGTACAAGTCGTATAAACGTATAAACTTATAAATAGACTTACGAACTACCTTAAAAACTAAGGTATGCTGTTTGGGGGTGGGGGACTAACTTTAAAGTAAGTTAAAAATGGAATGGGGAACGAAAGAAACATGGATAGAATAACAGTCTAAGTGCTAGGACAGGGAAGGGCGAGGATAAGCCGGATGCTAGTGTTACACCT
This sequence comes from Microdon myrmicae, assembly GCA_963931805.1. Lineage (NCBI taxonomy): Eukaryota > Metazoa > Arthropoda > Insecta > Diptera > Syrphidae > Microdon > Microdon myrmicae. The sequence goes on from OZ007500.1 coordinate 136,693,716, forward strand.
CGCTTTACACCCCCTCTCAAATATTATAATATTTTATTAATTTGATTCCATCATCCTTGCATCCAATACTCTCTAACAATCCTCAAAGTATTCTGCATACAATGCAATAGTCGCCTTTCCAGCAATTGAAATTCGCATATGACCAATCCTCAAAGTATTCTGCATTCAGTGCATACAATTAAAATTAGCATTCATTCAGAAGCAAAGCCATCTCCACAGGCAATTAATTCATATCGGATACGTTGCGATAATTACCCATTCATGCCCACCTTCCAAAGCCAAAACAATTATCATATATCAATCAAACACTTGACCCACTCCTCAAGGCCACTGCATTCTGCTTCGTATTTCAAAAATCAAGCGAACACCTGTCCGCGGACCACCACGGTTTCATATTGCAAATACATTTTTTTGTCCGGGAAACAAGTGTGATACACGATATATGGTCACAAGCGGTGTTGTCAAAGGCCACCGACTACGAAATAATTGAGCGTCGGAAAAGTGCTAAGTTCGACGAAGTAGCGAACACAGCAATGAGGCGAAATTAATCGTACGATTGGCACACGCGGGCAATTCCCTATAATTGGTTCTTCGTATGAAACCAATTAAATAATTGCTCAATTCTTTGTCGCTGCATTTTTAGCAGAGCAAATTAAATGATTATTGAATATTACGAATGGCTTATGACAGGCGAATAACCTCCGAATTGGTTACACGTTCTAGGTGAGGAAAATGCATCATCTGCATTACCTCACCAATAATTTGGTATAAAAAGGGGTGTGCATTACCTCACCAATAATTTGGTATAAAAAGGGGTGTGCAAATGTGTTTCTTCGCAGTGCAGTATAATAATATAACAAGAAGACTGCAGCCTCGCATAAGTACAGCGGGTCTTCTTGTTTTGAGCAAAAGAATTAAATTGTCAAACAAATGTATTAAGAGATGGATATTCCCGTTTTTTAAAACTAAAATCAAATAAAGTGTTAACTTAAGAAGTAAAAGTCTAGTTTCAACTCCGAATCTCAACACCCCGAAGTCAGCCAGTTAACCAGAAGACCACTTTAAGTAACTCCAAAATTTCATAATAACGAAATAATAAATGTTAATATTTGGGGTTACGCTCAGGTATTACATTTTGGCGTCCAACGTGGGTCCTATAATAAAATACTAATAACAACAAATACGACATTTTGGCCATTTAGCTGCCCGACAACAAAATATTAAATGATAATATCAGAGGTCACACCCTGGTGTTACACTAGGGTGTGAGTATGAGTGCGGGAGAGTGTAGGCGGTGAGCGGGGAGGGGCCAGGAGGGGTAAGAGAGGAGACGACGTTTGAGAGCGGGAGAGGTGAGATTGAAGTCAAACAACGCAGGGCGAGAGTTTGCCCACCCCTGCATTCGCGAAATGGGTTCATTACAGCCGTAAGACGTCTAATGGGCGGGCAAATAGAAGAGAACACCGGATTTCAGTCGCAATTGCACTGCTCATTTAATAGCTCAATGGGAAGAAGCAGGGAGCCAACCACAGAGATGAAGCTTCCGCCAATTAAGATCCCGTCTTTCTCTGGTTCCTTTCAGACCTGGCCAGAGTTCAAAAGCCTATTCGAGAGTTTCATCATAGGGAATTCATCATTGTCCGATGTACAAAAGCTTCACTGTTTGAAGGCTAATTTGGCCGGAGAAGCTGAACGTCTGCTGAGGAACACCGCGATCGTCGATGGTAATTTTGAGTCGGCATGACCTTGGTGAAGCGCTACCGAAACTTAATGTTGCTGAAGGATAACCAGTTCGGCTTGCTGTTTAATCAACCGTCATCGGGTCATGAGTCGGCCGATGGCATTAGGTCTCTGGTGGACACCACAAACGAGACCAAGCAATCATTGCAGAACTTCGGGGTCCCGGTCACTTCATGGGAAGATGTCTTAATTTACCATACAATACAAAAACTTCCCCTTAAAACACGAGGTTTGTGGGAATCCCACATCTCGTCATACGTGGACTATCCAGCTTATGGCGTGCTGGAGGATTTTTTGCTTACGAGGGCTTGGATGTCATGGAACAATCTATGTCCAGTATTCCTCATGGGAAGTCCAAGGGAACAGCTTCTGCAGTCCGTGTCCATAATACAACCATCGACAGGTGTTCAATGTGCTCGGGTACACATTCGATCCGCAAGTGTTACAAATTCCAGGCTCTCAGTCCTTATAAGAGACGAGACATAGTAAACAAGCGCCACTTGTGTGTCAACTGTCTGTCGAACACTCATAGGACTCAGGAGTGCACAAGCAAGTTTAGTTGTATTCAGTGTAAGCGGAGGCATCATTCGTTCCTGCACTCAGACGATATACACCCTTCCATACCCAAAAATGGCTCTGCTTCGATGACGACTCCAGCTGGCACATCTGCTGCCCAAATTCATCAGGCACAATCAACGGAGGATTCAGCGGTCTCCACCAGAAGAACCTCAGTATTCAACGCCTGCATTGTCGAAAACAACAATTTTCAGACTGTTCGTCTGGCTACAGCTCTCGTGACGGTCTACACAACCGCGTGACAGCCATAAATGCTGCGTGCTCTCCTGGACCCTGGATCGGAAGCATCCTTAATTACTGAGTCAGCATCACGGTTATTGAAGCTCAAAAGGGAGAAAGGCCCAGTGTCCGTCTATGGCATCGGAGAAAGAAGGATGAGTGTATCAACGCACAAGGCATCACTCATCATTCACTTTAAGGTCAATGAAACCTTCACATTGCAGGTACAAGCCTTTGTTTTCCCCAAACTCACCGCGGCACTTCCCATTCGCAATTTCCTATGCGGTAACTGGGGCCACCTAAAAGGTATGGAGCTGGCTGACCCGACTTATTACAGGCCAGGCAAAATTGACATCCTTCTTGGGGGCGATGTTTACTCGGCGCTTCTTCCGGATGGAATGATCAAGGAAACGCCCGGCGCCCCCATGGCACAACGAACCGAATTAGGATGGGTGCTCTCCGGTGGAATCGCTGACAATCAGTCGTCGGTAACATCCTACCACATAAGGACGAAGGTTTCTGAGCTGGACTGTCGGTTGACAAGAAGTGGAGAACGAGGAACAAGAAGATGAAGATGTGGATCACATAAGGCGCAAGCGAATCGTGAACATATGGTCCAGCCACCAATACAGGAAGGAATACGCCCAGAGTTAGGATTATTTCACCCAGCGGCGCAATTGTCAACGAAGGCTCCTGCTGTTCAGCCTCTCTTGCTCAATCAAGTGCCAGTTTTGGTTCAGCAAGATCTGAACAACAATGCAGTTCCTGATATGTACATGCGGTCACAGCACCCGTAAAACAACAATCGCAGCAGAAGCATGCATTGGAGTGCAACGGACTTTTGAATAATCGTTAATATGGATTCCGTGGCAGGCAGTCCACGGGAGACCTTTTGACACTTATAACCGATATATGGACACCTGCGATTGAGCGGCATGGTGAGATCGGTCGCATTGGATATCCCCAAGGCTTTTGACCGCGTCTGGCACGGGGCATATTGCGACTGGACGCGGAGATTCCTTGAGAATCGATCGATCCGGGTTGTTGTGGACGGCGAGTGTTCGGATCTGTATCTTGTTAATTCGGGGGTGCCTCAAGGGTCTATTTTGGCCCCAACCATGTTTTTGCTTCACATAAATGATTTGTTGGAGACAACGGATAACAAAGTGTTCAGTTTTGTGGATGACAGTACACTTGTTTCCTCCTTTTCGAGTGTTCGGCCGATTGGTGCATCTACGTCGCATCAGCTGAGATGTAGACAGATTGACTCTCTGAACCAGGATCTAGATAAGGTCCTGCAGTGGGGAAGGGCCAATTTCGTCGACTTCAATGCAGCGAAGACACAATATACAACATTTACAAAGAAAAGTGGATCATCGGTTCCGCAGCCGATAATGAATGGCCGGGCCCTCGAAGTTGGGGAAAGCTTTAAATTGCTCGGCGCCATGGTCTGTGGGAATGTATCATGGGATAAACACGTGTCAAGCGTCGCCACGTCAGCCTCAGGAAAACTGAGCTATCTTTTTAGAGCCAAGAAATATTTTGCTCCGGTCCAACTTCTTCTCCTATTTAAAATCCCAAATTAGACCCGCGCTCGAATATTGCTCTCATGTTTGGAGCTTGAGACCATACAGAGACGGGCGATCCGCCTGATCGGGGACTCGGCGCTGACGTCGGGACAACAGTCGCTGTCACATCGAAGGCGCGTGGCCGACTTCTGTCTGTTTTACAGATATTATCACGGGGACTGTTCTTCGGATTTTCGTGATATTGTTCTACGCAATTCGGCTTATATGCGCTCCACAAGACAATCCGACAGATCGCACCAGTTTGTGGTTCATCTCACGACGGGCGAACATCCCTGCATCAGAACTCGTTCCGTTACAGAGCGGGGAAGCTGTGGAACTCCCTTCCCACGCGAGTATACCCGAATCGTTACAACGTGCCACTGTGCAAAAAGAACTGCAAAGGTTATTTGGTGGCATCTCGGGGCGCCCACTCGGCGCTATAGGTTCGCCTCTCCCGAGAGAAGTCTAAAAAAAAAAAAATTAAAAAAGACGAGGATTTCGCAGATTTCGGGGATTAGTGGAAAATGTGATAGAGGAAAGCAGGCTTGGGCAGTTGATTGAACCCGAGAGTAGCCGGTGGATGAAGAGGATGTCGGCAGGAATTTTGCGCTCTTCAAGTGTGTTAAGGTCAATTAGGTAAAGACATCTTGTGTATGGGGGTAGAATCAGAGGATTTTCCCAATTCAATCCTCGGAGGGCAAAACGCAAAAAACGACATTGCACGCTTTCGATCCTGCGAATTTGGGACGGGTAGTGAGGAGACCAAACCTGACTAGCATATTCAAGAAGGGGGTGGACAAAGGCTATATAGAGCGATCTGGAAACGTACGGATTAGAGAAGTCTTTCGACCAGCGCTTCACAAAACCAAGGACAGAGTTGGCCTTGAGAATAATGTCATCAATATGTGGGATGAAGTTAAGCGCTCTACCACATAAGATGGCAAGGTCACGAATCGTTTGTACAGGTGTTATCTGTTGGTTGAGTAAGACATACAAAAATCCATGTAAGTTGCGTATTTAACCGTTGCCGCGAGGATTACCTGAAGATACCACAAGCGGACATTGAACGCTCGTAAACCAATTTTCTGGCTGCGAGGACCGACGCCCCTAACTTAAATAAAGGTCCGAAGAAGGAGCGTAGCGGGGAGGGGGATCGTTTACGGGAGAAGGTGATTGGGTGACATTTGGCAATATTTATTTCGAGGCAGTTATTTTGGCATCAAGTTGAAAACTTGTCGAGATCCATTTGGAGAAGTGAGGAGTCGACAGAAGAGCGGATCGTCTTGAAGAGTTTAGTGCCGTCCGCGTATAGAGAGATGGACAAGTGGTTGATACTGGACTCTATATCATTATTAGTAAGAATGAATAGGAGGAGTCCAAGATGATTCCCCTGGGGAACCCCTGACGTGGGAAGAAAAGAATTGGAGAGGATGGATCTAAATCTGACACGGTAGGTTCGATCGTTTAGATAGGAAGAAATCCACTTAATCAGAAGGGGTTCGAAGCCAAGGGAGGGTAGCTTAAAGGGGATGAGGTTGTGTGAAATTGGTTCGAAGGCCTTGCTGTAGTAGGTTGTGATTACATCGACTTCGTTGCCGTTCTTTAAGGCACGGGGACCGTGGGATGAGAATTCAACTAGATTGGTGGTGGTCGACCTACCCGTAAAGAAACCGTACTGGTTGGGTGAGATGATGGATTTGAAGCGAAAACATAACGCGTTGTAAAGAATGCCTTCGAACTGTTTTGGAATATGTGACAGTTTGGCGATGGGGCGGTTTTTTTTTTTTTTACACTAACGCGAGCACAAAAGGGGATTTTGAAGTACCCTTAAATGTCAGAGCACACTGCGAGCGGATGGAGAGGAAGTGGATAAGGAAAGGAGGTGTCTACGTATATTGGTCTTTAATGTCTGGACATCACAACGGCCAGGAAACACATGATCAGGCAGAAAATTCCACATTCGTGTGGTTCGGCTAAAGAATGACTCTCTATGTTAATTTGTGCGCCTGAAGTCCACTTTCAACGTAAACTGATGCGCATTCACAGATTGACGGGTGTCGCGGGAAAATGCCTGAAGGGGGGGGGGGGGGGGCGACATTCAGCAAGTTCAGTTGAGCAACGACCGTGATAATACCTATAGAAAAGGGATAGGCATTATACGTTGCGCCTATGTTCTAACGACGGAGCTGATCGACTTACGGTTGGGTCCCCAATAACCTCCACTGCTCGTGCATCCCAGTTTTGGATGCGCCTGACCATATGTGAGAGTTGAACTGCATTTTTGGACGCATATACGCCTTGTAAATAGTGGCCAGGTTGGATGGAGTGAAGTATCTTTTGCATCTCTTACGGAACCCCTTATATTTGGCTGCACTTTTCGCAGCTTCAAATATGTGGTCATTCCAGTTAAGAGCCGAATTAATTCGAGTGCCGAGGATTGATAATTTCTTGGCTGACTTTGGGGCTCACCTTTGACGACAAGAGGCTGCACTGAGTTTTTAGGGCATTGAATTCTACTCGGTTAGATAATCCCCACTGATATATCTTGTTGAGTTCTGAATTCAATATATCAAGCAGAGGTTGCTGGTTGGTAGTTACTAATATTCTTTTTTGGCCCCTTTTTATGTATGGGGTTGACAAAAGAGGATTTCCAAATATTTGGGAAGACACCTCGTGTAAGGGATAGATTGAATATCTTTGATAGCGGGAGAGAAAGAAAAGAGGAACTTTTTTTGTTATTTGAATGAAGGAAGAAGAAAATATCTTACGAATATTACATTTTATTTGCCGTCTTCGTTACTTTTCTGACTTATTTAGCTATCGTCAACGTTCTTTTGTGTCTCTCATCGATCGTCTTGATTGGCAGCTTGCACGGGTTCTCATTCTGCTATTACTGGGATTTTTTCACATTCATGCCCTCTGTTGTTCTTTGTTCTTTCAATTACCAACACTGTTAAGAAGGAGAAAATATCTTACGAAAATTATATTTAATTTGCGATCTTCGTTATATTTCTGATCTATTTAGCTATCGTCAACGTTCTTTTTGTGTCTCTCATCAATCGTCTTGATTGGCAACTTGCACGGGTTCTCATTCTGCTATTAGCGGGATTTTCATGCCCTCTGTTGTTCTTTGTTTTTTCAATTACCAACATCTAACAATTACTAACACTGTTGATATGGAGGAAATATCTTACGAAAATTATATTTAATTCACGTTCTTCGTAACTTTTCTGATTTATTTAGCTACCGTCAATGCTCTTTTTGTGTCTCTCATCGATCGTCATCGTTGACAACTTGCGTGGGGACTCATTCTGCTATTACCGGGATTTTCTATACATTCTTGCCCTCTGTTGTTCTTTGTTTTTTTTTTTTCAATTACCAACAACTAACAATTACTAATACTGTTAAGAAGGAGAAAATATCTTACGGAAATTGTATTGAATTTGCGTTTTTCTTTACTCTTCTGATTTATTTAGCTATTCACATGGTTCTTTTTTTTTTGTGTCTCTGATGGATCGTCTTTGTTGACAACTTGCACGGATTCTCATTCTGGTATTACCGGGATTTTCTACACATTCGTGCTCTCTGTTGTTCTTCGTTTTTTCAATTACTAACACTGTTAAGATGGAGAAAATATCTTACGAAAATTATATTTAATTTGGGTTCTTCGTTACTCTTCTGATTTATTTAGCTATCGTCAACGTTCTTTTTGTGTCTCTCATCGATCGACTTGATTGGCAGCTTGCACGGGCTCTCATTCTGCTATTACCGGTATTTTCTACGAATTCATGCCTTCTGTTGTTCTTTGTTCTTTCAATTACTAATAATTAACAATTACTAACAACTAACAATTACTACCAACTAACAATTACTAACATTGTTAAGATGCAGAAAATATCATACGAAAATTGTATTTAATTTGCATTCTTCCTTACTCTTCTGATTTATTTAGTTATTGTCATGGTTCTTTTTTTGTGTCTGTCGTGGATCGTCTTTGTTGACAACTTGCACGGGTTCTCATTCTGCTATTACCGGGATTTTCTACACATTCGTTCCCATCTGTTGTCCTTTGTTTTTGCAGTTACTAGCAACTATCAATTTACCCCCATCCCTATATCTATCTTCTTCTTCTCTCTTCTTTTTCTCTGTATAATTTTTATTCGTACTCAACCTTTCCCTTCGATGACACAGAGACTAGTCCGTATAGGTAAATGGTCTATGTAATCCTGGTGCAGTATATAAGACAAACAGCAGGGTCGTATTAATCTTTTTCTCGATTTTTGAGATATAGTGTATAACGTAATTTTAACCCACACCATGAAAAGGTTAGGACCAAAAAACTGACACATTAGACCACGGCTGCGTATTTACGACGATTTCTCAATTCGCTAGATAAACAGCAATTGGTACGCTAATGCCAGGGGATGCGGCTCTGATGTTATTTTTTCTCGATACTGTGTTCTTAGCCACGGTTGCGTGTGTGAAATCTGTTGGAATCGCACACACAACTCTATACGGAGGTTGTAGTGTGGCGGTTCTACGAACCACACCACCCACTATAGGTGGAGATGTCCTTTCCGCAAAGGAACATACTCACCTCTATCCAACACACGTGCCCACAGACACGTGTCCCAAAAGTCCTTACTCCCACCTGAAACAGAAGGTAACATTTCACACACCAACATTGGATTCAATAGCAGAAATCAGTCGAACTAAACGCTCAAACGTCTCTAATATTGAATTCAACGCATCCAATTCGACGCGTCAATTCAGCGCATCCAAGCCAACGCACCCATTCAAGGCATCAATGCATTGCACCCATTAAACGCGTTCTTCGGTAAACAAACCGAACAACGAATATCTCCTCTGGTAGCTAATAGCAATTAGCACCTAAATTCCCAGCATGACCCAAAACCTAAAAGGCACACTTGTGCAAACAAAGGATAACGATTTGCCGCCGACCAACAGTCATGCAATCATAAACATCTTAACGTAGATCGCTCGCTAGATGTTTATCATTTGGAAATGCTAACAAAAAAAACTATACCGATCCTACGGTTCCTTTGTACCCATCTGAAGCGCACAAGAACCTCGTCGTCTTGGGCCAGATGGGGAACATAAACAAATCCCAGGAAAAGATCGAAAATTAAGCGGCGGTACGATCGATCGTCAAACAAAGGAACAAGATTCCGATAAGGAAGACGGAAAGGAGAATGATGGATTGATGATGGGAACATTTTCTTTGCAGATGCGGGGATGGGAAGTTCGAATGGGATTTTAAGGATAGAGACAATTAGTCTATATCGCATAGTCGAACAGAGAGAACTCCACCGAGGAGGTCGATAGATACAGTCACAGAGAACCTAACGAGGAGGTATCCGCGATTCGAAAAACAAAAAGTGGAGTTTAACAGTGTCGAGTAGTAACGTGATGTGTGAGATTCGTATCTTTAAAGAAAATATATATTCGTTTCGATTCTGTAAAGTCGTTGTGAGAACAAAACGTTAAAAATGTGTGTATTAAATCCTTAAACCTTTACAACAAGTAATTCAAAAATAAAACAAAAATTAAAACAAAACTTTTCGCAGTGTTTCATTTGTGTGATGATCTCCGTGTTCCGGTTGGTTTAATTCCTTTTATTGCGGACGTTGTTCGGCGGAACACCGCAGCCATCAACAGTCGACTTAAAGGACAAAAATAAATCCGCTAAAGTAGTACAATACTATTTTAATAATTAAACCCAACGCAGTACTATTTTTAACTATTTTTATTTTTAACAGTAAATTTTGAAGTTTAGAAAATTGTAACAAAAAAATTGTAAAATTGTAATTCCTACCCTGTGAGTAGGGCGTTAGAATATACTCACAGCTGGCTGACATGTAGTCATCATCATTATCGGCACTACAACCGGGAACCGGTCTTGGCCTTATTTAGCAAGTCCTGAGGCTTGTTAGATTTTCCATAATGATTTGTTTTTTCCGGGCAAGGTCATTAGTCTTGCGCCAGAGGCTCCCCGACGGGGAATCGGACCCCGGTCTCCCGCGTGACAGGCGGGTATACTAACCACTATACTACCGAGGAGCCCATTTTTAACTATATGGGAATCGAAATGGGTGCAAATTTTCATAGAACCAATTTAAACTTTTCGCCTTCGAAAAACATAAGGCGCATACATGATTCCAATGGCATGGAAAGGGTCTCTCAGCAAAAACGAAATTGCCTTGTCTTGGTTCTGACCACTGGTCTAAAATACTCATTAGTCTGGGAACCCTGATTGTTGACTGTCCTATAATATTACGCTCGTTAATTAATTTCAATGGGGCATGTTGCCTAGAAAAATCGTATCTGCGGACAATCAGCAGGGACACCGAATGGACGTCAACTTACTGAAAGTATCACGTGAAATCAATCAATTCGCCATGACGCCTACATTCGAAAGTATCAAGTTCAATACTGCTACCAACGTAGAAGTCTGTCCCCCCACCGTTCGCTATACCCACAAAACCCGGTCTACGGCCATAAGTAATGAGTTGGTTGTTAGAATGATGAATTTTCAATGAGTTTGTTTTTATGCTGTTTTGGGTTTTGATTTTCCACTTTGATTGTATTCCTTGGAATAAGGACGAGATCCAAAATTGATTGTTTTGAAATATATTCAAATGCGATGAGGAAGGACGAGATTTGTTTCGTGCAGTAGGAAGGAAGGCAAATAAAAAAGGGAGGAAACTATTGTGGGAAGAGTGAAACGTTTGGTGTAGAACAGTCGATGTAAAGCGTGTAGGAGGAGACGAGCTTACAGCAGCTTCGAGATACCGATTTATCTCCAGCAGAAAGGTAATGAATAGGGTTTCAGGGTAAGTTTCGAAGCCGGCGATAAGGCTATTTGTGACACAAATCAAAATATGACCTTCGCCCTTCGTCATAGACCAGGTTTAATTAAGTCTACTTGACTAGGGCCTCAGTTAAGTGGTCTATCCTTCTCATGGGCAAGACTGTTATTGTGTCCTTTTTGAAAAGCTATTGAAAAACAAGTGGCAGGAGGTAGAGAAAATAAACAAAGAAAATGAATCCGCTTCATTCTTTCTTTAAAAATGTCGACCCTAAAAAAGCTCGGAATTCAATTATAGGAGGGGGTAATGAGCATTGACTGTACGGAGCACTCTGCCTCTGAATGAGTCGATTTCGGTCTCATCAGTTTTCTAGGAAAATGTCCTCTAAGTTTATTTTATTTTCTTTTTCTCCTCATTTCCAGCATTCTACGTCCGCTTTATACAATAATGCAACATAGACCGCAGTATTGAGGCAACATCTGTTGTCTTTTGTATCTATTGTTGTAGAGTCGATTGTTCTCGCGTTCCCTTCCTATGAGACAGCCTACATGAAATGGGTGGCTTTACCATGATGTATGGCCAGAGCATGCTGTTCCGGATATAAAACAGAATGTCCTTAATGACAGTCAAACCATAGCTTGAAACGGAAGTAAAGAGGGAGGAAAGGGATATCTGCTCATATTTGTATTGGATGTATCGCAGAGACTTGATTTGGCTAAATCTCAAAAACATTCAGGGTTATATCAACTGTTGAGGCATAACAAACAGTCGTATCTATTCACTATGTTCCGTCATGGTGTTTCTCAATTACGTTGTCTAATTTTTCGTTCTTAACGTTTTCTACCGGTAAAATAACGCATGACCCCATTATTTTGTTCTCGTATTTCGAATCCAACCGACTAAGTCTTTGTTTGAAGAACGATGAGTTTTGAGAGCAATTATCAGTTTTATCTTAATTGTCGACCTCGGTGTCATTATTTTTTGCCTGTAGTGATAGTGGTAGTAACTATTTCTTATACATTTATAATACAATCAAGTATTACATGAACAAATACAATTATATTAAACCAAAATATAGGAAATGTAGAAACATTCTTTTTTTTTATTTAATTAAGGAAAGAAATAAGAAACGGAGTTGAATGTCCTTTCAAAGCAGATTGATGTTATCAAAATAATCGTGGGGTGACCATTAAAAATTCAAAGAACAATTTATCGTATACAGAAGAAAATTTAATCGAGAAATAATTCAATTTAAATAAGCAAAATATGTAGCAGTACAAAATGTTAAATACAATATGTCCGAGTACAAAATATTAAATATGTTGAAGATAGGAGGCTCCTCGATAGTATAGTGGTTAGTATACGCGCCTGTCACGTGGGAGACCGGGGTTCGATTCCCCGTCGAGGAGGCTCTGGCGCAAGACTAATGACTTTGCCCGGAAAAAACAAATCATTATGGAAAATTTAACAAGCCTTGCTAAATAAGGCCAAGACCGGTTCCCGGTTGTCGTGCCGATCATGATGATGAAGATAGGTGGAAGTGGGGCGGCTTCAAATCCGCCAACAAATAATTCAGACAATGATTAGATCAGAATACCAGAATTCGATGAATCTAACTCAGCATAATATATATTGAAGAGTCATTCCTTCACACTTTTTAAGAAAACACCAGGTCATGCTAACGCCCTGATTGACGTAGCGAGCTCGTTAAACAATGGTTACACTAGCATAAAAAAGAAATCATAATTGACCGAGATACGGAATCTAGCTACCGATATCACATTTATGTAGTTTCTCCAAACATTATAGCGTGAGATTAAACAGAAATTCAGACTAGCAGACCTAAAAAAGGATACCAACACAAATGTTGATTTGGAAGAATCTTCAGAGCACGAAATAAAGGAAAGTTATTATGTTAAAAAGGTATTTGACAAATTTCTACTAGATCAACAATACATGTGTTTTCTTGTTATACACAAATTGAAAACTAGATATTGAAGTTGAACAACACAAAATTTGATCATGTAAACATCTGATACGCACGCTCTATAAGGAAAGGATAGGGTTTTTAAAAAGATCGAAGAACGTAAACGCCTCAGAATGATCCACTTAGAAGCATATGATGAAGTCAACGCAGTAAGATACGCGACAATTCGGAAAGAAACAACTAGAAACAACTTTTCAAACGCAAAAAACGCGAATGGGAGAAGTCTGGGATCGAAAAAATCATAGAAAATGCCAGAGCAAAGAACAGCAGAGGTATGTATGCTGGTTTTTAACAAACGTTCAACAAACTTCTGGTAGATCAGCAGTAGTTGTATTTTATATTTTCGCACCTTTGTCTGCGTCGCTCAGGCATCGATACTATCGATTGATTAATAATCTTTCGAGAGTTTTTTGTGGATGAGTGTCATGATGTTCATCATGGAAGGGATATGACCTGGATTTCGGCACGGATCTACTGGGGCACCCACTACAAGGGCATAACACCTGTAGTGGTTGCTTTCGCTTATCTATTGCTGGTCCCGACTTGCATCCTTTCCCAAGGCGGTATTGGTTTTCTGTGTAGGGCCATTTCAATGAAGTGGAAATTTCACGTTGATTTGTGTAACATTCGCGGCTTGAGATGCAATTTCTCTTCTGTGTTTGCCCATGTTTCTAGCCAGAATCCAACTATCCTTGCACTTAGCCAAACCCAGGTAATTACTAATACAGATATTTCCGATTTTAATCTAACTGGATATAACTTACTGCCACTGTTCTTTCCACATCGTGGTATAGCCACATACATACGAAACGACATTGCTTATCAGCGTCTGCCGCAATATGGGCTCAGTTCCAACCCAGAATTTAATTTCTCTTCGCTAAAACTACACGTTCGTAAGCATATCATACATTACTGGTTTCTTTACAGAAGCCCAACGTTGTATAGAAACGCATCCTTTGACGAATTTGATGCTCTGTCTGATTCTATCGATAGGACCTTGACCCTATATCCGCTGACTGAAATCGTTATTGCGGGTGATTTTAATGTGCACAGTGGCTTCGTCACTCCAGAACAACAACACCCGAAGGTCAATATGTCCAGCTTTTTGCTGATCCAAATAGCTTAACTCAACTTGTCAATGAGCCAACACGATTACCAGATATATATGGTCATTTCGCCAACACACTGGACATGTTTCTCACCTCCCACCCAAACAAATACACAATTGGAGTTTCTTCGCCCTTGGGCACTACAGACCACTGTGTCGTGTCAGCTAAATTTCCTCTAACCAACAGTAACGTTAATGAGAAAGCTCCCAAAAGAACAGTATGGTTCTGCGAGAAAGCCAACTGGGAAGGTCTGAACGACTTTTTTGGGAGGTTAAACTGGTCGTTATTTTTCCTCCATAACGATGTTGACTCTATAGCGGAAACATTGACAGGCACGATTCTACTTGGCATGCGGACCTTTATTCCACACAGAGTAAAGAGTACCAAGTGAAATATGTGGTTCGATTCTGGGTGCAGAGAAGTCATTAAGAGTTGAGCTTCCGGTTGTATAAATCAAACAATACTGAGGAAAACCGGAAAAGTTTTAAGAGAGCTAGGAATGACTGCAATGCGTATATTCAACGCGCCAAGTTCTTACATGACCAGAGAGTGGACAAAAAATACTACACTCTCCCACAGGTAGTAGAAACTTCTGGGCATTCCTGAAAAACATTCAAAACTCAGTCTCTTCATCCATTCCATCGCTTATAGTCGATAACAAACCAGTCACCACTGTAATAGAGAAGGCAAATCTCATTGCTATACATTTTGCAGCCAACTCAACGCTGCCTGATACCACATCAGTTCCACCTCAACTTGAGCATAAGCAGCACACCATGAGCCAGATTCGCTTCCGAACGCGTACTGTTGTCCGCGCACTCAAAGAGCTAAACGCACACAACTCCGCTGGTCTGGATAGCATTCCCCCAATCCCCTTGAAGAGATGTTTCTCTTCACTCACTAAACCACTGCGGTAACTCTTCCATTTGTCTTATTCTACTGGTCGTTTCCCAAATAGATGGAAGTCAGCGAACAGCGAACATGTGTTCAGCCCCTTCAGACATTTTCCTGCGATACCCGCCAATCTGAGAGTGTCCATCAGTTCACGTTGAAAGTGGACTTTAGACGCACAAATTAACATAGAGAGTCATTCTTTAGCCGAACCACACGAATGCGGAATGTTCTGCCTGATCATGTGTTTCCTGGCCGTTGTGATGTCCAGACATTCAAGACCAATATACATCCCCTTTTGTGCGCGCGTTAGTGTAAAAAAAAAAACTACCTACCTGCCTAACAAGTCAAAAATTTTTCCAAAAATTGTAAATTAACTAAAGGAAATATTGAATTTGTCCACCAAGAAATGTGGTTATGCAAACGTCTGATAGGCATGCTTTAGTCATGAATTAAGATGTATAGCTTTTAGTGGAATTATTCCTCTTCCAAGAATAATATTCATCCTACAGAGAGGTGAAGTCTGTTAAAAGTAAGTATACCGAAGAGACCCTGTTAAAAGAAAGTAATGAAAAATTAAAAATTATATACTGAAAACACTCTTGTTGAAATTATTTTGGTGCTGGCGGTAAATTTTATTTGAATGTTATTTTTATTTTTATTTTGGTGGGACTAACGCCTCATTTATTTGCTTAGTTCAAGCTTTCCAGTACAAAAATTGGATAAAGAAATAAATTAAATAAAAATCATCATCATCAACATCATCATCATCATCATCATCGGCACTACAATCGGGATCCGATCTTGGCCTTATTTTACAAGTCTAAGGCTTGTTAAATTTTCCATAAGAATTTGTTTTTCCGGGCAAGGTTATTAGCCTTGCGTAAAATTAAAAATAACAACAATTAATTATGGCAGTTATGACATTAATAAGAGTGAAAGCAAAAAAAAAAAGAAAAGGTTACGTCGCGGGGGGGGGGGGGGGCAGCACCGCAGAGACGGAGTTTGAGCACAGAAGTGGTGAGGTGAAAGTCAAAGTAGGTGTGGTAGGAGTTGGCACTCCATAGCATTCGCGAGATGGGTTCGTTAAAGCCATAAGGGGGTGATGGGCAGGCAAGCAGACGAGGCGAGGGTTCCGGAGGTTACGGGGTTTGATATGAAACGGGACAGAGAAAAGCAGACTTGAGAAATTGACCGAGCCTGAGAGAGGACAGTGAATAAAGATAATATCGGCATGAATTCTACGCTCTTCAAGCATGGTTAGGTGAATTAGTTTGTGGCGGCTTGTGTATGGAGCGGGGATCAGAAGGTTTTCCTAATTCAATCGTCGGAGGGTGAAACGCAAAAACTAACGTTGAATGCTCTCTATTCTGCAAATTATAGGTCATATGACAACGGAACCAAAGCTGAATAACATATTCTAGCAGGAGGCGGACAAAGAGTGATCGGGGACCTCGTAAGGGTTAGAGAATTCTTGTGACCAGCTTTTCACAAAACCGAGCAGAATTTGTTTATGTCATCAATATATAAGAAGAAATTAAGTTCCTTGTCTCATAAGATCCACAGGGCGCAAATCGATTGCACAGAAGTTGTGGGTTGGTTATGTAAGAAATAGTATAGTGGTTAGTATAGTGGTTAGCATACCCGCCTGTCACGTGGGAGACCGCGGTTCGATTTCACGCCGGGGAGCATCTGGCGCAAGACTAATGACCTTGTCCGGAAAAAAATAAATCATTATGGACAATTTAATAAGCCTCAGGACTTGCTAAATAAGGCCAAGACCGGTTCCCGGTTGTAGTGCCAATGATGATGATGATGTAAGAAATAGAGACGCGGCCGGCAAATTGTGCGCTTCCATGAGAAGATGATTGAGTGGCATTTGACAATGTTTAGCTAGAGGCAGTTATTTGGACATTTTGATACCAACCGAAAAGCTATTGAGATATACAAGGTGGCGCAAAACTAATCATCCAATTTTGTTTTTGAATTACTTTTTTTTAGTAATCAAAAAAAAATGATTTTGAGTGATGGAATTCTTTATTTGGAACTTTACAATTTTTTCTGTTAAGTGGAAAACATGATATTCGTCAGGCGGCTGCCACCGGTGTTGATACATATTTGCACCCGTTTTATCGCATTTTCCATGACTTTCCACAAGATTTCCGGTGATAACTGTTCGGATACCTGTCGAATATTCTCCTTAACGGCTGCGGTTGTCTGTGGCTTGTTGGCATAAACCCGCGACTTCAAGTAGCCCCAAAGAAAGAAGTCTGGGATGGTTAAATCGGGCGATCTTGCTGGCCATACGCGACCAGGTAACGCTTCCTTCACAATATCCATTGTGGCTCGTGCTGTGTGTGCGGTTGTACGTCTTGTTGAAACCAAATGTTCACCAAGCCCCACTCATCCAATTCCGACAGTAAGAAGTTGTTTATCATGGCTCTGTAGCGTTCGCCAGTAACCGTGCGCGTATGGTGGCCGATGGCGTCCTCAAAAAAATACGGCCCAATCACCCCTTCCACGTGAGGTCCGCACCACACAGTGGCCTTGAGTGGATGTGATGGCTCTTCGTGCATCACACGCAGATTTTCAGTGCCCCAGAAACGAATATTTTGCTTACTGACGTAAGATGATTTTCTACACAAAATTGTCCTTAAAAAACCGGCACAATTATTCCACGCTCTTTTTTTTTTTTTTTTTTTTTTTTTTTTTATTAGACTTCTCTCGGGAGAGGCGAACCTATAGCGTCGAGTGGGCGCCCCGAGATGCCATCAAATAACTGTTGCAGTTCTTTTTGAACAGTTGCAGGTTGTAACGCTCCGGAAACACTCGCGTGGGAAGGGAGTTCCAAAGCTTCCCCGCTCTGTAACGGAACGAGTTTTGATATAGGGATGTTCGCGCTGTCGGGAGATGAACCACAAACGGAGTATAGCGCTCCATTGCTTGTCCGTTTGTATACTGCAGTTGTCTAGTTCACAAATGTCAAATATGATTGACGTACGACGCCATTTACAGATATTATAACATCTTCCGATTATTATTATTATTTATTGGCCTGTACGAACCCGGAAGTTCATGACCTCACCGACTCGACTTCGCCATTGTTCCCTGTCCTGTGGGCTCTCCTTCCACGTTCGACCATCCGATCCGATCTCCTCGGGGTTCAACTTAACATTGTCCTCCCATCTCCGTCGCAGCCGTCCGCTCGGTCTCTTTCCCGTTGGATTACCGTCAAGAATTCTATGCACGGTCCTATCGTTGCCCATTCTTAACCTTCGCGGCTTGATTACTCTCACTATTGTGGGTTTGCGGTATAGCTCTTCCAATTCGTGGTTGTGGAGTTTCGTCCATAACATCTTCCGATAGGGTGATTCATTTTGCGCCACCCTATATTTGAAGAAGTGAGAAGTCGAGTGGAGAGCTGAGTGTTTTGTAAAGTTTAGTGTCGTCCGCGTAAAGAGAGATGGAGGAGTGCTTGATATAGGTATGTATATCATTTATAGTTAGTAAAAATAGGAGGGGACCAAGATGACTGTCCTGGGGAACCCCTGAAGGGGGAAAAGAGGATAACAAAGAATAGATCTAATTTTTACTCGGTAAATTCGATTCTCTAGGTAGGTACAAATCCACTTAATCAGTAGGGGTTTGAAGTCAAGAGAAGATAATTTAAAGAGTATGAGTTTGTGCGAAATTTTATCAAAGCCCTTATTAATATCAATCGGCTTTATTGTTGTTCTCTAGGTCAAGGAGGATGTGGGATGAGAATTATACTAAATTTGTGGTGGTAGACCTGCTTTTGAACACGACGATAGTTACAAACATCGCATTTAGGTCATTTTTTTGTCTGGGGGTGACAAAAGAAGCTTTCCGAATGTTAAGAAATGAAGAAGCCGAGCGAGAAATCTGGCAGGTCTTTGAAGTATGAAGGAACAGGAACAAGAAAATCGTCTGTGAAGGATCGTTTGAAGAATGAAGCGAAAAAATTGGCGATAGTTTGTGGATCGGCATCACATTTACGTTTGTAATTAACAAAGCGGAAAAGAGTTTTGGGGTTGTCAATTAAATTGGTTTGCATTTTAATCAGATAATTGTGCTGGGGATAAAGTTCGGTGAAGTGAAAAAAGGAGCCGAGGTAGTTATTAGTAGGCATGCGAAGAACGTGTGTCATACACTTCATTCCTCTTATTTAGCAGATAACGGAATTTGCGGTTGTACCATGGGGGTGATTAGACCGATATTCTACATATGTCGGGAGTAAGGATATATATTCCTTATTCTCGACATATGGGAAATGGGATTGAAAATGTCATTATAGAGAACGGAGGCAGTGTGTTGTACAGGTGGATGGTTAAAGCAAATTGCGGTTTTGCTAAATACTCCTTTGTAAAGCAGAAACTGACTTTGCGGAAGTTATAGGAAAAACAGTCACGAGTTGGAGAGGAGTAGAGTGAATGATAAAGGAACAAGAGAAGCGGGAGGTGGTGGTTGTCAATTGTTGAGAGGATCTGAGCTCTGAGTGCAACAGGGGAATTAACGGAGTCAGTTGTAAGGACAACATCAAGTTGTCTGCCCTTACGATTTGAGACATTACTGGCTTGACAGATGTTTAAATCGGTGTGGCGATCTATAAAGAGACATTCCTTGGTACTAGTGGGGTATGTGATGTCAATAGATTGATCGTATGTTAATGTCTATTGGAGTTGAGGGAGGTTAAAGCCGCCGGTGAGTAACCAGTAAGAGAATCTTGCTGGCTAAATTCCGGTGGTGTGTGGGTGTGTGTGTGTGTGTGATCGTGTAGATCACATTGTTTACCGATGCATTTCGCCAAAGGATAAACGAAACCTAAAACAAGGGAAAAAGAACAAAGGGAGAAGCTACCTAGGGCATCGTTCTGCCATGAGGGTTCAGCTAAGTAAATACGCTGCAGCTCATTCGGTGCTAATGGATTTTGGGATACTTCATACAATGAAAATTGTATATCGTAAGTTTGGAATGACTGCGGCAGAGCCGAATTCTTTTGTTTGCACGTGATGCATGCTGAAGAATTCGGTTTCGGCGATAATGCGCGAGATTCGGTAATTGTTTGTCGATTGGACAAACGAATCGCGGGTCGGTATATTGCAGCTGAATAAACAAGCTGTCCGACATTGCTTTTTATCTGGTTACGAAGGGTGCCGAATAGTTTTAGAATTTCAGGATGCCTATAAGGTGAAAAGAATTCTCTTCAGAAATTTTGAATATGCGTTGATGCATGAAGGTAAGAATTCTTTTACAGGGACCTTTAGGTTATGCATTAGATAACCTTGTTGCATGTAGCTTTGCAGGTGCTAATGCAATTGCATTAGCGGGAAACAATGGGGTTTGTAGCTCAGGGCAGGAAGCTTTTTGGAGGTAATTGGGAAGGTAAGTAGTGGCGTTTAGTGGGACCGCCACAACGTCGTCTTGGGAAGTACTCGATTACAGTTATTATAAGCTCATATCATTCGATGGATTGGGATCGTAGTATATAGAAAAAAATGACATATAAATTATAGGCGTACATTTATTTTAGTGGAGATATAGTAGAGTTTGGGAGAAGAAGTTGTAGCAATAAGGGATGAGACAGGCCTATTTGGGATGATCTATAGGAGCATACCGCGGCAGGGGGATTCAGAACAAGATCGATGTATATCGTCATCACGGAAAATGTTAAAGGAGGAACGGAACGGTTTCTGATTTTGGATACTGAGGACAAGTTTGGGTTGGACTGTAAATACCAAAAGGAAGAGTATGGTTCTTTTTATTGCAGAATCTAACATTTTGGTGGTCGAAGGTTAAAAGCAGAGTATGGAGAGACGTAGAAGGAGATAGAGGGGGTTGATATTAGTTGCGTTGATGGTGTTTGTTGAGTTGGTGGTGTTGTTGATGAGTCCGATTTGGTGAAATTATATTTTACTGGTTTTGATGGCTGGTGAGGCGTTGGATTTTTAATGTTGTTTGCTGTATTAGATGTGGAGGGGCCAGTTGCAAGGGCTTCTTTGAATGTTGGGGTTGGTATTATGTTTGGTTTGTTATGTTCTTTTGTGAATCCCTGCGATGGGTTAAACTTCAGCGTCTCTGCAAAACTTCCCGAAAGTTGATCGCGTTTGAAGACATTTTTTCCTGGTAAATGCGTTTGGCTTCGCCCATTGAGCATTTGGTAGCGGTTTTTATCGCCAGTATTGCCTTGGCTTGAATATATGAGGGGCAGGTTTTGTCTGCAGCAGAATGAGGGAGTGAACAGTTGGCGTACATAGTACGACAGCAATCGCCAGGCATATGAGGTGGGAGCTTACATTTCTCACAAATTGTGGTGTTTGTGCAGCGCGTGGCGGTTCCGCTAAACCCCACTGCCTACTTACCTGAAGAACCCCCATCCCTACAACCCAATTTGTATAAGTTCGCTAATGCAATCGCATTAGCACCTTAAATGCTTCACGCATCAAATAGATCAAATTCATTTATCTAAAAGTCCCTGTAAAGAATCCTTACCTTTCATGCATCCCTTCGCATACAAATTCCCTGTAAGAATTCCTTCCTAACTTATCAGGAATTCCAAAAGCAATTCGGCACCATCCATGCCAAGCAAATCCCCCTAGACGAATTCCTGAAAACAAAATAATTTGGTTTACATACAATGTAACCATCATAACAGGGACCATAAACATTGCGCCGACTATTTCTCGTCCTCATCAAGTGTATTATACATCACCATACAAACACATTGGCTGGCGACCGACATCCAAGGGACCAAAACAAATATACGCATCTCGCGTCTCTTGGCACCAATTAAATCCTACAGTATAAGCAAATGCAAATAGGTATGGTATACTTACCTTGGCAGCGATGCAATAAACACCAATTCCCTGTAAATAAGCTAGAATCAATTAGGGCCATGTGCATGGGCATTGCGGCTATCGTTACAGCTGCAATGGATAGCTTAGACAATGATCTACCCGATCTCTTTGCCTTCCCATATTTCTGGATCTGTTTCTCATGACTAGCGGCATTGAACGAACAGAAACCCCAATTAGCACCCAATGAGATTCGGCTTGGCTCCTCGATAGTATAGCGGTTAGTATACCCGCCTGTCACGAGTGAGACTGGGGTTCGTTTCCCCATCGGGAAGCCTCTGGCGCAAGACTAATGACCTTCCTCGAAAAAAAAACAAATCATTATGGAAAATTTAACAAGTCTCGGGATCAAGACCGGTTCGCGGTTGTAGTGCCGATGATGATGATGATGATGAGATTTGACTTGTTTACTTAGCCGAACTCACATCTCATTGATGCACATCATTCCTTTTCTTGTTTTCAGATTCGTTCCCATGGCCTGGTGTATGAAAAAACCAATGTGATCTTCATTGACACATACACATACATAACAGGTCCTTCTTCCTTGTTTTCACCACGAGAGAAACACTTTTTCTCTCGGGAAAACTCTCCCCATTAGCGACTCGGCTCTGCACGAGCCGTTTATCACTGAGTCTTATTACATCTGCCGACCACCACGGTCGCGCCGCTCCCGCTCCCCGGTGCACACGGGGACGCGAAAGTCAACCGCGAGTCGCGTGAGTAAAGTTTTGATATAAAAGTCGTCGGTTCTCAGTGTCTAATTGGATTAATTTACGACTCGAATCGATAAAATTACGAATTATCCTTCACAATTTTAAAGATAATAACGAAAGTGAAATAAAATAAAAATTAATTACGAACAACAGAACAACTCGTGTTTTAATTTCTATCGGGTGGACGGTTTGTCGTGCAGTTTTGCACAAGTTGGTGGACAGTGATTTCCTCTACTCACGGTTGTGGACAAACGTGGCGGCGTTTCGTTCTTTTACTCGGCGAACAATTTCTTGGTGGAACATTATGATGGATCAAATCTACTAGGTTGCAGCTGGTGCAAATATCTCATCATAGGGGTTGCAGTGCTTGCACGATCAGCGACTGCGTAAAGCATTATTGCTGATCGTGCACATGTTGATGGCATCTCCACGTAGTCGAATTCTCGATGGTAAATTTCCATTTTGAGAACTCGACTTGCTTGGGCGATCAGCCATATGCCTTCATGTATTTGTCGGTCGGGTGACCGATCGATGTAGGCATGTATGCGAAAGGGAAAAGCTAAAACATTTCCTGCATGTGCGCGGCTGACGCCTAGGGGTATATCTCGTTGACATAGTTCGGGCAATGTTGGTTGCTAGGTGATGCAACCAAATTGCCTTTATGTGTGGAAGATACCTGTTACATGATGGAAATTGAACCGAGACATACTCAATGGAATGGTTCGGTTCATGTTGGTTGCGTGGTGGTGCAACCAAATTGTCCATAAGGAAAATACCTGTTTGGTGCTGATGGATTTAGTATGAGCAGTTATTGTGATTCATTGCGTTTTAAGGCTTTATTCATTGCTCCAATCACATACAAAATATTAACAAATGTCATACTGGCAAGAATCACACCGTACGCAGAAGAAATATTGGGAGACTACCAATGCGGATTCCGTCGGAACCACTCAACAAGCGACCAGATGTTCACAATAAGGCAACTGCTGGAAAAGAAGTGGGAATACGGAGAGACTCGTTCACCAACTGTTCGTGGACTTCAAAAACGCCTACGACTCAGTCGCAAGGCAAAGACTTTACCATATTGTGGTTGAGCTGGGGATCCCGAAAAAATATGCCGCCCTCATTCAAATCTGCATGAACGAAAACAAAGGACGAGTTCGAATAGAAAACCACCTCTCAGAACCATTCGAAATCCGGGACGGACTAAAACAAGGGGATGGCCACTCACCATGCCTTTTTAACCTTGTCCTCGAGTATGTTATCAGAAAGGTACAAGACGACAACACGGCGGGATCATCCCTGAACGGGGTCACACAAGTGCTCGCGTATGCAGATGACATCGCCGTTTTGGTCGATAATCTCGAAACTATAAGTAAAAACTGTGAAATCATCATGCAAGCAGCAGAAGAGGTGGGCCTAGAAATAAACGAAGACAAAACGAAATACATGATTACGACGAGAGCAGGTGGACCTCAGAGAACACATATAAACGTCAGGGGCAAGATATTTGAAAATGTCAAAGAAGTTAAATATCTGGGAACCATACTGACGACCAGAAACGAAACGTCAAAGGAAATTAACAAAAGACTACATTCCGGCAACGCTAGTTGGCATGCAGCTAGTAAACTATTAAAACGTAATCTAAAGCTCCGTGTCTATAGAACCATAATCATGCCGACTGCTCTATACGGATGCGAAACATGGGCTCTCACAAAACGGGAAGAGAACAAATTCCGGGTATTCGAGAATAAAGTTTTAAGGGGTGTATTTGGCGGTAAATATGACGAGGAATCAGGACAATGGAGGAAACTCCACAACCACGAATTGGAAGAGCTACACCGCAAACCTACAATAGTGAGAGTGATCAAGTCGCGAAGATTAAGATGGGCCGGACACGTAGCGCGAATGGGCGATGATAGGACCGTGCATAGAATTCTTGACGGTAAACTAACGGGGAAGAGACCGACAGGACGGCCGCGACGGAGATGGGAGGACAATGTTAGATTGGACCTCGAGGAGATCGGATCGGATGTTCGAACGTGGAAGGAGAGCGCACAGGACAGGGAACAATGGCGGAGCCGAGTCGGTGAGGTCATGAACTTCCGGGTTCCTACAGGCCAGTAAATAATAATAATAATAATAATAATAATAAGGCTTTATGGTTCAACTATAAACAGGTTGGTATGCCCTAGGTGGGAGTTTTTATATGGGGTAATGGGAAGATGATTGGTGGCGTTCAAGGGAACCGCCACAGAACTAATGAGCTTCAAAATATCAAAGGAAGTAAACCGCTAAAAATCAAAACTCCCACCCTCAAATCGTATACAAATGTTAGGACAGGCACACTAAGACTCGAGTGTACATTAACCCAATATTGGCGGAATAATGAATAAACCCATCAACAGGAGCAAATTTACCATGTAGATGTTTTCAAAATAAAAGGTTTGTCTAGAAGTAGAGGATTTATTCATTCGTACGCTCATTACGTGAATTCAGTAGGTAGGAACTATCGTGGCAAATGGAAATTTCTTCTTTGAGTCCAACACACAATGTTTATATCCTCTTTTTAGTACCTGGTTATCATGCTACTTACTGCACCTTGTTTTGAGTTTGCTTTCGGTTTAACAAAACTCTCGCTGCTGAAGGGCTTGCAATAACAGTTACTGAGACTGTACCAATTTTCATATTCTGGAATGATGGTTCATTTCACATTCCTATCTCCGATTGCGTCCGATTTCCAGAGGTTCGGTATGTAACACCTTTTGTTCACTTCGCCTACAACACCAGTCATCGCTGGTCCTCATCTGCGATGCGATAAATAAAACCACAAAAAACTTATTTGACCTAAATCGATTCCATCAGCAAAGGGGGGCCATACAGACAGAACACTCACACAGGCACCTTGGTGCCAAGGACTTCCTTTAGCCTTATGAAAAATTCAAGAAGCGTGGCCTAATAACGCAATCTGCTGTTACGGCGGGCCCTTAACAACAATAAATCTCTACAATATGACTAGAATGACACGGCCTGAGGAACCTAATAAAACTTCATGACAATCCATTGGGAAAGATTAAGAATAAAGCAGGAGGATGCTCCAGAAATCACTTTCCTCAGCAAATGTTAACGATTTGTCAGATTGACTATGTGACTGTATTGATATATAGCTTGTCAATACTGTCGTGACACTTTCTATACTGCCACACGACGGTCGAATGTTATAACCAAATACACGGTCGACCTTGGGAGGACCCGATCGCTTTTGGACGTACTCATTACTCATAATCGCTACTGGCGATTGGGAAAGGTGTGAAGATGTGTGCGGTGAAAGGTGGTAACTGTGTGTCACTCTTGTCTGCATAAGATATTGCGACTTGTTGATAGTGGTCTGTGGTGATGTTTGCGACACGTGACAGCCAGTGGTGATGTTCATAATCATCAATCGGAAAACACTTAAAAGTCTTGTTGCCGGCATGAAAATTTCTAAGGATGTATCAAGCAGGTGTCAGTGTCTATCTTTGTCGCACGCACAAGGATATTTTTTGGTACCCGTAAATGCCAAATCATAGCACAGGTGGAATTGACGAGTGTTTTATTGACTGCTTTATGGAGTTACTACTTTTGTTTGCTTACCGAAAGGTAACGTATCGTATTATAAATGGTAGTGTAATGTGCACCCTCAAAATGATTGATGTAATCGTGGTAACATCAAAAGAAACAGGACAGATATTGTGTGTTACTTGAACGCACAAAATGAGGTTTTACCTTCAATGGTAAAGCAAAAAAACACGATAGAGGGAGAGACAGAGAGAAAGGGGGAGAGTAAGGAAAGGCTGTTAAGTTGTGTAATATGTACTGTAATGGGATTGTAATATGGGGTACTAGTTTTATAAACACAGGCTGGGCCATAACTGTGTTCACTTTTTTTTTCTTAACATACTGTGTTTATTTGACCAATAATCAATTTTTACTACAGGTAACGTATAATTCTAGTGATACAATTGTTTACATGTATACATCACACATTTTTGAAACATAATTATATGTGTGAATAACTGTTTGAGTATTATAGATTTTAAAATTGTTGGACCTGTGGGGAGGAGATCGCGACGCCAGCATGGGCGAATGTTCTACCTCGTCTCCACCAGTTCGAAAAGTGTCTGCCGCAGACCGAAAGAAAAACACAGTTCACCGCAAGCTGTCCGAAGTAGGGAAGTTGTTCACCGAAGATATCCATGATAAAAACGCATAGGTTAGGTGTTGTTAATTTTTATTTAATTTTTACGAAGCACACGTGAAAATTACAATAATAATGCACTCTACGAAAACTGCAGCGACTATAATACTCGACACGGCGACTATAATATTTTAATTACGCTTCTCCGCTGCCAACGGAGAGCGGGAGTGCTGCGACCAGCGCGGTCGAAGGATGGAATAAGACTCAGCGATCGTCATCTCATGCAGAGATGATTTCGCTAAGGAAAAAAGGAAGAGAGAGAAAAACTTTTCTCTTAAGGGTGTGACCACTAAGAAAATGCGATCTTTTTGGTGCAGTGGTATATGTGCGCGATCGAACAGATTCAATGTTGTTGCACGTGTTCGAAACCAGTGGAACGACGAAACAGGCAGGCGGCAAAGACAAAAGGGAAAAATGACCAAATGCACCGTTGGTAATGCGGGTCATTGTTTACGCGATGCCTCGTCGCTATTTTCGACGTCGGGAGAAAAAGGTGCTAAAAGGAAATTAGATGTTTATGGCATCTCTAGCTGCAGTAGAAACCGGGTTAATATTTGCATTAGGAAATGCTGGAGAATTTGGTTTCAGCGTCTATTGCGCTAATTATATGCAGCTGCTCGGGTTGTTTATTGATAAGACAAACAAAAAAGGTTGCCTGGCAATGTATATGAAAAGGTACATGACGCGGCTGGGAACATAGAAGGCGCAGTATTTATGGTCCCTGTCATGTAGGTTACAAATGTATATAAATCTAATTATTTGTTTACCGGAATTCCTCTAAGGAAATTTGACTGGCGACGTAGATGCCGAAATTAATTGGAATTTCCTGGTAAGTTAATAAAGAAATCTTAAGGAGCAATGGTATGCGAAGAGAATGCATGAAGGTAAGTTTTCTTTACAGGGACTTAAAGATCATAGATTTGATCTCTTAAATGCGTGCAGCATTTTTAGGTACTAATACTGTTACATTAGCAAACTAAAGGGAGTTGGGTAGTAGTTATGGGGGTTTTTCAGGTAAGTAGACCGTAGGGTTTGGCGGAACCGCTACAGACCTCCTGGAAAAGGTCAGAAAACCAGCATTTTTATTTTTTAATTTAATCTAGTCTAATACTTAACTTAACTTAAGGGGACATTCCGGTTTGTCAGGTCAAAAATAGGTTATTTTCATGATTTTTTTTTGTTGAGAGAAAGTATTAAAGATAAAACAACAATTTTTTTTTAAACATTTTATTCATCTTTCGACTACGTTTGTAAATGTTGTCGGGTCAATCCGGAACCGGCTCTATTTTTTGCCGCTGTAATCAGCTCACATTTTTTGTCAAACCAAGGTTTATCAGACGAACTTCGTTTGATGGAATGTGGAATATACGTCTCCATCCCCAGGAGAATAATCTCTGATACCGACTCCGCGCAAGCGTTAACATCGGAGTTTCCGAAGCACACCTCCGACCATGGAAAGGATGCGAAGAAATCTCGCATATCATCCCAATTAGCGGCCCCATAGTTCCATACATGGCGAAGCTGCCTAGACCGGTTATTCTCTTGATATGCAAGTGGTTGCGCGACAGATACCAAGCAGTGATCTGAGTTTCCCAGTGGCGCAGAAATGTCTACAGTATAAATTCTCAGTTCGGATGTCAAAAACAGATCCAGGGTGTTCGCATAATCGCCTCGGGCATCCGGCACTCGCGTTGGTTCCCCCAACATTTGCAGTTGTCCAAATACTACGCTAAGGATTAGGATGCATTTGAGATAATTACACAATGATGGCTGTGTTTACAACCATGTTAATTGCATATTGCATTCCTAGGGAGTCATGAGTCGATTTCCAGTGTGAGTATTTACACTGGCATTGAATTCGGCTCTTGGCAGCCAGGCGCGAATTGCGCCGGTGCTTTGAAGATTGCATAAAAGCCGCCGTGAGTACTGGCGCAACATAAAAATCTGTTGCGCACGTGTGGGGCAGTAAATGCAGGCAGACAGGGGTTCTGCTGATTGTTTTCATAATCCACTTCGGTTATCTAGTATGGCAACCGAAATGTTTTCTTTTTGGAACAATGCTGGCGTACCGAATTTCTTCTAGGGAAATTTTATATAACGCGTTAATTGCGTGAATGTCCTTGATGGGCAGATGCTTGATGTTGGGTGCGATTTGTATAATCGAAAGGTAATGCAATCGGTGGGAGAATGCTTGGGGAAGGTATTGCGCTTGCATAAGCAAAAATGATAAAATTAGTGGAGGTTTAGGAACGAAGATTTGGAGGTAGGTTGAAAAGGTAGCAGTGGCGTTAGTAGAAACGCCACACACTCTTTCAGTGCAGTGGTGTGTGTGCATGGTTCTTTCATGGATGAAAACGAACCTAGAACAAGAAAGGGCATAAAGTGCATTCACAGGATACGATTTTGGTAAAGCAAATAACACCGAAATCGTCGGATGCTAATGCGATCTTGTGCATCGTTCGGTAATGAGGGTCAGCTAAATAAATAGCAGCCGCCCATTAAATGAAAAAAATGTCTTTCGGATACCACAAACGATATGAATTGTTTATGGTATCGCAGGAAACCTATGTAGGAACAGCTTCTTCTGTTTGCACATGGTGCGAGTTAGAGAATTTTATTGCTGGGAAAAAAAGGTCGCTGGCCAATGTGTACGTAAAGAAATTTATCGTACATATGGCGAAGTTGGAATATAGACGGCGCAATATTTATGGTCCCTGTCATGACGGTTACATTGTATGCAAACCGAATCATTTTGTTTACAGGGCTTGGGATGAGGTTATGGGGTTTTTAGGTAAGTGTACCGTGGGGTTTGGCGGCATCGCCACGGATTCATTCCCGTCCCCAGCGTAATTAACTGATCCACCGAACACCAGAAGACATCCGTCCGCCAAAAGATTAGAACGCACGTTATTCGCTGTCACTCACTGATTGTCCGCTGCAAATGATCTCCCAAGAATCCAAGAGTATAAGAAAATGAAACGCACTGGTTTAATTTATTTCTATTTGTGTCTATTGTTTATAACTTTATATATTTTTGGGCCTACATTAGTTGTTTTTATCGATATGTAACGTTACAGAAGTTGTATTTGGCACATGCGCGACACCGTTTAATTGGTTTATTAATAGGTTCCATTGGCGGCACCGTTTCACTGGGGATTTGTTTGGTGAATTAAGGGTTTGACACGTAAAACATCGCGTGTGTAAACGCACCGTACCGTATACACGGTACGGCGAAGGGAAGAAGACCCGACCGACTCCTTTGATGATTGTAATAAGACTCTCTGAGGGTTTGAATCTGACTCCTGATTTACCTTGGTGGTAAGTTTGTCAGCACCAAAGAGAAAAGAGAGAACATTTCTCGAAATGGGGTAACCAGTAAGAGAGTCTTGGTGGCTAAATTCCGCTGTATGTGTGCGATCGTGTCGATCTATGTTGTTTACTCATGCGAGAAGATCAATGCGAAGCGAAACATTGAAAGACAAAGGGACCGTGTAGATCATTGTTTATGATGTGCATTGCAGCTGTATAGATAGACCGCAATGCATCGTGGAAATGATGCTAATTGAGGATTCAGATGTTTATGGCATCTCTGCCGAGAGTAAGAACAAAATTCTGTTTGCATTTGGTTATGCTATTGAATTCGGTTTCGCTGATAATGCCTAAGATGCGGTAATTGTTTGTTGTTGCAGCTGCATAAACAAGCTGTCCGACATTGCATTTTAATGATGACAAAGGGTGCCGAATGGTTTCGGATATATGATGCCTATGTACATTAAAGAATTCTTTCAGAGAATTGGAATAGCGCATTAAAAACGTGATTGTTGAGAGAATTCTTTTTAGGAATTTTAGATAATGCGTTGTATGCATTAAATGTCCTTGGAATAGGAAATGTTTTCAGGTGCTAATGCAATTGCATTAGCGAAAAACGATTGGAGTTGGGTTGCAATTATGGGGGGTTCTCGGGTAAGCTTAAAAGAACCCGCACAATACCACAGTGAACACGCTTATGTGAGTATGGGTCTGATTATTTGTTTATAGATGAGTAGCTTGACTTTGTGGGAGAAACCGTGAGGTTTCGACATCACTCTACTACAGACATTCTGTTGTATTGTGGCTTTACGTAAGGTATTTTCAATGTGAGTGGAGAATGAAAGGTCATTGGAAAAGGTTATTCCAAGATATTTTAAAGGTTTGGAGGGTTTTATCTAGGTGTTAATTAGGTTGAGTCTTATTTTGTTGTGGGTGCGCCTGGTGTTGTTTATGCAGTGCTCATTTTTACCCTTAAACACTATAAGTTAGGTTTTCCCATTTATTAAACGATGTTAATAGATTTGGGAGCAAATTATTAATGCGGTTCCTTCCCTCAGGTCATTTTTACCCTTAAACACTATAAGTTAGGTTTTTCCATTTATCAAACTATGTTGATAGATTTGGGAGGAAATTAATAATGCGGTTTCTTCCCTCTCTTACAAACTTGCTGATGGAGTAGACTATGGGGTCATCAGCGTAATTCAACATTACGGTATTGGGTGATTGAGGCAGGGTCTGAAGTGAAGGAGGTATAATCGTGGCCCACGAATTCAGCCTTCCGGAACCCCGTGCGGTTATTTTATGCGATTGGGAGATATAAAACTCAAATAAAAACTGTTGCAAAAATGAATAGGAAACCAATGAAAAATGAGAAAAGGGCCGGTGGACGACCGTGACGTATATGGGAGGAGAAGCGTTGGACTGATCTGGAATGGTTCGATATCGTAAGAATGGGGGCCACAACTTGTTCCTTTTATTACACAGGGAGCTAAGCCTCTGGTTGTAGCGGGAGTGGGGGGGGGGGGGGGTCGATGTCCTTTGTATAGCATAGGGAACGTACATGGATATTAAATACATAATTTTAGTATGAAGGTGTGTAATGGCATCGTCGACGGATAGGTGATGGAAGTTGAACGATAGACTAGCTAGGTAGACGTTGAAATCTACAACCCTCTACGTAACCCGATATCTTTACCTTTCCCTCGTCCCTCACTAGAATATTCCTGTCAGGTATGGTTTTCCTATCAACGGGTTCATATGCGTAGAATCGAAAACATCCAACGCCGCTTCCTACAGTTTGCTCTTCAAGGACTTGGTTGGGAAAACCCTTTAAACCCCCCCCCCCCCCCGCGTACATCAACCGCCTCAGATTAATTAACCTAAGAAGCCTTGGGGAGCGTAGAGTCCAGTTCGTCATTCTGTTCATTTATCGACTCCTCTCTGGCTTGGTCGACTGCGCCTACCTCTAATTCTCCTTAATACAAACCTTCGGAACACACGTAATCCGCACCTTCCCTACAGCCCCCCCCCCCCCCCCCCCCCCCCCTCACCACACACCGTATGAGTTTAAGGCCCCTGTAGCGAATAACTCAGTTATGTGTCTGCATGGACACGGATTTACCAAGTTTCGCTAACAACTTCACGTAAGCGGCGCACTCAGACCATGAGGAACAAACAGAACTCTCACAAATTTGGCGATTGAACGATCACTTCTGATGATATTTAGCAATAAGTGTTCGAGCACAACGTGGATACTAGGATACCGTTTCTACGACCGGCACACATTTGGTCAACGAATTCGAATTGTTTTTATTTGTCGTTAATACGTTGACCCGATTTGGGAGTTCGCCACCTGTTGTGGCACTAAACAATACTTACTGCAACTATCAGTCGTTCCACTGCTTAACGCTGCTAATCACCTAGAAGAAGAAATAAAACTCTCCGCTGTGTCTGATGAGAAATGTTGTTTTTTAATTTAAAATCGTCTTAAGGTTATGCCACCAATTTTTTTATTTTTATTAAGAGGTGCCTTAGATGCACATTTCACAAAGACTTCACTCAGGATTAAGATCCGACACGTAAGGGGACTCTTATTGACTCGCGCAGCGACTTCTTATCTAAAACACTATGTATGGTGTAGCGTAACGAAACTCGACTGCCCGAACGCGTGTATACTCGACCTCTCTCGTTGATGGTGATATTTTGACTCCTCGAAGAATCGCGTGTGTCCTCCTCCGAGGTTTGAATCTGACTCAACGATGCAACTCACGTCCATCAGATTTAATGGCCGTGAATCGCATCGATAGGGGAGGATTCTATATGTGTCCGTATAGGACAAGTACGATGCCCTGCTATGAGGACGATGATCGGCGGACACCTGATTAAACAGATGTACGATCATCGGGGGCTGCGGCGATGTACCCATACATCGTTGATGATGTATGCCAGGGATCGAAATAGATTTTTGTTTCAAAATAAACAAAAACGCTATTTCACAGATCAAATGGTGGCACACATGATGTACATGATGTGCCTATAATACGAGGGTTGCCTCTTATGTTTCAAGATTTGGCAACCCTAGTGTTGCAATCCGGCAATTGACAGCTCTGTCGTAAAGTTGGACATTTTTGAGGTTATACGCACTCAGAACGTTTTGACATACGAGCGCTATTTGTGTTGTTTACAGCAACTTAAAAGATTCATCTCGGCCCAAAAATGGAATTAAATCGTCAACATTTTCGTGCGATTATTTTTTACAACTTTCGGCGTGGATTAACTAAGCAACAGTGCATGGATGAACTTAATTCAATTTTTGGCGATGAAGCTCCACCAAGGACCAGTGTTTATCGATGGTATGGTGAATTCAATCGTGGTCGTAGTTCACTCCAAGATGAATTTCGTGAAGGTCGTCCAAAATCAGTTGTTGTTCCGAAAACCATTGATGCTGTGCGCGAACTGATATTGGAAGATCGTCATGTGACCTATCGTGCGATTGAGACAACCTTAGGCGTTAGTGGGACCAGCATACATTCAATATTGCATAAACATTTGACTGTCCAAGAAATTTGTTCGCGTTGGATCCCACACAATTTGTCAATCGCCCAAAAAAGGCTCGTGTCAATTGGTCGAAAAAAATACGGTCGCGGTGCTTCGAAACACGTCTATGACATCGTGACAGGTGATGAATCGTGGATTTACGCGTATGAGCCCGAAAGTAAACAGCAGTCGACTGTCTGGGTGTTTCAAGATGAGCCAAATCCAACAAAAGTTGTTCGCGCACGAAGCACTTCCAAGCAAATGGTCGCCTGTTTTTTCGGAAAAACTGGACATGTCGCAACCGTACCACTAGAACAACGCAGAACAGTCAATTCTGAGTGGTACACAACCATTTGTTTGCCAGTTGTCTTCCAAGAAATCAGGAAAACCAACCGCCGAAGACGGATCACTCTTCACCACGACAATGCGAGCTCTCACACATCGGCTGCGACAACTGCATTTTTGAGCACCCAAAACATCGATTTGATGGGTCATCCGCCGTATAGTCCTGACTTGGCACCGAATGACTTCTTTTTATTCCCGTACGTAAAAAACAAACTGAGAGGTCAACGTTTTTCGACACCTGAAGAAGCGGTCGCTGCATTCAGAATGCGTGTGTTGGAGATACCTCAATCTGAGTGGCAAAAGTGCTTCGACAATTGGTTCAAACGCATGCAAAAGTGTATAGATCTTCATGGGGAATATTTTGAAAAACAATAAAGTGATTTTCGATGATCAATATTTGTTTTTGTTCTCTAATCCCGAAATATAAAAGGCAACCCTCGTCATGGTATTTCCTTAAGATTCCTTGGAAACACCGAAGTAGGCAATATCCAATCTAGCCGTATGGCTCCGGTGCACAAGGAGGCAAATTATTTTGTTGACATAAGTCAGCAGAAACCTCGTCGACGGCGGCAAAGGGTGAGGCTGGATGGCTATATGTTTGGGTTAATTTGCGGGTAAGTAAACGAACACAGTGAGATACTGTATGTTTAATTTAGGTTTTCAGGCTAATGGGTAAGGTTATGGGTAAGGTTATCTAAACAATGATCATATTCATGCCCAAATTCATGATCGGTTGATAGCCGATAACGGGAAGTTGTCGCAACTGTCGCGGACCTAAGGGTATGGGCGCGATATACGATTATGAATTATGGAAAGAATATCGGCAACAGCTATGTCAACAATACGCTGGCCAGCGTTTGTTTATCGTAATTGAAGACAGGCTCAGCCGATAGGAGATGAACTGGTTCATGGAATATGAACCAGGAAAGTTCAGAATGTGTGGATGCCGTCGGGTAGGTTTTCCTTTCAGGTATGATGCTGCAGGGGAGCTGACGCTGCCCCTAATTGCAGGTAAGTACAATGGCTTTGCATGGAAAGAGGAAGGTGGTTAATTTAAACAGGATGGGCGGTTCTTTGGGAATGTATTAAAGAACCGCCACAGCCCCTTTCACGGAAGCTGAGAAACGTCAACTCCAATTACCCCTCGTTTGATTTCGATCTCACCACCCAAACCCTTAAACAACACCTCCCAAATCATGTTTCCCTATCATACCCCTGACCCTGAACGGCCCCCCTACACATTCTACACTAACAGGCCCTCTCACCATGATATCCTTTACCCCCCCCCCCCCCCCCCCCCCCCCCCCCCCGCCCAACTTCCACCTTGTTAAGATATTTATACCATACTTTAAAGTGAGAAAAGTTTTTTTTTCTTTTTTGTTATTTTTTTTCTCGCTTAGTACAAAGCTGCTCTCATCAAAACAAACAAAACATAAGGTCACCAAGAGATCCCCTTTAGTGTGCAGGAACTACAATGCTCTCGAGAAATCAGTTAATGAATGCAAATGCTGGAAAAACCCTTACTCCTGTAGTTATAGCTATAATTACATATATAAAGCAACCGGTCAGTAGTAGCGCAAACCGTGCGCCTTACAAGGTATGTATAAACCGAAAAATGTTGACGTAACAAGTAAGTGGGGAGAGTGTGACTTAATATGAATCTGGCAGGCGAAACCACTTGTTCTTACGACCACGTAGCAGGCGTTAATCAACGCGGACACTATTCAAAGTATTTTGTATGCTCAAAACCGGTCCTGCGTCAGCATTCGCATAATGTTCCATCCATTCTCGTAGTTAACGAGCTACATACAAAATTTTATGGTACACCCGCAGTACAATAAGTGCTTGAAATGGAGCACATGTGCTCTGCGTACTTGTATTAGATGCTCCTTAGGCAAAAACAAAAGAAAAAACCTCGTTGTTGCGTCAGAAGCTATTATTGTAATTGATTGTATCTGCTATGCAATGATTGATAATAAATTTCGAAAACTATCTTCCTCACGGCGACCGACGACCTTGTGTTTTTATGCTCTTCACCCGAAAAATAATTTACGGCCACCCGAGTCTAATGTGGCATCCAACTTATTACCTTTCGCCGTAAATGAATCGGAAATGTTGGATTTGACTTCTCTGCGCGTGGCTTGATACAATCTCTAACAGTCACACAAAGATTTCCCATTGACCATCTAAAAGTAAAAGTAAAAACCCGGAAAAAAAGACAGAAAATAAAACAAGAGAAACAACACAAAATCAAAACTAAATTTTTTTAAACGAATTTTTTAAAGAAGGAATAGCTCCGTGGTGATGTTGCTTCTTGGATTTATTTTTGGACGAATCTCATTTCAAGATGTTTTCGATTTTGACGAGGGAGAATCGCAAAGTGTCAGTTTGATATATTTTAGTCCGTTCGGAAACTTATGTCGGCGCTTGGTCATAATTTCCGCGACCCGTGATGAATTGACGATGAAGGACGGTTGAAATTATAAATACGTGGGTGGTCCATTGAGGGAGTGCGCCGACGGCATTCCTCCTTCACCCACTACCATCGCCACTTCGACTGATTTGCATTCCCAAGCTTTCAAGTATCTCTCCGCACTCCGAAGGATATGATTCCACGTAATCTGCAATTCAAGCAAAATTCACATTTTTATTGCATTATCCGGTAGAATGTAAATTCTCAAAGTTATGGATTCAAAGAGGAAGCGAGGCCCATGTACCACCAGAACTCTGTTCGCGATACGTGTCCCTTTTTCTGTGGTCCGGAAGTTGGCGAGAAACTTTGAAAAAGCAATTAACTTCCGTGGTATCGGATGGTTTCGTTTCGGCGTCCGATTCATCGGAATGATTAGCGAACGGATGTACCGAAACTTTCGAACCGTTTCCGGGAATTTGAAATAGAATTTCAAATACTACATTTCAAGTGATGAGCGACGCTATTATAAAACATGTGAGCTGCAATTAAATTAGAGTTGACTGGAATGCTTTGCAATTGGTGATTTTAAACTGCCTAGAGTCGAGGTATCCTTGGATGAACTGGCGTTTTGGTCGGGAACATTTGCTGTATCTGTGGGTCGTTCCGAATTAGATTTACCCTAAATTCCTGCATCTTGCATCCTATAGTGAGATAATTGAACTAGGACGTTGAACTATATCCATTATCTAATTTAGCAGCTTTGTGGATTATTCGATGTGGGGAAGAAATTGCAATGGAACAAAAATAAGTGTTCAGAGCAGTAGATTCGCCCTTTGGGGGAACTAAGCACTGACATCCCTCTGTTAGCAAATGATTACGTTAAATAAACTAATTTCGGGCTAAATAACCATTTTTTTTTGTGGCTGTGCAACTCACCTGGCAATAAAACAACGGGGCCTTGTCTTCGGTGCTCCCCCCCCCCCCCCCCCCCACCCCCCCGCAAAACCGACGACCCGTTACTTGTGACTTGAGAATTATGTAAAGTTGGTTCAATGTTAGAAAGATTCCGTAGCGTAGATTGTAACTTAAGCTTCTGATTACGGAGAGGCAAGTGCTATAAGGGCATAACACATATATCAGTTGTGCGCATCCATAGCACATTTCATTTTACGGTATTGTTTCCCCATGCCCGGCCCTATCAATGACACGAGAGTTTCGCTTCGACCAATGCAACATCCGTGGTATAAGGCACACCTTCTCTACTGTATTTGTCCACTTATATAACTACAAACCATCAATCGTTGCACTAATGGAAATATAGAAACTGTTAATATTTTGGATTTTAACCTGCATGGTATATGGTTACGGCGAAGGCAGGTGGAACTCAGGGAATGCACATACAAAGAAACTTAACTAAAGACTGCATTCGGCAATGGTAGCTGATACGCCGTCAGCAAATTGTTAAAATCGAAACCGCAGCTACATTATATAAAGTTCCGCATATATAGAACCGTAATTATGCCGATTGTTCTATACGAACGTGAGACATGGGCGGTTACAAAACGAAAAAGAACAGACTACACGTATTCCAGGCTAAAGCTGTGGCGGTTCCCTTGAACGCCACTACTCATCTTCCCATAAACCATGTAAAACCTTCCACTTAGAGCGGCCGAAAACCGATAAAACAAGTACTGATTGCTTGCCTAGCAATTAAGCATGTACTTACCTTTTTGTCACCCATCTAAAGTGTCTCCTAAACCATATTTTCGCTAATTCAATAGCACGAACCACAAGGGACATTTTCCTCACGGGCATCATGTGGTAAAAAGTAATGCGTCGGGTGTATGTTGCATCATCGGATTTCCTAGTACGAAAGTATAACATGCGACATACACCAACCAACCAACATTGTCCGAATATATCACCACGATATACCCTTACGCCTCAGCCGCTCACGTGCAGGAGATGTTTCATCTTTTCCTTTTCATACATGCCCACATCGGTCGATCATCCGACCGACAAATACATCAAGGCATACTGCTGACCGCCCAAGGAATCCGAGTTCTCATAAATGGAAAATTACCATCGAGAATTCGACTACGTGGAGATGCCCCCAAGATGTGCACGATCAGCATAAATGCTTTACGCAGTCGCTGATCGTGTAAACACCTAAGTCTCTATGTCGAGATAATAGCACCAGCTGCAACCATGCCAGCTAATGTTCCCCTTATGGAATTATTGTATCCACGGTCCGCTTGATCATGCACAGCATGACCGGTGAAAAGATCGCGAGGGATGTGGAAGGATAATATAAGCGCGACCTTGATGAGATCGGATCAGAGGTCGAAGCGTGGAAGGAGAGTGTATAGAACGGGAACGATGGGACAGGCGAGTCAGTCCAATCATGAACTTCCGAGTTCCTACAGGCCAATAGTAATAAAATAATAATAATAACCTGCAAGGTTATAATTGAGTGCATCTGTTCTACTCCCACAGTAGTATAACCACTTATGTGCTAACTGATATTATCTTCTGACTCAGTAGGTTAAGACTTCATATCCTTAAATATCTCATTCATTACTTTTCTTGTAGGGAAGCCCGAACTTAGATAGAAACGCATCCTGTAATGAATCCGATGTCAAACTCTACTGATATGAACTTGATCCTGTACCCACATACTGAAATCGTTATTGCGAATGATTTCAGTGGGCATATTTCCCAACGGCTCCATTATTCCACAGAGCCAACATTCGAAAGAAAAGTACATTCAAATTTAAATGGTTTAATTCAACTCATAAATAAACCAATTCAGATTAGATTTCTCTCTTCTCACTCTAATAAGAACTCGACAGAAGTTTCTTCGTCTTTGGGTTCTTCAAATCACAGAATTATGTCTTCAGGTCTTTGGGCAGCAATGAAGAACGTGTGTCGAGCTTACACTATGAAAAGCAACAACGCATCAGATAAAGGCCGCATGTAAGCGAGGATGCCTTAACTTACAACTTCAACTATGACCGTAACATTAGTGCTCGGATATATAGCAATGAAAATTTTTTCAATTCCTTTTTGGTGTTATGTTGATCGCCACATTATACCAATATTATGAAAACCAACAACACATCAGACTAAGGCCGCATGTAAGCGAGGATGCCGCAAATTGCTACTTCAACTATGACTGTAACATTAGTGCTCGGATATATAGCGATGATAATTTTTTCAATTCCATTTTGGTGCTATGTTGATCGCCACACTATACCCACACTGTGAAAAGCAACAACGTATCAGACTGAGGCCGCATGTAAGCGAGGATGCCTCAGTTTGCTAGTTCAACTATGGCCGTAACATTAATGCTCGGATATATAGCGCTGATAATTTTTTCAATTCCCTTTTGGTGCTATGTTGATCGCCACACTATACCCTCACTAGTAACTACGTTATGACTAGTTTATGTCAGAGCAGGGGGGGGGGGGTGGGAGGATGTCGAGAGGGCTGGGGGAGGGAGTGAGACAAAATCCGGGTATCCTAAGGGAAGGTGTCTTGGCCATATGTATAGATTACATTAATAACGTTTCATGCGACATAGTAAGAACGTATTTCGAACTTACGCCACGAAAACGTTAGAAGCAAACCACCAATGCATCAGACTACGGCCGAGTATCCCAACTCGCTACTTCAGATGTGACTGCAACGTTAGTGCTCTGGTATACAACGCTGACAACTGGAAAGTAAGGCAAAAATTCTACACATGCAGTAGACATTTTTAGTCACTTCTGACTGTATCTTCTCATCAATCCTATCGCTCATACTTGATTGCGTTGCCGAAAAATGTACGAAAGGTGGTCTAAATATGGACGAAAAATGGTCGAAATGTAATAGGAAGGCGTGTCCAAAAGATGGTAGGAGGTACGAAAGGCGGTCAAAATACGGACAGGAGTTGCCCGAACTATGGTCATAAGGTGGTGAAAAGGTGGTCAAAAGGTGGTTAAAAGGTGGTCAAAACATAGCCGAAACGTGGTCGAGAGCGATCGCAAGGCATTTAGAAGATGGGTGAATGGCGGTCTAAAGATCCACAAAAGCTGGTCGGAAGATGGTCAAAAAATTGTCGGAAGATGTCGGAAGGTGGTTGAAAAACGGTAGAACAATGAAAGAGAGATAGTGGCAAGGTTGTCGACAAGGTGACTAAAAAGTGATCGAAATTTGGTCGAAGGGTGGTAGAAACGTGGACCGACGGTGGTCTAATTATAGATGGAAGGTGATCGAAAGGCCAAGATCGATAATCTCGGAATGTGGTTCAAAAACGATACAACAATGAACGAAACGTAATTGAAAAGATGGTTTAAGGTTGTGCGAAAAGTGATTGAAACGCGGTAAAAACTTGGGCCAATTATGGACGGAAGGTGATCGAAAAGGAAACGTTTCGAAAAATGTTTAAATGAAGTTGAAAAAGGGTAGAAAAATGTACGAGAGGCGGTTGAAAACATGATTGAAAGGTGATTGAAAGGCGGTCGAAAGGTGGCCTAAAATCTGGCAATGTGGTGGAAAAATGGGTAGAACAATGAACGCAAAGTGGTTTAGAATGTGGTTTAAACGTGGTGGAAAGGAGATTGACAAGATTAAAGTGATCGAATTTTGGTCGAAAAGTGACTGAAATTTGGCCGAAAGGTGGTCGAAAGGTAAACGTATCGAATAATGTCAGAATGAGGTTAAAAAACCATAGAATAACCAATAAAATGTGGTTGAAAAGTAGTCGAAAACATGTTTGAAAGGTGGTCGAATGGTGACTGAAAGGTGATCTAAAGGTGATTGAGTGGACGTGGTGACCGAAAGGTGGTCTAAACTTGAATGGTTGAATGAAAAGTGGTTGAAAATGTGGTTTAGAGGTGGTCGAAAGGTGATCGTATTTTGGTCGAAAAGTGACTGAAATTTGGTTGAAAGGTGGTCGAAAAGTGACTGAAATTTGGTGGAAAGGTGGTCGAAAGGTAAACGTATCGTAAAATTTCAGAATGAGGTTAAAAAACCGCAGAATAATAAACGAATGTTGGTTGAAAAGTCGAAAAGTAGTCGAAAACATGTTTGAAATGTGGTCGAAAGGTTACCGAAAAGTGGTCCAACAGATGATCGAAAGACGGTTGAATGGTAGTTGAAAGGTTGCCGAAAGGTGATGGAAAATTGATCGAAAGTGGTGGCAAGTGACCGAACGGTGATACAAAGTTACCAAAATGTTATCGAGATATTTGAAAAGTGGTCGACAGGTGGTCTATAAGTGGACTAAAAGTGGACGAAATGTGTTCTACAGATGATCAAAAGATGGTTGAATGGTAGTTGAAAGGTTGTCGAAAGGTGGCAAAAATTGTTCGAAAGTGTTGGCAACTGACCGAACGGTGATACAAAGTTGCCAAAATGCTATCGAGAAGTGGGTCAAAGCTGGTAGAATAATGAAAGGAAGGTGGTCGAAGGGTAGTAGAGAGCAAAAATTTCAGACATTAACTTTACATCCATCCTACCGCTCACGGTTGATCACAGGACAATAATCAACGCACTAGAAGGTGGGGGGTTTTACCTCCTAATTCTTAGTTTTACACCACTGTAACCTGAATTAAGTTGAAAAAATTGGTGGGTTTGCCTAAACCAGACGTTGAAAATCCAGTCCTGTCATCCATCAAAATCATGACAGCAGCAGGGGAAGCGAATCTACTTGGTATACACAACCAATTACCCCTGTCAGTAGGGCGTTAGAATATGCTCAGAGCTAGGCCGGCTTGTCGTAAGAGGCGACTAAAGGCCGAGTGGTAGGTGGGGTCCCAACGCCATGTCGCCCGGTGAAATACCACTCCTTCAAGCTTTAGGCTCCGTGAAATGGTCGGGAGAAATCCCTGTCCATCTTTGGGAGCTTGGCTGATGGACCGGTTCGAGAAAAGGTTGGTTTAGGTGGTAGTCGCTCCCAAGGTGAGATAACACCTCGTCACGCTGTACATACCGCGATATCGTCGAGAGAAATCTTCGACGGTGTTTCGGATGTGTGGCTGATGGCCCGGACTGACACGCAGATAAGTCATGATGGTACATTCTGATATAAAGAATTCCGGACGAAAACCAGTCTCCCATTCGGATCTCCGGGGCGGACTATGTCAGGGCGAACATCATGCAGATATTATGATAAATAACCAAATTTTAAGAGGTTCGTCATGGCATAATCGGGTTGGCTCTCGAGGCTCTGCCGACACTCGACTGGTAACGGTATTTTATAACATCAGGGGGTATCGGTTTCACCAATACGAATGTAAACGCCGTCCACCAACATTTGCAAACCACGAAACCTGATATCCTTGCCCTAATTGAGACCCAGGTCGATTCGTCAACTGATTCGACTTATCTTCGTTGCTCAGGATACGACTTACAGAGTTTGCGTGTTCGCGCGGTCCGATCTGGCTTACCAGAGAATGGAGGCACTGGAACCCAATAACATGTACATCATATGGTTGTGGGTCGCGTTGAAGAATTCTGTTAAATTTTTTGTTGTCTTTACCGCTCCCCGAATGACGATCGATCGGCGACATTTTTCGAACATCTTTAACATACCGTCGACTGGATACAGATTAACCACCCAGCTTCTGAAATTGTTATCCTTGGCGATGTTAATGTGCACAATTCCGTATGGTTGTTACATTCTAACAGAACCGATGAGGCTGGGAGGCTGGCGAAGATGTTCGGTGTTAGCCACAACTTGACTCAGGTCGTGGAGGAACCTACGCGAGTGCCGGATACTCGAGGTGATTATACGAACACCCTTGGATCTGTTTTTGACATCCGAGCCAAGCATTTATACCGTGGAGGTGGCTGCGCCACCGGGAAACTCAGATCTCTGTTTGGTATTGTGGCGCAACCGCTTGTATTTCAAGCGAATAACCGACCTAGGCAGCTTCGCCATGTATGGAAGCATGAGGCTGCTAACTGGGACGATTTGCGAGATTTCTTAGCATCCAGTCTGTGGTCGGAGGTGTGCTTCGGAGACTCCGATGTTAAGGCATGTGCGGAGTCGGTAACAGAGTTTATTCTTCTCGGGATGGAGATCTCCATTCCACATTCCATCAAACGAAGTTCATCTGATAAACCGTGGTTTGACAAAAAATGCGGGCAAATTACAGCGGCAAAAAATAGAGCTTTTAAGCGATGGCGCTCCAATCCCATTGCGGTTAACAGAACGAATTTTGTTAGACTCAGAAACGCGTGCAACCAGGCGAT
This sequence comes from Microdon myrmicae, assembly GCA_963931805.1. NCBI lineage: Eukaryota > Metazoa > Arthropoda > Insecta > Diptera > Syrphidae > Microdon > Microdon myrmicae. The sequence continues at coordinate 136,737,304 of OZ007500.1, forward strand.
TGATACCGCGAAGAAAGCTCACAACGACAGAGTGACCAATAAACTCCTTCGATGCTCAATTGGTTCGCGATCCTCCTCTGTCCCTCCGTTGGTAACAGAAAACGGGACGTTAATCACAAATTCAAAGGATAAAGCTGCTGTGTTCGCGAATTTATTTTCAGCGAATTCAAACCTCGATCCCGGTCTTTTGGAGCGACCTGTGGCCGCGCCGATACGGTCTTCCATGGGGGATGTCAGGTTGCGCCCGCGTACTATTCAACGCATTCTATGTGAACTGGACTGTAGGAAGGCATCCGGCCCGGACGGAATACCAGCAATAGTCCTTAAGATCTGTACTATCGCCGGTTCTTGGCAGACTCTTTCGCTTATCTAATACACGGAGGACCTTTCCTGTCTGCTGGAAAATCGCCCGAGTTCAGCCAATCCCAAAGACGGGAAAAAAGTGTCTCCCACAAAATTACCGACCGATAGCATTTCTGTCTATGTTATCGAAGGTGATGGAAAAAGTCATCAATACTGCGTTAATTAAGTATTTGGAGTGCAACGTACTTCTGAATGGTGGGCAATACGGATTCCGTGGCAGGCGGTCCACGGGAAACCTTTTGACCTTTATAAGCGATATATGGACATTTGCGATTGAGCGGCATGGTGAATCAAGAGCGGTCGCATTGGATATCTCCAAGGCGTTTATCGCCGGTTCTTGGCAGACTCGTTCGCTTATCTAATACACGGAGGACCCTTCCTGCCTGCTGGAAAATCGCCCGAGTTCAGCCAATCCCAAAGACGGGAAAAAAGTGTCTCCCACAAAATTACCGACCGATAGCATTTCTGTCTATGTTATCGAAGGTGATGGAAAAAGTCATCAATACTGAGTTAATTAAGTATTTGGAGTGCAACGTACTTCTGAATGATGGGCAATACGGATTCCGTGGCAGGCGGTCCACGGGAAACCTTTTGACCTTTATAACCGATATATGGACATTTGCGATTGAGCGGCATGGTGAGTCAAGAGCGGTCGCATTGGATATCTCCAAGGCGTTTGACCGCGTCTGGCACGGGGCATTGCTGAACAAACTTCGTTCATATGTACTTTCCCATCAGCTTTGCGACTCGATGAAGATCTTCCTCGAAATTCGATCGTTCCGGGTTATTGTGGGCGGCGATGTTCGGATCTGTATCTTATTATTTCAGGGGTGCCCCAAGGTACTATTTTGGCTCCAACCTTATTTTCGCTTCACATAAATGATTTGTGGGAGTCAACGGATAACAAAGTGTTCAGTTTCGCGGATTATAGCGTGGGGTTGTGAGTTGGTGTGTCTGACACGACACGGATTCCTTAAATTACCAACGATGTTTCGACGCAGACGAGAATGAAGAAATAAAAACACAAACACCTCCACTGGTACTGATTGGAATTAATTTTATTTTGATTTAAATTTTATAGTTTTTATATTAATCGCTATTATTATTTTTTTTGATTGTTTACAATGGCTTAATTTTCCAAATTGTCGCGGACTTTATTGGTCAAACACCAATGTCAAATATTTTCGTAACCAATTTCACTAAATTAAAAATCAATCGTATACTCGCATTGATCCGACGTATTTGTATACACCTCGGTGGTTAATATTCGACTCTTTAATAAATTACTTTCTTGACCCGAGCGGGTGGAAATTGGGATTTCTGCTTTTACATATCGATCCGCCAATGGTGATCATGCTCTCTTGTGCATTCCTCAATTCGCCACGCTCATCGAGGTAGAAACGTACTTGTGTATTCGTTCGACGTCGATGGGCGTTGCAAGGATGGAGAAATCAAAAGAAAAGCACAATAACCCATGGTTGATCTGGCTTAGTGTGTGTGTATTAGTTCCGCGTATGATTATGGTGATCTCGAACCATGGAAAGACAGAATTTCAGAGGAGAGGAAAATTTAGCTGGTGCTATTCACCTGCAAAAAGAGATCATTGATCCCAAGCGAATGGACGATCTGATGAAAATCGATAGGACGCTACATCGGCTAGGGAAATGGTACCGTGGGAAAAACTCTAATGAATGTTGGTAGTAATTACCCAAGCCAATGGATGATGATGCAACCGCTTAGTTTGATTCGACTTGGTTGTTGCTAACCAATACGAATGAAATTTCCAGTGGAAATCTCATGGTTAGAGGAATAGTATTGCCGTATGGCGAAAATCTTAGCTAAACTCAATTATGCATTATCTGCATAGAATAATGAGTTTAGCTATGCGTCCTTGGGGAAAACATGTTATTTCAGGTGAATAGCATATAAGGGGATTGGTATATAGGTATGACGCGTTGAAAGCGATCGAAATAAGGTATGGAATTCTGGAGTGGTTCTCCATGTAATATAGAGAAACCCACAATAGTACGATTGTTTCCTCCTTTTCGAGTGATAGGTTGATTAGTGCATCAACGTCGCATCAGCTGAGATGTAGACAGATTGACTCTCTGAGTCGGGATCTAGATAGGGTCCTGCAATGGGGAAGAGGCAATCCCGTCTACTTCAATGCATCGAAGACACAATATACAACATTCACAAAGAAAAGTGGATCATCGGTTCCACAGCTGATGATGCATGGTCATGCCCTCGAATCTGGGACAGCTTGAAATTGGTCGGCGTCACGGTCTGTGGGAATGTATCGTGGCATAAACACGTGTCGAACATCACCAGGTCAGCCTCAGGAAAACGGAGCTATCTTTTTAGAGCCTAGTACTATATTATTCCGCCCCAACTTCTTTTCCTGTATAAATCCCAATATATTCGAATATCGCTGTTATGTTTGGAGCTCGGCTCGTAGACATACCCTCGATCTACTTGAGAGCATACAGAAACGAACGATCCGCCTGATCGGGGACTCGGCGCTAACGTCGGGACTACAGCCGCTATCACATCGAAGGCGCGTAGCCGACCTCTGTCTGTTTTACAGATATCATCACGGGTACTGTTCTTCGGAGATTTGTGATATTGTTCCACGCAATTCGGCTTATATGCGCTCCACAAGACAATCCGACAGATCGCACCAGTTTGTGGTTCATCTCACGACGGCGCGAACATCACTGCATCATAACTCGTTCCGTTACAGAGACGGAATGCTGTGGAACTCCCTTCCCACGCGAGTGTTCCCGGAGCATTACAACTTGCAACTGTTCAAAAAGAACTGCAACAGTTATTTCGTGGGGTCTCCGGGCGCCCACTTGGCGCTATAGGTTACCCTCTCCCGAGAGAAGTCTAATACAAAAAAACAAAAAAATTAAAAAAAAAAAGCTATACTAAAACGCTGGCGATCTGGAATATTAGAGATATCGTTATCATGGAGAAGTCGTTTCTCCCTGGCACCACGGAAAGCGTGGCAAATAATAGGGACTCCATGTTTGTCTTGGATAAGTCCTTTTTATCCAAGTGAATGCTTCTGGGGGAATGAACTGAATTAATGAAAAATATTGTGCCCCTGACAATACATCGGCCCCGGCTCACCTCATAACCAAAGAGTTGAACATGAACAAATACATGGGTTTCTTTACTCGCTAAACCGCTGTCGGAAGCTCTTCAAACTACCCAATCCATTGGATCAGTTATGAAATAAATGGAAGTCAACGAATATTCAGGCAAGTCCCGAAAACGGCGACCCATCATTCTTCCTTTCTTGTTGTTTATGACACCGGTTTCTAATATTATGAAGATACTGATTAAACGTCAACTTTGGAAACATTTAGAAACAAACGAATTCCGTAGTGGCCGCCAATATGGATTTCATAATGATAAGCCCCCAGGATATCTGATGGTGTACCTTTCTGAAAAAAGAGCAACTCCATCTATTGCTTCGGGGAAAGCAAGACTGTCGCACTGGATGTTTCAGAAAATTTGAAAGCAACTCCGCTTTGAGTTTTCCCTACTGATTTGAACATTTTCCACCTCTTCTTTTTGAAACACTTTATTAAAAACTAGAGCATGTTCAATGGATAAAACTCCTAGAGGTTACATAGCCAAGTGGCTTTCAATGCCCCTACAATCCGATATTGCCTCTTGTCGCCGAAGACGAATTTCTACATAGGTCCACTGTCGATGAAGGACACTTGCTTCGTGGAACGCGAAAAAATATCAATACGCGTATCGGTTCATATTGAAAATCAGTTTCGGCGCAATTAGTCGTTCTTTAGCCGAAGCACGCAAATTGTCATTATAAGTATTCAGGACCACTGTCGATATGTCTCCCCCCCCCCCCCCCCCTCTTCTCCCTCGCACTGTGCTTTGACATTTAAGAATATCTCAAAATCCTTTTCGTGTAAAAGAAGACCATTTAAAACAAATACGTAGGTTCGACTGCATAACGTTTTTAGAAATACTGAACGGTTGCTTCTTTAGTACTCAATCGTTTTTTTTTTTTTGATGCCGTTAGGATTGGTGGTAAGAAGATCGTCACCAAAAGCTAAACAAGGAATTAAGAGCTGGTCGAAAAAGGATTTGAATGAATATCGATGACAGAAACACATTTAGATTGCTAATGCACTCGTAAATATTTATTAAAAGCCTTATATTCCGAAGCTCATTTTAACGCAGGAGAAGTTCAGCTGCACTTCCTGTGCAAGACTACTTCCCTAGGTACGGTATAAATGTTAGACATCCTTATACAATATCTGGAAGCGCCCTAGGCACATGATTGAGGGATTATACCCACACAAGACCCTGGCACAAGTAAAACTGATTCGCATGGAAAACTCCACGTGTCTCCCAACCGCCTCTACGGCACTCCTCGAAAAAGTGGAAGTAAACTCATGTACGGATTTAAAGTTACTTTAGGGCGAAATGGTTGTGGTGTTAATTTGATGCAAAGTATTTCGTTTCCTCTCGCAACATTCTTACCCATGTTAAGTTCGTCTTAAGTTGTCTGGTTTTTACCGAACCGGATTAGATGAAATTTACTCACCGGTTCGTCATGACGAATCCTGAAATCCCTAATTTTCACTGCGGAAATTATGATGAGATAAGAGTAACAGGCAGCTGCGGCATACAACCGACATATAAATCTTCAAGGGCATTTCCGAGAGGTTAGAGAAATTACGACGGATTCATAAATGATGAATGCCAAGGATATTAAGTTGAGAAATGTCTTAATTATATTCTAAGGGATATAATTTATTCGTCTAATTAATGGAAGTATCTAATGTAGCTGAATTTCTGCAAAATTTGATCGTGAAAGTGTGAGATGTGCGTTGATATCCGAACGATAGCGCAGATGAAGTCCTTTAGTAAAATTCTGCTTAATTATTAGTACGCCGTGGCTGAAGCATCAGCCCAATCAAAAGACTATTGGCTTTTACGAGGCCTTGTCGGAAGTATTCATTAACATCGAAGGGGTACGCCAATTGTGAAGAAGTGCTTTGACTCGTAAGAAATCCAGTTATGGGGGTTCTTCGGGTAAGTAGCAGTGGGGTTTGGCGGAACCGCCACAAAGGTGCTCATAAGCTGGTCGAAAGATAGTCAAAGGATGTCGAAGGGTAGTCAAAAGATGGTCAAGGGGTTGTTAAAAGGTGAAGCCAAGGCAATATTAACATGGTCGGAAAGTTATCCGAAGATGAACGAAAAGTGGTCGAAAGATAATAGTAAAAGATCGCTGAATCGCCTAATAAGGGTTACAAAAGGTTGCCGAAAAGTGGTCGAATGTCGGTAAAAATATCGATGACAGTTGGCAAAAAGATATGTAAATGTAAACGAAAAGTAACTGAATTGTGGTAGAAAAAGGAAGGAAAATATGTCGAAAAGTGGTCGAAATACAGCAGAATGGTGGTATAAAGCTGCAGAAATATTTTCAAATGGTGGTCGAAAGGTGGTCGAAAGATAATAGTAGAAAATCGCTGAATGGCGTAATAAGGGTTACAAAACATTCCCGGAAAGTGGTCGACTGTCAGTAAACATATCGATGACAGATGGCAAAAATATATGCAAATGTAAATGAAAAGTATAAAGTATAAAACACGAGAAACAGTTTCAAATGGTAGTCGAAAGGTGGTGGAAAGGTGGTAGAAGTATGGAGGAAATGTTCTCGTGGGGTGGTCGAAAGGGAGGTCAAGAGTGGTCAAAGTAGCCCATGAGGTTATCAAAAGATGGACGTGTGGTCGTCGCAACATGGTCTGAAAGCAATCGAAAGTTGGTTAAAAGGTGGTCGAAATATGGATGGAATGTGGTCAAAGGTGGTCGTAATGGGGTAGAAATATGGACAAATAGTGATCGAATGACTGCCGAATGATTGCCGAATAATTGACCAACAATTGCCCAACGATTGCCCAACGATTGCACAACGATTGCCCAACGATTGCCGAATGATAGATAGGGGTCGTCGTAACGTGGTCGGAAGGTGATCGAGAGGTGGTTGAAAAGTGATAGAAATATGAACGAAATGTGCTCAAGAAGTGGTCATAACGGTGTAGAAATATGGACGAATAGTGGTTGAATGGTTGTCAAATGATTGTCCAGTGATAGACAAATGATAGACGAACGATTGATGAACGATTGATGAACGATTGATGGGTGATTGGCGGATGATTGGCGAATGATCGACGAATGACGGCGAATGATGGCGAATGATGAGCGAAACGTCGTCGAAGCATAGTCGAAAGGTGAAAATAAATAGTGAAAATAAGTAGGTTAAAAAAACAAGGAAAATCGTAGAAAGACAACAGTTTGTGCCACAGTGCTTTGATTTTGGATCTATGAAAATCCTTATGTGGGGAAACTGGCTTATTGTATGTATATTACAGAGCGCAGAACCTGTGGAATTCCCTCCCCACGCGACTGTTTCCGGAGCGTTACAACCTGCAACTGTTTAAAAATAACTGCAGCAGTTATTTATTGGCATATCGGGGCTCTATAGGTTCGCCTCTCCCGAGAGAAGTGTAATTAAAAAAAAAAAAAGAATTAGAAAAGCCCATCCCAACAACGAAAAACTTTGCACAGTACTAGCACAGCAGCACTAAGTAAAGAAAAGGCGCCGGTACGGTGGGTGGCGGAGCGACCGTCTCGGTCAGTGGATGAAATTCGACTCAACGATATTCAATCGTTTGGGGTGAGTTTTCCCCAGAGAGCAAATGTTTCTCTCGTGGTGAAAACAAGGAAGAAAGACTTTGCAATGTATGTGTATGTGTGAGTGAAGATCACATTAGTTTTTTTCATACACAAGGCCATGGGAATGAACCTGAAACATAGAAAGGAAAAAGGGATAGTGGAGTTCTTTGTTTATGTGAGAAGGTTACTGGGAAACGAATCCAGAACTATGTAGGATAAAAGGAATTTATGACCTGAGAGTTCAACTGAGTAAACAAGTTGCAACTCATTAGATGGTAGGTGCATTTGGGATACTAGAATGATTGAATTGTTTGCGCATCGCCAGAATCCCTGATGGAGGACAGCGGTCTTTTGTTTATTCATGGTGCGAGTTAGTGAAATAGTCTCAACGTGGATGGTGCTAATTACATGCAACTGGTGTTGGACTATTTATCGCTGGCTAAAAGGGTCGACAGCGCGATGTGTGCATAGATAGTTTTTATGTACACATATTGAGGCTGGGATTAGCCAACTCAAGGCTAAGATTCCCTGATATGCGGTCGTATGATAGGCGAACCGATGAATTTTATTACAGGGAATTTATGATAAGGTAAAAAAGAACTCTTACAGGAATTGTATGCGAAGAGATACAAGAAAAGGTAAGAATTCATTTACTGAAGCTTTTTAGATTATACCTTAGATAATCCTAGATACGTAAAGCATTTAAGGTGCTAATGCGATTGCATTAGCGAAATTATGTGATTGGATGGCAGTTATGGGGATTTTTTTAGGTAAGTGAACCGTGGGGTTTGGCGGAACCGCCACAAGACTATCTACCGAGTAGAACTCAATGCCCTAAAAAATCAGTGCTGTCTTTTGTCGTCAAAGGCGAACCCCGAAGTTAATATACTGTCGATGAACGGCACTTGCATCAACGAAGCCAAGGAACAATCAATCCTCGGCACTCGAATTAATTCGACTCTTAATAGGTATAACCACCTATATGAAGCGGAAAGTGCAGCCAAATGTATGGGATTCCTTAAGAGATATAAAATATGCTTCACTCCATCTAACCTGGCCACTATTTAAGGGCGTACATTCGTCCCGAAATGGAGTTGAACTCCCATGTTTGGTCAGGCGCATCCAAAATCACACTACACCTGCTCGATGGAATGCAAAAACGCACAGTGAAACTTATTGGGGACCCAGCCGTAAGTCTGTCAACTCCGTTGTTAGAACATAGGCGCAACGTCTCATGCCTATCTTTTTTCTATAGGTATTATCACGGTCGTTGGTCAACTGAACTTGCTGAGTGTTCCACCTCCTCAGACATTCTCCCGCGATACCCATCAATCTGAGAATGAGCATGAGTTCACGTTGAGAGTAAAATTCAGGCGCACAAATAAACATAGACAGTAATTCTTTAGCCGAACCATACGAATGTGGAATGCTCTACCTGAGCATGTGTTTCCTCAACGTTGTAATGTCCAGGCTTTTAAGACCAATGTACATCGATACCTCCTTTCCCTATCCACTTCCTCTCCTTCCGGCCGCACTGTGCTCTGGCATTTAAGGGTACTCCAAAATCCCCTTTTGTGTGCGCGTTAGGGTAAAAAAATGGCAAAAGAGGCCGAAAGGTTAGCAATTGGTGGTCGAGAGGTGGTTGACAAGCAGTTAAGAGACGATCATTATATAGACGAAAGAAGGTCGACAGGTGGTCAAATGGTGACTGAAAGGTGATCGAAAGTGGTTGACAGGGGTCTGGCTGAGAGAAATTCATTAGATAGACAAAAGGAGGTCGAAAATGGTTCAAAAAGTACTGAAATGGTGGTCGAAATGTGTCAACAAGTGGTCGAAAAATTATTGGCAAGTGATCTTAAGAGTTGCTTAAAGGGATATAAATAGATGATCGAAAAAGGAACAAGTTTGTTGGTCATTTGAAATGCAATATTAAGACGATCGAGGGGCCTTTCACTCCCTTCTAACACGTTGTCGGTACTAAGATATATTTAACGTGGAATCAAAAATAGTAATTCCGAAGAAAAACATGATTTCACACTTGATTTATTATAAGGTAGTTTATACAAGGTTCGATCCAAAAGTACCTGACCTGACTTATTACTGATAATGGTTGTTGTTTGAAGAAATTTAAACGCCAAAAATACTAGTTTTACAAAGCTTTGGTTTAAAGTTTGAGGTGTGAAGACTATATTGTATAATTTTTTACAACCGTCAGTCATGAACCCTCTCAGTGAATTTGCAAACATGGAAAATATTGCTAAGGTATATGTTGTACAATACTTTTCCTTAAAGAGTTAGAGTGAATCTGTATCAAAGATGAAGTAGGTTCCACTAGATGGAAGTCTGCTCCCTCTTGTACAACAATAAACTATTTATTGTTAGAAATAAACAAAGCCAAAGGTAAATGGTAGAGAGATGGTCAGAAAGTCAAACTGCAGTCGAAACGTGGAGGAAAATGCGGCTGAAATATGGTTGTCAGATGATCGGAAGGCGGTAGAAAGATGGACGAAATGCGGTTGACGGGTGGTGGGAAAGTGGTAAGAAGGTGGTAGAAAGATGGGCGAAAGGTGATCGACGGGTGATCGGAAATTTGTGAGAAGGTGGTAGAAAGAAGGACGAGAGGCGGTCGAAAGGGTTGACGAATCATAGTCGTAAAGTCGTCCTAAAATAATCGTAAGATTGTCAAAATGTACCTAAAAGCTGGAAGATAGGACAAACATCACAGTGGTGGACCAAATGATACAAAGTTGTATAGGATGATCGCCGGCAGAAAACATGGAGGAATAAATAAAAATGTTTACATAACATGTTGTCTGAAAATTTGAACAGGAGAAAGCTAATATTACGGTGGTTATCGCGTTTGCTCACTGTTGGCGATGCATCACATCGACACGAATTCCCAGGAAAGGAAAGGCAAGCGCCAGTACACAAGTTTCTGGAAAACGATCAGCGGCGCGCTGATTCCAGGAAGCCACCGAGGAAAACGGCAATCAGGAAACGGGTGAACAAAACGACGGCTACGAACCTATATAAGGTGGGCATGTGGGGAAGATGTATGTAGCGCCGGCGTACGGCGCTGATTCCCTTCTTCCTCCATCATCTCTATAAGATAAAGCTCCGCGGGAAAGGCAACAAGTCGAACATCGAGGCACGGGGCGGACAACACAGAAAATAAAACCGGACAAAACTTCACAACACCGGAAACCATTTAAACCAGAAGAGTAAAACACTGGAAGGTTACGTTAATGTTTTATTCACTAAATAAAAACCACTACTTCTGTACAATATTGATCTGGTTGAAAATTAACATTAACATAATTTACATTTATATAATTTTGATGTTTCGAGAAAGGGAAACCCGTGCGAATGCCGGAGGATGTCTATTAATTTATTCTTGGATAACACTGTACGTGGTAAATGCGAGTTATCTGTGAGGCACACGATTGTTACTCATTTAATTATTCCTTTTGTTACTTCACACTAGACTCCGGGTATTATCGCTCCCGCGGAACGGGAGCGGAAGTCCACACGACCATTGTCGTCGGAAGATGGAAAGGGACTCAGAGATATTAATTCGCTGACAAGGGAATTCGGCCAGTGAAACTGGCTCTCTTAATTAAGGGGTGCGTTTCCCTATTCCAAGAAAGACGTACAGCCTCTCTTTGGAGTAACCAAACCGATCTCATAGAGGAGATCTTCACGATACACAAGTGTGTGTGTGTACGTCGGTTCTTTTCATAGATCAAAGCCATGATGAAGAACCTGAAACACAAAGAAAGGGAAAGGGATCGCCAGATCTTTGTTTATGTGAGAAGGTTACTGGGAAGCGGATCCAGAACTATGTAGGATAAAAGAGATTTATGACCTGTGAGTTCAACTGAGTAATCAAGTTGCAACTCATTAAATGGTAGATGCGTCTGGGATACTTGGTGATGGGATTGTTTGTGTATCGCCAGAATGCCTGCTGGTAGACAGCGTTCTTTTGTTTGCACTAGTGCATTGGTAAGGCATTAGTCTCAACGCAGATGGTGCTAACTACATGCATCTGCGTTGAACTGTTTAAGGCTGGCTAAAAGGGATCGCCAGCCGATGTGTGTGTAGATAGTTTTTTGTACACACATCGAGGCTGGGAAAATAGACAGCGCAATATTTATGATCCCTGTCATGAAGGTTACATTGTATGTAAGCCGAATCATTTGTTTACAGGAATTTGTCTAGGGGAATTTGTCTGGCAACGTAGATGCCGAAATTGGTTTGGAATTCCTGATAAGCTAATAAAGAAATCTTACAGAGAATTGGCATGCGAAGAAAATGCATGAAAGGTAAGTTTTCTTTACAGGGACTTAAAGATCATAGATTTGATCTCTTTAATGCGCGAAGCATTTTCAGGCGCCTAATGCGATTGCATTGGCGAAAACTTATGCGTCTTGGGATGAGGTAATGGGGGTTTTAGGTAAGTGTACCGTGGAGTTCGGCGGCACCGCCACAGGCACATCGGCAGAGCAGTGGAGTTGCCACGGGAACTCCACGTTGAAAGGAGATAAATAACAGATATAGTGCACATGATTTACTGTAGTGTACCTCATAAGGCCACCATAAAAATTAGTGCATAGCAAATAATAAAAGGTAAATAACTAACTATAGGAGCATCCTTATTGGAGAATCGAACAAATCGTTTGGAATCGCCGGAATTACAGTCCACGAAGAGTAAGGAAACTGAGACGTCGCCGAAGAGACTCCCTCCACAGATCAATAACACTCACAATGGAATAAAACTAGCGTCGTGAAGGTCAATCGAGTAGATGGTGAAGTTTTGTGGCAACAAGGACAAATTTTTGCGGCGCTTCATATCCATGACATGGGTTGAGCATTTCACGCCTCTGACAAAAGAACTGTCAAAATAATGGGATGAGAGGAAAGGATCTGTGGCGGTTCTACGAACCACACAATCCACTATTGGTCGAGATGTCGTCGTTCCGCCAAGGAACACACTCACCTATAGGTAAATTACACTTGTCCACAGACACGTGTCCTTAAAAGTCCTCCACCATACCTGAAACGAAGGTAACATACATCTGGGAGGCAACTACCCTACGTGCCCACAGACACGTGGGTCACAAATCCGACCAATCGTCCTACGCTTGCACGGCGATCGAAGGACACAACAAACTGGCAAACATTGCCTTACCAAGGACATTTAACGCATCGTCCTAAATGCCTGAAAAAAATATTCTATATATCATACAGGCATCGTAAATTCGTAAACCTGATCGGCGCCCCAGTTAGCCAGCGTTACCTGCAAACGTGCAAATATAATCCTTGCCGCCAGCTAAGATACGGGACACAGTTACCATTGTATACCGAAATCCCTTATAGCACCATTGTCCTGCGTTGCGGGCTATTAAGCAGCTACACAATGATCCTATGATGCCCCTTTGTTCCTTCCTCTTTTCTCAATTCCCTTTTGACATGACCTTCGCTGCAGGAGAAAACAATAGATCTATTAGCACACGTGCTAATAGATCAACCAGAGAGAACATTCGAAATTCAGGATCCGCGAACGCAACCGCCGCGATAGTCAGTCATCAAGTAGCATTCACGGAGGCCAAATCATCTATTCCCACGAGAGTCGTTCGTGTGTCGTCGCAGTCGAAATACAGATTCCCAACGAGGGAGTTAAGAGAAAAGTGAACCAACCACCGAAGGTTGCGAGTGTACCGTGTGTAATAATATATATTATACCTTTTATATAAGAGTACCTTTTGTAAAATCGCCACCCGCGTTCCAGTGTAGTGAATCCTGGATTACCAACAATAAAATAAAGAAAAATATAAACTAACCTTTCGCTGTGTTTTTATTAAAGTGCCGTTTCGCTCCGTTGTGCATTCGTGTGAACAGTGTTCGGCGGAACACTTTACCGTCATCATCAAACATTCCACGTGATCACAAAATCCGCCAAAGATCGACTCCTAAGAAGTCAAAACCATTTATTGGCAAGGTCATGGGATCATACTTTCGGATACACGCGCGATGATTTACATTGCTTATCTTTAATAATGGAAAACCATCAACGGCGTCCATATTGCAGCATTTGAATAATGACGTCAAAAAGAATAATCGGCAACATTTGACGAAAACAAAGTGCTACGAGGGTTGCCTCTTATGTTTCGGGATTTGGCAACCCTAGTGTTGCAATCCAGCAATTGACAGCTCTGTCGTAAAGTTGGACATTTTTGAGGTTATACGCACTCAGAACGTTTTGACATACGAGCGCTATTTGTGTTTTTACAGTAACTTAAAAGATTCTCTCGGCCCAAAAATGGAATTAAATCGTCAACATTTCCGTGCGATTATTTTTTACAACGTTCGGCGTGGATTAACTCAGCAACAGTGCATGGATGAACTTAATTCAATTTTTGGCGATGAAGCTCCATCAAGGACCAGTGTTTATCGATGGTATGGTGAATTCAATCGTGGTCGTAGTTCACTCCAAGATGAATTTCGTGAAGGCCGTCCAAAATCAGTTGTTGTTCCGAAAACCATTGATGCCGTGCGCGAACTGACATTGGAAGATCGTCATGTGACCTATCGTGAGATTGAGACAACCTTAGGCGTTAGTGGGACCAGCATACATTCAATATTGCATAAACATTTGACTGTCAAAAAGATTTGTTCGCGTTGGATCCCACACCATTTGTCAATCGCCCAAAAAAAGGCTCGTGTCAATTGGTCGAAAGAAATGCTCGAAAAATACGGTCGCGGTGCTTCGAAACACGTCTATGACATCGTGACAGGTGATGAATCGTGGATTTACGCGTATGAGCCCGAAAGTAAACAGCAGTCGACTGTCTGGGTGTTTCAAGATGAGCCAAATCCAACAAAAGTTGTTCGCGCACGAAGCACTTCCAAGCAAATGGTCGCCTGTTTTTTCGGAAAAACTGGACATGTCGCAACCGTACCACTAGAACAACGCAGAACAGTCAATTCTGAGTGGTACACAACCATTTGTTTGCCAGTTGTCTTCCAAGAAATCAGGAAAACCAACCGCCGAAGACGGATCACTCTTCACCACGACAATGCGAGCTCTCACACATCGGCTGCGACAACTGCATTTTTGAGCAGCCAAAACATCGATTTGATGGGTCATCCGCCGTATAGTCCTGACTTGGCACCGAATGACTTCTTTTTATTCCCGTACGTAAAAAACAAACTGAGAGGTCAACGTTTTTCGACACCTGACGAAGCGGTCGCTGCATTCAGAATGCATGTGTTGGAGATACCTCAATCAGAGTGGCAAAAGTGCTTCGACAACTTGTTCAAATGCATGCAAAAGTGTATAGATCTTCATGGGGAATATTTTGAAAAACAATAAAGTGATTTTCGATGATCAATATTTGTTTTTGTTCTCTAATCCCGAAATATAAAAGGCAACCCTCGTAACAATGCAACAGTGTATGTATCCATTATCGTGGTGACCAAATTTCGTGAGTTAAAGAGTGAATTGCTCCCCTCACACTCTGTGTGCCAGATTTAGCTTCCTGGGATTTTTTTCTCTGTCCAAACTTGATAATGCGTTTCGATGATAAAAAATTTGTCAACCGAGAAGAGGGGTATCTGTGGTTGATAGCTATAGACCACTTTCCCTAAAAACGGAGTACTGAAGCTATTAAACGGAGTCGAGGAACCCACATCAATTTAAAAGGAGACTGTATTGAGATTTATAGAAAGGTTTTCCCAAATTTTTAATGTCTTCTTTATTATGTCCAGTACTACTGGGACTCCACTTATACACGGGTCTACATATAAATCAATTAGTGTTGGAAAGGTATCCATAAAATTGACCATAAAATATCCAAGTTGGTTAATAGGGAGCATATTTTTATTTTAAAATAAATAAAATGATGACCGAGTGTGGTTGGTAACGAGTTCTAAAAGACTGAATAATATAAGCGAGTCCATCTTCAAGGTGAAACCATTTTCACACTAACCTAAATCATTAATTTTACACGAGTCCTAAAAATAATGAGTTGGAATGGTGGTTGAAACAAGTTAATGGGGTTTATAGGATTCAAAAATGGTATGAAGTCCGATTTTTGGAACGGAAGCAAATAATATAGTAAAAGGACCTTGAGTAAGTTCTCACTGGCTAAAACTAGCATGGCACTTTGAATTGTACATTTGAATAATTTTAAACACTTTCGTCAGGGCGCGGTGTAAACTCGTCTTTGAGTTCCAGTAGCTTGGATTCAATTAAGGTCGGATCAAGGGAGTTGTGGAGAAGAGGCCCGAGGGAAAAATTAGGTAGGTAGTTAAAGTATGACGGGTCAGGAACAAAGGAGTAATTAGTGAATGACTGCTTGAATTGAGTGGCGAATTTTTTTTTTTTTTTACATTTCTGTATACCATAACGATAACATAACAATTCACATCAGTGGAGTATAGTTGAGTTTAAATATCGAATTCAAAAGACGGCCAGTAGCCTGATGTGTTACATCATCATCATCGGCACTACAAACGGGAACCGGTCTTGGCCTTATTTAGCAAGTCCTGAGGCTTGTTAAATTTTCCATAATGATTTATTTTTTCTGGGCAAGGTCATTAGTCTTGCGCCAGAGGCTCCCCGACGGCGAATCGAACCCCGGTATCCCGGGTGACAGGCGGGTATACTGTGTTACGCTTAGGTTCAATTTTTGGTGATTCTAACTGTCATAGCGTGAGTTCGAATCACACGTTCTTCACTATCATTCCAAACGCTATAGGGTTTTCAGAATGGATTGGGTCTTTGAGCGAAGACCTCTTGCGTTTTGATAATAGAGGGTAAGGGGAGTTATATGGTCGGTTTTGGGAGGGGGTAAGGGTTTAGGAACGAAAAGTTTGTTGAGGATGGCCTTACTACGTTGAAGATGTGATATCGTTCTGAAGTGAACGAAGTGGCCGAAAGCTTTTAGGTCATTCGATGCTGTGTGAGCGGATAAATTTAAAATTATGTGGAATTTTACGAATAGATTGTACCCAGTCTACGTCAGTGGGTAAACCTTCCTGTTGAATAGAGAGTTTGACACTCGTTTTAGTTTTGCCTTCATAGCAGACAGGGTCAGATTTGTCGTGGAGATATGATAGAAAGAGACGAATATTTTCATATGTCTTTCGGGCTCTAAGTTTGGACAGTGGGTAGTGGCAATCAGATGTTTGGGAGGTAAGCTGTGTGATTTTTACTGCGGGAGGGAAGACTGGGTCAAATACGGGTTGAGAACCAGGGCTGGGGGTAACAGGGTGGGGGGCGATATCCAAGGAGGGGGAACGCGATTAGTGGCTAGGTTTAACTGGACTTGGAGAATGAGGGATGTGATGGGTTAGCAGAAAGGGCTTTGATGAAATGGGGATATTTGTTTGATGTTATTGTGGCGAGCGGTGTTATGGGATGAGCAGGGGGAGTGGGGCTTAGGGGTTTTGAGGCGTTGGAAGGGGTGGGGTTTGGGTCAAAAGAGACTCATTTGGGGGGAGGTTTGAAGGAAAACTTCTTTTTATGAGAGAGGTTGGGGTTGTCGGTTGTCCGTTTATGGAGGGAATAAGTGTTGTCTTGCATAGGTCGGGAGGGAACTAGTGTGGGTTTGGGGCGGGCTGTACGAAAAGTGCCGTCGATAATGAGGCTATGCATTGGCCGGTTGATTGCTTTGGGGTGGGAGTGGGGTCTGGCGCGATAGCGCGTTTGGAAGATCGGCTGTGTCGTGGTAAAAAACTATGTTGGTGAAAAGGTTGGGTAGGGATCTTGAAGAATTACTGCGAGGGAGTGGGGGCGTTTACGAGTGGGGCTCTTTTTATGAATAATGGAAGTGTTGATATTAGTGTCGTTTTTAAAAACGGAAAATTTACCCAGTTTAAGAGCGTCATCTATCGGGTGATAGAATTGCCATTCATAGGGAGAGGGGATGTAAAAACGAAATGAGTTGGAGGCCTGGTTGGGGATCTTGTTGACGTTAATGAGGCTGATTGCGTAATTCTTTAGGAAGAAGTTGGATACTTTGGGAAGGAAGTATTGTGCCTATCACGGACACTCCGTTCACTTCCATCCCCATCGTCTATTGTTCCACCGACGAGCAGTAAACAATTCCGCCGAAGCAAAGGAACGGAACGCCGCCACGTTTGGTCTCATCCGCGACTACAACATCGAACGAAAACTTCGCAACACACGGAGCAAGTCAAAGAAAACACAAGTTGTCCTTAATTAAACTTTAATTTATTTCACTTTTATTAAATATGTTGGTGTTTTTATACTATACTTGAACTTATTATAATATTAAACGCGCTTTCTCGACCCGACGGGTTTACGCCCCTCCGTGTGCACCGGCGGAAAGCGGAAGTCAGCACGACCAGGGTGGTCGGCAGATGGAAAAGGACTCAACCGAGGGTTAGAATATGGTTCTTGATTCACCCTCGATTCGGTGGTGGTGGATATCCTCTCCACTAAGGATATGTGTGGGGGTATAAGAGTAGATGAGCCGACGTACGGCACATATTCCTTATATCTCCCATCGATCCGTTGGAAGAAATTTGTTCGAATAATCACGTCCGAAAAGAGTTGCTCGTAACCCCAGGTTTGTCGTATAGCCATTCGTCTCTCAAAATGCGGCATCGATTTATGTTCATCTTTATTGAGGAATGTGTAATTGTAAACATTTATGGGACGCACGTCCACTTCCTGGTTGTACCGAATCCGATGCGCATATTGGACGACATCTCCTTCGAGTGGATAGATAAATAAACGATTGAAGTCTAATTCGAATAAGCGAGTTAAGACACCAAAGTAATCAATAAAAAAGATAACAGATAGCACTGCCAGCAAGCGTTTTAATTTATTGAAAATATTCACTAGTGAGAACATTCCGATGCGGTCACACAACACATAACTCTACAACTAAAATTCGGATGTCCGCGGATGAGCATGCACACGCGGCGGCAATTTGCGACACCACCTCCCTTGTTTAAACACGTTAATCGACTGACTTCAAAAGGGAAGAAATTGGATACAACCAAAAGAGAACATACTTCTGGTCTCTCATTGCCACGTCCTTCGATGTGTGGTAGGTTACATCGGTAATCTGATGATCGAAGAGAGCGGGACAATAAGAGAACAGAAACATGCTGTACGATTATCTTGGGGTGGATTTGGTTGTATGTGCATGAATCAATGTAGTTCTGAGCGGAACCCATTGACCTGATTCGGTAGTATGGTGGGTTCAGTGTACATTGATCCATACGAAGACAGAACTGAGAAAGAGAGGAGAATTAAGCTGATGATATTCACCTGCAAAAAGAGAACATTGATCCCCAGCGAATGAAGTGTCTGGAGAAAAGCCGAAGTAACGCTAGGGAAATATTATCACGTGATTCAGTCGAATGTGGTGATCAATTTCCCAAGCGGATCTGCAATGATGCGACAACTTCGTCCGGCTGGATTTGGTTGTCGCTAATCGACATGGACACGAGTTGCCGTATGGCAAAAAAGGTAAGCTAAACTCATTTATGCATTGTCTCCGTGGTACAATGAGTTTAGCTATGTGTCCTTGGTGGAAACATGCTTTGCAGATGAACAGGTAAGTAGGGGGAAATGGGGTTGATTTGACGCGCTGAAAGGCGGTCGAAATTAGGTAGGAAATGTTGGTTGGAATTGTGGGTTATTTCTCATGTAGAATAGAGAAATCCCCCACATATGTTTTACCTACCACAAAAGAGACGCAAAGTCTCTCTTTGTGGAACAGAAAACCAGATCTCGTAATGCAGATCATGGTGGTATGTGTGTGATCGTTCAGATCTGTGTTGTTTACACGTGCTCGAAGGCAATGGGTAAACGAAGCAGACAGGCGGTAAAGACAAAATGGAGAAAAGACCGAACGTGCCGTTTGGTAATGTGGGTCATTGTTTACGCGATGCATCCTCGCTACAATAGACGTTGGGAAAAGGTGCTAATGGGATTGGTGGCCGAACGAATCCCTTGCATGCCTTTGTATATGCCGGGTAATTAGTTGCGGCAGGGAAAGAAATGTAGTGCTCTGAAAAGCCCTACCATCTCCTTCCCCCACACATACATCCAAATCCCATAATCCTTAACTAAAATTAAAAAACAATCATATAAATTGAAAATTCGCGATAAACGAATCAAATGTTCGTTTATCGGCCTTACAATCAACTCCCCATAATCATCTAACTAATCCAGAAATACGTTATCCCAATCGAGCAAAATTCCTGGTAAACGAATCAAATATTCGTTTATAATCCATATACATCAATTACCCCAGATCCGCAAACAAAAGCAAATATAGTAAATTGAACCAGATGTTCAATTTCCATACTCACGCTCATGTGTCCGAGAATTCGCCTAACCGGATTCTTATCTCAAAAAACAAACACACAACTCCAGCCAAAGTATCTAAATCGAGATTTTGCTTTGAATTCGACTTCTTCGAGATATCAAATCTCGATTTGGTTTCATTTATAAGGGTGATGAATTTTGTATACGAGGATCAGTCTTGAGTGGCGTCCGAAGTGGTAGGACGCCAATAAATTAAGTCAAATAAAATAAAATAATAATATCATAAAATAAAAAGTAGTTTTTATTGGGCCTGGCCGATTCCCAGGACCCGTATTCAACGATCGGTAGCTGCTCTTCCCTCAAGATTTGAGGAAGCACGGCGGCAACCACAGCGGGTCCCCGCAGGAGCTGTCTTAAAGAGATCCCTCATCCTTTTCAGGACAAGGAGACACGCTCCCTGAGAGAAGGAACTACTACAGAAATTGAAGATTGTTTGTTAGTGGGAAACAAACGATAAGTTGGATCTTATGCATGTTTATATGCGTAGAAATATGGTTTATGGCATCTCCGACTGGTATAGGAACCGAGTTCTTGTTTATACTAGAAAATGCTAGAGGATTCGGTTCCGCTGATAATGATTGGGATTCGGGAATTGTTTGTGGATTGGACAAACGAATCGCTGGTCGGTTTATTGCAGCTGTAAAAACAAGATTTTCCCAGTTCAGTCCACGGAGGGCAAAAGGCAGAAAACGACGCTGCACGCTTTTGATTCTGCGAATATGGGACGAGTAGTGCGAAGACCAGACCTGACTGGCGTATTCCAGAAGAAGGCGGACGTAGGCTATGTAGAGAGAACGGGGAATGGAAGGATTCGAGAATTCTTTAGACCAGCGTTTCACAAACCCAAGGGCAGAGTTGGCGTTAAGAATAATGTCATCAATATCCGGATGAAGCTAAGCTCTCTGTCAAATAAGATCCCGAGGTCACGTATCGAGGCTACAGATGATATCTGCTGGTTTAGTAGGAAGTAGGAACGTGGGGCGGGAGTTGCCGGAGAAGGTGATGGAGTCACATTTGACAACGTTGAGGTCGAGGCAGTTATTACGGCACCTAGTTGAAAAGCTGTCGAGATCCATTTGGAGAAATGAGGAGTCGAGAGGAGAGATGATGGTTTTGTAGAGTTTGGTGTCGTCCGCATAGAGGGAGATGGATGAGTATTTGATAATGGAGTGTACGTCATTGATGGTAAAGAATAAAAATATAAGGATAAAGGAAGGGACCTAGATCACTGCCCTGGGGAACCCCTGACGTGGGAAGAAAGAGATTGGAAAGGGAGGATCTGAATTTGACACGCTAGGTTCGATCTTTCAGATAAGAAGATAATCACTTAATCAATAGGGGTTCGAAACCCAGCGAGGACAGCTTAAAAAGAATGAGATTATGGGAGATTTTGTCAAATGCCTTGCTGAAATCGGCGGTGATAACATCAACTTCGTTGCCATTCTCTAAGGCACGGAGACTATGCGATGAGAACTCGACTAGATTGGTTGTGGTCGAGCTACCCGAAAGGAAACTGTGGGTATATTATGCTAGAGGCGTCAGCACGGACGCATGTTGAGCAGAACACCACAGATTGCTCACCGAGGAGAAATGTTCACCCGAAGGAATATATCACAATAATGATAACCGATGAAAGGGAATTGTCGCAAGTGTTGCGAACCTCAGGATGGGAAGAATGCGTTGTTTATTCGTTGGGCATTGCGTACAGCATCAATTAGCTTGCTCGCAGATTGCCAGCGTCCCATCGGTCGGTGTGTTGTTTGTGTTAACACAATACTAGAAATTCCTATAGGCGGTCAGCAATGGTTGCGCTGTAGGTTGTTGATTATACAATCGACCGATGGTCCAGCGGTGATGGGAATAAATATGTCATGTACATGTGAGAGGAAATGCTTCTTGGTATAGAGCATTGGCCTGTGCATGAATCGGAATTTTAGATAATGCGTTGTATGCATTAAATGTCCTTGTAAAAGGAAATGTTTCAGGTATGCTGGGTGGAGATTGCGGTGCAGGTGTGGGAAAGTTGAAATTTGCCTGGGAACCGAAGGTACCGAGTAGGTTTTGGGATTCCTGAAAAGGTAGAAAAGAAATCTTACAGCAAATTATGTGCGAAGAGATGCATGAAAGGTAAGTTTTCTTTTACAGGGGCTTTTAGGTTAATGATTTGATCTTTTTAATGCGTTGAGCATTTGAGATGCTAATGCGATTGCATTAGTGAAATTAGGAGATTGGGTGGAAGTTATGGGGGTTTTTCAGGAAAGCGAACCGTGGGGTTTGGCGGAACCGCCACAATACCCAGCAAGCATCAGCGTTTATAGGGATGTCGGTGATAGTAAAAGCAGAGAAGTTGTTTTTATTTAATTTAGTGATCCTCTCATTCCACTCTTCAAGGGACCAAGTTGATCCGAGGCGGTGAATAGAAATAATTTCCGGGCAATCCCTTACCACATAAGCGTGAATTGAATCTAAGTACCAGTATATGCCGACTCGTCCTTCTTGAACAATATCATATAAATCCAGTCGTGCTCTATTTGCTTAAAATTCAGAATTATATAAGTAATTTTACAATGGTTCTTTGAATTGCACCAACAAATCCTCGAGGTGTGAGAGAGGAGGTTGATTAAGAACTGACTTAAATATGTTGAATAGCGTAATAGAGCAAAAAATGGACAATATGCAATCAAAAGGAAATCAACAGTTTTCTCGATCGATGATAAAAAAAAAACGAAAACGAGACGTGGTGAAAAATATGTTTAGCCATTGGCGATTGGCGCTTTATATGAACTTAATTTTTGATCAAATCGCGTACTCGACAAACTATAAAAGGATAATCACAAACTGAAGTCAATGAAATATCACTGAATGACAATCGCAGACAACCATCACGAATATAAGCTAAACTGCCAAACTAATGTAACATTATTATAAAGTAATTTAGTGAATACAGCGTTTCATCAATGTAAACGGAAAAGGTTGTGATGAAAAACAACGCATGCCAAACAACAGGCGTTAAATATCTCTCAATATCATTCGTAAATGTTTTTGACTTGAGCAGCATCAACACAACCCGCAAACCGTCGTCTGTCTTCGATTCTATATAAACATATTGATGAACTTTTCAATAGTCGGACATAAAAGAATACCAACCGCAAACACAGACAGCATTCGTAAACAGACAACGTGAAATGGGGCTCCTCATTGAAGCGTTATCGATTAACTTATTGGCGGCATCGCTATGGTTTCAGCACCACCCCCTCAAACCGCAAAAGTTGATATCAAAATAAACACCAAGAACACAAGCAGCGATCTCCGAACAACGCGCCAGTGACCCCGGGGATTTATCACTTCTCATATCTGGTTAGATGTGGAGATTCACTGAGGTATTGCCGGCAATCGCCACGATATTCAGGTTATTCCTGTGACCTCAGACGCTCAAGTTTATTTCGAAACCGTGACTATGCGAGTCACGTGCTCCAGTGTTTTATGGAACATCAATTACCACCGATGTACAAAAATGTCAATATTTTGGGTATTTACCTGGTGGAACGATGTCACTTTATTTTCGCTTGAGTACCACACATTCAAGTACTCGCACGTGAAAGTATCTCATTCACAGAGCATAAATACATCACAAATTCCTGACATTCTCGGGACAACTTCTCCAAACACCGCGTGATGTAACATCATTTATCGATGCAGTAACCTATAGAGCGACAAATATTATCCACAGCCATTCCCCTGAGGTGGTGGCCGCAGCTAGCTGACAGAATTGCCGTCCACCGAAACTATTTCCCCGTTAATTCATTAACTTTCACTGACAAACTTTCAAACTAAACGCCACTCATAGCCAGTGATGGCCGCAGTGATTCCCAGGTCATAACATACACGACTGTGACTTAAGGACTCGACGCAGCCAATCGTGACTCCATCGGATGCACAGCATCCGTTCTACACAACGGAGGGATGCATGCGGGGCGTAGCTCTTCCACCCCTACAATGCGATGCAGTTAGTCGTAACAAATTAATTGCATAAATAACCACGAAACCCTCTACCAGAGGCTGTGTCGGCCTCGTAGTCGTAGCCGGAGTCGACATGACTCGATGGCTCGCTAGGGTGGTGATTCCACGAGCTGGGCTCCTCTGGCCGTGTGGCAGGGACGGGGGACAACGTTGCGTTGAGTTTCAAGATAAATGAATACCTTCTTTCCTTGGTGGTTTGGTACACCTGTAGGGGTCAGAGATACGTTTTCAATTGGATTATCTTACCGTCTTGGACGGACAAAGGCCGCCACACTCAGTTTGTACTAGTGTTCGCTGGGTATTAGAAAAACAGTCAGCCGAGAGTGCAAATCCCCTCAGGCAAGTTTTGATTGTATTGAATACGATTTGAATCTTGTTCTAGGCGTCGTCATTCATTTTAAACAACCTCCGTCAAGCAAAGTAATGTTCTCTGTCAAAAGGGATAATAGCCCTCAGGAGAGATAGCTCGATAATGTAGGCAAAGATAAAGAACATTCGGATACAACGGACGAGCTGATACCAGTTCAGATTGTTTCCAACTAACAATAAGGGTGCCGAGATGTCATCGCCTTTGTCCATCTTTTTAACAAATCCCACTCCATTTTCGATTCCCCCAATAGTATTTAAAGATAATCGAGAAGGTGATGAGAAAGGGAGCCAGATAGAATCTCGAGTCAACTGGGTGGCTGAGTTCGGATGGAGGTGCATGCATTTGTACCTTAATAAGGTTTGGCTAGAATGACGGTTGGCCAATTTGTTCCTGTTAAAATTTTGAAACTAATGTCAAGAGGTTTTGGATGTACACCTCCCTTATAGGTCCGATAATAGGACTAATACGGACAGGAAATACCCAGAAGACGCTCCAACAAAAGCTACATATCAGCCAGAGACCTCTTAGACAAGGCTGAAATAGGAGTCAAGAGACTGGGAAGCTAATTTGTTCCATAAGTAGACGTTTGATTTGACATCCCATGTATCGCTATGACCAACAGAAGTTCGTCTAGTTGATATTAATTGATTAATTCCCCAACGATATATATTTCGTGTGTAAGGAAGAGATGTCAACCTACAATATTTGAACTTAGTGATACAATACCCATCAATACCCTTCCCTTGCAGAAATGCCAATTATAGAAATGTCAAATGCAGGCATGTCACCGTAGAAACGCTAAATGCAAAACTTATAGGAATGCCTATTTCAGAAATACCAAATACAGAAATGCCGAAAACAGGAACGCCAATTATAGGAATGACAAATGAAAATAAAGTTCAGAAATACAAAACTGTCACATATAGGGTTTTCCAATAGGGACTTGACAACTTTTTTTCAGTAGTAATTTTTTATAATTTGCAGACTTGTTCGTTCGTGTACCTAACCATGATGAATATGTTGAGTTTACTGAATAAATTGACAGTGACAGTTTGATGATTAGTGAAAGGGTACGTTCACTAATTCAATTCAAAGACCTGTATTGACCCCATTCGAAAACCCGATAGAAAGCTGACGAATTTCGTATATTTCCCAAATATAAGATTAAAAAATAGCGGATTGACAAACCCAGATTAAACAAATACAAGAATGCCAAGTGCGAAATGCCAAATACAGGAATGCCAAATGCAGGAATGCTTATTATAGGATTGGCAAATCCGCGAATGTCAGATGCAGAAATTCCAAATGTTGGAATGCCGATTATGGAATTAAAAAAGGCAGGAGTGAAAGTTATAGAAGTTCCAATTATATGCATGCCAGTTATATAAATGACAGTCGTACAGAGAGCGCCATTATTTATGTCGGTATATAACCATTGACTGGCGCAAGACTAATGACCTTGCCCAGAAAAAATAAATCATTATGGAAAATTTAACAAGCCTTAGGACTTGCTAAATAAGGCCAAGACCGGTCCCCGGTTGTAGTGCCGATGATGATGATGATATAACCATTGAATAATTTCGACATTTATCAACCGATTGACTTGAGTAGACATGTTTTTGAAAAGTCAATTCGGTAAAATTTTAACCATGAATCGAATCACACCGAAACATTGCGCCGAAATAGTGGCGCTGTACATTGAATATAGTCGTTCAGTTGCGTTAATTCAACAACAAGTCAACAAGAACTTGACCGCCCCAAACTGTCCCACTTACCCAAGATTCTTGAAAGCATTCTATACGAATCTCTTAGTTTTCGTTGTAAATCTTTTATTTCACCAAGGCAACATGGTGTTCTCAATGGCCGATCAACTACAACTAACCTCGTTGAGTCCACTTCCTTTACACTCTCAGCACTATAGGACGGTTACAAGGTTGATATGGACTCGACCGACCTCAGTAAAGCATTCGACAAAATCTCCCACAATAAAATCTTCTTCAAATTATCCACCCTCGGCTTCGAACCTGGATTGCGGAAATGGATTAATTCCTATCTAAAGGATAGATTTTATTCCATTCGATTCAGGTCCATGATATCCAACCCCTTCCTTGCCGCCTCTGGGGTCCCTCAAGGTAGCCACCCGGGTCATCTCCTATTTATACTTGCCACTAATGACATCGGTAAGGTCATTCTGAATTCCCGCTTGTCCCTGTAAGCTGATGATATCAAGTAATAAAAGATCCTCGAGTCACTACTTGATTCTGCATTGCTGCAGTTTGACCTTGACAGCTTCTCGACTTCATCATCATCGGCACTACAACCGGGAACCGGTCTTGGCCTTATTTAGCAAGTCCTGAGGCTTGTTAAATTTGCCATAATGATTTGTTTTTTCCGGGCAAGGTCATTAGGCTTGTGCCAGAGGCTTCCCGATGGGGAATCGAACCCCGTTCTCCCGCGTGACAGGCGGGTATAGTAACCACTATACTATCGAGGAGCAGCTTTTCGACTTGGTGTGATGAAAATTGCTTTGTACTTAACATCGCCAAATGTCAATCTATAACCCTTTCCCGTAAGCGTATTCACTCATCCTCACGTTCCTATACCCTTCTTAACCAACCCCTGTCCATTGTCCAATGTATTCGAAATCTTAGGATCCTTTGCGACAGGGATCTTAACTTCCTCTCTCACATTGATGAGACGATCCAGAGAGCAAACTCTGCACTCGGATTCGTGAAACGATGGTCTAAGGAATTCTCCGACACCTACGTTACTCGATCGCGTTACCTTACCTTCGTCCGTCCACTGCTTGAATATGCTAGCCCGGTATGGTCTCCTTATCACAAGATCCACATCCGTAGAATCAAAAGTATTCAACGTCGCTTCGTTCGGTTCGCTCTCCGAGGGCTAGGATGGGAAAACCCCTTAATCCTTCCCCTGTATATCACCCCCCTCGAATTAATTAACCTCAGAACCCTTAAGGAGTACAGGGTCTTTGCTGAAATAGTGTTCATTCATCGGGTCCTCCCCGGCTCGGTCGACTGCGCCTACCTCCTTAACTTAATTCCTCTGAACACAAACCCTCGAAATACGCGTAATCCTCGCCTTCTTTACATTCCCCCCACCGGACCCCTTGTGGTCTTGTAGCGGTTCTACGAACCATACAACTCCCTACAGGATGAGGTATCCTTTCCGCCAAGGAACTTTACTCACCTTTTTCAGCACACGTGCCATAGACACGTGTCCCAATAGTCAGTAACCATACCCGAAACAAAAGGTTATAGGACATGCAACGACGTTGAACCCGATATCAGAAAGCAAGAAACTAAATGTTCAAAAGCTCCCAATATCGAGTTCAACGCATCCATACATTGTATTCTACCCCAATTCTAAAAGGCAGGACAGCATCGCATCTAAGCAAATTCGCCATGCAGGAAAGCGTCGCATGAAAATCACTCACCCATCCTAAGCATCAACGCGATGTTTCCCTTGAAATACCATTGTCGGTAAATAAACCGAACAACGGATGCATACTCTGGTAGCTAATAGCAGTTAGCACCTAAATCCCTTGCATGGCCCTAACGCAAAAGGCACACTTGTGCAAACAAGGTATATCGTTTCGCTGCCATCCAATAGTCATGCAATCATAAACATCTTAACGTAGATCGCTCGCTAGATGTTTATGGTTCGAAAATCCTAACAAAGGAACTAAACCAATCCCACGGTTCCTTTTATTACCCATCTGAAACACACAAGAACATTGTTAGCTTAAGCCAGATGGCTAACCTAAAGATATCCCACGGAAAGATCGGAGAATAAACGGTGGCATCCTTTCTTTAAACAAAAGGAACAAGATTCCGATAACCAACAGCTAATGGTGTTGATGATTATGAGGCAAGATTTCTCCTTTTCAGATCCTAAGGGAAATTCTCCTTTTGAGATGCAATGGGAAATTTTATGCTGTTAACAGGTACTATGGGAAAGTCTGTTAGCAGATTGGCTGGGGAAATTTTCCTTTGCAGATGTGGGATGAGAAGTTCGGATTGGATTGAATAGATAGAGATATTGAGTCTAATATATGTAAATAACCGAAATGGGGAAAAAACCGATGTCGCATAACGTTTAAATACGCGAACTAACAAAAGTCGACAGTGAGAATCCCAACGGGGGAGTTGGATAGGCAGAGGCAACGACGAACTTCGCGCGTGTGTACAGTGACAATAAAAAAAAAAAGAATTGAGTGTAATTAATTAGTAACGACCCCGTGATGCGGATTAGTTAAGTTAAGTGATAGACTACGTATATGTTAACCGCCTACATGTACGTTAAAACAGACAATAAAAATAAAAATAAAAATAAAAATAAAAAGGAACGTTTTCGCAGTGTTTTTATTGTGTGGCTGTATTCTTTCGGTGTTGGTTGGCGAACGATAGTTCCTTTTGTTCGTGAACAGTGTTCGGCGGAACACTTCGATTAAGGCTAAATCCGCCGAAGTCTCAATGAACCCCTTTCGCGGATGCTGAGAAATGTTCACTCCCATTCCACCTTGTTCGACTTCGACCTCTCTACCCATACTCACAACCACCGCCTCCTAAACCATTCTCACCACCAATCTTAAGCGACGCTTCTACAGTTTACTACAACCTTCCCCAAGCTCTCGGCCCAACCTCTCGGCCCAACCTCTCGCCCCTTCTCCTGTCCTCTTAATTTGTCCTGGTTACCTTAGGTTAAGCTTAGTTAAGATAGTTTTTAAGCTCTCTAGTTTGTAACTTAGATATACTTTCATCATCATCATCATCATCAGCACAACAACCGAGCTCCGGTCTTGGCCTTATTTAGCAAGTCTCGAGGCTTGTTAAACTTTCCATATTAATTTTTATTTACGGGCAAGGTTATTAGCCTTATCTTTATCTCTATCTTTATCTTTTGAATTTGTGACTAACGTCCCGCTGCCCATTTCTAACGGAGTAAAAGAGGAAGAAGCGAAGTTGCTGCTGACAGCCCTTGTGTTTTTAAGTTAGTTCGTATGTTTATTTTATATCTTCATACCGCTTGTATTAAGCGAAATAACAGAGGGTCCTGCCCTCATTAAACTGTATACTGTGACCAGAAGGGACGCGAACCAATTGGGCACCCAAGGAGTTTATTGGTCACCCTCTTGTTCTAGGCCTTCTTTGCGGTATCAATCGTCTGTTTGCACGCGTTTCAGAATCTAACAAAATTCGTTCTGTTAACATCCCTGGTATTGGGGCGCCATTGCTTAATAGCTCTATTTTTTGCCGCAGTAATCTGCTCGCATTTTTTATCAAACCAAGGCTTCGTTTGATGGAATGTAGATCTCTATCCCGAGAATAATGATCTGTGTGACCGATTCCGCGCATGTGTTAATATCGGAGTCTCCAAAGCACACCTCCGACCAGGGAAAGGATTTGAAGAAATCTCTCAAATCGTCCCAGTTAGCAGCCCCATACCTCTACACATTGTGAAGCCTCTTAGATCGGTGATTCGCTTGAAATACAAGTGGTGGGGCGACCGATACCAAGCAGTGATCTGTATTTCCAAGTGGCGCAGCAACCTGCACGGTATAAATGCTCGGCTCGGATATCAAACACAGAGCCAGGGCGTTCGCATAATCCCGCCGGTCATCTGGCATTTGGGAAGGTCCTGTGGGGGTTCTTTAAAGCTACGCAAAGAACTACCCACAATTCCAACCCCAACTCCCTTTGCCAATCTGCAGTTACCTGCAAACATTTCCTTCCCAAGGACATTTAATGCACTTCACCCAAAATCCCCTGTAAAGAATTCGCTAACATTTATGCATTTAACGCATCATCAAAATTCTCTGAAAAGAATTCTTTACATGCAAAGCATCATTATAAATTAGGAAACCTTATCGGCGCCCCGGTCAGCCAGCGTACCCTGCCACACACGTGCGCCGCACATTTTCCTGGTTTATACACAGTCTCGGCAGACTTTTGTCCAATCGACAAAAGCAGTTTACGCAACTAGCGTCCAACCGCCAAGAACCGATTTCTCCAGCATATAAACATGAATACAAAGTATTCGACCCTTTCAGCCAGCAAAGATACAGTGCACAATCACCAATGTGTACCTAAATTCCTTATAGCACCCAGTTTTCCTAATTGCATGCAGACTATTTATACATCTGCATCCATGTCTTCAAGGATGCCCACTGTTCTTTCCTCCTTTCTCAGTTTCGTTTTTCCCATGACCTCGTAGCATGAGTAAACAATGGATTAATTAGCACACTAGCTAAGATCGAGCCAAAGAGATCCTCTCCAATTCACCACCACAAAGAGAAACTTCACGTTTCTCTCAAGGAAAGAAAACTCACCCTTAGCTGAGAGGGACTCACTACGAGTCTCTCGAGATTATTCCTTGACCGCAAGAGTCTTATTTCAGCCACCGTAGAGTGCGCACACCCCCGAGTGATTTTCGAGAGTCTTAAGTCAACCACCGTTGAAGTCGGAGTCGCGCTTCCTCACCACAGTCGAGTTTACCCTACAGATGTATTAATAACAATTAGCTAATTGTTAGTCGAGTGACATTAAAGAATTGCTTAATTTTATTGACTTCTAAATTTATTGGTACTACACATCATCTCCCCCTGAGAAACAAGTGATTGGGAACACTAAAAATCAGTCGGACAGTAAATCTTTAAAAAGGTGAACTCATTTAAGAAAGTGTGATATCTAAACGTTCGACAACAATATCCCACCTATAAACGTTACAAAAAGTAATCAACTCAGGAGTTTTAAGATCTTTTATCTCATATAACGATGTTCGAAAGTTTATGTGAAATTTACTAAATAATATAATCCTAACCAAAATAAAAACTAATTTCAACAAAACCAGTGCGTTTTATTTTTCCTCATTTTTGTGAACTGCTCGCAGCAGTATTCGTGAGTGGAGTAGTAGTGAACCAGTTCCCGTGTCCACACACCGACTACGTACCCCTACAGTTCCTCCACGCGATGAGTCAAATTGCGGCTAATAGCCTCGTCGGGTCTGCCAGAATGCACCAACCAGCCGGAATTGTGTACGTTAAAATCGACAAGGACGACAATTTCAGAAGCCGGGTGGTTCATTTGTATCCAGTTGACGGTACGTGAAAGATGTCCGAAAATATCGCCGGTCGATCGGGAACAATAAGGACAGCAAAGAAATTTAACAGAATTCCTCAGCACGACCCTCAACCAGATGAGAGTTCCAACGCCTCTGTGGGGGGCGAAGTCGTGGTGCCGGCGTGCGACACGAGGCTTTACTTCGTCCCACGAACTGCTAAAACGAAGTTCTACCGAAAAATAAACTGGAGATTGTCACGCACCGAACACCGCAGCAAAATGTTCACAGACAAAAGAAATCAACGCTGCAGGTCCGAGAAATAAAACACACTGTGGGGTTTCTGTAATTAAATGTTCTTTTTATATCACTTTAATTTATTCAATTATTAATTGCTTTTAATGGGTTTTGTTTCTATTTACTTTAATTGCAAGGCGATTGGCGAGGGGAATCTTATTCATTAATGTAAATCTTTATAATTGTAATGAGTTTATAAATATAATGAGTCTATAATTATTTATCGATACTAATTTAAAAAGAAATAAACCCGATCGACTCTGCAAACGGATACGACCGTCGTGCCTCGCACCGTACCGGTGCACTCGGTCCGGCGGATGGTGACGCGACCGTCGCGAACGGTGGTTGTAATAGGACTCAACGATATTAAATCGCTATCAATTGAAATTCGGCCAGTGAAACCGGCTCTCTCAATTAAGGTACACATGTATGTGTGAGCATTGGTTCTTTCATGGGACGAAACCATGAGAACGAATCTAAAACAAAGAAAGGGCATAATGTGCATCCATACGATGTGAGTTCGCCTAAGCAAACAAGCCGAATCTCATTGGATGCTAATTGGTCTTTGTTTCCTCGTGCCTCGGGGTCAGGAGGAGCGGATCCAGGGAAATTAAAAGACAAAGGGACTGTATAGATCGTTGTCTAGGATGTGCATCGCGGCTAAATAAATAGACAACGATGCATCGAAGAAATGGTGTTAAAAGAAAAGATGGGACGAGGGCATCATAAAAGTCTTAGCTGAGTGATGCCCTTGTGTAAATATCCGAATAGCCATTAGAAGGAGGTGCCAATGGATTACAATACTTTATACAATGAGAATGGTATATCGTATCTTGGGTCGGTGGCCGAAACGAATCCCTTGCTTGCATTTGTATATGCGGGGAAATTCGTTTGTGGCAAAGAACGAAATTTGTGATTATTTATTCGTTTAGACGAGGGATCATGGCCGGGTAAATGGCAGTTGAACAAACAACTGCCCGACGCTGCTTTGGCCGTTGGACAATGAATCCCCAGCCAATGTGTATGTAGGTAAATTTATTGTACACATGTTGAGTCTGGAAGTAGCCAACTCCAGGTTAAGATTCCCTGATTATGCGGTTGCATTATATGTGAACCAATGAGTTTTCTTTCAGGGATTTTTTTTTTTTTTTTTTTTTTTTTTATTAGACCTGTCGGGAGAGGCGAACCTATAGCGTCGAGTGGGCGCCCCGAGATGCCATCAAATAACTGTTGCAGTTCTTTTTAACCAGTTGCAGGTTGTAACGCTCCGGGGACACTCGCGTGGGAAGGGAGTTCCACAGCTTCCCCGCTCTGTAACGGAACGAGTTCTGATACAGGGATGTTCGCGCCGTCGGGAGATGAACCACAAACGGGTGCGATCCGTCGGATTGTCTTGTGGAACGCATATAAACCGAATTGCGTGGAACAATGCCAAGAATCTCCGAAGAACAGCACCCGTGATAATATCTGTAAAACAGACAGACGTCGGCCACGCGCCTTCGATGTGATAGCGACTGTACTCCCGACGTCAGCGCCGAGTCCCCGATCAGGCGGATCGCTCGTCTTTGTATGCTCTCAAGTAGGTCGAGGGTATGTTTAGGAGCCGAGCTCCAAACATGAGAGCAATATTCGAGCGCGGGTCTAATTTGAGATTTATATAGGAGAAGAAGTTGGGCCGGAGTAAAGTATTTCTTGGCTCTAAAAAGATAGCTCAGTTTTCCTGAGGCTGACCTGGCGATACTCGACACGTGTTTATGCCATGATACATTCCCACAGACCGTGACGCCGAGCAATTTCAAACTTTCCCCAGCCTCGAGGGCCCGGCCACTCATCATCAGCTGTGGAACCGATGATCCAGTTTTCTTTGTGAATGTTGTATACTGGGTCTTCGTTGCGTTGAAGTCGACAAATTTGGCCTTTCCCCACTGCAGGACTTTATCTAGATCAGATGGTTCAGAGAGTCAATCTGTCTACATCTCAGCTGGTGCGACGTTGATGCTCCAATCGGCCGATCACTCGAAAAGGAGGAAACAAGCGTACTATCATCTGCAAAACTGAACACTTTGTTATCCGTTGTCTCCAACAAATCATTTTGTGAAGCAAGAACAACGTTGGAGCCAAAATAGAACCCTGGGGCACCCCCGAACCGACAGGATACAGATCCGAACACTCGCCGTCCACAATATGATAAGTTTGGAAAGAATTCTTATAGGGAATTTTTAATTCGAATTAATGAATGAAGGCAAGAATTCTTTTCCGGAAGCGTTTAGCTAATACATTTGGTCTTTTGTTGCGTGAACCATTTACAGGTGCTTAATGCGATTGCATTAGCAGAAAGTTATGATGGTTGCGTCGTAGTTATGGGGGTTCTTCGGGTAAGTAGACAGTGGGGTTTGGCGAAACCCCCACACCCTCTCTAACGCCTTTGGGTTCCAACGCCTCCATCCTCTGGCAAGCGATATCGGGCGGCGCGAAGACGCAGCCTCCGCCCTTAAAACGGAATGTCGAATGTAAGTCGTATCCTGAGCAACGTAGATATATATATATGTACTCAGAATTGCCAAGTTTTCTTTAAAAAATCTATTGCCACTTCAGTTACATGCCTGACTTCTCCAATGGCCCCTTTCACTCCATAACCATTGACCTCATGGCATTCACCTAGAAGATCTACATTCACCTAGAAGGTCGTTTGAAGTTTCATTTATGGTGACCGAAAGCTTCACCGGCCCATTCTCTGTTGGTGAGATAATAATTATCTCGGCACAAACGGTGTGCCAATGTCCTCAGTTGAATCTACACACATACAACCACAAAAGCAAGCATTAAGAGATTTTATCGGTATAAATTAACATCCGTTTCCATGTGTTGCTTAGATTTTGTTTGTTCAGATTACTACTTGAATTAAATTGATCACATAGTCACTTTTCGGTGAATGAAGTGTTCTACTGGCGCAAGGCCAATAACCTTGCCCGGAAAAACAAATTATTATGGAAAATTTAACAAGCCTCATACTTGTTAAATAAGGCCAAGACCGGATCCCAGTTATAGTGCCGATGATGATGATGATGAAGTGTTCTACTGTTTTTAAATTTCTTTGCATCCGAAGATGAAATACCTTAATGGGATGACGTCCAAGAAGTAGCGCTTAAGGTAGTGTCTTTGGTTGTGCTTTGTAGATATAAAACACATTTGGTACTTCTCTTTGGTTATTAGGGACTGTGAAATCTGTGACATCTAAGAAAAAGTCAGTCTTCGATCCTTCAAATAACCTTATGGGTGCTGTGGGTAGAAGTATGTTGCCAACGTATGGCACAGGATTCACTGTACACCCCCGACACTTGTTACTCCGAAGGAAGAAATGAAAAAAAACACGTTCTTATTTCTTTAAATTTATTTCTATTTATTTATTGGGTAAAATACGCAAATTGTGGTGAATGGCACAATATAGATTGAACTTAATTACACAGCTAAAAATTGGGTCTTAATCGTATTTGCCAACATGAATCACAGCCTCACTGGATTAATCAGAATATCAAATAATTTACTATTTCACTTCTGTCAAGCAGGGAATGCAGTACGCGACGGGAACTAAAGAACTTTAACTGTACACTAACTCTATCGAACGACTCCTTGGGTTTTTTTTTTTCCGTGAACTAAACGAACTATCTCATCCGCAGACACAACCAGGTTCAGATACAAATAGCGACTGACTCTATTTAGGGTGGAAATCGTAATTTCTGCTTTTTACACATTGATCTGCCAATGGTAATCATGCTCTCTTGTGTGTTCCCCAACTCACCACACTCATCCAGGTCGAAACGTACTTGTGTATTCGTTCGACGTCGATGGGCGTAGCCAGAATGGAGAAATCAAAAGGGAAAGCACAATAACCCAGGGTGGATCTGGCTAGGTGTGTGCGCGTCAATGCCGTGTATACGGCTGGTCTACTGACCTAGTGACAATCTCTTAGGTCAACGCACTATAGCAAGACAGAAATACGAGAGAGAGGGCAAACATAGCTAAGGTTATTCACCAGCAAAAAGAGATCATTGATCCCAAGCGAATGGGTGATCTGGGAAAAGTCAGTAGGACGCCGCATCGGCTGGGGATATAATTCCATTCTGTGGAATGTTCAATAATACCCAAGCCTATGGACTATGACGGAACCGCGTCGCTTGGTTTGACTTGGTTGTTGCTAACCAATACGAATGGAATTTCCGGTGGAAATCCCATGGTTAGCGCAATAGTGTTGCCGTATGTTGTTGATTGTAGCTAAACTCAATTATGCATTATCTGCATAGAATAATGAGTTTAGCTATGCGTCCCTTTGACATGTTTTACAGGTAAATACCTATCAAGGAAATGGGTAGGTATTGTGGTTGGAATTGTGGGCTGTTTCTCCTATAGGATAGAGAAACCCCTACAGTGCTCCTGACTTTGCCGTGACTGATATGATCAGCCATATTGTGGGGGTTCTTAAAGCTCACCTGAAAAACCCCCCATATTCGCAACCCATATTTGCACCTCAATCTCCCCGCATCAAAAGCATTTCCTTTCACAAGGGCATTTTCCATGCATCAACGCATCGGCAAAATTTTCCTAAAAGAATCCTCAAGCATTTCTCCCATCTAGGGCATTCACGCATTTAATCCGTTATACCATTTTCCCTGAAAGAAATCGGTACGCCATTACTGCATACATCAATGCATCTCAGCATTGTTCTGAAAAGAAAAACATTTCGGCTGCCGTAATAGGTAAGAGGCTCCTCGATAGTATAGTGGTTAGTATACCCGCCTGTCACTCGGGAGACCGGGGTTCGATTCCCCGTCGGGGGGCCTCTGGCCCAAGACTAATGACCTTGCCCGGAAAAAACAAATCATTATGGAAAATTTAACAAGCCTCAGGACTTGCTAAATAAGGCCAAGACCGGTTCACGGTTGTAGTGCCGATGATGATGATGATACCCGCCTGTGACGCGGGAATCCGGGGTTCGATTCCCCGCCGGGGAGCCTCTGGCGCAAGACTTAATGACCTTGCCCGGAAAAAACAAATCATTATGGAAAATTTAACAAGGAATCATCGGAACCCCTCTCTGCCTACCTTTTCTGTCCCACGCGTTCTCCCGCTTCCTGTAGCGCTGCGGGACGCGTACAACTCGGAGTCGAGTTTCTCCCATTGTAATAACGTTGTGGTGATGTGACGCGTTTTATTAACTCTAAAACTAAAACCAAAAAAACATAGTTCGGAGAGCAACCTTAATTATCAATAAAGAAACAAATAATAAACAGTCAATCCAGTGTGTTTCAATTAATTTCTCCTGTGTGTGATGTTTTCTCTTCGGCTATGGTGGTCGTTTTTGCAGCGGAGCCCGACAGAACAACGGTGGGTGACAGTGAACAATTTGTGAGGACGAGGTAGAACCCTGCGCCCATGCCGGCACCACGACCTTGTACCCCCACAATATCATGGAAGAATCTGTGAAAAGGTATCTCCAGTGGACATGACAAAACGCTGCGTTATAAGTTAGAAACGCACAAAAGTGCAGGAATCAGAGGAACTGAGTGTTTGAATCCCTAGTGCATATATATTATTCCCACGACTGTATTTGTAAGCAAAAGGTGGTGCAGCCCTGAACATCCTACTAAATTTACTTCCATTTCAATACGACTTGAGAAGAAGTTAAGAATGGGGGAAGGCGCCACGCCTTGTTGAGCACCACTACCGCAGTCATTTGAACTCATCTACATTCAAAACTGTATTACGCGTTCACATTAAAGGAAATCCTTTTAGTATATTTCAAATATGACCTCACTGGAAGTGTTATCCTTTCCCATATCATCTGAATTTCATGAAGGTTTGGCTGCCCGAAAAGGAACTGCGGGTGTGTCATAGTATCATATCGTAGGTTCGATTTATTAGAACGACAGACCTACTTATGTATGATTCTCTGCCAGAAGGACTCCATTAGCAGGATACAGTGGGTTAATTCTACCAGATAGCTTGATAAGTAGACCTCGATGCATAATTCTGCCATTTCGATAGTCACAAACCCGACCAAATAACCGTTTAACTCGACTTAATATCGCATCTTATTCCGTTCGTTCTTTTTTCTGTTTGTAGATGCGTGTGTTGTTGAACACGTTCGCCCAAAATATCCTCTCCGAAGTGCCTCGTTTCACCCTACAAAACATCCTTCTTCTCTGGACTGTCTGATTCGAACCAATGTCATTTTATTTCTGGGTACGTATGCTTGTGGAGTTGTAGAAAATAACGACTATCGGCGATTGTGTGGTTTGGGTCTTGGATGTCAGTCTCTAGAATGGAAGGTACGAGATTTACAGCATGGCATGTTTGCCTGGATGTTGACTGTGGATATATTTTATGGCACTGTAAGTTGATACATCGCAATTACTCATTTGTTTGTAAGATTCCGCAAATCAGTCGATTCTGCTCAGATTATGGTTTGTGTTTGTACACAAAACACTAGTACATAGCTTCGTGGGGAAATATTGTCAATTGTTACAAATGAAATATAATATCACAAGAACAGCCGCAGGGGCAAAGGACAACTAGAAATATCCAGATGCGGGTTCAACAGAAAATAAGTAACAAAGAGGAGTAAAATTGTTGTTGGCGGAAAGTCTCATTTTTTATGGTATTGATTTTTTCCAATACAACTCTGTCAAGGATTTACATAGTTTACCAATGTGTGGGCTACAAAATTATGTTTCAAAGCCTAACAAAAATTTACAACTCTGGAGGATCGATACAAATGTTTTGGTTGTGAACGTTTGCCATTTAGATACTGAGGGGCGTTTGTTAAAACAATAATTAAAAGTCACGTAAATATTTCATTCAATACGGAGTACTGCTGCCGAAGTTTTACATTGGCTCAGTCTCATCTTTTGTCGTCATAAATGGCTCACAATTGAGTGACATAATAGTGTCTAAACAGTCCACTGGCTTATTTGAATGAACTAATTAGAGAAATAACTGCTAGTTGTGAAAAATACACGTTATATTTGTAAGAGATCAAGGACTGTTTAGGGTTTGAGAGTGTAGTTTAAAATTGTCATCAACATTTACCTGGCTTCAGTCGTCTAATTGTTTTGAGAGATAGAAGACAGCTCGTATTTCAATAACTTATATGAGCAATGTTAAACTTTACCATATTAGAACACACCGGGCGTGCACTGGAGAAATACATCAATTGGTGAGAAAGGATGGGAGTTAAGAATATTGTGAAGGGGGGGTAGATTATTCGATACTGGATTAGCAAAATCAGCTTGCCCATAATGTTGTTAACCCTTTATAGACACAAGGCCGTACAATATGGTCTTCGTATTAAGAATACAGGGCCGAAGAAACAAAGGACACGTTCTATGAGACCCTAGAGGAAGTATTCAGGGGAATCTCATCAACGCGAACATTGGAACAGAAGATAACAGATTAATTGAAAATTTTTTTCACAATAACAGAAGTTGCTTCACTTAAAATACTATAATTCACAAACTAATGATCCGACATCTGTCAAATTTATACACGCGTCTTTTGGAGGTTAGGGCTAACTACAAATCATATGGATTTAATTTTAGTGCCGTCATCTATGTGCCAGGCCGGGGACTTTTCAATTGGCCTGTTATTATCCAACCAACGATAGCGAAAGAAACCCTACATCAGATATCAAACGATAATGAAATTCGAATTATCACGTTGGCGGCGTCAAAAGATTAGGTAGTGAAAAGCACTATGTTCAAACACAAAAGAATTCAAAAGGTCACATGGATATCATCCAAGGGAAATCCTTGATTGCTAAAGGCCGCAGACGATTTGGCCTATATTGGATATAAACTTAGCGTAGAGTGTCCGCAGGGGACCAGTGAGTTAGAATATAATTTAAATAAGCTAGAATTTAAGCATTTTTTGCCTAACAGGAAGATAAATATAAGAAAAAGAACAAAATAAATAAAAATGTACGCAAATGAAATGAAAAAATATCATCCAACGGCGCAACGCTTAACCAAATAGATCACTTCCTCATAAACAGTAGAAATCCCTGACCATTTTTCGGAGCTTGGCTGATGATCCGCGAACCTAGTTAATATTACAATAAGTGAATACGTAATGTGCATTGAGGAATATAGGGATTGATGGTTAAGGTTGGCGTGGGATATGGCCCTGTGAGTAGGGCGTGGGAATATACTCATAGCTAGGCCGGCTTGTCGTAAGAGGCGACTAAAGGTCGAGTGGTAGGTGGGGTTCCAACGCCTGCCGCCCGATGAAATATCACACCATCAAGCTATAGGCTCCGTGAAATGGTCGGGAGAAATCCCCGGCCATCTTTTGGGGCTTGGCTGATGAACCGGTTCGAGGAAAGATTAGTTTAGGTGGTAAGTCGGTGCCAAGGTGAGATACTGTGGCGGGGAAGTATGGTGCGCCGGCGTACGACGCTGATTCACTTCCTTCTGCCACCGTCACTATAACTTCCGCTGTAAAGGCGACAAGCCGAACATCGAGGGAAAAGCACAAACACCAGGCAAGCAAAAACAAAACGCACTATTTAAAAGTAAAGGTTCTTCTGATGTGTTTATTTATTTATTGAACACTAACGTTTGACGTTACATTTATACTTTCACTTAGATTAATCCTTTAGTTTTGAATGTATATCAAGGTCGAACAACACATAAAAAAAATGACAACATTTTAATTAATACTTTAAAACTAATACCCACACGACTCCGGGTATGTATTTGCGCGTCTCCGCTGCCGGCGGAGAGCGGGAGTGACGCGTGTGACCAGCGTGGTCAACGGATGAAATTCGACTCAACGGTATTCAATCGTTGACGAGGGAATTCGGCCAGTGAACGGGCTCTCTTAATTACGGGGTGCGTTTTCCTATACCAAGAGAGACGTAAAGTCTCTCTTTGGAATAACCAAACCGATCTCATTGAGGAGATCTCCACGATACACAAGTGTGTGTGTACGTCGGTTCTTTCCATAGATCAAAGCCATAATGAAGAACCCGAAACACAAAGGTAGGGAACAGGATCGTAAAGATCTTTGTTTATGTGAGAAAGTTACTGGGAAACGGATCCAGAACTATGTAGGATAAAAGAGATTTATGACCTGGGAGTTCAACTGCGTAAACATTATATGGTAGGTGCATTTGGAATACTAGGATGATTGAATCGTTTACGTATCGCCAGAATGCCTGTTGAAGGACAGCGGTCTTTTGTTTGCCCTTAGTGCATTGGTAAGGCATTATTCTAAACGCAGATGGTGCTAATTACATGCATCTGCGTTGGACTGTTTAAGGCTGGCTATAAGGGGTCGCCAGCCGATGTGTGTGGAGATAGTTTTTGTACACACATCGTGGCTCGGAAAATAGACGGCGCAATATTTATGATCCCTGTCATGAAGGTTGCATTGTATGTAAACCGAATCATTTGTTTACGGAATTCGTCTAGGGGGAATTTGTCTGGCAACGTAGATGCCGAAATTGGTTTGGAATTCCTGGTAAGCTAATAAAGAAATCTTACAGAGAATTGGTATGCAAAGAGAATGCATGAAAGATAAGTTTTCTTTCCAGGGACTTAAAGATCATAGATTTGATCTCTTTAATGCGTGAAGCATTTTCAGGTGTAGCATTAGCAGAAACTGGTGTAGATTGGGTTGTAAAAATGGCGGTTTTACGGTAAGTAGGCAGTGGAGTTTGGCGGAACCGCCACAATACCACCCCGTCACGGTGTACATTCCGCGATATCGTCGGGAGATATCTTCGACTATGTTTCGGATGTACGGTTGATGGCCCGGACTGATACGGAGATAAGTTATGATTGTACATTCTGTGTTGCGGATTCACTGGATGCAACCAAAAAAAAATTGACAAAATACATTTTGGTTTGTGGAACGCCCAGATTCGCAGTACGCAAGAAATACATGTTGGCCGATTGATTGCCAATACATTTTGGCGTTCAACACGCGTCGAGCCGATCGATTGCCAATACATTCCGATATAAAGAATTCCGGAGGTAAACTAGTTTCCCATTCGGATCTTCGAGGGGACTATGTCAGGGGGTACATCATGCAAATATTCTGATAAATAACCGAACTTAGAAATCGTCATAACCGGGCTCGCTCTCGAGGCTTTGTCGACACTCGATTGGTAACGGCGTTTTGAAACACCAGTGGCATCGGTTTCACCAATATGAATGTAACCGCCGTCCACCAATACCTGCAAACGGCGAAACCTGATACCCTTGCCCTAACCGAGACCCAGGTCGATCCGTCAACTGGTTCGACATATCTTCGTTGCTCAGGATACGACTTACATTCGAGATGCTGTTTTAAGGACGAAGTTTGCGTCTTGACGCGGTCCGATCTGGCTTCCCAGAGGATGTAGGCGTTGGAACCCAATAACATGGACATCATGTGATTGAGGGACGTGCAGAGGAATTCTGTTAAATTTCTTTGTTGTCCTTACCGCTCCCCGAATCACGATCGGCCGGCGACAGTTTTCGAACATCTTTCACGTTGTCAACTGGATACAGACCAACCACCCGGATTCTGAAATTATCATCCTTGGCGACTTTAATGTGGACAATTCCGGCTGGTTGGTGCATTCTAACAGAACCGACGAGGTTGTGCGGCTGGCGGAGATGTTCGGTATTAGCCGCAACTTGACTCAGCTCGTGAAGGAACCTACGCGAGTGCCGGATACCCGAGGTGATTATACGAACACCCTGGTTTTGTTTTTGACATCCAAACTGAGTATTTAAACCATTGAGATTGCTGTGCCACTGGGAAACTCAGATCACTGCTTGGGATCGGTCGCGCAGCCACTTGTATTTCAAGCCAATAACCGACGACCTAAGCAGCTGCGCCATGTATGCTGGTATGGGGCTGTGGGGAGGTGAAGTATGTACCGGACACGGGCACTCGATTCACTTCCCCCCCATCATGCTCTGCCACAAACTTTCGATGTAAATGTTCACGAACCGAAAAGAGTAAAAGGAAAAAAAAAACACCCAGGAACAGCAGAACGGAAAATTATATGCACGGAAATGAAACTCACTGTATGCTTATTGTGACGAATCTACTTTTATTTTTAATTTGGTCCTTATTTTATAACCGCACAGGGGTCTTTGATTTGTTTTTATATTAACTTCACCGGTGACTTAAATTTACACGATTGTATTCAAACACTAGACAGCGCGGCAGACCTTGTCTGCGATGGAGGGATGGCGTAGACCAGGACGCCCAGAGCCTGGGAGTGCCAAACTCGATGACATCGGCTCGAAATCGGGACCGGTGGAGAGATTTGTTAAATAAGGCCAAGACCGGATCCCGGTTGTAGTGCCGATGATGATGATGATTCAAACACTAGAACAGTTAGTTTGGATCGAATATCTTTTGCTAATTACTTGCTCGGACTCAATACGTATTCGCGTGTCCGCAGCGACGCGACCGGTTCGGTCGGTGGATGGTAATGGACTCCACGATATTCAATCGTTGAGGGTGAAGATCGTTGGTAGTACACATGTATGTGTGTCCATGGGTTCTTTCATGGGACACACCATGAGAATGAATCTAAACAAAGAAAGGGAAAATGTGCATCCATGAGAAGTGGCTAAGCAAACAAGCCGAATCTCATTGGATGCCAATTGGGTTTGTGTTTGCTTATACTGCTGCTGATCGGAAGCTGATCCCGAAATATGAAAACACAAAGGGAACGTTTGGGTCTTTGTCTGAGATGTGCATTGCGGCTAAATAAATAGGCGGCAATGCAATGTGGAAATGTGCTAATGGGTTTTAGCTAGATTACCGTCAATTGGTGTTTATTGCATCGCTGCCAAGGGTAAGTATACCATACCTATTTGCATTTGCTTATGCTGTAGGATTTAATTAGTGCCCTTGATGAGGACGGGAATTAGACGACGCAATGTGTATGGTCCCCGTTATGATGGTTACATTGTATGTAAACCAAATCATATTGTTTTCAGGAATTCGTCTAGGGGGATTTGCTTGCCACCGAATGTGCCGAATTGGTTTGAGAATCCGGATAAGGTAAGAAAGAAATCTTACAGGGAATTGTATGCGAAGGGATGCATGAAAGGTAAGTTTTCTTTTCCAGGGACTTTTAGGTTATATAAATTGGATCTTTATGATGCGTGAAGCATTTAAGGTTCTAATGCGATTACATTAGCGAAACTTATAAGGTTGGGTTGTAGGGATGGGGGTTATTTAGGTAAGTAGTCAGTGGGGTTTGGCGGAACCGCCACAGGAAAATGGAGGAAACTGCACAACCACGAATTGGAAGAGCTATACCGCAAACCTACAATAGTGAGAGTAATCAAGTCGCGAAGATTAAGATG
Source organism: Microdon myrmicae (assembly GCA_963931805.1). Taxonomy (NCBI): domain Eukaryota; kingdom Metazoa; phylum Arthropoda; class Insecta; order Diptera; family Syrphidae; genus Microdon; species Microdon myrmicae. Next base: position 136,780,898 of record OZ007500.1, read on the forward strand.
GGCCGGACATGTACCGCGAATGGGGGTTGATAGGACCGTGCGTAGAATTCTTGACGGTAGACCAATTGGAAAGAGACCGGCAGGACGGCCGCGACGGAGATGGGAGGACAATGTAATGTTTGTCCTTGAGGAGATCGGATCAGATGGTCAAGAGTGGAAGGAGATTGCACAGGACAGGGAACGATGGCGGAGTCGAGTCGGTGAGGTCATGAACCTCCGAGTTCCTACAGGCCTATATATAGTAATAGTAGTAGTAATAGTAAGTTGGTGGTAAGTCTTTTCTTGCTTTGCTTCACTAAATCTTTTTTATGGTCTTCTTCTTTCTTTCCTAGAGACTGTCTCGTGTAGATAATCCGTTCTTTTTTTTATATTCTTCTTGGGGACTTTCTCTTGTGTCGTCTCGACTTCTTCTTTTCTTCCTGGGTAAGTTTAACATCACTCGTTTTCACCGTATAAGTCTTAGGGGAATACCTTTTACCTGCTCCAAGTACACACCATGGGACCAAATTAAAAGACCATAAAAAATGTCTCCCCTCATAATTGATGGAGTTTCTTATATTTAGGACTCGTAGGCACTTACTAAACAATTTTTTGTTTGGTTTATTGAAAGTGCTTTAGCCTTTTATTTAGCCCTGTAAAACCAGACAAACAGCAATTACTTAGGCAAAAGCGGCGTTAAAAGCTGAATGAATGTCAATATTTTCAGTTCTCCATGCTAAAAAGTGGCATCTAAATTTTAAATAACATTTTCGGTTAAACCAATTAATTGAAAAGGGAAAAACTGCAATGCCTTCGGTGGCATCTCGGGGGGTCGACTTGGCGCTATATGTTCGCCTCTCCTGAGAGAAGTGTGAAAAAAAAACTTCCTCGCCACACAATTTTCCCATACTTACATTCTAATGTTGGTTATAGGGTATTAATCTCATGATCATAATCATAATCTGAATATTAGTTGAAAACGATTTCTACGCAGTCTCGTCCTCCAGTAGTCGAAATTGCAGAGTTCAGATTTTTTGCGAATAATCTTCAAAGGCAATGACCCGTATGCATAAGTAAGCCAAAGAAAACTCGTAATTCTTTAGTGTTGGCGAACTCCTAATCTCACAGCCGGGAGAATCGTAACAATGGAGACTTTGCTACTTGTTGCGCAGCATGGCGATTGATTTCTTGAGCACTCTTACTTAAAAAAGATTCTGTCAAATCAAATCGAAGAACTCCCCTGACGATTTTGCCTCATCTGCAATTATCGATCGAGGATTAGCTCTAATGTCAAGCTGTGGCGGATCCCTTTCATCAGTTCTCCATTTATCCGCATCGCATACAGCTTTTATTTCCTTATATGATATTTAGTAAGAGGTGATCCATTACCTCCTTGTTCCTGTTCAATCCAAGTTGACATGCAGTCTCCACGTGACACCCCTGGATAGCTACTTTTTCACCCTTCAACCAATGCATGCAGCGACATCCTGAGAAAGGTTAGCGCAAGGCTAATAACCAGGCCCGTAAAAATGAATTATTATGGCAAATTTAACAAGCCTCGGATATGGACCGGATACACGACGACGACCACGGAAACGAAAATGGCTAAATGATTTAAGAATTTTTACATGGAACGTCCGCTCATTATACAGAGCTAGAGCTGCACAGCAGCTAGCCGATGCCCTGTCCGAATATAAGGCTGACATAACAGCATAGCAAGAAATAAGATGGACGGGGAGTGGTGTTATTCAAAGAAAAGAGTATGACATTTATTACAGCTGTCACGCAAAACACCATGTGCTCGGGGTAGGGTTTCTAGTCCGCCAAAAACTGCAGCCTGCCATTATCGGCTTTAACACAATAAACGAAAGGCTATGCACTCTTCGCGTGCGAGGCAAGTTTAAGAACATAAGCCTCATAAACGTTCACGGACCTACAGAGGAGTCCCCTGACGACGAAAAAGAAGAATATTATGAGAACGTCGAACGGGCCCTCAAAGCATGCCCAAGATACGATGTGAAAATCGTTCTTGGTGACTTGATTGCGAAAATAGGTCAGGCACTACGCAGGCTCCCATAGTTTGCATGAGAACACTAATGACAATGGACTACGAGTCATCGAACTGGCAGCATCGAAAAAATTGGTCGTTGCAAGTATCAGATTTCCGCGTAAAGATATCCACAAAGCCACTTGGGTATCACCTGATGGAGCCACTCGCAACCAAATTGACCATGTGTTGATAGATCGCCGCCACTCCTCGAGTCTGATGACTGTACGAACGTACCGAGGTGCCAACGTCGACTCGGATCACTATCTTGTTGGTACAGTTTTCCAAGCGCGGATTACCCTACGGAGACGTATTGCATCCGCGGATCAGGTTAAAATCAACCCGGCTGCCCTGCGCAACGATAATACCGGTAATACCTTTGGTCATGCGTTAAGACTCTCCCTCGAAGAGCTCGACGGAGGGAGAGTAAGTCCTGGGGCCAGAATGCCGGGCGTAGAAGAGAAATGGACACGCCTTAAGAATACTGTCATTAGTACTGTCAACCCCATCTTAGGCAGTAGTCGTAGAGATCGGAACGACTGGTTTGATGATGAGTGCAAACTAGCAACTGAACGTAAGAATGCTGCATACCGGGCAATGCAGCAGTCTTATAGGACGCGGCTACGCGAGTAGAAATACAAAGAGCTCAGAAGATTTGAATAAAGACTTCACAGACAAAAGAAAAGTGCCTGGAAAAAAAACCTTGTCTGTGAAATAGAAAAAAGTAGAGAGCGAGGTTCGCACCAGGCGCGGAAGTTGTACCAAACAATCCGCAGTATGACGCGGTACACACCACCCTGCACATACTGCAAGGATAAAGAGCGTAATTTGATCACCGATCCTGAAGGCATTCTGGGGCGATGGGAAATGCACTTCAATGAATTGCTAAATGGTCAGCTCACAGAAGAAGTGGAGGCTCCACCAATGCAAGATCAAGACCAAATGCTACCGCCACCAAGCATTGAGGAAACATTAAAAGCCATAACACAGTTCAAATCAAATAAAACCCCGGAGCTGGTGGTATACCAGCTGAGCTGATCAAACAAGGAGGGCAGCGTTACATCACGCAATTGATGAGATCGTGGTGCACGTATGGGAGCAAGAGGAGATTCCGGAACATTGGCGTCGTGGTATAATTTGCCCCATACATAAGAAGGGAGATATCATACCGTGCAGCAACTATAGGGGTATAGCATTGCTGAGTACCGCCTATAAGATACTCTCCACTATCCTACAAGATCGGATAGCCCTATACGCTAAAGCCATCATTGGTCAATATCAGTGTGGCTTCATCCCAGGCAAATCAGCAATTGATCAGATATTCATCTTTAGACAGGCGATGGAAAAATGTCAGGGGTTTAATATTCCATTATATCATCTATTTATAGACTTCAAGACCGCCTACGACAGCATGGCCAGGGTAGAACTATATAATGTCATGAGAGAATCCGGCATTCCAAACAAATTGATACGACTTTGTAGGTTGACCATGGCCAAGGTAACTAGTCAAGTAAAAATAGTGGGATTGTTGTCCAAACCAATAAACATCTTTAATGGATTCCGACAAGCGGACGGTCTGGCCTGCCGCCTGGCGTTGGAGAAAGCAATCCGTGACTCTGGCGTTAAAACAAGAGGGACAATTGACACCAAGTCCAGCCAGTTACTTGCCTACGCAGATGACATCGACATCATCGGTAGAACCGAATCGGCGGTACAGGAATCCTTCACCCAGATCGAGCAGCCGGTACAAAAACTGGGACTGCACATTAATGAGGGGAAAACTAAGTACATGGTGGCAACTTCTCCGAAGAGAAGACCTAACGTTGGTCAAACTATCAGGGTAGTGGAGCACGAATTTGAAGTAGTGCAATCCTTTAACTACCTTGGGTCAATAGTATCAGCCGATAACAATATGGAAGAAGAAATACGCGAACGGCTGATTAAATCTAACAAACCCTACTATGGTCTATCAAGGCTCTTTAAATCCCGAAATTTATCCAGAACATCCTAGCTACTACTGTACAAGACCATGGTCTTACCAGTACTCATATATGGATCCGAGACCTGAGTGCTTAATACAATGCACTCTGAACTCTTGGCCGCGTTCGAGAGAAAGGTCTTAAGGAGAATTGTTGGCCCCGTATGTGAGGGAGGACGATTCCGGAGACGCTACAACCATGAGGTGTACGAGATCTACCTTGAAGCTAATGTTGTAAGAAAAATCAAGCTCGGTAGACTCCGGTGGGCGGGACACCTAGCTCGAATGAGCGAAGAGGAGCCTGCCCGGAAATTCTTTTGTGGCAGGATGTATGAAAGGAGACAGCGCGGCAGACCTTGTCTGCGATGGAGGTATAGCGTGGACCAGGACGCCCAGAGCAGGGAGTGCCAAACTGGATGACATCGGCTCGAAATCGGGACCGGTGGAGAGATTTGTTAAATAAGGCCAAGACCGGATCCCGGTTGTAGTGCCGATGATGATGATGATGATCCATTACCTCTGATCCTACCCTTTGTAGCGTTAGAAGCTACCGCACGTTTCTTGCTATGCCACTAGACGTGCAGATTGTGCACTTACTAAATAGTTTTATCAGTTAAATATTACCTGCCTGTCCATTTTCATTAAACGAGAAGAAAACTTATTCGGATATATAAAAAATGCTGTTGATAAAAAGGACACTAATCGTGAGTGGCACTCAGCATTGGAATTTCATTCAATATCGCCAGCTACGACTAGTATCTCGTAGTATCTCTAGACTAGTATCTCAATAGTATCTTATTGTCAAATTACTGTATATGCCATCCCAGTACTATACTTGTAAAGTAAATTATCATCAAAATTAAATGTTGGCGCCCACGGCAAGAGTCTTTAAATTTGCGTGGCGGGTATACCAAGTTTTATAATACGAGTAGCGTCTAATAAATGAACTAAAAATACTTGAAAATTTGGTTTTTTTTTTTTTTTGGTTTATAATTCTCACCAACCCCTCAACTTTGTCTTATACATTGATGGGATTGCTTAGACATTCCTCAAATGTTCATAACTATCTATCGGATATTAAAGATATTACAACTATCGGGCATCCGACTTCGTGTCGAAAATAATAACGACTTTTCGATCTAGCAATCGAAGCAATTTCCGTTGATACAAGAATCTGATGGAAGCAAAGTGAAGGCTGACGTCGATGAGTAAAGGGTCTTTGCTATCCAGTCGAGGAGAAGGTGTTACCAATATCCTTATTACCGTCATGTTATATCATACAATACACTCTTGAGTTTTTCAATCTGGCTCTGCATTACAGTAATTTAAGATACAAGTTGGCAGAAGACTTTGCCCCCCAATCAATTGTATTCCCTTTCTTCTTCAACCTAAAGCAATAAATAAGCTCTACTAAAGAGGGAGAGAAGGGGACGACGCGAAACAGAGTAAAATAAAACAATCTGACGAGGACGATATCTCAATCAAAGTACTTTCCAGTTATTGGAGATGGTCCTAAAAACTGACAGATGTACCAATCATTCTCCGGGGTCGAGGCACTCCGAACTATGTCTCCGCCAGTTGGTGTCAATACAAATAGATATTCGATTTTATTCACCAAGGACTGAGCTGGAAAAGTGTTAAAAACTTCCCAAGGGATCCATGTTTATTTATGTCCACCGTACAAGTACGTATCTATGACGGCTTTGAGAGCATTGTTTATTTTGTCATCAACTTGTGCCAGTTCACACTCGGGCTTTACTCCAAATTGTGGGTGTAAATACGGGGTATTGGAGAAGGCTCCACCCAAATGCTACGCAACCGCTACATCCATCGGTACATGCCTGGTCGATTTTACTTTCCACACTTTTCAAATTACACCTGCAAGAAATTTATCAAGATCAGACTAGTCCTTTGGTCTGTGCGTGTGTTGTAGGTTTGATGGTAAAACCTGTAGGTTGTGTATACCTTTTTTGCCGGATAAGCGTGATTCTTTGTAAGTTGAACGTTATACATTGGGGGTCAGTTTGACGAATTTGTATCTTTTATTGTGGCTGTTCCTCGTTTTGTGGTGGACATAAGACCCACGACAATAAAATCCTTTGACGGACGGCTGTTTGTTTGGCATTATGCTTACAAACATTGTTAAGTATACTTGAAAACATATTACACGGAATTTTGACGAGCAATTTAAGGCATTTTATTGCGTCTAAAAAGAAAAGGAAGCAACGAGAAGGACATTTTATTGCTGAAGTACTGTTCAAGGATGTGTCACATAAGTTATGCTATTGTCACCTTTAACATTCAATGGCAGAGAACTCTCATCAAGTGGCACTTCACATATAAATCGATGATGTTGTCAAGAAGAGGTCGAAGGCACTGCGGTTTTTCCGTTTTGATATAATTAGTTTAATCGAAAATGTTTTTTAATTCAGATGCCACTTTTTAACATGGAGATGTGAAAATACTGACTTTAATTCAGTTTTTAACGCCGCTTTTCCCTCAGTAATTGCTGTTTATCTGGTTTTAAAGGGCTAAATCTAAAAGCTCCTCGTTAGTATAGTGGTTAGTACACCCACCTGTCACCCGGGAGACCGGGGTTCGATTCCCCGTCGGGGAGACCCTAGCGCAAGACTAGTGACCTTGCCCAGAAAAAATAAATCATTATGGAAAATTTAACAAGCCTCAGGACTTACTAAATAAGGCCAAGACCGGTTCCCGGTTGTAGTGCCGATGATGATGATGAAATCTATAAGCCTAAAGCCCACTCAATAAACCGAACAAAAATGTCTTTTGCTTAGAAGGTTCCTAAGACTGCTACGTATAAGAACCTCCATCAATTATAAGGGAAGACTTTTTATTTTTAGGTTCTTTTAGTTTGATCCCCCCGCTCGGTAGAAACCTTGACGTAGTGCGGGGCCTTAAACTACAATGAATCACTCAGGCTATGCTGACGGAAGCATATGCTTCCAGTAGGGCCACCCATGTCAGACAGGCTAGCGGAGAGTAACACACAAAGATCTACTACCCCTAATCCAGGGTGTTACGCGACACCATGCCCATTGGATGGTTTGCGGTCAGGGGTATACCGGCTGTATTATCACGTCGCCTCTCTGAACACCGGGTCGAATCAGAGCAGTAATCAGACCTTACCATATCAAAGAGGAGCTCGGATAGTGCGGATTATTTAAGACCCCAGGACTGTTCCCACGAAATGAATTATCAATATACAAAAAACAATTTCCCGAAAAACCCGCTAAGCGGGTATGTTCCCATAAGGGAACACATCATCAAGAAAATACCGACTCGGCAACAAGAAGACCTAGGGAAAAACGGAAAAAGCGGGATATACGCGTCGGCAGGTGGAATGTTCGAACGTTATATAAACCAGGCGCGATACAGAAGGTCGTAAAAACGCGAAACAATATAAAACGGACATCGTCGCGTTTCAGGAAGTCCGACTCCCACATCAAGTAATCGAAACCAACGGTTTTACACTGGCGTGTGGAGGTACCGATTCACATAACCTTGAAACAGGCTTCGTCATAAGCAAGACGGTTAAGCCCCATGTAAGAGATGTGAAATTTATTAATGACCGAATGTCGGTGCTAAAAATACAGGCCCCACGGTACAATTATGTATTTATAAACGTACACGCGGCAACAGAATCTATGGACGAAGAAACGAAGGACACGTTCTACGAGACTCTAGAAGAAGTATTTGATGAAATCTCATCATTCGCTGTTAAAATCCTCCTCGGGGACCTGAATGCAAAAATTGGAAAGGAAGATATTTTCCAATCAACTATAGGTAAAGAAAGGGCTCCTCGATAGTATAGTGGTTAGTATACCCGCCTGTCACGCGGGAGACCGGGGTTCGATTCCCCGTCGGGGAGCCTCTGGCGCAAGACTTAATGACCTTGCCCAGAAAAAACAAATCATTATGGAAAATTTAACAAGCCTCAGGACTTGCTAAATAAGGCCAACACCAGTTCCCGGTTGTAGTGCCGATGATGATGATAGGTAAAGAAAACGTACACGACGTTTCAAATGATAACGAAATTCGAATTATTACGTTCGCAGCGTCAAAAGATCTGGTAGTGAAAAGCACGATGTTCAAGCACAAGCAAATTCATAAAGCCACATGGATATCACCCGACGGCGTAACGCGTAACCAAATAGACCACTTCCTCATAGACAAAAGACACCATTCGAATATCCTTGACGTAAGATCATATAGTGGCGCAAGACTAATAACCTTGCACGAAAAAACAAATCATTATGGGCAATTGAACAAGTCTCGGATAAGGTCCGGATACCAGAAGAAAGACTTGCTAAATAAGGCCAAGACCGGATCCCGGTTGTAGTGCCGATGATGATGAAGATCATATAGCGGAGCAGATTATGACTTCGATAATCTTCTAGTGACGGGCAAAATTAGGAGTCGGCTCGCAGCAAACCCACATGGGTACTCACCGGAGATGAGCAAAAAGTTCGCCATTGATAAACTAAAAGACCTGCGGAAAAGGACTGAATATCAAGACGAACTAACAAATAGATTTAGCATCCTAGAGAATGGGAGCAGTGGGGAAGAGGAAGCCAATAGTGTGGACACTAAATGGACATCGATCAGAGACACAATCAAACAGCCCTTAATGTATTAGGATTTAGGAAAACAATTAAGTCCAAACCTTGGTTTGACGATGACTGCAGAGTGAAGATCGGAGAACGTAAACGCCTCAGAGTGATCCACTTAGAAAGATATAATGAAGTTATAGCGTTTGAAATAATAGTGAAGAAGATCGTGTGATTCGAACTGACGCTATGACAGCTCGAATCACGACAAAAAATTTACCTAAGCGTTACACACCAGGCTACTGACCGTGTTAGAATTTGATTTCCAAACTCGACTATATTCCACTGGTGTGAATTATTTTTATTTATCGCGTGGTATACGGTTCTGATGTATTTTTCTTATTCGATTTTTCGTTCGGTGTTCTTCAGTATTTTTGCTTGTGAATTGTGTGTGTATCTGTTAGAATCGCTACAAAGTCATTGCAGAAAGATACGCGACAATTCGGAAAAAGATAATGAGACTCTTCAAACGCAAAACACGCGAATGGGAGAAGACTCGAAAAAATCCTAGAAAATGCCAGAGCAAAGAACATCAAAGGAATGTATGCCGGCATAAATTAAATTAGAAATGGGTGCCGAGGGAGAGCCAAAATAATTCGAGACGCAAATGGTTGTCTGGTCACAGAAGCAAACAATATTGTGACAATATGGAAGCATTACTTTGAAAATCTGCTCAATGTGCACACCCATCAACCACAAATAAACGCACCAGACGTACATACAGCCGAACCTCAGATCCCAGAGCCCTTTTTCAACGAAGTTGTAGACGCAATAAATCGATTGAAAAACAACAGGGCTCTCGGAGTCGACCGCATACCGACAGAGCTTGTGACGCATGGAGGAGAGGCAACCGCTCGAAAGATCCACCAACTCATCAAAATAATATGGGATAAGGAAGTCACTGCGGAAAAATGGGAAACCTCAATAGTCGTTCCCATCTTAAAAAAAGGCGACAGATCTGACTGCGAAAACTACAGAGGAATATCATTGCTCCCACCCACATACAAAATACTAACAAATGTCATACTGGCGAGAATCACACCATATACAGAAGAAATACTGGGAGACTACCAATGCGGATTCCGTAGGAACCGTTCAACAAGCGACCAAATGTTCACAATAAGACAACTGCTTGAAAAGAAGTGGGAATACGGAGAGACGCTTCACCAACTACTCGCTGACTTCAAAAAAGCCTACGACTCAGTCGCAAGGCAAAGATTCTACCATATTGTAGTTGAGCTGGGAATCCCGAAAAAATATGCCACCTCATTCAAATTTGCATGAACGCAAACAAAGGGCGAATTAGAATAGAAAACTGCCTCTCAGAACAATTTGAAATCCGGGACGAACTAAAACAGGGGGATGGCCTAGCACAATGTATTTTTAACTTTGTGCTCGAGTATGTTATCAGAAAGGTACAAGACGACAACATCGCCGGATCATCCCTGAACGGGGTCGCACAAGTGCTTGCATATGCGGATGGCATAGCCGTTCTGGGCGATAATCTGGAAACTGTAAGTAAAAACAGTGAAATCATCTCGCAAGCGGCAGAAGAGGTGGGTCGAGAAATAAATGAAGACAAAACAAAATACATGATTACGGCGAGAGCAGGTAGAATTCAGGGAACACACATAAACGTCAGAGGCAAGATAGTCGAAAAATTTAAAGAATTTAAATAGCTGGGAACCCTACTGACGGCCAGTAACGAAATGTCGAAGGAAATTAACAAAAAACTACATTCCGGCAACGCTAGTTGGCACGCAGTCAGTAAACTGCTGAAATCCAAACTGTTATCACGTAACATAAGGCTCCGTGTCTATAGAACCATAATCATGCCGATTGCTCTATACGGATGGGAAACATGGGCTCCCAAAAAACGGAAGAAAACAAATTCCGCGTATTCGAGAATAAAGTTCTAAGGGGTATCTTTGGTGGTAAATATGACGGGGAGGCATGACCATGGAGGAAACTCCACAACCACGAATTGGAGGAGCTATACCGCAAATCTACAGTAGTTAGAGTAAACAGGCCGCGAAGATTAAGGTGGGCCAGACATGTGGCGCGAATGGGCAACGATAGGACCGTACGTAGAATTCTTGACGGAGGACCAACGGAAAAGAGACCGACAGGACGGCCGCAACGGAAATGGGAAGACAATGTTAGGTTTGACCTTGAAGAGATCGGATCAGATGGTCAAGCGTGGAAGGAGAGTGCACAGGGCAGGGAACGATGGCGGAGTCGACTCGATGAGGTCATGAACTTTCGGGTTCCTACAGGCCAATAAAAAGTAATAGTTTAGTTTGATCCCATGCTGTGTACTCGGAGCAGCTAAAGGGTACTCCCGTAAGACTTATACGAGGAGAACATTGAACAGAACAGCAAACTTTTGACCGGGTTCAATAATTATATCTTTTTCCGATGACAATTATATATAGAATGAAATAAAGGTTCACTACGACTCTGCTTGTCTACATTATCGATCACCTAGCAGGATAAATGCTCATCCATTGGGTTGATGCACACATTAATGATCGCCTTTAATGCTTGAGTTGTGTTAAGGTTACCCAAGAAGAAAAGAAGAAGTCGAGACGACACAAGAGAAAGTCCCCAAGAAGGATGTAAAAAAAACAACGGATTATTTACAGGAGACCGTCTCCAGGAAGAAAAGAAGAACAATATAAGAAAAGATTTAGTGAAGCATAACAAGAAAATACGTAAGACCAACTTATTTAAATTAATAAAAAAAACAGGTTTTTTTTTACATTAACGCGCGCACCAAATGGGATTTTGTAGGGGATTATTTGTGTAGAGAGTTTCTTAGCAGCAGATCACCTTTTTTTTTAATTATGCTTCTCTCAGGCCAGGCAAATCTATAGCGCCGAGTCGGCAGTCCGAGATGCCACCAAATAACTATTGCAGTTCTTCTTGAACCGTTGCAGGTGGTAACGCTTCGGTAACACTCGCGTGGGGAGGAAGTTTCACATCTTCCCCGCTCTGTAAGGGAAAGAGTTCGGATTCTAAGATGTTCGCGCCGTCGGGCGATAAACCCAAATTGGTACGATCTGTCGGATTGTCTTGTGGAGTGTGCATATACCGAATTGCGCGGACCAATACTACGAATCTCCGAAGAACAGTACCCATGATAATATCTATACATTTCATTATAATTCGCTACGTAAAGTATGGATTGTTACATTACAGACAGAGGTCAGCTACGCGCCTTCGATGTGACAACGACCGTGAGCGCCGTGTCCCCGATCAGGGGGGTCGCTCGTCTCTGTATGCTCTCAAGTTGGTCGAAGGCATGCTTAGGAGCGGAGCTCCAAACATGAGAGCAATATTCCAGGGAAGGTCTAATTTGGGATTCATTCAGAAGAAAAAAATGGGCCGGAGTAAAATAATTCTTGGCTCTAAAAAGATAACTCCGTTTTCCAGAGGCGGACCGGGCGATGTTCGACAGGTGTTTAACCCACGATACATTCCTACAGCCCGTGACACCGAGCAATTTCATGCTTTCCCCAGATTCGAGGGCCTGGCCATTCATCATCAGCTGTCGAACCGATGATCCACTTTTCCTTGTGAATATTGTATACTGTGTCTTCGTTGTATTGCAGTCGACGAGATTGGCCTTTCCCAGCGCGGAGCCTTATCCAGATCCCGATTCAAAGAGTCGATCTGTCCACATCTCAGCTGATGCGACGTTGATGCGCTAATCGGTCGATCATTCGAAAAAGAGGAAACAAGCGTACTATCATCTGCAAAACTGAACACTTTGTTATCCATTGACTCCAACAAATCACTTATGTGAAGCAGAAACAAGGTCGGCACCGAAATAGAACCTTGAGGCGCCTCGGAATTAACAGGATACAGATCCGAACACTCGCCGTCCACAACAACCCGGATCGATCGATTCTCGAGGAGGCTCTTGGTCCAGTTGCAAAGCTGGTGGAAGGTTCGTATGAACGAAGCTTGCTCGGCGATTCCCCGTGCCAGACGCGGTCAAAAGCCTGGGAGATATTCAATGACACCGCCTACGACTCACCATGCCCCTCAATCACAGCTCTCCATATATCGGTTATAAGAGTCAAAAGGACTCCCGTGGACCAACTGCTACGGAATTGGTATTGGCGATCACCGCCCACCTCAAGTACTTAATTAACTCGGCATTGATGACCTTTTCCATCACCTTAGATAACATAGTCAGTAATGCTCTCTGCCGGTAATTTTGTGGGAGGTACTTTTTTCCCCTCCTTGGGATTGGCTGAACTCGAGGGATTTTCGAGCAGGTAGAAATATCCTCCATGCATAAGATAAGCGAAAGAGTCTTAGAACCGGTGACAGTTCTCGAATATAGTTCTTAAGGACTAATGCTGGTATTCCGTCCTGGCCGATTGCCTTCCTATAGTTCAGTCCACGTAGAATGGGTTGAATACATATGACATCCCGCATCGAAGACCGTGCCGGCGCGATCACAGGTGCCTCCAAAAGACCGGCATCGAGGTTTGAATTCGCGGAAAATAAAATCGCGAACACATTAGTTTTATATTTCGAATTTGTGACTAACGTCGCGCTGCCCGTCACTAACGGGGGAAAAGAGGACGAATCGAAGTTATTGTTGAGAGGCCTTGGCACTGACCGGAAGCGACGTGAGCCAGTTGGGCACTGAAGGAGTTTATTGGTCACCCCGTCTCTGTAGGCATTCATCGCGAAGTCAATAGACTGTTTGCATGCGTTTCTGATTCTAACAAAATTCGCTCTGTTAACCTTTGTGGGATTGGAGCGCCATTGTTTGAAAGCTCAATTTTTTGCCGCTGTAACCTGCCCACATTCTTTGTCAAACCAAGGCTTATCAGATTATTTTCATTTGATGGAATGCGGAATGTATATCGCCATCGCGAGAAGAATAATCTCTGTGACCGACGCCCCGCATGCGTTATCATCGGAGTCTCCAAAGCACACCTCCGCCCACGGAAAAAATTCGGAGAAGATTCGAAATCATTCCGTAGCCTCAATGGCTGAGTTGGTAAGGAGGATGTGTCTTGCGTTTGATTGTGCAAATCTAGGTTCAACTTGAGACTCTTTGGTCTCAAAGCCCAGCGCCCGGTGAAATACCACCACATTAAGCTATAGGCTTCGTGAAATAGTTTGGAGAAATCCTTGAGCATCTTTCGTAGCTTGGATAATGAACCCGGTCGAGAAAAAATAACATCTCAGGGCGCTGACTCAACGCTATAGCTTCGCTTTTCCCGGGAGAAAAAGAATAAAAAAAATTAAAAAGAAAGATAGCAGCCCCATACCTTTACACATGGCGAAGCTGCTTAGGTCGGTTATTCGTTTGAAATGTAAGTGGTTGCGCAACCGATTCCAGGCAGTTATCAGAGTTTGCCAGGGGCACAGCAACTTCTACCGTGCAAATACTCGGCTCGGATGTCAAAACCTTATCCAGGATGATCGCATAATCACCTCGGGCATCCGGCACTCGCGTATGTTCCTGCACAAATTGAGTCAAATTGCGGCTAACAGCGAACATCTCCACCAGCATACCAGCCTCGTCGGTTCTATTAGAAAGCACCAACCAGCCGGAAATGTGTACGTTAAAATCTCCAAGGACGACAATTTCAAAAGCTGGGTGGTTGATATATATCCAGTCGGCGGTACGTGAAAGAATGAACAGATTTCCTGAGCACGACCTTCACTCACATGATGTCCAAGTTATTGGGTTCTAACGCCTACATCCTTAGCAAAGCCAGAACGGATCGCAGGAGGGTGGAGACCCCACCCTTAAATCAGAATCTCGAATGCAAATCGTATAGCGTTTTCCGCTATGAAAGGACTAGAAGCAAATAATCAGCAGATTGAACTACGGCCGCGTATGCACGAGAATATTTCAATTCGCTACATAAGGTATGAATTGTTACGTTTAATGCTATGATAAAGGCCTCCTATTATTAATTTTTTTCATATCTGTATTGTAGTATATTTTGGCATGTAAGGATATCATAAAACTCCCTTAGCACGTATTCCTAGGTAGTGCGCATGGATTTCATCATCATCATCATCGGCACTACAACCGCCATCCGATCATGGCCTTATTTAGCAAGTCCCGAGGTTTGTTAAATTTTCCATAATTTGTTTTTACGGGCAAGGTTATTAGCCCCGCCCATAGATTTACTCTAAAAATTATGTGCGGATAAGCACAGAGGATTGTTCTTCAGCCGAGCCGCACGAATATGAACTTTGAAGGCTTTCAAGACAAATAAGTATTTCTATTTTACGCTTTTGCCCTTCTTCTCGTTTTTTGGTAATACTATACTTTGATTATTAAAGGTATCAGCATCATACCTTAAAAATTATGGATAAAAATAAATCTCGAGTGTATCAAGTTTTCCTATAAGAGTGAATATTTATAAATTCGATTAGAAATGGTGCCTCGATTACTTTCTTATACCGCGCAACAGTTCAAGGTGGAATTAGGCATTAAATGATTTTTCGAAAACGAAAACAGCTTGTTTACCATCTAATTATTTGGAGACAAGCGTTCATTAACCTTGGTCTGCCAAGTTCCTTCGTTGGTAATGGAATCTCTTAAGTAACCTTTTTGCATTCTATAAGATACGTTTCAACTTTCGTCTTTAGCGATAACATAAGCACCGTGCTAGCTTCCAAGACGCCTAACTAGTTATTATATATATATAATTCAGGCACCGAGGTGTACTACTTTACATCGTTGCTGTTCTAATGCGGCTTCCGCTTTAATGAAATAATATTTATTCTTAATTGACTTATGAATCAAACAACATTCTTGCACTTTCTAAACTGAATTTCTGCAAAATCTGCCAACTCCAATTATTCAAGTATTGGGATCGCTCCACAATAATCGGATTTACTTAATATGAATTTCCACGTGGTAATTAATCTGTACCTAATCTACACACCAAATAAATTATGGGACCGGCCCCATTAGCTAAGCATTAGGGGGTGGCGAATTTTGCAGAAATTTAATTTAAAAAATGCAACACAAACACAAATATTGTTCGATTTGGGGGTGGCAGGTTTTGGGTGTAAAAAATTATGCATGGGTTTTGTCGCACAAGGGAACGATTGAACACCACAAGCTGCCTTGCTCCAAAGCGCTATGATTCAAATATTATATAATATTTATAATTCCTGACCTGTTTAACCCATTCGGACTTGTTGGGATACGTATGTCCCAGTGATAAGGTTAATAATGGCATTCCGACTTGAAGAGGTTACCACGACGCGTCGTGGCGCAACACATTGCATCCTTTGTAAAATGGTTACCATGTAAATTATAATGAAATTTAAAATAAACCAACTTAAAAACTGCTGCTATCACAACAACCTCGACGCCATTCATATCTTACTTCCGCAACGGATGGAACACTTGGTTTCAAAAATAAATTATCGCAAGATTTGTGAGTGTAAATTAGTTTACCTAACTGCCGCCCACCAACGTCATATGTCAGTGCTGCTCCAAAACCACATAAAGCACATGTGCCACTGACAAAGAACGAGCAAAGTATACTCGAGAGCGGGCACCCCGGTGGTGACATTGCCGGATACCACATTCAGCATGTAGTTATGTTTTATTATGAACTTTCAAAAATGTGAGCGCATCCTCACATCCTCACGCATTGCGTTGAGTGTCCCCCTTTGTTATAAGAGGTGGTTTTGGGTTGACACAGTCCTATACGTCTATTTGTTTGGAAAGGGGAAGCTTAAATTAAGCGAATAATAGTGTGACATCCATGTGAGCCGTGACCTCGAGACAATCAACATATGTGTTGTTCTTATTCATCAGAAGCATTTTAGTAATCTGCTGAGACTCGTAACTTATTAACAGAAGCAGTTAATTATAAGAGCAAAGGAAAAATAAACGGCTACCCTCTAACAGTTCTAATACAGGCGTTTACGGTCATCGTTCTCATAAATGCCACCCCTAACTTACACAAACCTCGCGTCACTCATCCCATTTAGTCGAGACAATGTTAATGGTTTCCCAACAATGATGGAGGTGTCCTTTCCTGCTGCAGCACTTGTTACACAGACAGAGGTCACTTTAAACTCCTCGTGGAAAATAGCTATCCGAAAAGTAAGGAAGAGGAAATACATTCCGCACCCCAAGTGGATTGGAAAATTAACAAGCAATGACAGACATAGAAAGGGAGATTGAAAACGACTTGAAATTGACCCCGTCTGGAGCATTTACCCTGTGAAGAGGATCAACTTTGTGGTAATAAGAACGAACAGGGCACAGGATAGTGAAAGTCTGAAGTTGCATGGAAATGCTTATGAAATTAGACAATTTCAAAATGATGTCATCGACATTCATCCCACGACCACATCCTCCACATTATAAAGACGGATCTCAAACTAGAACCAATTAGAACAACTGTTTTTCGAATCAGGTGAACTCAAACAGATGACGCTCTAACCCAACTAAGACAAACGGGAAACAAAATATTGGGGTCTAAATATGTTACCAGCGAGGCTGGTGCTGGGTAAACATACTTGGGAACACTTCCTCCAAATGTATATTGTGCGAATCAGGGTGTGAAGGCGGTAACCACCACTCAACAGGGAGTTACAAAAGCCATGCATTTAAAAACGGGTTGTCCAATCTCCTCAATAAGAATGGACAGATTTAAGTGCATTCAAATTAATTTAAACCATTGTGGAGCCGCACAACATCTCCTTTCCCAAATGGTTAAGGAATATGGTGCCGACGTGGTACTAATCAATGAGAAGTACAGGATGCCTGGTACTGGTACAATTACATGGGACTGTGGGAAGGAAGTATGTACCAGCATGGGTACTTGATTCACTTCCTCCTCCATCATAATTCCGCTGAAAACAGTTCTCCGGACACAATGACAGGACAAACAGCAAAATGTCTCTGAGGGGAAAACCGGCGCACCGAGAGGGAAACACAAAGCGAAACTCCGCGACATCAACACAGGAAAAGCAGCAAAATATTCACAGAAAATTGTCACCAAAGAATGAAGGAAAACGCACCGATGGTAGTCTCCGGAATAAAATGCACTGATTTGGTTGGTGATCACCGCTATTGTTTTATTGTGTTTTAATTATCGACTTTAGAATTATACACTATTGTTTTAATTTTATGTAAGACACGTTAATATTAAATTTATATGCACTCAATGCCGACTCGCGGAGACTACGACACAAACGATTATTTTTTATGATCGCTTCCCTGTGCGCACCAGGGTAGCGATGGAGCCGCGACCCGCTCGGGTCGAAGGATGGAATTTGACTCTCTGATCGTCATCTCATGCAGAGATGATTTCGCTAAGGAAAAAAAAGGAAGAGAGAGAAAAACTTTTCTCTTAAGGGTGTAACTAGTGGCGCAGTGGTATATGTGCGCGATCGAACAGATTCAATGTTGTTGCATGTGTTCGAAAACAGGCAGGCGGCAAGGACAATAGGGAAAAATGACCACATGCGCCGCTGGTAATGCGGATCATTGTTTACACGATGCCTCGTCGCTATTTTCGACGTTAGGAGAAAAAGGTGCTAAAAGCAAATTGGATGTTTATGGCATCTCTGGCTGCAATAGAAACCGGGTTCATATTTGCATTAGGAAATGCTGGAGAATTTGGTTTCGGCGTCTATTGGGCTAATTATATGCAGCTGCTTGGGTTGTTTATTGATAAGACAAACAAAAAAGGTTGCCAGGCAATGTGTATGAAAAGGTATATGACGCGGCTGGGAAAATAGACGGCGCGATATTTATGGTCCCTGTCATGACGGTTACATTGAATGCAATCCGA